>OY756428.1:21380002-22042502 GCA_963576905.1 Mystacides longicornis
TTGGATCAATTTCATGAGTAAGTAGATGAAAAAAAAAAATTCATGATATTCACAATTTTCTTTTAACGAAATCAGCTGTATTAAAATGAATGTGTCCAAAATGAGCACATCTGATTTACTTAGGTATATCACTTTTCTTAAATCTGTTCTTAAAATAAATACTTATAACCTGAGCATACCAACATTCATTTCAGTTTCAGAGGATTTGAATGAAATGAAAGGCAATCTGGGGGCATACGCTGAGTAGATCTGCACAAAAGGCGAGGGTAGCTTCGAGATTTTAATCATTGAATCAATCCTCATGTTGCTTGATTAATATTAGATGTTTCATTCAGTCGGAAATGGTATTAAAATGAGAAATCTCTGAAAAAAAAGAAGATTTTGCGAACATTATCATCTTTGTAGGCACCCACGTACAAACGTACATTGTCTTCAAATTGAAAATTCAAACATACTTAGACGTATAAGTAGGTAGGTATCTAATTATTTTTACATTAAAAATATTTGTTTCGACATTCCTCGTTGAATCTTAAAATACCATCTTCATTTTTTTTCTTCACTTAAAACATTGCCATAGGCCTGCTATTTTCTTGTATTGTTTAACCTGTTAGCTGATTAATAGTTTTTTAACACAATAAAAACGAAAGAATGAATGCGATGATAAAAAGAAGATTCTTATAGAGTTCGGAATTTTGACTGGTAGTTTAGGTACCTACCTAAGTACAAATTTCTACTCTAAAAAAATTGAAGTTTTTTTTTATTCACGATTTCAAGATAATATTATTATTATACCTAGTAGATTTTTTTCAATATCAATAAATTATACATTTTTCCTTATTTATTTATCAATAATCTTGAATTTTATCATTGAAGGTACTTATCATATTGATAGTCACGATACAAGAGTTCAGTTTACCCGTAAAATAAATCAGTGGAATTAATAATATGTCCTATTACTTTTTTAATTTATTAAAAAAATAATTGAAATTTCATTTATTTATTTTTCCGCTTTCCCGACAAACGTTGTCCCGTAGTCTTTACTATGAATATTGATTTCAAATTTGTAATTCCATAAAAAATCTGCGTATAGGTAAGTACCTACCAATATTTTTAATGTCAATGGTTGTCAGATAAACAATAATTTTGTTGTTATAAAATTTTTCATATATGGCGTTGGCGTCGCAAGAAATCCGTTCATAGTCACTTTAATATTACATTTTAGGTATATTATTTCTTATGCATTTTCAACTACTTTTAAATAGTTATGCTGTTATCCGGAGCGGAGAAGAATCCATCAGTAAGTAAATCACGCATCGGAAGAATCTGTTGAGCCGATCTCGAGCTACATATAAGCGTTCGCATTAACCCGATTTCCTTTTATATTATAGATACGTAAATACATTAACGACTAAAGCCTACATATAACCTTAAATTACATTTACAGTTAATCCAAAGCAATAACCAACAGATCATATCCCTTGAAAAATAGACGCGTTAATTAGCGCGAGCCAATACGTCAGTAAAGTACCGTTATACGGTTAGGTACCTATCTATTTTTCCGCTTATTATATTGAAATAAATGTTATCTGCATTTCAACTTATAGGTAATTCCTCTGACAAAGGCTTACCTGATTGAATTTTACATATAGGTACTTTGAATTATTTTACGAATTGGTAAACATTTCGGTTATACTAGGCATAAAATAAACGTACTTGGTAAATATATAGTGTTAAGATTTTTGCAATTAAAATTATCTAAACTACACAATCATAGAAGAGTTGAGCATCTTAAAGATACGGTCTAAACATAAATCATACCTACAACTTTTATTTTCTATTCTACCGACCGTGTAAAGGTTTAAAATGAAAATAATTTTAACTCCGCAAGGAGGACTCCAGATAAAATAATATAATTATTTATTGTTTATTATTCCGCGCGCTGCGGAACGGCGATAAATTAACAGTTTAAAGAATAACAAGTCCCGTGTAAGATATTTATACAAACCACGGTTTAATTTAAAAGCTTACGAACTTAGAAAGTGCCGTGGCAGATATCTGCACCGCAGCCTCCAACAATATTAATGAATTCCCCGACTAACTGATATTATTATTAGCTACTAGCTGACCGGCCCATCGATTTCTCAAATCCAAAGTAGGTATTAGGAAAAAGGTGGATGAGACTGGCAAACGACAGGGAGAAATGGAAGAAAATCGATGAGGCCTATGTCCAGCAGCGGACCAGAGAGGGCTGAAGAAGAAGAAGAAAGTAGGTATACATACACACAATCTCCCTTCAAACCCCACGGGGCGAAATGAGGACAAAAAGGCCCCCACTGCACTCGATCTCGCGCAGTTTCGATGAACTCCACACAGGATGAGAGGATTATCTTGTTACCGAGCGCTGGTGGGAGGAAGAACATCGTTTTTCTCGGCATTCTAATCATGTCCATCTTCTATACGCAGACACATCCAGTGGGTCAGCGCTGGATGTGTCTGCGTACAGTCATGATGATGTGGTACCATCATCTACCCAATATTTTCCTGAGGCACATATTTTCAAACGCGTAGTCTTTTATGCCTGGGCTTAGGTAAGGTGCTTGGACCAACACTCATTAAGAAGAATGGGAACAGAAACGCATCAAACAGCTTACATTTATTTCCGAGGCAACACTAACGCCGACGATTTCCATAACTTTCTCATCTTGAATGCGGCGTTATATTATGCTGGTTCCAATTTATCCTAGTATTCGATGATTCAAGTGCTCGAATCAAATTCATCTAGGCAATAAATTATTGCTTACCACGGCATTTTTTAGATTCTGAGGCGGGACGAAGTTCAACGGGTTGTGTAAAAATATTCAATAGATGGCGGTGAATTGAAAATAAGTCATATATTATGAAGTGTGTTAAGCTATTTATACAGTATTTTTAAACAATGTTTGATGATTCCGAAATTATTATGGAGATAAGGTATTTTTATTACGAAATTAAAACTGTAGCCGGTACCGATAGCCGTGGAAGCTAAAACCGTGTTCAAAGTTACATATTATTTCTTCTAGTTTTTACACCGATTCTCTCCATCCCTTCTCATGAGCACAATCAGCTTTAATGACTATGAACTACTTAAATATAATAATTTTAATGAATTCGTTAAATGTTGCCGTCGAACCTAGAAAGTAACTTTCATACAAGATTTTTACTTAATGTGGAGACCAGATTAAGTAGGTACCTATTATTTTTTAAGTTTTTAAGTTTTTTTTTTCTATTAAATCTTACAGAAACAATTTCAAACAACCAATCTTCAGTCATTCTACAATCAATACAGTATACAAAAAAATAATAAGCAATGATCAACCAGAGAAATTTCTTCATATTTATTTATTTAAATTTAAGTCCGTTTCTTGTTAAATGCTGAGAAAAAACAGTTATAATATAAAACCTATTCAAATAGGTATTATATTTTGTTTTTCTTTTAAGAACACCTTTCGA
Organism: Mystacides longicornis; assembly: GCA_963576905.1. Taxonomy (NCBI): domain Eukaryota; kingdom Metazoa; phylum Arthropoda; class Insecta; order Trichoptera; family Leptoceridae; genus Mystacides; species Mystacides longicornis. The sequence goes on from OY756428.1 coordinate 21,383,492, forward strand.
AACCCCTAACAAAATAATCTATAATTTATTTTTAAAATGATAACTATGAAATCGAGTAGAAAAAATCAACCATGTTACCAATATTATATTGAAAAACCATCAGTCTCAACATGATGATGATAAAATTAGGAATAATCGCCATAAAATTTTTAAAGTGATTTCCCGTTTCATGGAAATTCCTTCCGTAATATGCTCGTTGTTATTTCTAGAATAGTTTTTATATAAAAAGGGTTTGTTTCAGATAATAATTTTATTATTTCAAAAAACTTCAACCCATATTTTTACAAAAAAAAAACCTGAATAAAATCTATTCCACGTGACTCATCTATAATATTATGAACTTTGTGAAGGGATGTTATTTTATGATTCAAAAAAAAATCAAAGGGAAGTTATTTTACGTCAGTGAATCTTTTTCTTTTTAAAAATAATAGAAAAAATTATATATATATATTTTTTATTATAGACCTCCACCTCTTTTATTTTAATAGAGATAATAATAGAAGGAGGAGGAGGAGGGGAGGAGGTCATCACCGTTGCGCAAGATCGAGCGCAATGGAGAGCTCTTGTTGCCTCCCTATGCCCCTAAATGGGGTCTAAAGGGAGTTTGGATTGGATTGGATTGGATAATATAGACCGATAATATGAGATCATATAGATACCCACCTTTAAAAAGGGTTTCTCTCTTAGTATGTAATATGGTATTTTTATGATGCGTTTATTTTTTTCATTATTATTTAATAATTTAAAATAAGTAAGTCAGTAAGTCAGTCCCTGTAGTATCTTTCGAAGGCTTTCGCACGTGAAGCGTACTGAAGGTCGAGGGTCCGAATCCCGGTGCCGACCATTTATTTTCTACTTACACGACACAAGCCATCGCTTAGTGTGGAAGATAATACAAATAAGAAAATAGCTCAAACAGACTAAGAAAAGGTGAGGACTGTTCGAGTTGTAAGTTCAAGAAAGAATTACTATTCTTGAACGATTTCCATATTATTATGGTAAATTACGGCGATCCTATTCATAGAATATCAAAGTGTCCTTTTTCGATGTACAGTTGAAGTCCATTAGTCCGGCATCCAACAGTCCGGAATGCCCGATAGTCCGGCATCGCTCCGGAAAATTGTAAAAATTTTGGTTTTCTTCAAAAGTGTGTCTTTAAAGCAAATAAAAACGCTCGAGAGCTATTCGGAAGTTTTCGGGATAGTTCGGGATCATCCGGAAGCGCTCGGTATTGTTCGAAAACAATTAGCGGCAATGATAGGGCCAATGATTGTTGAAAAGGCAAAGAAATTCGGCCAAGATTTAGGAAAAACCTGCCTGAAGATGAGGTAGAGGAGTGGCTTCTAATCGACGAGAATGAGCCTGTTGAACAGGAACTAACCGATGAGGACATTATCAACATTGTAGTAAACCCTCAGCCTACTCAAAATCTTGAATAAAGTGACTCAGATGCCGAAACGAAAGAAAAGGAAAAAAAAACAGCTGGGCAGAAGCTGCAGAATCACTAAATAAGTTTATCTAGCTACGAGGTGCTTCAGAATTTATTGATTTCCACATCATTAGAAATAAATTTTATACTAAACGCCAAAAGTCAAGAAAACAAAAAGACATTCGTGACTTTTTTAAATCTAAGTGAAATATGTGTTACAGTACGTGTACATACATTATATGAAATGTAAAATAAACTTTGTTGTATGTATTTGCACACTGTATTTGTACATAGTTTAATTATTAACCTAATTGTTCTTATAATTACCGCCCGATAGACCGGAATTTTCGATAGTCGGATTATCGGACTTCTACTGTATTTTGAAGATAGGCAAGCATACATGCATCCTAAAATACATTTGGTTTCTAAACTAAAATCTCTAGATTTGAAGTGGTTGGTATGCTAGTTTTGGTTATTGCTAGTTATTGCTAGCTAGTTGGTATACTTTCTTTCCGAAGGCGTGGTTTCGATCCCCAGTGCCGACCATATTTTATCGTTGAACAACATAACCTTTGCTTTTTGTGAAAGTTCTCAAAAGTGTAAGTATTTGTATTAAATTTGAGGAATTCATTAAAAAAAAAAGAAAACAAAAATCGGAAAAAACATGAAAAAAATACTTAAAATTTTAGTAGGCGGGCACCTAATACGTAATTAAAATTATCGATTTAATTTTTGCTTCTCATTTATTTAGTTACAATTTTTATTTGTGTAGCCTTGAACTATTTAGAATCACGATAACTTTATAAGGTTGTTCTCATTTCGTGTTATGTTTTGATATCTTTTAAAACATAAAAACAAAAACTATATCTTCGAGTTTTGTCTTTGGACGCGATATATTACCATTTCTCAGCACACTTAAACTAGATTTTTGTAGTAAAATAACAAATTTATTGTTTTCAAATTTAATGTACAGGAATGTTTACGAAAAATAAATATCGTTTTATTGCCCAGAGAGAATAATGTGCTTTATTATCTACTTTCTGATATTTTATGTTTTCGCAATACTCACTGTTTTTGAAATACACCTTTATGGTCACACATATATATGTTTTTTTTGCCGTGAAACGTGATCTCTGACGAGCAGTTCATACAAAAACTAGGTAAACAGACAGAGAGCTTGTTTTGTGAAACTGGAAATGGTCAGCATCACGACCTGGAGTATGCTGTGCAGTGTGCATGCATACGAAAGCCGTTGACTAAATCGCTGAGCTACCAACCACTTCGTTTTATATACCTACGCAAAATATGTGTTGATCTTCTTCCTGTATAGCTCCTGGGGATCTGTTTGTGCCGCCACATGTTCCTGCTGCGATGTCCATCTATCTCTTTACATACCTCTTCGGGGCTCTGCCTAGGAGTCTGCGTCCATAGTGGTTTCCTTGAAGGGCGATACGTCGTGAAGTCTGTGCTACGACATTGCATTTACATGTGTATTATTCCAGTTTTGCCTTCGTTGCTGTTCCGACCTCACATTCGTTCCTAACGCTCACCGTTAGGTATAGGTACCTCCTTTGAATTGAAGATTTTTATCGCTAACTGTGGTCTAATGCTGAGGTTTCGAACCTCGGTCTCTCCAAATATTAAATAATGTTTTAACGCTTCACCACAATTTCGGATGTCACATGACATTCAGGTTCCTACTTACCTCAATTTTCTGGGTTTATTTCAACCCACTCGCTAAAAATAACAATTACCTACATTGATGATCGCGCCTTATTTCTAAAATATCATCTGCTTAAAACAGTCATTGCAGCTTGTTTTCTGTCACTCCAACTATCAAAAATCTGACAATTATGTCTAACTCTTTAAGGTTACATTAGAAAGGTTAATAATGGTCGTTAAGTTAACTAACATAATTAATGTTCCGCGCAACTTCATTTTTTTTTCTATTATAAGAACCTTTCCCTGACAATAACAAACATAATGAAAAAAGAATAAACGAAATTACTACAGCAATTTATGTGTGATGTCGTTACCAAGGGAATTACGTATTTTTTATATAGATAGATAGAGGAAAACATAAATTTAAAATAAAACAAAACGCAGTATTAGAAGGGATGTTAATTAAAGAGCAACAGAAAATCGTTAATAAAGATGATGGGAGGGCGTTCAAATATTGTCTCTCGTTTCCATACAAAGTAATGATTCCACAGCAACCCTCTTGTTTATCGATAATAATGTCAACATCAGTCTACAGGCTACACACTACACAGCCAGCTCCATGTAGAACCTACCTAGTACAGTGGCACTTATCATAACCGTGCTTTCTTCGTTCTAGACGTTATGTGAAACATTTTTTTATTAAGGTTTGTATTCACCAGCGCAGTGAACGTTTATTTCAACTCTTGGTCACATGCAGGGCAGTAAAACTGGACAATAGATAGGTAAATATTTAAATTATCTATCCCATATTTCATGATATCCTTCACAGCATATTATATTACAGCAAATAATTGAAATTTAGAAAGAATTTGGATAGTGTGAATGACAATTTCATTAGACCGCGGGGAGGCCCATATATGTACATAAAACCGTGTCACAATGGTGGTGTAGGGAACTTGCTGCGCAAGGTCCACACCTTCCTCAATCTATGGACGCGAGTATTGGCACCTCCTGTGGTGTGCCCAGCAGTCATCTGAAATTGGAGTCAGATGCGGGTACACCACATCTGGTGACCCCGACGTAAGCGACGGTTACGTTTTTATTTGCCAAAGACATTTTGAATCATTAACGACATTTTATTTTTAAAAAAGGGCAAATGCCGAAACAGTTCAGCCCTTATTGTATTGAGAATGTATAAAAATGTGTCGTTATAGATTTTTATGTAAATTCCTTAGATTAAAACTTAAATATCTACTAATTTTATTTAATTTATACACACTTAAGTACTTATATCCATTTACAAAATGCATTTTTTTTTTCTTCTTCTGCTTCTTTTCTGGAGAAGGGGGCTGCTGCTGCGCAAGGTCCACACCTTCAATCTATGGACGCGAGTATATTGGCACCTCGCTTAGCGACCTTACCCAAGCGTTCGGTTTGGTAGATAATTATTCTTTCTTCGTAATTGAGCTCCTGTGCGCGCAAGTTAATATTAGTTATCAAAATATTATTTATTTTACACTTGCAATAAATTTGTTCGCAAATATATTACGAATACAATAAATCAAGGAAACTAAGCATTTTATTTAGCCAACCTTCGAGTCCCCAAGCAACTTTACTGTGGTGTGCCCACCAGTCATCTGAAATTAGAGTCAGATACGGGTACGCCACAGTACAAAACATGACAAAAGTCTGATTATTTTTGTTACACAAATGGGTCGTTATGTACCGATTATAAAGATCAGATACCTCAAAGTGTGGATAAAGAGTACCTACCGACAGTGTCGTCACTCGACATGATCATTGGCTTGTCCTTATTTCTTTTTCCCAACCATAAACCATCTTATAAGCCACCGTAAAACGATTTTCGTCCATATACCATAATTCTTGCCACATGCTCAGCCCACGACCACTTGAACTCTTAACTGTTTGGATAATACCTATTAATAGTGACCCTTGTCACTCCTCTGGTCCACTCATTTCTACTTCTGTCTCTTCAAGAGATCCCCAACATGGCCTTCTCCACGACTATGACTCCAATCAAATCCAAACTCCTATTACACCCCACTTACGGCATAGGGAGGGATCAAGAGCTCTCCATTGCGCTAGATCTTGCGCAGTGTTAATAATCTCCCACGCCATGTTCAAATCTCTCAGCTCTCCTTCGAAGGAGCGGAACATGGTGTAAGCGGGTTTGAGTGGAAAAATAACACCGCTCTCTTCGGCCTGCTGTCATTCGGCATCCTCAACAGATGTCCCAGCCAAGTCCATATCTTCTCGATAATGGTATGTGATGGGCCCACGCTGAGTGCGCCGGTGTATATCGTCATTCGTGATCCGATGGTACCATCTTATACGCAAAATAAACCTGAAGCACTTCATTTCGAACGCTGATACTTTTTGTGCCTGTGCTTTCATCAAATACCAGGACTCACACCCATAAAGGAGAATGGGCAACACACACGCGTCCAACAGTTAAGGTTTTTCTTCTCGCTGCGACGCTAAACGCCGACACTTTCCATAATATTTTGGTCATGCTGTTAAAGACATCACTTGCCATAGCGATACGTAACGGGAGCTCAGCCCAGGAGTCACAAGTAGTGTTAATGGCTGCTCCTAGGTACTTAAATGAATCCACCCGTGAGACCTGGTCACCGTCGATGGTTATGTTTTGCTCTTTGAAAGTTTTAAAAGGTTCTACTGTACTATAATACACGGCAACAAATAATAATCTACATAATAATTCAGAAATGTTTTTTTATTTGCCTTTGACAATACTTTTCCGTATATGTGAACATCACGCTCAAAATAGAAATGCAACGTCAGATATGAATCTGCGCAGAGCGGAGCAATTTGCTCGAGAACGTTCTAAGATACAATTGGCAACGTTAACTTTAATATATTTAGAGCTATTTAAAAAACTTTATTTTTTTAGGATCTTCATACAAATTTTTCAAAAAAGACAGAAAGCCATCTTTTGGAAACAAAATTACTCATGTAAACGTTGAATAGAATCTTGGTATTACGGTATGAAAATGTTATAAAATAATTGGAGATTGATTCGTTATACATATAAATGTTATTCAAACCTTATTATTCTCAATAAATAAAGATTTAATGAAAAATTTTGGAAAAAAAATCCTCCATTTTGAAAATTGACACATTTAAAAAAATTTATGGCCACATTTTGTGTAAAACCGTCATAGCCATTAGATGAGTAATAATTATGTAGCTACCTGATAAAATCATATTCAAATGTAGATAAGTATAAAATAATTTAGCAATAATAATTGTTGAATCATTTTATATTTCTGAAATATAAATAAAGTTTAAATCTTAAAATCGTCGTCGTCGAAAAAGATTTGCAAGTAAAATAATAAACATTTAAATTGGTATGAACATTCCATAGACAAACTGGCCAGTAAAACAGTTGTCGATAAATTAGATCATTAGGTACAGTGAACTTGACTGAATTGTTGAGAGAAAGAAATAAAATTGACAATAATTGAGAATCTTTAAATGGTTTCAGGATTATAATCAGTTTAATAAAACCTTTGTTTTATCCACAAAATAATTTAGAAATATAATAGTAAATAAACTCAAAACTATGTTAGCTTATTTATCATATATTATATTATGCAAAAACAATAATATACAAGGTTCATTTAAATAAAAGACTGATGGTATTGTTGCCGTGAAAATTTGTTTAAAAAAACAATATGCGTAGAGTTTCATCATGACAAAAGAAGTATTCTTGAAGAAAGCAATCAGTGAGATGTATGATGACTTGAAGCTTTTCTTAAAACTGTCCAAGGTTTGTGACAAATCATTCATCCTAGAACAAATACAAAAGATTTAGGTACCTATAATGACAGATAACATCATTTCATGAATTTTTTATGCATACAAATTAATAAAATAACATTGAATTCAATGAAATAAAAGAATAAAATAGTCAACCGATTACGTTGTATATGATTTCATAAACTAAGTATTTCACTTTATTACATAATTTAGAATCTAAAGATATAACTTATTAAAAGAGGTTACATACTTACATTTTTAAGAGCTTCATAATAAAACATCTAGATTTGAATGTTGTACGAATACTCATTAATATTAGGTTGTGCACTGTACAGAATGTTTTAGTCTGGAACCCCGTGCCTATAAAATACAAAATATATAATTAACATCAGAATCAAATCAAATAAAAACTATGCAATCATAGTAATGTCAGATAGAAGAGAGAATTTACATAAAGACCAAAATCATTACATATTCTACATAATTTAGTAAATATTACTTAGGTAGGTATATGGGGTAATATAAATAATTAAATATTATCAGGTACCTACCTATTTAGAAATATAACAGCACACAGCAGTTAAATAAAATAAAAAAATATTCTAATTTCAAAAATCGAATAAATGTTTTGTTGTTATGTCAAAATATTGATGACAGCCAGAGGTCCTGCCCATAGATTTTTATTTGTATAGAATTCTGTGGTCCTGCCAGGTACCATAAAATATTATTCGCGGTATTTTTATGTGAATGAAAATTAAATAATGATTATTTTTATTGAATGCTTTTTTAATTTTCAGGTTTAGGATGTGTGAATAATAAATTTTTTATTGATACTTATCTTAATTGATAGATTCTTTAATAAATTACGATTATAATATTTAACACTTATCCAGATATTTTTTAGCGTTTTCTGTGAGTTTTTTAATGTCATCAAAAATCTATGGATTAGTATGGATATTATGTCATATTTTGTTGTCAAACTATAAATGTAAACATTGAATTTTTCTACGGCTTTAGATATAAAATAAATTTTTGGGAATAATAAAACAGGTAAGCAAAGTTTATTGAGTAAATATTGTTTCAAAATAACCGCATAATTACAATGCAGCTAGCCAATTACATTAATTTATTTTGTGTAACTATATTTTTTACAGGATAGACAGATCACAATATATTTTCAACAATACAATAACAGTGAATTTCTAAAATGTATGCATTTTATTACTAGAAAAAGCAAAATCGGTAAGTCGCGTTTTATTCTTTGATAATTGTACTTTCTCTCATTTTTGTATACCTATATTTAAATTCCATAATGTTTTGTTACAGATTAATGTTAAATAGTTCCCCCAAAACTCTAACTAGAATGAGGATAGAAGAATCAAATTATACTGGTGTTACAATACTAGATGACATTTGATAAATAAATAACTATCGGTAACAGTATCTAATTATAGTGAATTGGTTTGAATTCTGGTGCCCATCATTTCAACTTTTACAATACAAGCATTGTTTTGTGTGAAAGATGTCAAAACTGTATATATGTGTTCAATTTGGGTGAGTTCAGATTCATTAATTTGTATAAAAATGTGTTTTGTTGAGCTGTGACACGCTAAAAGCAACATCGGTTTCATACATTTAGTTCATACATTATCGTTGACCATTGTGTTGTTACTTTTTGTGAAAAAATAAGCTTTTGGCGTGCCACAACACAATTAATTGTTCACAACACGTCTGTAGGCCTAGACAAAATGCATTTGGCGATCGACTACAAACAAATTCTTCGACAATATAGAGTAGGAAGAAAATTAACTATCCACTTTTTATATAAGTGTCTTTGTTTAGTTTAAATAATTGTTTATATGTTCCAGTAGACAGTTAATTTTTTCGTACTATACATTGGCGAAATCTTCGTTTGTAGTCGAACGCCAATTTGAATTTGTCTACGGGGGCTGTTTCTACTGTTAAATGTGAATTTTATTTTTGACTTGCTGACCCATCGAACTTCGTCTCGCCTTTAATCAAAAGCCAATAAAATATTGCTGGGTAACATAACATAGCTAACATACATGACTACTCTTTGTAAAAAAATCAAAAGTTATGTGGTAATTATGAAACAGTTATTTCAAAAGCACCAAAACTCCCCCGTTCCATACTAACTTTAATATTATATTATTTCATACTATTTTCCATCCATTTTTAGACGTTAACAAATTATAAAAAAGCTTGAAAAAGTACAATCAAAAATTATATTTTTAATTTTAATCATTACCTATACCACCATCTGTAGAAAAATAGGGAAAACATTGAATGTTTCTATCAAAATATCAATATACCAGACATCTCCCTATTTCCCCCAACAGATGTCGGTGGCGATACTGATGCAAACCCGTTGAATACAAACTTTAATATTGTATTTTAGATAAGTTCTCATCAATTTATTCAATTTTTTATTAGTTATTCTGTTATCCGGAGCGGAGAAGAATCCAATAAATCAAACATCGAAAAAATCTGTTCCGCCGATCTCGAGTTATAAGTGTTCGCACTAACCCGACTTTAATTTATATTAGAGATTATGGAATACAAATGCTTTTGGTAAAGAAGGTGTCGATATGATTTTCTATATTCTGTTTTTATTTTAAGTATTTTCTATTCTGTTTTTATTTTTTTTTTCTATTTTTAATCTGCTAGATCTAACAAATAATGTTATTTTATTTTACAAAATGGTAGTTGTTTTTGTGTATTATATTCATTGAAATATATGTAATTGAAATTAAATAAACAGAAAGTTTTCATTTATTTACAACCAGAAATAAACTGAAAAAAAAAATACATTTTGTGTTTTAATTTTCTATAAAACATCTAATAATATATTATTCTTCTGAACCACTTCCAAACAATAGATGTTTTATAATGGTTAGTTTTATAGATATATTCCATAGTGAGTGAGAGCCTTTACTTGAACATTTTTTTATAAAGTTTAGGCACAAAGAGGTTGTTGGAAAGCCGGTGGTATCAGTTGATGACTTTCGTTTGCACAGCGAACTGAAGGCCATGGGTTCAAGTCCTGGTGGTGCCATTATCACTTTCACAACACAACCCTTTGGTTAGTATGAAAGATGTCAAAGTGTATTTGTATTCACTTAAGAAAGACCAGATTCATTTTCTTAAAAAAAATAATGAAAATCTGTATTAAAAAGTCAAAACTTTTATTAATACAGGTAGATATTTATATTTTATTCTACAAATTTTATTATTTTCAAATGAGTATGAATCCACCTGGACAATTTGTTAATTATAAGGAACATAAAAAGCTTTGTTGGTACTTAATTGCAGAATAATAGAATCAACATTGTGGTGACAGGCCATAGCTCACCACATATAAACCGAGTACTCTGTCTTATTAACTATGGGGTAAGCATAGAGAATAAGTCACTAGGTTATGATTATGACTTGCAGCGCTTTCTTCTTGCTGATGAGGTGTTACAAATAAAAAAGTACAATTAATTATATACATTATGTAGGTACACCAAACTTTCATAAAGCTCTGTATGTTAACTTCCATAGATCAGGTTCTATAACTCCCATTATTCTACAACTTTTTTTTGTGGACGGGTAAAAAAGCTAGTAGTAATATAATGTAATTTGGGAGAAAGGCAGTTACACGTTCAGGGTTATAATTTGAAGAGCAGATGCCTCAAACAGGTGTCGACTGATAGATACCTTATATCAACCCGACTTGCGTTCCTTCTACCAACTCTCATGTTAAAATTCTCTTGAAACAAACCACTTGTGCGACGAAGTTTCTATGTAATTAAACGCCTGTCATTATGCCTTTTCCTCTTCCAGATATTTGTTCCTGAGCCTTGTCATTTCAATAATTAGATAAAATGTGACACAATTAACTCAATGAATATAATTTACAGCTATTTAAAATTAACGTGTAGTATGATGATTAGGCCTAGGAATTCATACGTTCATACTCCCTTAAAACCCCACACAGGGGCATAGGTAGGCAACAAGATCCTCCTCCCACACCGCAACCTGAATACTCAACTCCGCCTTAAAGGAACGGAACACGGTATGAAAGAGTCTTCCTCGTCTTATTTTTAAAGTTTTTTTTTTCTCAAATGATCATGCACATAGATACTATCAACATTCAAAGATATCAAAATTGTGTTGTCACTTTTTGAACCTGAATCTTAAAATATGTTAATATCAATGGGTATATTAGAATATTATAATCTTTTGGTTAATTAAAATAGTGAAATGAAAAATTGGTGTGCTAACTTTACCAGCGTTTTTTTTTTAATTTGGTGATGGTTATTTCATTACCGTCGGAAATAAAAATATGTGAAAAATTATTCATAAAAATAAGATTCGGTCAGCTTTATGAATAATGTATCAATTATGAAAAAAAAAAAAACAAAGACACTCTTTATGATTGCAGAATAGAATTACTATTGACATCCCAAAAACCTAAAATGGGTCTGTGGAAAAAGAATGGTTTAAAAATATAAGCAATTCAATTTTCCGGGACGGCAATTCCAAAAATAGGTACATAATGATTGATATTGCTATCAACCGCGACCATTGACCAAAATATTTGACACGTTTGACATACTGCTTCACAAAAGTGTTCCATTACAGTCGCGTGGGAGGAGATCATAACTCTGTGTGGGCGTTCTGGAGGGATTCTGTTGCTTACGTCAATTCCCATGAGGACCTATATCGAGAGCTGGTTCAATCTAAAAATAATATTCAGACATTTTATTTTGATATTTTCGGTAAAAATCATCCCGTGGGAAAAGGAATAACCAATAAAAAAAAGCCAATAAAATAAATATAGGTATAGAATTAGACAAAAAAATATTTGGATTGAAACTAAAGTTATGAAAATGATTTTTTGCTTATCCACAGCAGAGCTTTATTTAAATAAAGCAAAAGTAAAAAAATAATCACAAGAGAGCCTTTAACAGTAAAGATTTTTTATTTATTACAGTTTTTGTAACTTTGTTCCTATTTATGTAATTCCTGAAGGTATTCCAAATGAAGGGTAAATAATTTTACAGCTTCAGCCTCAACCACAAATGTCAAGTTTCACACCAGTATTGCCATCAACGCAATTCAATCCATACATCATTTCATTCCCTAGTTTTGTCTCAGGTAGTACCTACCGGTGGTAATTGGATGCAGGGGCGTAGCCAGGAAATATCCCCTTGTGATATTAAGCTATGTTTCGAAATACCCCCCTCCCCCCAAATCACGTGAATACTTTGAAACTTAGTTATTTTTTTTTTTCAAATTATGAGATAAATGTCGTGAATGTCAATTAATAGTGCATAGCAAATTATCACAAGAGGTTGCAGAATAGAATAATTATTTCCTTGTCGATTGTGAATGAGTACCTACTGGGAGAGAAAAAAATTGAGAAAAAAAATTAAATGAAAATAATATTCTTTCCGGTATTTTAAACCAAACGTTAAAACAATATATAGATACATTAAGTACTACTTAATTATTCTTTTTTATCATTAATTATCATTTTTTAATCAAAGTTAAAAAATAGTATAATGATACAAAACGAAGGGATAAAAATTTAATTAATATCAGCCATAAAAAGACAGAAGAATGATAATTCATATTATTCAGAGAAGGAGAAGCCATTTTTGTATCTTAAATAAATAATATTATACAGTTTGGGGCTTTTAAAACGACTCAAATTTGCTTAATGAGCAAAAATATCCGAAAAGATTTATGGACATTATAGGTAGAATCAGGACAAATTTCTTATTCGAGACAAGATTTATTATTTCTGAAACACAAAATGTCTTTTGTAAAAAAAACAATCCATTGTTTGTGATAGAAGAGGGGAAAATGCTGATTTTTATTATCATAAAATATATCAGCTGTATTATTTTGATGTTTGCTTTTTTCCATATCCCATAGACCTTTTATATTTTAATTAATACTAGTGGTCGACCAGTGCCCGTAATTTGACTATAAATAATTTAAATTATAAGTTTGAATATTTTTACTGAGGTTCCATTGTCAAAGACTGAGCGAGTGCTATTTCACAATTTTCTTTCCAAAAAATGACATGGATTCGTCAAATTTAAAATATTGATATTATGTATAAAGTTTTTTCTATTATTATTAAAGAAAACAATATTAATCTATTCTCAATTTGACGCAATGAGTTTGAATATCCCGCTATTTACAGCTCCACCTTCCATTTTTTAATGCCGACTTCAAAAAGCTTTCAGCGCCCATTATGAGGCGCTTTTCATTTTACATTTGTATCTATGAAGGTGATGGTCTTTATAAGTAGTCTGTGGAATTGTGAGTATCATTACGGTAGTTTAGAATGTTTTATTAGTGATTTAATGTTTTTATGCATAATTTTAAGGAAGTATAAGCATTTGCCAATCCTTCTCTATATAAACTATAAGTGTGTGAAATTTCATACTCCTCCGTCCGCGTAATTTTCGTAAAAATGGTCACAAAGTCTTATTTCTTTCATTTTTAATAATATACATATAATTTAACACGAAGTGGTTGGTAGACTGGCGGTTACAACGCCGGCTTTCGTACTGTTTCGTGCGGACGTCGTGGTTCGATCCCAGGTGCTGACCATCTTCCTCTTTCATGACACAAGCTTTAAGTAGCTTACTGTGAAAGAGTCAAAGAGTGCATTTGTGTTCACTTTGAGTGAGCACAGATTCATAAAAAAAAAATAATACACCTATCTGCCCTTCGCTTTACATCTCGAATTGATTTATCGAAATGTCAGGCTGACCAGCAAAATTGGGCCCCTGTAATAAATTTTTACAATGGTTTGAAATGTTTTCAGTGATAAATAAGGAGATATTCTATTGATAGAATCATTATATGTTTGTTACTGAATAACATTATTTCATCACTATTATAAAGCTTCAAAATACAGGCTCTCTATGATGGATCTAAGTTTTATGAGATTGTTAATAACATGACTAACACGTCCGACTTACTGACTAAAGTAAACTGTAACATCCCCATCAGACAGACCCGGACTACACCTACTTTTAGACTTCCAACTTGTTCAACAAATTATGCTCAAAACTCATACATTTATCGAGAAACCTCTAACTAAAATTCGTTTTTCAGTGCAATAGATATTATTTTTAACACTAAAACTAAACATACGTTTAAAAATTTACTCGTGAAATCGGTTCATCGTGGTTCTTAGCATTCACTCATCCCTATCCCCCCCCCCCCCGCATTGTTCCTTCTCCTATCAGAAAATTGAAGAAAATAAATAAAATATGTATGTATGTGCGTGTATGTATATTTCTTGGATTTTATTCCCTTGTTTCGATTTGTATAAGAAATGGTTTGTTTGTTTGTTTGTTTAAATTTGTATGAGAGAATGGAGACACCAAGATCACGTCTTGTTTTTATAACTTACTTACTGAGCGTGTAAGCTTTGTTGGTCCACTAACTGTATATTGTTAAGAGTTGATTATGTTTTGTAAATGACTGTGTGTTTACATTGATAAATAAAAAAAATTGAGTACCTATGTGACGATATAACCTCTCAAAAACGGTGAAATCGAATCTGTGGGGCTAGTACGAGTAAGAGATTATTACCTTACCATCGTATTCTAAAATCAGACAACCAAATCGTTCGAAAAATTTGAATGGAAATTCTTTCGATGTTCGATCATCGAAAATTTATACTAGGGGTACTTACTGGTTGATAAATCATTTTAATAATTTAATTTTAAGTACCTATTCATTTTTACACAATGACAAAAATGCTTTATGAATAGAAATGTTCGATGTCGTGGTGTAATGTCATGTTTTGAACTATTCGTTGCTCCGCATTACAGATCCGAACTGCACAAATGTATAATGTTTTAACTTTTAATTAGGTATGTTATGACAACAATTTTGTATCTACATAATATCTATCATTTTATTCAGTCTGTACGATATTTAAAGGATAAGAAAAATATATAAAGAATTTCTCGTTTAAACACAGTAGGTAAGTAATATTCTTTGCCTCAAACCTCTTATTTTGTATAGGTACTAACATAATAAAAACCTATAAAAAAGTAAAAATGTACTTACTTTATAAAAGAAAATAAAACTGCGCTCATATTATGATTTTATAAAAGTTTTATGCACCTATTTATGTAAATATTCTTATACATTCCCTGTAATGATCTTTTTTTATATTTTTCATAAAAAGTACATTGACTTCTTCACGCAAGACAAGATTTATTCCACGTAGTTCCTCACAAGTCTTTTTCTTTCTTTTAAATTCTTCATTTTCTTATTTTGTACCTTTATCACGAAAATTTTAATTTTAATCAACTGATCTATCGAGGTTTTAATTTATGTACTTTAATAAGTTTTTTTTTTGAGTTAATGTTTTATATTAGTTATAATAAATGGATATACCTACTTAGACGAACAGTTTTCTTAACAATAGTGTCATACTGACACTTTTGTTGTCATACAGTCGGCGGATCTTATTGCCTGAGGCATTTCTTTTCTCAATCTGAGACAGACTAATATCCTAGTAGAAATTTGATCGTTTTTTATCTATACATATAATACTATCATATAGATGAGGATCTACATTAAATCAATAAAAAAAACATCACAAACACTACTGTAACGTTATGTGTACGACACTCACACACACTTCGATGTATTTGACCAAGACACAGACGCATATAATATTTTTTGTTTATCTGTGGTCAAATTGAGAAGAGATCAATATTGTTTGTCTTTAATAATAATAGAAAAAGCTTTAAACATATCAACATTTAAAATTTAACGTATCCATCCATGTCATTGTTTTTTTTTAAAGAAAACTGTGAAACAGCGCTCGTTCAATACATTTCATACAAAATTTCAATATAAAAAGAAAGTTGCATAGCAGTAATTTTTGTTAGTTATGGTCGAATTTCGACGACTGGGCGACCACTCGCGTAATTAAATTTAAGAAACAGTACCACTAGTATAAGTTTTCGATGATCGTTTCGATATTCGATCATCGAAAGAGTTTCGAAAATTTTCCATACAAAAATGATCGAACGATTCGATCGTTTGATTTTAGAACACTATTTGCACGCTAATAAGCGCATATTAGAGTGCAATTAGCTTTCGATGAAACTCGTACTAGCCCCACAGACCGAGGATCTATCCCGGGAACTCTTGATTTGAAGTCGGCGCTTATATTTGAAGTGGTTGGTAGACTAGCGGTTACAACGCCGGCTTTCGTACTATTTGGTGCAGACGTCTTCCACTTTCACGACACAAGCTTTAAGTAGCTTACTGTGAAAGAGTCAAGGAGTGTGTTTGTGTTCACTTTGAGTGAGCCCAGATTCATTTAAAAAAATATATACATCACTAGACTACCGAGGTCAGTAAAAATATGTTTTAATGCAGTTATTGTAAATAAATCATAAAGAAAAAAGGTAAAGTGCACGAACAAACATTAACGCCATTCCATCCCTTCAGTCCCTATCAATTTTTGAACTTTGTATGAAATTTACAATGTCACGGTTTTGCCTCGAATATCCGATGTGCTTCCGACACAAAAAACCAATTACATTTTTATGAAAAAGGGCTTTTTAGATATTTTAAATAATATGTTGTAGGTATAATATTTATTATCAATGTCACAAACCTTTCTTCTTATTCTACATGGTATTTTCATCATCATATCGAAAAAGCTTAATTATGGTAGAATAATAATAAAATAATAAATAATAATAATAATAAGTATATTTCTCAGGTAAAAAATGTTACAAATGGTAGGTATACAGCATATCATTTTTAACACAGTAAAAAAAAAATAATAAGTATATAAAAAAATTGACATGAGTGTAAACTATTTTTGAGAAATCCCACGAGGCAAAACCTGTCTGTGGGTATAGCAATGGTTTTGACAAGATAGGTCAACAATACAACATTTATTCCATACAAAAAGTCAGCTTTCTTTGCTAAAACATGAGACATAAATATAAAATGATTGAGCAGTAAACTTATGTCTATGATTAAAGACAGCAAACGACAGATAGGCATACATAAAAAATAACAAAAGCTGTGATCTCTCACGACACTCCATACAACTCCATCACAGGAATACACAATATGCAAACTACAAACATCAGAAAAGCAAAACCTAAATAAATCTATTCATTCCAGAATAAGTCATTCAATGTCAGCAAAATGCTAATAATAAGCGAGAAAACCAGCAAAACGTCGGCCAATCAACTCTTGCAAATAATAACAATAATAAACCTCAAAATAATAACAACATGCAAGAGACAGCACAGGACAACAAGCATCCAGGCTAGGTTATGATACAAACATTAATTTCACATTAACACACAGACGACGTAATTTTGTAAAACATAGTTATAGTAGCTCTCCATTCAATCACATCGAAAGAGAAAAACAACAAAAATATATCAATATATCACCCAAAAAACGTGATAATATGAAAACCCCTTGAAAAACACTCAAATAAGTGATCCTCACTATACGAGAACCAGAAGAATCTTTCAGGTTATGCATACTCAGAGAAGAACAAATCATGAAGGAGCACGCTACAGAAGGAAAACAGAAGCATCAATATCTTTAAGCCAATCCTTTATAAGTCTATAGAATATTAGGATTTTATTCGTCACTTTGATGTTGTTAGGCAAGGCATTGAATATTTTAGGCGCAACATAAGTCGGGTGTCTTAGCCCCTGTCTTGTTTTGCAAACTGGAAGCACAAACAAGTTACCCAATCTAGCACTTGTTCTATTTTCAGTTGTCCTAACAAAAAAATAAGATTTTTTGTATATAAATTTAA
The DNA here is from genome assembly GCA_963576905.1 of Mystacides longicornis. NCBI lineage: Eukaryota > Metazoa > Arthropoda > Insecta > Trichoptera > Leptoceridae > Mystacides > Mystacides longicornis. The sequence goes on from OY756428.1 coordinate 21,401,239, forward strand.
GACATTGTAACAGGTATAATTTGCGTATATCAAACAAACCACTCAGTTGAAACAATTCACCCGTTCCATATCTAGTTGGCTTTCTATACATTTTTTTAATTATTAATCTTTGAAGAACATTGAGCTGCGATATGTGATTGTCGTATGCTCCTCCCCAAACTACAATACCGTAAGCTAGGATAGACTGCGACAGACTATAATATACCATTTTAAGTATCGGGAGTCCAACCACATTTATCAATCCTCTGTATATAAACAATTGGCCTCTCATCTTCTTCGTAATGTAGTCTAGGTGTTTATTCCATTTCAAATGGGTGTCAATATATATCCCCAAGTATTTTACATGGTCCACCCTAGAAATTTCTGGACAACCAGAACAACTCTCAAAGCATTGCCCATCGTGAATTCTAATTGGGCAGACTTCTTTTGGTGCTTTACGTTCAGTCAACGAGTATGGTAGAAAGTAGGTTTTTTCGCAGTTAAGAGAAAGCAAGTTGTTGTCCAGCCAAGCTTTGATCACCTTAAGAGACTCCGAGGCACTTTTGTAAACTTCACTCCATGAATTACCAGAGAGTGTTATCGAGGTGTCATCTGCAAATGTCACTATCAGCCCTGGAATATCCGCATTGCAAAGGTCGTTAATGTAGATCAAAAAAATAATGGGTCCCAATACAGTTCCCTGTGGTACTCCGTGTTCTATCGTCAAGGTTGAGCTATACACGTCACCAACTCTGGTCCTCTGCTTCCTGTTGGCTAAATAATCAGTTAGCAATGACAGGCAAGTTCCACCGACACCCAGCATTCTCATTTTCTGTAGAAGTTTCAAATGGTTAACTGTGTCAAACGCCTTGCGTAAATCCAGGAATATAGACAGAACATTTTTCCCGTGGTCCAATTTTTCATTTACATATGCCGTCAGTCTAAATAAGGCATCCTCTGTTCCCATGCCAGGTCTAAAACCAAATTGATTATTTGATAAGATGTTCCTTTCACTGAGGTACTCCAGTAATCGTCGTTTAATTATCTTTTCGAATATTTTTGCAAGCTGAGGTATTAGTGTTATTGGTCTGTAGTTGTTCATATGAAGTGGAGAGCCTCCCTTATGTATAGGGATAACGATTGAATCCTTTAAGCATGCAGGAAACATTCCATTGCTGAGGGACAGGTTGATTATGTGGCATAATGGTGCTGTGATTTGTTCTCTGATTCCTTTCAGTATTTCCGTTTTTATCCCATCAGACCCAACTGTTGATGAGTTTTTGAGCTCATCAATAAAATAACCAAGAAATAAATAAGAAAGATAGTATAAAAATAATATAAAAGTGAATGAAAATTATTCTCGGTTAAAATCCCTCGAGGATCTATTGTTAGAGTTCTGAGTGTTGGAAATTGAAAATTTTCTATTTCAAAGTATGAGCAGAGGTAATTTTTTGCTTTAGTTATATATAAAAGAATTTTATACAATCATTTCGGTTTACATGTTTTCACCTTACACTTTAGTATTTTATCAGGAGAAACATGAATGCAATTTTGAACTATCGACATACTGTCAACCATTTAGTATGAAAAATCGACGCGAACCCTTTGTCAAATAATAATACGAACAACCCTTATTTAACGCGTCACTTCGCACAAATCTAAACGGAACGTGGAAAAATGACAAAAATAAAAACAACGTCGGTAGCAATTTAGTTCTTACACTCAACATACAGAATCTAAATACCTACATAAAATAAAAGTACGTTAAGTATATAGTTTTATTTATTTCGTTATGGAAAAACAAACAGGCAAAACATATACATCTAGGCTATAAAAAGACAAACAAATGAAATGTTAAATGTGTGCACATATTAATAACAATGGTTGATCCAAGAATGTTTCAAAAGAATGTTTATATAATATTTAACCTGTATGATGGCAGAAGATTTAAGACTGTGTTTATATTTTTTTTTTCAAAGAATAAAAAAATATATATAACGATCTAACTATTTAAAGTTCTATCAAAGGGACTCAATTGATAAATAAAAAAACTCATCATCAGTACATAAAGAAAATAAATATATTATCAATAATCTTCTTCTTCTTCTTCTTTTCAGCCTATATTTATCCACTGCTGGACGTAGGCCTCTTCCATACTCTTCCATCTCTTCCTATTTGCTGCCATTTGCAGCCAGTTTTTCCCCCCCACAGCGGCTATGTCATCGGACCATCTTTTTTGAGGTCTTCCGACGCCTCTCTTATTCTCCCAGGGTCTCCATCTCAAAATCTTTGGAGTCCATCTTTTGGGACCCTGTCTTGCAACATGTCCTGCCCATTGCCACTTAAGTCTTGCTATGCGATCCATGATGTCTACCACTCTGGTTCTATTCCTAATTTCTTCATTTCTTATTTTATCTCTTAGGGTTATACCAAGCATGGATCTTTCCATGGATCGCTGCATACATTTTAGTTTTTCGGCATTTCTTTTTGTGAGGGACATTGTCTCCAGTGCATATGTAGTCACTGGCAGTCAATAATAATCATAATAATAGTCAGTCAATAATAATCATAATAATAGTCAATAATAGTCAATAATAATTATTATTATTACATATTTTAGCACGAGTATATACTCATTTTCGGGAGGTATCTTGTTTAAGTATATTTTAGTTGTTAATAATTATTTGTAAGCATGTTATTTTTATATTTGTATATTTTATCAATAAAGGCTTTGTATTATTATTATAACGGAGACAAGAACAAGAAAATCTCTTTAGTCATGAATTATTTATTTCATTCAACTGAATACTTCTACCTATCGCTTCATTGATTGTGTTACAATCCTAGACAATTTAGAAACATAATTGGTAGGGTCGGGTTATTCGTTTAGTGCTATAACGGAGGAACATTTCAGAATTAAATAGCTTCACAAAGATTCAAAATAATTTAATCTTTGTGAAGCCATTTTTTTAGGAAGCTATTCCTCTAATCAGAATCTTTTGCGACCTTTCAAAATGATCATAGACATTACTTGCAGAGTATTAGATTCAACAGAAATAAAGAACCAATAATCAACACACCTATAATATATGAAGGCGTTAGCGCTAGCGGCCATTTTTCCTCTCGCGTCATCAGGCCGCCGGCGTGTAGCGTATATCATAGCGTACAGGTAGGTACATACTGATATAGGCAAGTGAATGCTGGGCATCACGATGTGACGTAGCGCTTAGGCCTTCTTATATAGGTGGTGTTGCCAAAAACACTAATTGGAAAATAGGATACTTTTATATTTTTATAATATTATCTGCATTGTTTGCTATATCTGCGCTCGGGTTGAGCGATTTCATATTGTACCTACACACATAATCAACTTTTCTCATTTTTTTTTCGAAACATGTTTTTTTTTTAATATAATGGCATTACATCCAAAAAAAATGATGAAGCCAATAACTCTTTTTCATTATGAGTATTCAAATCCGATTAGAAATCATAAAACAATTAATTTACTTCTTATTACATCATTTTAGTTTTTGATGTATCGCTATAGATTTTAATGATAACAAGCAGGAAACATTTATTTCGTTGGATACAATATGTCATCAACGAACAAAAAGTTGTTCAGATGGTTTGAATTTGGAAAAATGTTACTTAAGTAAGTAAAAAGAACATCATATAAAAACAAGACATGTGCATTTATAAGCTTGTCCTAGCTCTCCATTACGGGGAATCACAGACACAAATCAACCTTGAATTTTCTTGAACAAAGGTACGGTTTGATTATTGTAACCCTACTTAAAATGTTTTCTTTCAAACAATTCTTTGATTTTCAAGAACAAATACTCTTATATATAATATAAATGAAAGTCGGGTTAGTGCGAACACTTTTATCTCGAGATCGGCTGAACAGATTTCTTCGATGTTTGATTTATTGGATTCTTCTCCGCTCCGGATAACAGAATAACTAATTAAAACTTGAAAAATGGATAAGAAATAATATTAAAGTTAGTATGGAACGGATTTACTGCGACGCCATAACAGCAAAAATTATTGTTTACTGCACATGATGGTTGTTCCCTCTCTTTCTCTCAAACGTATTTGCCGCTCTTAAAGTAGGCCATCCCACTTACTCCAATTTTCATACAAAGTCAACAAAATTATCGGGCACTTACATAATGTGCACACGTAGCATTGGCACTTCATAGGCGAGGTATAATGTCTTCGCGCGCATATTTTCTCTCGTTTTTCCCGCCTGAGCTTTGAATACGAATGAAATAAGGATGTTTTGGAACTATTTTAATGATTTTATTTTATTAGTTTAACTCAATCAATGTATTTATTTTTCTGGGGGCGCAGTGCACATTATGCACATCATAAACGGGGGCCGCCTCGGTTAGAACCACAGGACAACGTCTGTAGGGAAAGCTAGTATGTTATAAAAACTGGAAATTCAATTTTCGATATTGGAAAAAAAGTCGTAGGAATCTTTTAAATAAAAATTACTTATCTCAGATTGGACGGGTCCATTTCACTGCTAGATAATGCTTCAAGCAATTTTATCCGCCAGTAATAGGTAATACTGAGAGCTACGTATACTTCCAGGATAATAGGGAACTGAAAACAGTTGAGACAGGATTCCAACCCCGAGCAGATATTTCAATTGAAAGCACAGAAACTTTTTTGACCCGACCGGAAATGGAACCAGGGATCTCTTAATCTGAAGTCTGCGCTTCTATATACCACAAGGGTACTGAGGTCGGCTTATTATAGTTATTGATAAAAATAAATACCTTTTAAAAATAAATGCGCGTGATATTATTAGATTTCTCGTTGGATAGCCATGAATATCCTGATTATATTTAATACTATCACACATGTAATTAGGCAGCATTCCCTGTTTCATTTTATATATAAAAGTCATTGTCTGAAAATAAATTAATTTTTTGGCACTCAAGAATTGTAATTTATCTAACATAAGTTTTACTCGATGATATCTTCCAAATCCTAATATTGTTCTCATTCCTCTGTTTTGCAATTTATTGAAATCTGTTTGGTTCGATAAGAAGAGAATTGAAGCGCAGTAATTAAAATGCGGTAATACTATAGAGTTATAAACCATTCTTCTGCACCTCACGTCCATTCCTTTCTTTACCCTATTTAGGAAACCTATTTTTTTACTAATTTTTTTAATGATATTCTCAAAATTGGCTTTAAAGTTCAATTTATTGTCAACCGTTACTCCTAAATATTTGATATTGTCGACTAGGTCAATATTATCTCCGTCTATTTTTAGTTCATACTTTGTGTTAGAAGATGTTTTGCCTATTATCATGCACTTAGTTTTTTTGACATTTAACTTCAATTTATTTACACACAACCAATTAGATATTTCATTGAGTTCATTCTGTATATTTAAAAGTCCATTTTGTAACTCATCACATATAACATATATTAGGGTATCATCAGCAAATAATTTTATTTCACAGTTTGTAACACACTTCACAATGTCATTTATATATATTATAAATAAGAGTGGTCCCAGAACAGATCCTTGAGGTACTCCTCTTATTACTGTTTCCTCCGTCGAAAAATTTCCTTCAAATTTTGTTACTTGTTTTCTGTTTGTAAGGTAATCTACAAACCATTCCTTTGCAATTCCTTTTATTCCAATGTTTTCCAGTTTTATTATCAGTCTATTTCTGTCTATGGTTTCAAATGCCCTTTTAAAGTCGAGGAACACGGATATTGCATTTTTTTTCTCATCGATTCCATTTTTCCATCTATTAATAATCCAATTTAGTGCTGTTTCGCATGAGTAATTATTTCTGAAACCAGATTGCTGCTGTACCAATATTTTATTTTTTTCAATATATGTTACAAGTTGGTCTTTAACAATGTATTCTAAGAGTTGCTCATATTTAGGTAAACAATTGATTGGTCTGTATTCATCAAACATTTTAGGGTGCAATATTTTTGGAACTGGGGTTATAACTGAGGTTTTCCATGTTTCTGGGAACCTACCAGTTTGCAATGAATCATTGATTACCTCAAGCAAGTAAAAGCCTACAACTTCAAAAGTATCCGATATAAATTGTATTGTAATACCATCTGATGATGGTTTTGATTTGATTTTGCTGACGTAATTATTTAGAAGAGTATCTATATTTAATGGTGTGAACTGAAAGCAGGTGTCGGTGTTTCTTTCTTCCTTATCTCTAGTTTCAATACCTATCGGAATACTTTCGTGTATTTTTTCAATACTTGACAAAAAGTTCTTATTAAATTTTTCAGCAATTTGTTTTTTATTCTCTTCTTCTCCATCTGGAAATTCCACGATATTATTAGCTTTCCTGTTGTTGTTTAACACTAGACTTTTTAATGCTGTCCACATTTTTTTGCTATCGTGCTTAGATCCTTCAATCTTATCTTTAACATATTTATTTTTTTGAATTTTAATATCTTTAGAGTACTTATTTCTTATTGTTTTGTACTTCATCCATAATTCGCTATTATTCACATATTTACAAGCCTTATACGCATTATCTCTTTCTTTACGCAGATTTTCTAGATGCTTTGTATACCACTTGCATGATTGCTTTATCGTAATCGTCGTTTCTGGTATTACTTTATTAATGACAGTTGTAAAATTATCTATAACTTTTTTGGCTTTTTCATTGACATCTCCATTTAGATTCCAATTTGTGCTCCGTAGCTCACTGCAAAGGATTTCTTTTGAATATCCCTTCATATTTCTATATGTAACTCTTTCATAGCTTGTAACGTTTGATGGACTCTCTAAACATGTTTTTAAAGTTTCGTGGTCTGATATCTTAAAATTATCATCCACATTTACTATCAGATAATAATCATTAGATATAATTAAGTCTATTATGGTTTTTGAATTTTCAGTTACTCTAGTATAGTCTGTTACGTGTTGTTTAAATCCTATTTCGTTTAGAATGAGTGTCAACTTATTACTATATGTATTTTTATTCTTCATGTCAATGTTGAAGTCACCATATATATACATAAACTTATTATCTTTCTTAATCTTATCACAATATTTTTCAAAGAAATCTAAAAATTTGACGTGGCTTTGATTTGGTGAGTGATAGAGTACCGTATAAATTCCCTTTTTCATCCCATTTTTTACTTCAATAGTTAAGAACCATGCGTTTTTTTCTTCCAGAACATTAGTGTACATTGTTCTAAAGGTAATTTTATCTTTTAATATTATTGCTACACCTCCCGTATGTCTACTAGTAGAATCACACCTGATTGTCTGGTATCCTGGGAACGATATTTCTACATCGCTTATTTCTTCCGTGACACATGTTTCACATACCATCAGCATCTCGGGTTGTAATTCTACAAGTTTTTGACTTATTTCTTCATGATGGGCTAGTAAGCTAGCCACATTCATGTTATATATGGTTTTTTGTTTCTTGTTTATAAAAAATCTACCCTGCTTTGAAGGACCGATAGTTTCTTTGTGTACACTGCACATGTTCTATCCCAGGCTGCATGTTTCATGTCCAGATTCAGGTCTAATTTTTTATTAGCCGCAAGACAGTTGATGCATTTATATGCATCAGGGCCGACATTACATTCCTTTTCACCGTGTTCTTCTGCACATTTAGCACATGCCTTTTTATTTTTGCAGTCTTTCGCCTTGTGTTGATATCCGTTACACTTATAACATGTATTTAGTGTAACGTTATTGTAAACTCTGCATTTACTCCATCCAATATTTATTCTTTCCTTCTTGAGGCAGTTTTGGTATAACTTATCACATACTTCCGCAAATGCGGTGTATGTTGTCTGTACACCCCGATTTATTTGTTTTATGAATATGATGTTAAATTTGTCCTCTTCGAGGACAAAGTCATTTTGTTTTTTTATTCTTTCTGTTATTTCTTCTGGTGTCAACTTTTCCGTTATCCCCACAATTTTAATTGTAGCTTTTGGTCTCTTGGGTATATTTACATTGTAGGTATTCCCGGTTTTCTCAAGAATTTCTTTCTGAACCCTCTCCGTACCCTCTTTATTTTGGCATTTTATTACGATTCCTCCATTTTTTCTTTTAGAGAGACCTGTTGCTCCCACATGTATTGGGTTCAAGATATTCTTTATCATATCGGTCGTCTGACTATGTATTTCTTCTTTATTTGTGGGTGTCACTATTACTATAGCTTCACGCTTATGTTTGGGGTCTGATTCTATATTTTGGTGCAGAGTACCACGTGCCTCATTCACTCCTTTAATATTATCTGACAAGCATACTTTCATGTCATTTATGTCTCGTGTCATAGTATGTATTATAGGTCGGAGCGATCTCAATTCTCCTTTCATTTCGGAATTTTCGGCAATCAATATTGTGAATATATCATGTATACTGTCAAGATTACGGCCTACTGCATCTCTGGTAGCAACAGGTACCTTCCCTTTGCCGTCATTGATTGATCCTTTTATGGATTGAATATGATTCTTTAATTTTTCCAGTATTTCAGCTGTTGATGCTGGGTTAATTATTTCACATTGAGATAGAGTAGACATTTTGTATTTTACATATAATGATACGTGTCGTTCTCGGGATAGTACCTGTACCCCAAGTATAAGTTTTCGATGATCGAATATCGAAACGATCATCGAAAGAGTTTCGAAAATTTTCCATACAAAAATGATCGAACGATTCGATCGTTTGATTTTAGAACACTATTTGCACGTTTATAAGCGCTTATTAGCGTGCAATAAGCTTTCGATGAAACTCGTACTAGCCCCACAGCTTTGTTATAATACTAGTACCGTCACTGATTCTTGCCTTTTGTTAAATATTTTTTAACACATATGCATCACCACTGCAGCACTACGAAAATCTTGTGTTCGTTAATTTGTAAACAAAAGACACCACAGACACAACTAATACACAATATTTCTTATTTTGATTATTAAATATATCACACCCACACATATATAATTTAAGATCACACATTAGAAATAATTGATGTGTTATTATGTATACCTATTTATACATACGGCCAGCGACAACGACCCAATGTGCCTGACGAAGAAAATGTTTTGTTACAGATACTACACTCGTGTAGCTTTTCTTCAGTATGTATTCGTAAATGTTTGTTTAAGCTACCTGAATAAGTGAACTTTTTGTTACATATACTACACTCGTATGGCTTTTCTCCACTATGTATTCGTAAATTATTCTTTATATCACTTGAATAAGTGAACTTTTTGTTACAGTTACTACACTCATATGGCTTTACTCCACTGTGTATTCGTAAATGTTTATTTAACTCACATGAATAAGTGAATTTTTTGATACAGATATTACACTCGTATGGCTTTCTCAACTATGTTTACGTAAATGTAACTTTAAATTACCTGACGAAGAAAATGTTTTGTTACAGATACTACACTCGTGTAGCTTTTCTTCACTATGTATTCGTAAATGTTTTTTAAGCTACCTGAATAAGTGAACTTTTTGTTACATATACTACACTCGTATAGCTTTTCTCCACTATGTGTTCGTAAATGATTCTTTAAATCACTTGAATAAGTGAACTTTTTGTTACAGTTACTACACTCAAATGGCTTTACTCCACTGTGTATTCGTAAATGTTTATTTAACTCACATGAATAAGTGAATTTTTTGATACAGATATTACACTCGTATGGCTTTACTCAACTATGTTTACGTAAATGTAACTTTAAATTACCTGACGAAGAATGTTTTGTTACAGATACTACACTCGTGTAGCTTTTCTTCACTATGTATTCGTAAATGTTTGTTTAAGCTACCTGAATAAGTGAACTTTTTGTTACATATACTACACTCGTATGGCTTTTCTCCACTATGTGTTCGTAAATGATTCTTTAAATCACTTGAATAAGTGAACTTTTTGTTACAGTTACTACACTCAAATGGCTTTACTCCACTATAATAATATATTCGTAAATGTTTCCGTAATTTACATAACACAGAGAACTTTTTGTTACAATTACTACACTCGTATAGCTTTTCTACACAATGAATTTTAAAATGTAAAACTCCAATAATGTAACCCAAGCAGTGGCGTAACTAGGGGGGGCGGGAGGGGCGGTCCGCCCCGGGCGGCACTTTCAGTGGGCGGCAAAATGAACCGACAAATAAAAAAAAACTTGATAAAAAACACAAAACTGAAATAGTATAGGTACGAGAATTTGTGAAGGAAAAATAAATGAGAAAAAAAATCGGGTCCCCGAGTTTGTGAAGGGAAAATAAATGAGAAAAAAATCGGGGCCCCGAGCTTGTGAAGGGAAAATAAATGAGAAAAAAAATCGGGGCCCCGAGTTTGTGAAGGGAAAATAAATGAGAAAAAAAATCGGGGCCCCGAGTTTGTGAAGGGAAAATAAATGAGAAAAAAAAACACTAAAATTGATAAAATATTTTTTTTTCCTTTTAACCTGTCTCAGCGTAAGCTAGTACAAAAAAGTGTACACCGGAGTGAGTTAATTCAAGTTCCTTTTTTTCTTCTTTAAGTAATTTCGGGTTAAGGTCTCTAAGGTGTCAGAAGTAAGCTCTATCCCATTATCCAAAAATTGAATTTTTGTACTATATTGTAGTGTTGTAAGTATCTATATATTAATAGGTGAAGGGAAAACTTTGTGCCCCTTTTTACGAAAATTGAGCGGACGGAGGAGTATGAAATTTCGCACACTTACAGTTTTTATAGAGAAGGGGTGGCAAATGCTAATATTTTTTTTAAAATCGTACATAAAAATAGATTAAATCAATAAAAAAAACTCTACGCACACTATTGTAATAGGTATATTATAGTTTAAATTAATTATGATCGAATTTCGACCAGTGAACTGAACCACTAGTTATAAAAAATATGCGAACTTTTTTATTTTGATTTTTTTTCCATTTATATAGGGGGTGGGGCGCCAAACTTTATTAGGTAGGTGGGGGGGGGGGGGCGCTAAATGTTAATCCCGCCCCGGGCGGCGAAAACCCACGTTACGCCACTGAACCCAAGGTCTGAAAAAAATTACCTTAAAAATATTCTCTACATCGCGTACGCTGTGAAAATTGATGATATAATAAAATAACGTACAACTACATGGTAGAAGACATCGATATTTACAAAAAATGTCGCGACAGCATAATATGTCTAACTTTTATAGTTATGTCACATTGTGATTCTCAAGTGTTCATTTATTTTAAAAATTTAATTGAAATGCCGCCTCTAGAAAAGGCTCTTGTATCTAGGAATTAGTCCTTATCAAAATAAATTAGTTAATATTCAAGACTGCTTTGATACGTTTATAAAACTTTTTGAATCATTCAATTCGGAAATTCCATTCGAAAGATACCACGAGTTTAAAAATGTAAGTACTTAACTATTAGAAAAAAAAGAGTGGTCGCCGCTCTCCGTGGCTCACTCTGCTCATCAGCTAGCTAGGCAGCGATATAGGGCGTCACTGGAGTACGAATCGTACGGGATGGGACCACTAGAATGCCACATTATTCCAGATTTAAAGGCTGTAGAATATTTAAAAAAAAAAATTTAATACTTAGGTACCTACCTATTTCCCATGAGAAGCTGGGCAGACCGCTAGTGAGTAATAAAACGATTCATTTCATAGAAACATTTTTACGTATCTTGGGGGGTGTATTATTTTTCATATTAAAACATAGGTGTATATTATTATATTTTCAAAGCAACAAACACGTCCGCATCTCTCTGGTTGTTTGTATAGTAAGTTAATTATCATATTAACAACATTCTCTTGTAATAATTCACGTTTTTTTTTCGCAGAAACCACGTTGTATACGCTCTATTGTTTTAATAATTTTGTCAACACAATGGATATTATCCGAGCCACTCTTTTTGCGGGATCATTTTTTATTCTATATTGTTTACATATTGCATTGTTATGTAAGGGCTTTTTTAAACATTGATTTAGTAAGGCATCTCTACCGTATAATATGATACAAAAATATTCCGACTACACACAAAAACATAACTCAAAAAAAAAAGATAGGTAATAAAAATATTTTTATAATAATTTATTTCGAAACCTAAAATGTTATATTAGAAACTAGTTTTTTAAAGGCGCCCGTGGCGCCCACCTATGGCCTTTTTTATGCAAACTTTACTTTCTCATAGCATAGCTGTGAGCATTCACATGTGAGACTTCAAAATACTTGGTTGATTCAACTCTTTATGAAAACTCAAATACCTACAACTTAAACTTTTAATTACAAACTGTACATTCAAATAGCTTTTGGCATGTGGGTATTTACCGATTTGATTGATTAAACTTTTTCATGTAAAATTTGCATTCGTATTGCCGAATTCTTATATGAGACTTTAAAACACTTGATTAATTGAATTCTTCATGAAAACTCAAAAAACATCGTGAACTTTTTATAACAAACTTAACATATGTATGGCTTTTCAACGTTATGAATTCACATGAAAATCTTTAAAAAATTACTTTAGGTGTGTAAACTTTTTATTGAAAACATGACATTCGTATGGTTTTTCTCCGCTATGATCTCGTGTGTGTGGATTAAAGATTCGTGATTTGGTAAACTTTTTCATGGAAACTTTGTTTTCTTATCGCCGAATTCATATGTCAGACTTTAAAGCACTTGATTAATTGAATTCTTCATGAAAACTCAAAAAACAACATGAACTTTTTATAACAAACTTTACATATGTATGGCTATTCAACGTTATGAATTCACATGAAAATCTTTAAAAAATTACTCTAGGTGTGTAAACTTTTTATTGAAAACATGACATTCGTATGGTTTTTCTCCGCTATGATCTCGTGTGTGTGGATTAAAGATTCGTGATTTGGTAAACTTTTTCATGGAAACTTTGTTTTCTTATGGCCGAATTCATTTGTGTGACTGTAAAGCACTCGATGATAGATTATAACTATTCATGATAATATAACTATTTATAAAAATGCAAAAAAAACTTTTTATAACACACATTGCATTAGCAAGGGTTTTCTTGGCAATGAAATCGCGTCTGTGAGTTAAAGATCTGATTTGGTAAACTTTTTCATACAAACTATGCTTCTTTTGGCCGAATTCATATGTCAGACTTTAAACAAATTTTGAACTTTTTCTAACAAAATATGCATTTAAATGGCTTTTATCATTTGAATGATTAAACTTTTTATGGCAATGGTTGCATTCGTATGGCTTTTCTCAGCTATGAGTTTCAAAACTTTTTATTGCACACATTGCATTAGTAAAGCGAAGTCCGGCTGTGCGTAAAAGTTTCCTGATTTGTCAATTTTTTGGCCGAATTCGCAAGTGATACTTTACAGCACACGGTTGATTGAACTATTTATGCAAACTTAAAAATGAAATTAAACTTTTTATTGCAAACTTACCATTCAAATAGCTTTTAGCATGTCATTCTTTAAATTACTTGAAACCGCAAACTTTTTATTGCACTCATGACATTAGAAAGGCTTTTCTTCACTATGAAGTCCCGCTGTGCGTAAAAGTTTCCTGATTTGTCAATTTTTTGGCCGACGCAAGTGAAACTTTACAGCACACGGTTGATTGAACTATTTATGCAAACTTAAAAATGAAATTAAACTTTTTATTGCAAACTTACCATTCAAATAGCTTTTAGCATGTCATTGGTTGTTTAAATTATTTGATTGATTGAACTTTTTATTGCATTCGTATGGCTTTTCTCCGATATGAGTTCGCATGTCATTCTTTAAATTACTTGAAACCGCAAACTTTTTATTGCACTCATGGCATTAGAAAGGCTTTTCTTCACTATGAAGTCCCGCTGTGCGTAAAAGTTTCCTAATTTGGTACACTTTGCTTTCTTATGGCTGACTTCGCATGTGAGCTTTTTAATAACCCAAAAAATTGTTTTTCTCTACGTCAAGACCTTTAAAAAAAGTGCTTAAAACTATTATGTTACTGTCAGTTGTCACTGCTGTCAGCCATATTGTATTAGAAGAACAATATAATTTGTCTTTAGTTGCGAGTGGCGCGCCATCTAGCGGCGTTAATGACATCAGTCAGTCAGTTAGTCAGGCAGTCAGTCAGTCAGTGAGTCAGTGTTCAAGGCAAATATTATATAGATGAGTTGAAATCGTAATAGGATACAAGGATTCGTTTTTGCTGCTTCCAGCGATAAACTTTATCTTATGACGAATATATCAACAACTGATGACTGTTCTGATACTGTTCAATTTTAAAATGGTATCTGGCTTACGGCCAGTTTAAAAAAAAACGACAAAAGAACGCTTTAGCTAAAGGAGCTTTAAAAATTCAAAGTCTTTTTTGAGTTGACCCATTTCATAAAAAACATAACTTTCTTTAGCTTAAGTTTGAGCGCCACGAAATTTTTTTGAACTCCGTTGGTAAAAGATTGAACTACACTAATGTCAACATTAAGTGATATTTACGGGACTTTAACCTAAAGTCGGCATTATGTGACGTTTTTGTTGTTATGAAACGCGTTTAACGTTAACAACGTTCGCCATTAGGTGGTATTTTTCAAATTCCCGATAATTATGAGAATTTTCAACATGTGGATTCGAACCTGCATCCCTCCTCTTCTCTGCATGGTATATTGATATTCGTTAATGTCTAGTCCTTAAAAATGTAGGTACACAAGAATCTAAATTCTGAATGTAGATTATTTGTCTAGACAAACTTAGAACGTTGTACCTACATCTCTTATGAGTATTTTTCAATTTTTTTTCTACTTGCGATCCGGCATTCCTTGAGGACAAAATCAATGTGATTCAACTTGGTCATAAGTTTTATATTTTTATGATTATTCCTTTCGAAACCATTGTTTTGACCTAATGTACACTATTGATGTAATCAGAATTGCTTGAAACTATCCTCAATGCTGCAGTTCCAAAGCCATAGCCAGAAAATCATTTTGGAGGAGATTAAGTTTAGTCGCATTGGTACTAAATAAATATTTTCCATTTGCACATTGTCAAGAAATTTATATCAAACAACAGTTTCTGTCAAACGCAATTTGATTGAAAATAGGAATATCCATATAAAAAAAACGGAGACCGATTTTGCGTGGTCATCGCATCACGCCTAAGCGGCTGGACCGATTTCGCTGATTCTTTTGAGATGGTTCTTATGAAAGAAAAAAATTAAGAAAGTCGCGTGCAAAATTATAAAATTAAAGAAAACTCTACGTAGGCAACCTTATTAGTACTTTTTACTGTATAATTTTTATTCCAATTTTGGAATTTTGACAGGAACTATCAGTTCTGTTGTAAGATAGTTGGTGCGATTGACAGAATGCGGATGGAATATACATGGTTTAAAACAGACACATCGTCGGAATTACAATGGTGCTTGTCATTATACAAATTCGAATTCAATATTCATAGTTAGGAACACAGGAACACAGTCTGTCGGGAAAGCTAGTTTTTATATAAACTAAGAGATAATATAACAACTTCCTGCTATAGAATAGTTTCCCTCTCAGTTTACACAAATCTTGAAAACACAATTTCTTAAAACGATCGTAAAGTTTTGATTCGAATTTCATACATTGTAAGACCTGAGAACATTTCATATTTTTAGAGATCGGAGACAACACATTCAATACTTTCACCTCCCCGAGTTTATCCGTCTTTCAGATTCTTTATTGTTCGCACAGGTGAAGTTCGTATCGATAAATCTGAAACTGAGTCTGAACCGTAACAAAATGTTTTAAATCTGGATTCCTGAACTTCTGTGTACCTCGTGTTGCAATCAAATGGGGATGATTGTGTTATTGGAAGTACAACATTCAAGCAAAATGGAACAATGGTTGTAAATAATGAATAAGTCAAATCGAGCGTGAATTTCCACGACACCTGGGAATAATTGGCCCATTGTCGGACGAACTACCGTACAAAGCTACGACAATGTATTTTTTTTATTGATTTGTTAAATCACTGAGTGAAAGTAAATCCGTCACGGCATTTTAAGTTGCGACACATCTCGTGAACAGTAAGGCTAGTACGAGTTTTATCAAAAGCTAATTGGTCCTTATTGGCGTGCAAAATAAATATTATTCTTACATCAAACAATCCAATCATTCGATAATTTTGTATGGATTTTTATTCTAAACTTTTTACTAATACTTATTTATTTATCGTATGGTCTTACAATGTATGTCACATTTCATGTAGGTTAATATATTTTTTTCAAATAAGTAAGAATACATAAAAACAGCATTAAAATCTTTCTTTTCTGATGATTTGGTTTATAGCTTTGATGTGACATACGCCAGGAGATTAGATGTAGGCAATTATTGTCTGGCGACCTATGTGCTAGCTCATTTAGCGTTATCCAGGGTGCACCACGAGGAGGCGAACTAGCTTTACACCCCAAGGAAACAGGTTAACATGTTAAAATTACCAATTTATAAACAAAACGAACTTTGCGTTTATAAAATGTCATTTATGTTTATACATATAATGTTATAAACAAATGTTATAAATTGGTATAATGACTAAGTATTACAAAGATACAAATAATGTGTTTGAAGAATGGTAAAAATTTATCGAAATTTTCTACTAAATTTGACATGGGATTTCGCACACAGAAAAACCATAGTTTTATCCGTCTTCAGTAGCCCCTATCACAGATTACCTGCAGGATAACATTTTAAACACATGGTCATAAAAATACTGGTTATATAGGTATTACATATACACACATTTACGCTACTAAACAAAGTTGTAAGACTAGCTGGCGGAACTTATTGCCTGTGACTACTTATTTCAGCGAATAGGTCCCGTCCAATCTGAGACAGGCAATTTCATGTTAGAAATTTCAAGTGGGAAAAAAAAACAAAATTCGTACCCGGGATATCTTAATCAGAGTTAATCGCCGTTACCACTAGTCTACCGATGTTAAAACAATGTAAGCACAAATAAACTTTCCACTCTTATGAAGAAAAATTCAATGCTTCGATCTAGTGAGGCTACGATTTTTTGTTTAGCCCCATCCGCTTTCATTTCATCATTTAGGTCAAATTCTAGTTCATGCTTGAAAGTGTTCTTCATGAAAACGTTATAAAATGTGCATCGAATATAAAATGTAGGTACATCGAATATAAAATTTAATCTACAACTTACATATTAAAAAGTATAGATAATAACCATCATTGACCTTGTTAATGTTCATATTTAGTGACCTTGTTATCTTGTAGCCTTGATCTTATTTTCCCACACAAAAGTTAAAGGGTGTATCTACCATTAAGTATTGGTTCTCTCCAAAATGTATAGTTAAATAGTGTAAATGTAGAAAACAAATTGAGTGACGCAGGTGGTACTTGAGGAAGTTTGAAAGATCCTAAGAAAGATTCGTTTAAAGACAGATGTCCAGATAAAGTGATGAGATCTTATCAACAGTCTCTTTGCCTTTCTCAAGTTTTCTTACTCCAATTTCTTCCCAACAACTATCCATCTCGTACAACT
The DNA here is from genome assembly GCA_963576905.1 of Mystacides longicornis. Classification (NCBI taxonomy): domain Eukaryota; kingdom Metazoa; phylum Arthropoda; class Insecta; order Trichoptera; family Leptoceridae; genus Mystacides; species Mystacides longicornis. The sequence goes on from OY756428.1 coordinate 21,418,708, forward strand.
GAAAACATTCTTCCTTTAGTCACGTACTTTGTTCGAAACGACATCCCCTTTCGGACTGGCGGTCATTAATTAAAGCCTGTTTGTTCTCAAGGTACCAACGGGAAACCTTAAACTGCTTAAACGCTGTTTCGACCTTAAAATACAAGTTTACGCTGCTGTAAAGAATTGTTTTACCAATACAATATTTCATTATTCCACAGGATTTTCAAGAAAGTTTAATGTATGTGAGTTGTTAGAGAACAAAATTAAGAAAATCAAAAAAGGTAGCCAAAATAAATCGCAATCCGTGACTTAGTTTAAAAATTAATTAGGTACCTATTCTAAGTTCTAATTTTTTAAAATTTGTATGAACGTTAGTAATAATATTTACATGTTCACGATAATTTACAAAGGTAAATAACTGTTTATTTTGCAATTAGAGCGTTTTCGTCAATTTTGCGTAGAAAATAATATAAAAGAGTGATATCTTCAGAAATTGACGACATTGATCGTACGTATTTATATAATTTATCATGTTCATATAGAAATATGAAAAACAAAGTTATAAAAATGAATAGTATATCACAGAGAGTTATATACATCATGTCCTACAGTTGTTTAAAAACTATGGCCCTGTCCTAGGTGGTCGCATGCTCGTACGATCGTGCGATTGCGATGATCGCATGAACGCGGACGCCCTCTTCAAACCTATAACATTGTATGAACGTGCTCTAACTGGGCAGACGGACAGAAATAAATTCGATCGTCCGATGGGTTCCTTGTATGAAATGATCGCGCATCGCTTGTATTACTCTGTTGTATCGATAATTAATACGACACCTACTTGCCAAAAATTCTTACTTACTAACATTCATATTTATTTGTTTGCGTTGTCAAGGAAAGTGGACGCGCGATCATGCGATGGCAGTTAGGACACACAATTTTTCATCGTATGATCACAAATTTGTTTATGCGTTCATGCGATCATCGCAATCGCACGATCGTACGTTCATGCGACCAGCTAGGACAGGGTCTAAGACCGGTACTTTCCCTAAGTGAATACACAAACGCTTCAAAAAAATTTAACACCTAGATACTTATTATTGTGCGCTTATCAATAAATTAATAGCTTTATTAAAAGGAAATATTATTTATTCTTTTGGTTTTGAGAAAAATGTATAAATAATTAAATTTGCTTTTAGCTTGATCTTAAAAATATTGTTGCGGATTTTCATTCACCGATCAGGACATCGGTGTACGAAAAAAAAATAATTGCGAGAAAATATCGGCGTAGAATCTTGCTTAGTATAACTTTGAACTGTTTCATGAACTTGAGAACATACTCCCAGGGAGAAATGAGCCATCTCCCCTAAGACTTAAAATATTTTGTAAGATTTTGATACACCGAAGAGAGTTTTCTAGCTAGAATGTGCAATTTTAACCTAGACTTTAACTCTTGAACAGCTTATTATACACAGAGCAGCATTTTACCAGACCACCTAGAAATGTAAGGTTGATCGAGACTTAACAAACAATGAGTCATAGCTCGAAAAGTAAATAATGAAGACCAAAAATGAGAATTCTGGTGAACATGATCTAGAGAATTTTGAATGAATGTGAACATTAGTACTCTAGGAATTTCTGATTGTGAGACTTTTCATCATCATCATCATTGGCGCTACAGCCCGTTATGAGCCTTGGCCTCCTCAAGAAATCTTTTCCATTCCTCTCTGTCCTCTGCCGCTCTCCTCCAATTTGTCATTCCGATCGCTCTGATGTCGTCCTCCGTGTCATCCAGCCATCTCAATTTCCGTCTGTCGATTCTGAGTTTTTTAGTTTTTTTTTTAAATATCAACAAGTATGTTCACACATAAATTGAATTTGAAACAAAAATAGCACAGTCTATGTGACTATTACGCAGATATGAAGAAGCTAGCTGATGGCAGGGAGGCGTGGATTACTTGGGATAGGCCAATTCCTCCGGATTGAGACCGCAAAAAACATAGGTAAATAAATAAATAAGAATCGGATAGAGTGAGCATTCCTATGCCAACACACAGAGTGATAGAAGCACAATGTACACTACTCAACAATATTGCTAATGTTACCTAGAGTTTGAGCTGTTTCATAGAGCGCTCTATTCAAATGCTATTTACATTCTAGACTCAAATATTATCACTCTGGCTAGAACAATTTTAGCTCAGAAAATGTACTGTGTATTGGTGTCTTTATAAGCGAAATCGTACTTCCAGTAAGAAGAAACAGGTAGATAGGTATGTGAGTTGATTTGCGTCTCATTATAATATAAGGGAACCCATACAGTCGGAGATACTCATTTATTATTCAAAACGCGACGTGTGGTAGGGAGGAGTCAGCTTCTATTTTCAGTAAAACGGTATAAAATATTCACACAATCTATCCTGTTCTATTCCTGGACGCAGGTATGCGCTTGTAAATTTGTCTGCTTCATAAAGAAGCCGCCCACACTGCCCAAAATTTAAGAGGATGAGTATGTAAGGATTATCCTTATACTCATCCCGAGCGGTAAAAATAATTATTATTTATCCTGTGAACTGTCAACGCTACCGCCTCCCCTTATTTCCTTTGACTAATGTCCCCCTAACGAGTTCCCCCGCAAGATACAGCATACACAGAAACAATCTGCAAGCATTATCTGGACCCCTATTCTGTAGCAAGTGTAGGGTAGTCACTTGAAAAAAGTGACTATTAGGCGATACATTTTGTATGAAAAACGTCTCTACGTATCGAATGCGAGAATCGCATATAGACGTTTTTCATACAAAATGTATCGCCTAATAGTCACTTTTTTTTCAAGTGACTACCCTACACTTGCTACAGAATAGGGGTACTGATATTTTAATAAAAAAAAAAATAAGTGTTGAATTTTGTACATAGTTTACAATAAATTCTCACCATACTTTTGTAGACAAGGACTTAAGGTATCATTAACGCTTCGAATAAAAAAATCTAAAAACGCACAGAATAAAATGACCTCGGTAGCCTAGAAGTAAAGGCGTTGACTTCTGGTCTTTCTAAGTGTTTTTTTTTTCACTTGAAAAGTCTACCCGAGGTTGACCTGTCTCAGATTGGACGGGACCGGTTGACTAGCAAAAAAATACTCTGTATAGAAAAGTGTTAGTTTATTTTAATAAATTAATCCAAAAAAAACATATAAGTTATGTAATTAATCAATTACACAAAATAATTCTTTACTAGCATTACACATTCGTAAAATTGGGCGATGAATGGTGACGAATACACTCCATTCTTTATTATTATTATTAACACCTAATTGGTATAGAAGCAAACACGTCCACACTAATTATTTCAACACTGCTTCTCTCTGGAGCCATGTTTTATTGTGTTTGTTGCAATATGTACGTAGAGGAACCACAGAGAAACCGTGGGTACATTTATCATCCAGAAGACCAAATCCAATTAAGAAACAATTCTATGGTAGGGGGGAACAATCACATAAGTCAAAATAGCCTACTTTACAGGAGACAGTTTTTTGTATTTCTCTATATTATTTTCTATTGAACTTGTTATATTTTTTTTTAGTTTAGCCTCATCAAAGGAAGGTTTTTAAGCAGTGCTAATTATTTTTACAAAATCTTCATCATTAAAGAAAATCGTTGACTTATGTGATTTTGAACCACGCATATAGGAAATTAATGGGTGACTTATATGTTCAGGTACGAAAATAAAAGGTGGTGTAAAATTTATGTAAGTAATAAATTTAGTTCAAATATTTAAAAAAAATACACATATCTCACTACAATACAATTCTCCCTTTTACACTCCACTCAGGAGCATAGGGAGGCAACAAGAGCTCTCCATTGCGCTCGATCTTGCGCAATATTTATGACCTCCTCCCACACCATGTCCAAATCCCTCAGCTCTGCTTCGAAGGAGCGGAACACAGTGTGAGAGGGTCTTCCTCGTCTTCGGGATCCTGATGGGAGGAAGAACAGCGCTCTCCTCGGCCAACTGTCATTCGGCATCCTTAACACGTCATGTCCCACAATGATGGGCTCACGCTGTGTGCGCCGGCGTATAACGTCGTACGTGATGCGGTGATACCATCTTATACCTTACATTCTCCTGAGACACTTCATTTCAAATGCAGAGATTTTTTGTGCCTGGGCTTTGGTCAGGTGCCAGGACTCACACCCATACACGAGAATGGGCAACACACACGCATCAAACAGTTTACATTTCGTCTCGACACTAAACGCCGACGCCTTCCAGATCTTGGTCATGTTGTTAAAGGCGCCACTTGCCATACCGATACGTATCGGGAGCTCAGCCCCGAGGTCACCAGAGGTGGTAATGGTTGCTCCCAGGTATTTAAATTTATCTACCCGGGAGACCTGGTGACCGTCGATGGTTATCGCTAGCTGTTTATCGGGGCAGGCATTATTCGCTATGAGCTCCGTCTTGCTGGCATTGACTCAAAGGTCAAGGCGTGCTCTTTCGTCGAAGAGTCTTGAAACACTGCGCTCTAATTCCTCTAAATAACGCTGGTCATCCGCGTACTCCAGATCGCACAGTTCGCCCATTAGACCATCTCTCTGTGTTATCGGTATACCTCTTGATCCTTGCATGGACTTTCTCAACAGGACTGCACCATTTTAACTATTTTCGGAGGTATACCATACACAGCAAGTATTTTCCATATTTATGGTCTATGTGGGCTGTCGAAGGCCTTTTCAAAATATCTAAAGCAACAAGCGACTGGAGAGTTTAACTCTTTACACTGCTGAAAAATGCACCTGGTACAGAAAATTGGGTCCGTGCAGGACTTGCCAGGTACAAAGCCGCATTCTTGCTCTCTTAGGACAGCCATGACAGGCCCCTAAATGAGGTGTAGTAATATCTGAGATAATACCTTACCGAGAACACTCAATAAAGTAATTCCACGGTAGTTTCCGCATTCAAGGGGATCCCCCTTTTTAAGTATTGCGACGATGAATCCATTCCGCCAATCTTTTGGGCACCTCTCCTTTTCTCACGCCATTTTACATAAATATATCAAGAAGTAGTTGGCCAAGGGTGTCTATGCCTTGTTTGAGGAGCTCTGCGTGGATTCCATCGTCTCCTGGCGCTTTGTTGTTTTTCAATCTCATCACGGCCAGCACCATCTCGCTGTGGGTCGGCGGATCTTCACATATCCCAGTCGCCTGAGGTATATTCAGACCCGCCAACTCCTCCTCAAAGTTGTAAGGTGAGGAGGGTTCGGGGCGGTTCAATATTGACTCAAAGTACTCCCTCCATCTCCCGTTAATCAGTTCGGGGGCAGTGACAGTGGCTTCACAAGAGTCTCGTATTGCCGTCACGGATCTTTTTTGACCCCTGCCCCCGACCTCCCGGGTAATTTCGAAAAGTGTCCTTGAGTCATTACCGAGCGCAGCAGACTGTGCTCGCCGTATCTGAGAATTTAGGTGTCTTCTTTTATCTGTTCGTACAAAGTGCTTCACCTTACAGCTCAGCTCCCTGTACTCAGACACCAAAGCGGCCAAAGTTTATTTTTATACACATATCTCACTATATTTAAAATACCTTCCTGTTAACAAAAAATATACAAATAGATTCAGATTTAAAAAGCTCAGCAAGGACGAAATAATAAAAATTACCAAAACTCTTAAAACTAAAACTTCACAAGACCTCTGGTACATGTCCACAAAATTGTTAAAAATGATTATATCAGATATAGCAGAACACTTAGCAATCCTGTTCAACAATTGTCTTGAGACGGGCACTTTTCCGGACCTTCTGAAAATGGCAAGAATTATTCCTATTTTTAAGAAGGGGGAAAGATCTGACATAGACAACTACAGGCCTATATCGGTTTTACCTGTTATTAGTAAAATACTGGAAAAGGTTGTCGCGGAACAGCTCGTGCACTTTCTGACATCCAACCATATACTGCACCCTCAACAATTTGGGTTTCAAAAGGGAAAGGGTACTAGGGATGGAATAGCTTCCTTAGTAGAATTTATCTTAAACTCTTTTGAGGAGGGACATGATACATACGGTATTTTCTGTGACCTCTCTAAAGCGTTTGATTGCGTCGATCATGGCATACTGCTCAGTAAGCTTGATCACTATGGTGTACGCGGTGAGGAGAAGAAATTCTTCACATCTTATCTTTCAATGAGAAATCAGTGTACTGAAATTAATAACGTACGATCTAACACAGAGATTATTGAGTACGGAGTCCCTCAGGGATCTATATTGGGTCCCATACTGTTTCTGTTATATGTAAATGATCTGCCTTATTTATCCCAACAAAACAACTCTATTATTATGTTTGCTGACGACACATCTCTTCTTTTTAAAAATGAGGGGGCATCGTCTGCTGTGGAAATGGAGAAAATGTTGGAGAGTGTAACGGGTTGGTTTGATGACAATAACCTTGTTTTAAATAAGACGAAAACGAATGTGATTCATTTTTCTCTCAGAAAAGAACATAACCAAAATGAAATTAATAATATGCTTTTAGAAAAATCTATTGATAGGACAGCACAGTGTAAATTCCTGGGTGTAACATTGGATGGAAAACTCCAGTGGGGCTCCCATATTGAAAAATTGTGTAATAGCCTTAGTAAAGCAATATATGCAATACGCAAGACTAATGAAATTTGCGGACGAGCTGCCGCCAGAAACATCTACTTTGCATATTTTCATAGTGTGATGACATATGGGGTAATATTCTGGGGACAAGCGACAGACTCTTCTAGAGTGTTTGTCCTACAAAAAAGAGCAGTAAGAGCGATTCTAAATATGCACCCAAGAGACTCATGCCGAGATAAATTCAAGGCACTGGGAATCCCCACTCTGGCTGGTGTATTTATCTGGGAATGCCTACTTTATGCTCGGAAAAATCTTACAAATACCCCAGAAAATGGCGATGTACATAGTCATTTTACAAGAAATAGACATAACATCAAACCTATTAGGCACAGATTGACAAAGACATCAAACAGCTTTGTTTGTCTCAGCGTAAAGCTATTTAATCTGCTCCCGACAGATGTTAGAAATCTGAGTAACACTGAGTATGAGAGAAGGGTGAAAACATATTTGTTGGATAAATCCTTTTACTCAGTTAACGATATGCTACACGAATCAAAATGCTACGTATAGCATCGAACCCTCACACATATGTACATGAACGACGTGCCTGCTGACTATTTACATCAACAGGCACTGAATTGACATATAAATTGTATTTATTGGCATCCCCATCTTGTATTATTTCACTTTGAATTTAAATTGCTGTGCCCTTGTTTTGTCTTTGTTAATTCATTATAATTATTGATTCTTTTGACGTGAGCGTGAATGGGCCCTTTACACCCAGGCATGACTCAAATACTACATCCATTTTCTGAAAATAATAATTAGTGCCTTAATTTTGTCATGTTATGAATTTAAATTTGAGCTCCATGTTTTTCTTGTCTATTTTGTTTTATTTTATGTATTTTGACGTGAGCGTGAATGGGACCTTTACACCCAGGCATGACTCAAATAGATAGATTTTCATTACAAAGTCCTACTTGCTCGCTTACAGTCTTACCTTTTCCCCCTTATGTTATTTTTGTGAATAATTAATTATTGTATTACGATATTTTGACCATGAATTGATCTGATTTGTCTCCATCTCTATAATATATTCTTAATTTATACATCTAAAATTGTGAAAATTTTGACGTCCCCAAGTGCCTGGAATGGGTCTATGGTGGAAAATGAAATAAATAAATAAATAAATAAATAAATAAATAAACTAACCTACATTAAAATCAAAAGATCCGGATCCTGTTATTGACTATTATTTGTAGGAATTTGTTTATAAAAATCATGAAACATTGTGGGAATCAAATCCAACATAGACAGAATGTCTATGTTGGAAGACAAAGTATTTCTTTTCTTCTGCTTCCCATTGTTTTAATATCAAATTATAAGTACAGTGAATGTTTCTATTTAAATGAAATCCGTTGAAAACTGTCCCACATGTCCACAGATACAGCACTTGATTTATTTGACGTAAAATACAATAATTATTGTCAAATAAGTCATAGATAAAGTCAAGAGTGAAATTTTTTTGTGTACCTGAACACATAAGTCTGACTTATGTGTTTATTCTCCCCGGCAGTTTGAAACATTTATTGTGTGTGATTGAGTACAACCTGAATATAAATCTTAATATATTCTTCTGACTTATGTGCTTTTGAACATGTGTGAATATAGCTACATATTATCGGATGAGCAAAAAATATTTTTTTTGACCAATGTGACTTATGTGTTTGTTCCCCCCTACCATAGACATGGCAGTATTAAAAAGCTGATTTTCCTGTGAAATGTCTACATTTTAATAATATCGTAATATTATTCAGGAGTTACCAACCTGTTTAATACACATACATACACATACATTCTCCCTTTAAGGCACCCCGCACACCGCAAGCCAGCCCGGTGGAGACCAATCCGCAGCAAACCCGACCCGCACGAAACCGACCTCCTAGCTCGATCGAAGCAATCAAACCAAGAAGCTGGCCCCGGACAAATCAAGCCCGCCGCGAACTACCCCCAAACCAACCAGCAATGCGGGGGCCTAAGCCCCACTCGGGAGCATAGGGAGGCATCAAGAGCTCTCCATTGCGCTTGAAGGCGTCCGAGGCTCATTGAGCCTTTACTGACCAATTGAGATTTAAGGACGTGAAGTGGTCAACCTCACGGTCCCGATCTGTTTAATAGCACCCTGAAATATAATTATTTTAGTACTCAATTATGTTTACATAAGATTCTGATTAATATTTACGCCCTGGTAATTTATCAACTTAATGTTTTTAACGAAAAGCTACAAACAACTTTGGAAATGTTCACTTTCTTAAACTAGCATATAGCATCATAGCCTTAGGAGGATTTCTTTTTGAATCATAAGTGCTTTCTACGAATGATCACTTTATAACACGCTTCCACGAAATTGTCTATTAAGAAGAAGATTATCAGGTTTACGTCAGGTATGTGGAAAATACTTATTTACGTTCACGAAATGATCTATTTTGTTGAAACAGCCGGAGGACTTGTGGCCAAAAATAGTCATAAAGCTCCTAGACTAAACGTTACCTACCCATCCCAGGATTTTAAATCTCCGACTCACCACTAAAATCTATATTTTTATTCAAAATATAAATTTAACATAAAAAGTACCTAAAGCAAAGTTTTGTTTTGAAAGTAGAAAGAAAAGTGTTATAAAGGGGTAAAAAAAATAACGGAGAAGAGATTAAGAAATTCGATTTTCGCCTCTTCTCATGAATAGAAAATCATAGGTAGGCAAGTAGGAAGTATAACCAAAAACAATGCACGAACAACACTATATTATGTAGTATATATGTTAATAATAAAGATAATTTTGGGCGCACACCTTTCTACGAAGCTATGAAAGTTTGGAACTACTGCCTCTCGCTGTACCGAGGAAAATAAGCAGAACCTACCGAGTATCATTCCGTTGGCGCAGCTCCAAGACGATATAGCTTTATATAAAGATGAATCAACCGCATTATCTGCAGTCTTTTTCTTAAGTTATGAACGTATTGCATCAACTCTGTGTTCGGAGCCAAAGAAAATCCTTTTATATTGATTACTTTCAAAGACACGAATTCTCTCCTTTCTTCCATTCTATATTCTCTGACACTTTTTCAATTCGTTTAATCACTTACATTTCACGGTATTACAGATTTTCATAATAATTTCATTTATTTTATCTTCTCGAATGCACAACCAGCGTCACGAATATTAAATTTCACCTTATACTATTGAATAGAACTAGTCAATTGTAGAGATTTTATCTATAAATCTTGTAGAGCCTGTGTTTTCTTCTGGGTGGAAATTATTTAAAACCAAAATAAGTTTACACCTTTCCACTGGTCGTTCATTGCTGACAAGTTGGGTACATTCACGTCCTTCATTTTCACATGGTATTTAGAAATGTCGAATTTCTAGAAATCCAGTTGGAAAATGGTTGGAAGACCAGCCGAAAACATTTTTACCGCTTATTAAAAGTGTCGAAACCCTGCTCATAATCTTTTATATCATTCTTCAACTTTACATATGTCTCGGTCGTTGAGATTAAGCTTTGATTTAAAAAAAACATCATACGATTGCAAATGGGCTCTTTTAGATAGCCCATGTCGAAGGGCCCACATGGCACAAAAAGAAGAACTTTTAGGATACCATTATATGCTTACCAGGCTACAGGTACCTACTAAGGGATTGACTTAATCTCTAGTAGCGATATATAACACATGAAGTTACCATGCATGTATTGGATGATATTGCCTTAAGGACTAAATTGAAAGGAGTTTCTTGCCAACCCATTGGGAAAAAGTGTCATTGTAATGCAATCAATCCATCCCAAATATCATACTTAATTCATAGGTAAAATGTTTGTACATAAATATCATTTGAGGGAAACCATTTTCTTCTCGGTAAATGGATACCTAGAGCTGGGAAAGAAAAAGCAGAATGCACATTTATGAATTAAAATGAAAGCAATGTGAAAAACAAAAGACCAACGAGTTTTTGTTTTATGTCATTATCACCTTCATTTTAGATGAAGTCAACATATCTATAACATTGCTTAATATTTAAAACTCTCTCATCAACGACATTCCTTAATGACATCTATTTAAGATCCGGATTCTGTAGCCCTAGTATAAGTTTTCGACGATCGAAAATCGAAACGATCATCGAAAGAGTTTCGAAAAATTTCCATACAAAAATGATCGAACGATTCGATCGTTTGATTTTAAAACATTATTTGCACGCTAATAAGCGCTTATTATCGTACAAATAGCTTTCGATGTAACTCGTACTAACCCCACTGCATAGACGACACATCCTTGTGTGAGGTATAAAATTAAAATTGCACCCACAAGCTCTTATAATATATTTTTTAACGAGACTGATTCACACCCGCGACATTTCTTTAGAAAACGATATCTTTTCAATTTCTTATGAAGAACTTATTCATAGAAATACATCTTTTAAAATGTAGAATGCAATGATGCTGGTTCACAATATTAATAACCTAAATATTTCATTAGACTTTTGATTTTTATGAAGTGGTTGGTAGACTAGCGGTTACGACGCCGGCTTTCGCACTGTTTCGTGCGGAGGTCGTGGGTTCGATCCCAGGTGCCGATCATCTTCCTCTTTCACGACACAAGCTTTAAGTAGCTTACTGTGAAAGAGTCAAAGAGTGTATTTGTGTTCACTTTGAGTGAGCACAGATTCATTTTATTAAAAAAAAAAATTAAATGTAAGTATATTCAAATATTTTAAAACACACGGAACAAATGCGTAAAGAAATCTTCAAGAATATTACATTTGAACATTTTTCTTTATCTTATGGTGGGAAAACGAAGGTTTGATAATGTCACCTTCTTATAGGAAACATTTGGAGAAAGTAAGTGACTTCAATTTTCTCCTATAGATGGCAGAAGTGACGCTAAGTTTTCTGTACATCAAAATTTGATGTTTGCCACAATCTTCTCATATTTAAGTTCCTCTCAAGTCTGCCAGATGTAATCGAAATCTGCTGATAATTTTATCATTTTTTCGGGATCAGCACGCACTCTTTACGAGCAGTCTCTCCCTGTCTCCAAGCTTAATCCATCCCACAGCAAAGGTTCGATTTTTTTCTAGTTTTGTTACTATGTCCCGGACTGTTGCTTCTTCAATAAGCAGGTAACGAGTATCTTTACCCTTGCTGTGTCGTTTATCGTGTAAAAAAATCAATCAAAACAAAGATGTCTTACAATAATTCTACATTTCGATCAACAGAACCGCACCTCGAAAAACACAATCCACAATAATAAGTAATTTTATATCAATATACTGCACGTCCGCAATAATATCGGTCGAGCGTTTTACAATAATATTTATAATTGAGAGAACGTGAAAACAATGACAAACTTCTCCATGACAATGTATTATCCGAAGAAACCTGAACGCTGCAATATTTTTTGTACAAAGCAATTTTTCGGTCTGGAGATTTTTCGTATTATTTGTTATAATAGAAACTGAGAGAGCGTAACACACATACAGGAACCAACTCGACAAAGATAATATGACGAATAATTAGACTTTTTTCGAAAAGTCTTCAACCGATTGTTTGTGCCTTAGATTTGATCAAGCTTTCCACTTACTACATAAAGTTTAATCTTCGTGTTTTCGTTTTAAACTCATCATCTTTCCTGGAACCCTCTTCGAAGTCTCCGTGACATTTAGTCTGGCATGAAGTAACAAAATTTTGTATGCAAATATGTTTAGCGCCCCTACAGAATACTTCGGAAAGCTCCGCAGCCCATACAAAATTGCCGTTTGTGAGTAATATTCGGAATAGAGATAGGTACTGCAAATTTAATAAAAGGTGGTTTTCATGCCGTGAGAGTTCGACACTACCCGACAAGAAGTGCCAGGTGTCCAAAAGGGATTTCGCCCATAAAATAAAAAGTCTTAAATAAATCGATGGTTGAAGATATCATAGCTTGGATCGAGTAAAGATGGACGCCTTAGCACGCATACTCAGGATGGTATTAGCTTCAAAAATGGATATATTCATATCCTGGCGCAAAATATATGACAGCAGTCGCAGTCTTTAATTTTGGTTGCTCTCTTGTTCTCAATCATTTCCAACTTTTATCTCTATATTTCATTAATTATTAAATATTTACTTGTTGCATACATGAGATTTTTCAACATGTTGAACATGTCGAGAATTCTCATGATTAGGAGTTTCGGAGACAAACATTACCACCTAATGGCGAACGTTGTTATGTAAAGTGATCACACTAAGCCAGCCTTCGAAATAACAGTAGAAGACGGTCGTAAGGCCGTAGTGGTATGTTCCATTTAAAAATCGAACATCAGTAATGAATTATTGTTAGAGTCATTAGTTGTTACATATTGTACTGAAGATCTGTCAAACTCCGTTTATGCATTATTAAAAAAAAAAAAACAAGAATCCTGAAATTAATTCCTTGCTACGGCCTTGACGGTAACATACTGTTTGATTTACCGAGTCAAAGCTTTTAGAAGTTTCAACCTTTTGAAAACGATTTCATATTTCTGATACTGCCTCTAACCTACCATTATACGGGTAAAAGTTCCACAACACATCCATGAAGTTCCACAATAATATTTTATTATGTACATATGATAATAATATGTTGTATGCACTTAACTTAATGTCTTCGTGAATATTTGTGTAGAGTACTATGTTAAAAATAGCTTCTCAAGTATGTTTGGTTAAGTGACTGGACTGTTCTCATTCATAATAATAATAATAATATGTATTCATCCACCTTATTTGTACGATTCAGTGATATTGATAACGATTAAGTACGTAAGAGTTCTCATTTTGTATGTGTAGTCGAATGGAGATACTCAATTAATTGTACACAGTAATGCGACAGTGACTCCCATTGATTCGATGATAATATGTCTTTCAAGTAATGTATGGACCATTCACCATGACACAAAATACACTGCTTCATCCGTAAAATGAGTTCCAAATTCAATGGAAAATTTATTTCAACTAGTAAATATTTGGAATGTAGTTCATATGTTGGTCATAAAATCACAAGACAAACTGATGCCATTAGTCAATTGACCTACAGCATATTCCTACTTATTTTTTTCCATTAAGGCTTATCTTACACATGGGTGATGGTTTGAGTCGATTCATACATATTTCTACTAGTCATATGTTTTCTATGAAAACCTTGTAATTCCTCGAAGCCAAATATTGAAGTCTCGTCATAGGAAAACCAAGGAATCATAATTTATTAGCAAATGTTAGGTGTCAAGTATAATTATTTAATTTAAAGAAAATTTGCTTATTTTTATTGCAGGTTGAGAGCGTATGGGGGAGACTACACTGATTTCGTTTTGTTGAATGAATTGGCAACTGAATACATTTTAAACCTTGACTTGAACATTTGACAATAGAGCTTGCTCGTGCTAATTTTATCAAATATATGTTAAATCTACATAATATTTTAGTCCGTTTATTTATATTTTTGTACGAGCATCAATCATAGAAAACATACATTAAGGTCAGATATTAATATGCCCAGAGCCTTACAAAATGCTGGAGAAGGTTCTCAAATACAATTTGCTGCATTAACTTTAATATATTTAGAGCTATTTTTAAAAAACCGATCAAGCCTGACAATCGGAATCAAAAACGTAAAGCATGACGGGTATAAGATAGTATAATATATTTGATATCGATATTTCATTAACTGAGATTGAACTATTAATGCGACCGTTTTCTCCGATAGTTTCGAGGGCTGCTACGAAAATTTTGAATATTTTATATTATAGACTGCATTATTTGTAAATTTTAACGAATATGTAACAACCAATGACTCTAATAATTCATCACTGATGTTCGATTTTTAAATGGAACAAACCAACCTCGGGCCTACGACCGTCTTCTACTGTTATTTCGAAGGCTGGCTTAGTGTGATCACTTTACGTTAACAATGTTCGCCATTTGGTGGTAGGTAATGTTTATTTCTCCAAAACTCCTTATCATGAAAATTCTCGGCATATTCAACATGTCAAAAAATCTCATGTATATATAACAAGTAGATATTGAATAATTAATGAAAAACACTGGAAATCATTGAGAAATTTGTAAATTTGTAGGTAAAAACCTTAGATACATCTACACAATGCCCCGAAATATACTAACTCTAATGTTATTATTCATTTCATTCCATTTACATAACTTTTTCGCCTCTGTGACCAATATATCTGTCGATATGAATTGCCGCCAATTTCGGGGTTCCCTTTTTTTCTTTCGAAAGTCTTTCAATTTTGTTTCCCATCATTCATCAACTACTATTCCTCTTCAACGCACAGCACACGGGGAGACGACAAGAAGGTAAAACACTCCCTCCTCCTATATACTAGGTATGTAGGTGGAATATGAATATTTTTTATTATATTTACCTACCATAATTAATATAAGTCAAACTTTAATTTTATTATTAAATAAGTTAGTTTTCGCCTAAGTACCTAACATATAAAACATTTCACCGTAGTTATTAATCGTTATATTATTATTGTATTATTTGTAAACTAATTTAATAACTTATTTATTTATTTCCATTGGTGCGATTCGGTAGGGGAGACCTAGGAGGGTTGTGACAGAGGAGAGTTGTGACATAGTCAATTTTTCGAAGTCTATGGCCGACAACGAGCTGGCAATAACGCAAATTTGTTGCTTTTTTGACGCGCCATATTAAACAGTTCATAGCGGCGCTTTACTGCAAGTGGTTATGCGTGTACATCTTCTACCCAAAAAAAATCTCTAAAAGTAAGTTTTTGATTAATATTTCAATAGCCTGTAAATTAATAAGTATTAAGTTACTGAAGTAATCACACTAGCTATAATACACTGTTACTATTCAGTTTTCATTATATGATATTGTTTTCGTTTTTTCGCCATACGTTTTGAGGTTATGAAGCGTTAATTATAAATAATCACGAGTTTTTGAATCGAGGTGAGTTGTGACAGGCTGTCACAACTCTTCTCGATTATTTTTTTAATGCTAAATGTTTTCGTTTCGTTTTGCTCGCATAAAAGATTATGTATTCTTCTTTCAGAATGCCTAATAAATATGTGAGGAAGACAGACAGGGGCATGGCTAGTAAGGAAATTTATGAACTGGCTTATGAAGAAGTAACGCTAAGGGGGCTAGTAGAAACGTACGGAAAGTAAAAATGCCTGTTTTGGACGAGGACAAGAAAAAAACTACGAAGGGGAAAGGAAAACAAACACAAAAGGTCAAAAAAGTAAAGAAGGTTAATAATGATGCTGACGATAAGGATGACGACGAAGAAGATGATTGTTTTTGCTTGTGTTGCCTTGAATCGTTTTCCAACAGTAAATCCAAAGAGACTTGGGTCCAGTACATGGAATGCAATGGATGGTCACATGAAGCTTGCACTGGAGGAGAGCTCCAATATACGTGCCATAACTGTATGTCTGATTAGATTTTAAGCAGAACTTAATTTTAGATTTTATTTTGATCTCAATCAAGTTTTTGATGACATATGCCTTACTATAACATTAGCATTTAGAATGTTGACTGATTAAACTTATGAGTGACTTATTTTATTTTTATTTTATTTTATTTAAAGTATACAATGACTGGGCAATTAAACAGGTGATACATAATATAAAAAACATAGTCAGGCCCAGCATCAATCACATGTATACATTGATTTTATAGGTTGTGATTACATTCCAAAGGCAAATTAAGGCAGTCATATTTCTGAAATATTTATGGTTTTTTATAATAAAGATACTTTATTGACCAACAGCATTATTAATTAAATTATCCACCTTAAAAAACCTCAAAAACATATTTGTCACAACTTACCTCGTCCTATGTCACAACTCACCTCGTTGCTAGGAGAGTTGTGACACCTAGAGTCTCTTTTGTTATTGTCGATTTATTCTTTGAACTTGGGTGCTAAATATTTTTTTACGGTAGCTTTATGTAGTCGAATAAGTAAATATTTTACGGTAAAAGTTTCGTAGAGATAGGACTATTTTTGACTGATATATGTTAAAAAGAGTAAAAATTGTCACAACTCTCCTAGGTCTCCCCTATTGAAAGCGATAAATCTAACCCCTCCCTATGTGGACTCGATCCCTTATAGTCTAAGCAAATAATTTCCCAAGAAAGGTTCTGCAATCAAAGAGATCTATCTTGTATCTTATTAAGGGAACAAATTGGACAATTCCGAGGGTTGTGTTTGTGTATTCTTACCACCTTTACCTGAAGGTATATTAGCTATCTACAATCTAAGAAACTGAAAGCTCAATTAATTTTCCATTTCGAACAAATTTACTGTAGTTAAGTAAAATATATTCACGAAAAAAAATTCGATATAGGCAGTTTTGATTCTCATCAATACCGATGCAATAAATGAAATGTGTGGTTGAAGAATACGGGTGTAAAGTCAGGCAGTAGAGACATCTACAGCCGCGCTCCACGAAGCTATCTGACATTTCGAATCCCATACTAATGAAATTGGGTTTTTTGTTTAATTTTTTTTAACCATAAACGACGTTTTTAAGATGTTTTTTGCCGCATTTTGCTTTCAGTACAATGATTAGCAATAATCCTATTTTTTTTGTTTCTCTAAGATACTTTTTCTGGAACTGATTCCATACAAAACGTATGGAAGAGTGGAGCGCAAAGCTGTCAAATGACGTCACACTTTACACGCGTATTCCAATGATAACTTTCTCAATCACGGTTTGAAATTCCGGTGCAGCCTAATTTTCTCATTCGCGTATGAAAAATATTATTACCTATTTGCCGTATATATATATATATATGATATTGTCACCTGTCATTTTTGAATCCCTTCCCGCAATGCATTTACAACACCAGTACTAGTTTGGATCTCAACACGGTGAGATATATCTACTTACGGAACAAACGCTTAATTGAAAAACGCCGCTATCATTGGAATCAATATCTTTTCAATCATCAAATGTTCAGTTAAACTTTTATTCATAGTTAATTTAAGTAAAAAAATTATGTTAAAAAGTGTTGTGATCACACACATACACCGAAGAAAGGGGACTTGGGTAAATGCATTTTCCTCAAATACAGTCCATTAAATTTTCCTGCAGATCACGTCAACTGAAAAGGCTTGCGACGTGTGGAGCAAATATTTGTTCCTTCGAACCATCCTCCCGCAAAGCTATATTAATTGTAGGTACCTACATAGTGAAAATATTAAAAAAATTTCGCGTGGGGCTAGAGTATTTCAACGAAAATACTGATTCACGAAGGAACCTAACCAATTATTTAATGGTTGTAAAATAAAAATTTAGGTTTTTATAACAAATTAACGCGTGGATACCAGCTCTAGAATATTCAGGTAGAACTTAATTTCACCACGCAATGTGTGATAAAAAAGTTGAGGCATACTTAGTGAACTTTCAGTTAAACGACAATATTCCAAAGCTTTCATCGCCCTGAATAATAAATGAGGCAGAATTTATACTAATTGCTAGGCTGTTGTATGGCGCTACACCTGAACCAGCGGCCGTTAACGCGCTCCAATAAAGTTCTTATGGTAGGTATAACTACATAAACAGAAAGTTCAAAACTCACAGTTGTTGGTCTGGATGCAACAGAACAATACAACATTAGTTCATACATAAATACGTTAACACATAATGACGTGATTTGTATACTGCAATTCTGTTGCCAAAGTCACGTAACCAAAATTTTTGTCGCCCAATTCATTTAGGTAGGTACTAAATCAACAATATTATACGCACGGTAGCCCAATTCATGTAATAAACATTTGGTTGACTAATTCACGTAATGGGCAAAATTGTCGCGCTTTTCACGAATTCGGTTAATGGTTGTCGAATTCGAAAATTCACCCTTTTAGTTGTCGAATTCATGAAATGATCAAAGTTTTCAAAATGTTCTATTGTTTGTTAATTTAATAACAGATCGTTTTGTCATTAATTTAATGATACCTACCAATTTATAAAGAAAACAAACTTTGCAGTAGATATTACTATAGATTATATTATTTCCGAAATATATTTTCGACCGATTATGCGACTATCTTTAGCGGAGAGTTTTTTGGACTGGACTTTTATGTCCAAAAAACTCTCCGCTGAAGATGGTCGCATAGTCGACCAAAAATATATTGCGGTAATATAATCTATAAAAATATGTACCTACCTACTGCAAAGTTTGTTTTCTTTATAAATTGGTATAATGACTAAGTAGGTATAACAAAGTTACAAATACCTAATTTGTTTGAAGAATTTAATGATAAATTTGGGTACAACGGGTACATAGCCACAAAAATACAATGTCTTATTTTCGTTTTCTTCCGTAAGAGATCCATCCGCAGGGTATTTTTTGTTGTCTCACAGTGACTCTAAATGGGATCGCTGTTATCTTAAAGGCAGTATCGAATAATGTTCAAAATTTAATTGCCTTGCTTATAGTTTGTTGAATTCGTCATAATATATCTAAAAAGTTCAACATACTTAAGTTTTCCCAAATATTGATTTTAAAGCTGCCTATACTAACTTGCAAACGACAATTTGCATTTCCAATATTAAAGTTTCTTGAAAGTTTTTAAGTTATACAAGTACCTACCTACCTATATTGTTTCTGTTTAAACTTTTCTTTTATTAAAAAAAAAACAGAATTATGTAAATATCAAATCATACGCTCAGCTAGGCAAATTTATTACGACTTGAAATATTCTGTTTGAGAGCGGTTGTTGACTTCTTGCCATATACATATAGGTACATTGAAAATACAAAAATTAATTATTTTGAATTGGGTAAGTTTGTTTTCAAGTTTTTCGTATGAATATTCCAGCTGACTGGAAACCTGTTTACGAAAGTCAATATCAATTTCTTTACATACGAATTCTTAATAATTTAACACGCAGTCAATACACGAGAATGATCGAGATGTTGGTCTTTGAAGTGTTAATTTATTTAGTAGATGCATACTTAGTTCTCTTCTTAAATCTATCTCTAGTAGGAAAACTATTTTTTAATATCATCTTGTATGGTGGGCCTGTCATATAGTGAAAAGAAAAGATGACAGACGAACCATAAAAACCCTGAAGTGGAGACAAAGAACCAGTCACAGAAACCCAGGTAGGCCAAAGCAGAGATGGTTTAACGAAATAAGGCGAGTGTCCGACAATCAATGTCACAGAATGCCAAGATACGAAGAATTGTGGAAGTCGGAAAACGAGGCCTAGTATTGGAAAGTTAGGGCCCACCCACGCATCTGCGGCCTGCAGTAGATCGCTTTCTTTGTCCATCTACCATAAGGCATAGGCCACATGATTTGGACAGTTCCACTATTGTTCAGAGACTCTTTTAACCACATCTTAACCTTATTCAAACATTCGCTTTTGCTTACGTGTGCTTTGCCTCTTACAAAACGCCCGAAATACAAGCATAAAAAGACACTGCCATGATACCCTACTGGAACTTAGACTGTCTAAAAAATGTACGATAACTGCCATAAAACCATCTTCTTTTTAATCGGCTGGTCTCTTTAATGCTACACAAAGGCCTTCTTCAATATCTTGCAATTTGAGGGAGTTAGATAGCAGTGACCTCATACCACGCTGTCCAGGAGAAATTTTATTAAATAACATTTTTTTAACAAAGGCTACGTAAAAACTAATCCTAATTTAGGACTCATATACTTATTACCTTATAAAGTTGAATTTGTAAGAGTTTTGCGTTAGGTTTACCTTGGTATTATTATTATCGGAATAATTTTTCATAATAATATCAATATGATTCCCGATAACTCGTCCATTAATTCATTGTCCAATAATAATCCTTGAGTGAAAATATCCCTTCTTATTTTAGCACTATTAAGTATTTTCAATGAGGATATGTTTTTTTGTAAAATATGTTGAAATTTTCATTTGTTTTTCATGATGAACTCAATTTAAAAACAATATTGGGAAAACAATAACGGGAAACATTTTTTAATAATATAAAAAATAAATGTTTTGTCACTCTGTCGTTTATCAGGTTTCACGGAGAGAAATCAAAACAACGAATAATAATTCTTCTAAATGAACCATAATAATACCTATAGGTATTTCGAAGGGTAAATGACGAAAATAAGGCTTATTTTAATAAAGGACTAAGTATAACCGTGTTTAAGTAACAATGTAATTTTCAAGGATACGTGTATCAAAGTTATTAACATACACGTTATTTCAAATGACTGGCATAGGACAGCAGGTGTGCTACAGGCTCTAGCCATTTCGTTAAATAAATTATGATTTGAACGAGTAACTAAAGTAAGTAAGTATATTTAATGGAGAGAAACTTTGAAAGGTGCCTTCGTTGCGATTGGGCTAATAACTCAGTTTTTATGTTGAATAAAATAACGAAACGATTAAAGTCGTGTACATCCTAAGGGGCTTCCCATCTGATTTTAACAACAACATCGCCCATAAATTCGAGACTTGCACCAGTCGGTGTTTCAGTTTATTACTAGGGACGAGAAGAATAAGTATGTAATGGGGTAAAGTTTACCCTGATTAAAAATAAAGTGTTAGAAGGGGTGTATTGTTATAATAGAGGTTGTAGTCTAGTTGGCTGGGCTGGGACTATACTACGCCAGGCTCCGCCATTAGGATACAGATA
Source organism: Mystacides longicornis (assembly GCA_963576905.1). Classification (NCBI taxonomy): domain Eukaryota; kingdom Metazoa; phylum Arthropoda; class Insecta; order Trichoptera; family Leptoceridae; genus Mystacides; species Mystacides longicornis. Next base: position 21,439,976 of record OY756428.1, read on the forward strand.
AGATAAGGAGGCTGTAACAAGGCTGTTAAGGTTTATGGTCGATACTTCAATATCGGCAGAGACTCTGCGCTTCCTCACACCTCGCCCTTTCTTGCTACAAAGGTACTCGCCTCTGTACACAAGGCAGGATTGTTAACAGTTTTTATAATATACCTTTTATTTTTTGTCACGTTCTGTTTACAGAAGAGAGTGGAGGCGGCGCCTGTAAGTATTGTTGATGAAAAATAAACTCACTTTCTTCCGTTTTCAGACTAGAATTTATTTTGCAAAATAAATTGCCAAGAAATTAGGTGGGTTGGTATGTATCAAGATTTTTCTTTCATTGTTTGATGTCAAAAATGTTGGTACCAATAGTCGTCATTCCTAACGTAGCTTCGCATCAGTGATCCCCATTTCTGGGCGGGGCTTTTTTTTGTTTTTTTATTCAATTTAATGAGCTTTCTTCCTAGAATCTGATATACCTAATACATCTCAAATGTTCTTATCTTTCTAAGAGAATATTTTAAGAGTTGATGCGAATTGAAGGCGAAATTATGATATCTTGATTTTCTTCTATGGAGAATCTTTATGGGATTAATAGATGAAATCTATATATTAAAACGTGAAGGATAAACTTTGTGACTATTTTTACGATAATTTTCCCGTACGGAGGAGTATGAAAAATCGCACCCATAGTTCATATTGAAAAGGAGTGGCGAAAGCTAATATTTTTTTTTAAATTATGCATAAAAATCGATTTAATCAATCAAAAACATGACAAACACTACTGTAATGTTATTTATTTGATACTCACACACACTTCAATGTATTTGACATTGACAAGTCGCATATATTTTTTTATTTATCTGTGGTCAAATTGAAAATAGATTAATATTAATAGAAAAAACTTATCAACCTTTAAAATTTGACGTGTAATTGTTTTTGAAAGAAATTTGTGAAATAGCGCTCACAATTCTTTGAGAATGGAATCCTTATAATCTTCAAACTTATCATTTAAATACCTGAGGTATGGTCGAATTTCGAGCACTGGTTGACCATTTCTTTTAATTAAAACACCTATCAGACGTGAAAATGTTAGTCATTGTCCTGTTATATTTCAAAAAAAATAGCTTTAAATACCTACATACCTATACATATAAATTAGTTCATTATAATATAGGTACTTAATGGAATCTAATTGTTAACAAAACATTTAAAATGATTCTTACACTAAGAGCTGAAGCTGGTACTTTCCGAAAGCCACATAGCAAACAATCTCCCATTGTTTCAGAAAGCAAATTATGTTTCTTTGAGAACTTTCAAATATATTTATTAATTTCGAAACCAAATTTCATTATTATTATCAAATAGAGCTACCCCTTTATAGCTGATAATTAAGGGAGATTGAACATACACAGTGTAAAAAAATTATTATGAAAAGTTTTTCTATTAAGTGGTGAAACACATTTGTAAATTTCAGCATCTAAATCGTGTAACATTAACCTGTTTGGCATAGTTGAACTCAGTACGTTATTAGGTTAAATATTCTTCTTCTTCTTTTCTCTACCGCGCAATCTACTCCCGTGAGAGTGATCATACTAACATTAAAATTAAATGCCGTGTATTAGGCTATATTATTCTAAGAGAAATTTTTCGTTTTTGGGTATTCCAATATCAATTGACCAGAGTTATACCACAAACTGTCTCAAATGATACTAAATAAGTAGGTAAGTACTTCCTTTTATTTTTGTATTCATTGTTTAAATTTTTCTTTTACTTATCTATCATTGTTTCTGACTCGACAATTTCCAAATTTTTCCCGATCTATAGAAAGAATTAATTGTGAACTTCTCTTAAAAAAAATGAGTACGAAGTTTGTAGGAACAATATTATTAAGGTAGTTTTTGTAGGTTTTTTTCAAACTGCATTAATTCAGCGTAGTGGAATAATTATAGCCCAGAAATCCTTTGACAATTTTCCGGGAAATACAAATAGAAACCTCTTGATGTTCACTCTTACAGCTTATCAATTAACAGGATAGGAATTTCCCCAATGAAATATCCCTCCGTAACTTCCTTTCTCATTATTTCGATTAAAAATCTCTCCAACTTCTTGTCAATTCTAATTATTGTATTTAAATTGCGGATAAGTTTAATTGATTTCATTGACTTGACTGAGAATAATTATTATTTACATTAAAATTGACTGTCGTTCTTAGATTGACAATAATGGTGGTTACTTTTAAACTGAAGTACAATTAATTTGAAGACAATATTTAAATAGCCGTGAGGTTACCGGCTTAGAATAGTACCCCTGCTTTTTGAGCATCGTGTAAGAGGCAGGAAATTGAAAAATCTGATCGGGACCGTGAGGTTGATCACCTTATGTCCTTAAACCCCAAAAAGTCAAATAAGAAGAAATAAGCCTCGGGCGCCTGGACCCCATCAGAAGGGGGTTCAGGTGTCTCGTGATCCTAAACATCGCGTAAGTTTGAGGGCAATGGAGAGCTCTTGTTGCCACCCTATGCCTCTAAGTGGGGTGCAAAGGGCGAATAAAATAGATAGATTAAAATAATATTTAAATCAAAATATGTTTTGTGCATATTCATGTGCATTGACACTTTCAATCCATGTTTAAAGATCAAATTATTCTACCCAAGCCCTATTTTTATTGTTAAAGTTATATTATTTGGGCTTACGACCTTCAACATTGATGTCAGGTTTAGTTGTAGTTTAGTTCAGTTTCACGTAAAAACCGTCGACCGTGGTTTAGTTCTTTGAATCCAAGACCTTTTCGAGTGATTCCGCGCCCAAGACTATTTTACCCAACTGTATTCTATTTTTGAGTATCTACCACCTGTATGAACCATGTCTATAAAATAGTTTCTAAGTCCACATTTTACGTTGCAAGGTGATGACAGTATCTAAGGAATCCATATCTCCTTAAGTAGACTTTAGATCTAAGTTGCTCTCCAGAAAGTCAAAGGAACAACTGTATTAGGCCATGATCCGGCCAGTAGTTACATACTCCTCAGAGACTTGGCCGCTGAGCAAACGTGACGAGCAAAGGCTTGACATCTTCGAACAGAGAAAACAATAGACAAGAGAACAATAGCGCATTCGGTTTAACCCTGAACTTTATGAATTAGGTAGGTATATGAAGACACCAATGCCGCAAAATAAATGAAGCTCAGTCGATTCTGCTGGCTGCACCGTATTCAAAGATCGAGACAAACCTCCCTTCTTAAAGAGATTTTTGTGGGAGTTCTGCTGGAAGGAGGATCATTAGAAGGCCCAGGTTGAGATGTCTGGACAGAGCGGAGAGAGACCTTTGACTGCTAGAGGTGGACGATTGTTAGAGCGTGATGAAGGACAAGGTGGCTTTAAGAAATCATATATGTACATACATAGAGGAGGTCAAGAACCGCACACGGTCGTAGCGCCACGGGTGTATGTGTAGGTATAATAATAGTATCTATAGAATAGTAATAGAATTACTATGTTCTAGGGGTTCTAGGATAACCTTGACTTTGCCCCCTTGCGTTTTGAAAGCCAAAGATGAATTATTACTGATCAATTAAAAAGCTTATTATTATAAAGTAAATGATCATAAAAATTGAAACTAACCGACAATGTATACAATATAATATGGTGAAGTTTATCTTGCATTCAAAAAACTTTAACTAAATACTTTTATTAACTTTTCAAAACCTAACAATAATTGGAGATTAATCGCGTAGGTACCGTTCAAAATTAATTTAAAAATTCATGAATTAAGAGTTAAATGTTCAAGACATTTCAAAAATTTGCTCCAAAGAAAACTGACAGGTTTCTTGCGTTTCTTAGAACATCTAACGTTCCCTAACAGAGCAATTCAAGAAAAAGAAAATATCTTTGGATTAATAATGAAGAAGTATCTCGAAGACTTAATCGAATTTCTTGGAAATATCAGAAGGTTAACAAGTATTTATCTACAAACGAATTTATTACACTTTCAGAAGGTAGATAGATTCTCAAATACTTACATGCACAAACTAGGCTTTTGGTTCCTTCACCCTCCAATACCGATGAAATTGTGTATATGGTGCTTTCATAGAGTCCAAAGTGATGGACCATATACAAAAAAGTATAACTTTTTGTAGTTTTTTTATGGAGGAGGTTGTCAGGTGCCCTGAGGGTGACATTGGGAACTGCAGGTACCAAATCAAACAAAATCATCAGGATCATATTGCAATTATGTTTTCTGTGTAAGAGGTCACACGAGATGTTGCATTAAACAAACAAATACTAAAAGTTACCATTTTCAAGACTGTGAAAATTATTGGCAAGAACTTGTGTCAAGTGATTCAAGTTGTTGGTAACCAGGTGGTTACGAAACCGGCTTTCGTACTGTTACGTACTGGATGTTGTTGGTTTTATCCCAGGTGCTGACTATCTTTCTGTGGGGCTAGTACGAGTTTTATCGAAAGCAAATCGCACGCAAATAAGCGGTTATTAGCATGCAAATAGTGTTCTTAATCAAACGTGCGAATCATTCGATCACTTTAGTATAAAATTTTTACGAAACTCTCTCGATGATCGATTCGATATTCGATCATTGAAATCTCATACTAGGGCTACTGCATGTTTCACGACACGAGCTTTATGTAGCTTACTATGAAAGAGTCACACTTTGTGGGAACACAGATTCATTTTATATAAAAAATCTTAAAATGGATGTCAATAAAACAATGTTTTGATCTTTGAAAGAAATAAAGCAGGAGAGAATTGTAAAATGCCTGTAGTAGGTATGAAGAGTGTAAAAAAACTATAACTTAGAAAATGGCAGCATCAAGGTGGATGGTGGATTAAAATCTTTATACATAATAATATGATGAGAAACATCAATTCCTCACTATAAGATAAAATACTATTAGATTACCCGATCCAGTAATAAACCATCAATAATGTATAGTTATGAAACGTGAACATGGACAAAAGGTTCTCCTAATGTAGTACAAATGCAATAGAAACTTCTACGTATGAAATAAGTATTTGGAAGAAGGGCTAAAAATTAAAAAAAAACATTGGTGTATTGATTTTGCTAAAATCCCTTGACAAAAGTCAAAATATTGAGTAATGGTGGATGAATAATTCTGATTGCTTATTTTTATATAATTTGACTTCTTAACTTTTTGCTATTTTGATAGTATGTCAAAAAATTTAAAAATAAAATTTAAATTATGTTTGATAATTGCTGGTAGCCGAAACCGCTAACCAAAGAATGAGAAATAATAAAACTGTGAATCCATAATTCATTCTTTATGTATGCTTTTTTAAATACATACATTCTCCCTTCAAGGCCCCCCACACACCGCAAGCCAGCCCGGAGGAGACCAATCCGCAGCAAACCCGACCCGCACGATACCGACCCCCCAGCTCGATCGAATCAATCAAACCAAAAAGCCGGCCCCGGACAAATCAAGGCCGCCGCGAATCACCCCCAAACCAACCCGCAATGCGGAGGGCACTTGGGAGCATAGGGAGGCATCAAGAGCTCGAATGCGTCCGAAGCTCATTGTGCCTTTTCTGACCAGTTGAGATTTAAGGACGTGAGGTGGTCAACTTCACGGTCCCGATCTGATTTTTCAATGTCATGTCTCTTACAGGATGCTCGAAAAACCAGCAAAAAGAGCAGAGATGCTATTCTTATCCGGTAACCACACGGCTTTTTTACAACACACTTTAAATCTAGACATAAAACAGTAATAGTAGCACAGTATATCTGATTGCCAAAGGTTGAGGTCAATATTTAAAATGTAGTTGCTGTGTCAGCCAGCAAGAGAAAATCCCTGAAATTCCCCGCGTACATATATGATCGCATAAAAATGATGTAAGAATTGAGAGAAATAAAATGAACGGTGATCAATTTTTTTTTCAGTAAATCGCATGATTTCAGTAATTTAAATTGATTTTGTATTTATTTAAGCTAATTATTTAAATAAACCGACAAAATTAACGCCAATGTTTAATTAACACGTTTTTTATACGTGATTATTTTGTTATAATTACTATCGTAATGTAATTTTAAATTTCCTTAATTAAACGTCTGCCTTTTAAACAAGCATTATAATTTTAAATTTTGAACGTCTCAATTAAAATCATCATTTTATATTACCTATTATTTCAAAAACAAAAAATCGGCGATATTGGGTTTAACCACATTTTGAACATTTAAATATTCACTATTCAATTATTATCAAAATAATTTATGAGCGAATACAAAAGTAATAATTTATTAATTAGTTTTGTTGTGAAATAAATTATTCATTTTTTAAATTGATTCGCACAAAAAACCAAATAAAATTCTTAATACTACTCGGTACTCGAGATTTTCGATTGAAAAGGCGAATATAAAAAAATTATACAATATATAGGTACATACCTAATATACTTTTATCATAATAGGTAGTTTGTATTTTAACTGACTGTTTAACACAATGGACCACATATCGGTGACTCGCCAGTTTTTCCTCGTGACCACGTATTCGTATCACTTACGAGCGGTCTCAAAAAAGCGCCTAAAGAACTCTTTAGCTTATGGAACATTTAAAATTTAAAGTCTCCTTTAAGTTGACGCGATTCATAAAAAAAATATTTGAATGTTGGTAGCAGTTGAGAGTGTTCATACCATGGAAATCTATGGAAAACATAGGTTGTTTACTAATGTTTTCGCGGAATTTCTGTTAATCTGTCAATTTCGTTTCTCAGTAAAGCATCAATGTGTCATTATTGTTGTTAATTTATTATTATGGTTTATGAATCAGTTTCAATAAAATCATTCATTTTCATTCATTTATTCATATGATGGTTTATGAATTAGTAAATGAAATCAGTAAACAATAATATTCTTCCCGTTTTCCCATGTTTTTCACCCTATTTTGGTCATTTTTGTCCACAGTGTTACCGTATACAAAAAATGTTCATCATCATTTGTGACAGTTAAAGCGCCTCGAATTTTCTATGAACTCCGGTGTTAAAATATTGAACTACACTAAAGTCGACTTTAACATAAATTCGGTTTTAAATGTCATTTTGTTAAACCTTACCTATTCAAATCTCATAGAAAATAACCTCGAAATCATTAGGAGTGACTAAACTGAAGTTTTACCAAAAATAATTACAGAGTAATATACCTACAAAATCCCAGAACCCGGAATCGTATATCATTCTAATAATACTCGCGATGAATTGTACCTGCGATAAATTGTACTGACGATGAATTGTTCGCGATGAACTTACTGGCTACCAACGGAAGTTATCATTACAGTAAGTTGACCTCAAGCACAAAGAAGATCGATCGTCTTTCGAAGAAGATCAAGTAGGCGTAGGTGTAATGATTCCATGTTAAAACTTTTGACTGAAGGTCAGGGGTCAGAACTTGTGTATTTAGGAATCAACGTATATCATTAAGAATTGAACTTTAAATAAGTACCTGAGGGTTGGTAAAGTTACAAGCTTTCCTGGAATGTGTGCCAGCTGGATCCCAGCTAAAAGGATTTGCTATTTCAAGTGGACTACCTGGAGATAATTCCATTAATTTTCCTTCATTATTACCTCTGTTTCTTTTAAGATTAAAAAAAGCATTTACATTCACCATTACTATGGTTATAAAAATGAAAATAAATTTACACTTTTCTGTACAAAGGTGTCAGTATAGCCGGCGGAACTTATTGCTTGAGGCAGTTTTTTCCAGTCAACCGGTCCCGTCCAATCTGGGACAGGCCAACCCGGAATAGAAATTTCAAATGAAAAAACACATAGAAAAACTCCGACCGGGAATCGAACCCGGGACCTCGTGATCTGAAGTAGGGATGTTGCGGGCATTCGCATCCACATCCACAAAGGCGGAGCATCCGCATCCACAAAGGCGGAACATCCGCATCCGCATCCGCATTTATTAATACGAATGTTGATGCGGATGTACCGCTAGAGCAAGTCGCGACACGAAATTAAGATATGTAATTGCGTTCTTATCTCAAAAGGTATGGCCTTGAAGTTTGATAGAGAACAAAGATGCATGCCACATGCAAGTAAAAGGCATGGAGAGCGTTAACTACTGAGCTTTGTTATCAAGTGCCATATTAGAAAGTGTTAGATCTTGTCTGGAGTCTGAACTTACCAAGACAAACTTTTAAATTTATTTCAACTTTAGTGCACTTTGATTTGGGACTTCTGAAATCCGCATCCGCGGATGTTAAAAACCTGCATCCTCAACATCACTTATCTGAACCCACGCCTCTACAACTATCCTACCGAAATCGTTTTACTTGTGTTCATTTAAGAACAATTTTGTTTATACCATTTTATACATCACGCATTTTTTCAAGATATCGTCAAGCATGCAGCAATATCCAGTTTGCAGTACAGCTTGCTAGTTAATGGTAGCCACTGAAAGAAGGCTTGATCTACCATTACTGACATCACGTTGTGCAGCCATAAGTCGAAACGGAAATCATAGTTTTGGGATAAAGTCTCACTGTCCTGTTAAAGAGATTTTTGCTCCAAAAACAAACATTGTTTCATGCACACGTGTGCTCCTCATTCCCTAAAAAACTCCGCGCGGATAGCAAGACGTCCGGAAACTCCCGAAGAAATATCTCAAAAATACATCTGAGTGATTTTGCTGCAATGAAAACTTTTCAGTTATAAACTAAGTTTGGTGTTCTTAAGATCTGTACAAAGAAAAGTCATGAATATTCTTGTTCAAGTACAAAGTTAACACACTAAGCTGTGTACTCAGTACGAGTGCATTTTCTTGTCTTTGGAACAAAAGTAGTGCGCACTGCTGGCATATCTTTTTATTAATATATTTATGCTCTTAACATACACTCACTTCAATATTACAAAAATAATGTACCATTATTGTCTTGCTTTCAAAGTACATTACAAACAATTTCTTTGAGATCTGTTATGATTTTTTTTATCCGATTCAATCAATCAATTTTCCCTTTTACACCCCACTCAGGAGCATAGGGAGGCAACAAGAGCTCTCCATTGCGCTCGATCTTGCGCAATGTTTATGACCTATCCGATTTACTTTATTTAATTATTTTATGGTTTGTTAATTTTATTTTTACTAAATTTTGGTATTTATCCATTGCGACATTTGTAATCCCCCTTTTTTGGTAACTGCAACCATCGCTGACCAGATCTGCAATTTACACTCTTTTAGGGGGTTTTCCGATGTATTTTTTTTTTGTTCTTTGTTAGGCTTTCATTTGATATTTTACCATCTTGTCCATTATGGGTTATTTTTATTCATGTAAATTTACTATTCTGTGACGTTCACCATTTGATACGTGCGTCGTCTTGTTTCAGTTTTTCGATTCCCTCAGAAATCTTTGGACACTGATCCTTTCCCAAATAGCACATTATGCAGGTTTTCAAGAGATCCCGTAGCCTTCTTCAACCTATTTCAAGAACCTTATGCGCGTCTCTGAATATGCGCACTTGAGCCTGCCAGCGATCTTCTTCTTTTTTTAAAGTGAAGATTTATTATAAGGTGGTGTACAAATGGTACAATTTTGCCAAATAATAGACATTAGCATTTTTTTATATCCAATTCTTAATCAGCTATAGGTATGGAACTTGACTTGGTGTAAAAACTCCCAAAAGATGGGAATACAGTTAGGGATCGAGGTTCAAAAAGAAAAGTTCTGAAAAACAGACCAGGGAAAAGCCTAAATCAAAGAAAAAAAGAAGAAGGATTAATTAAATGATAAAACTTCACATTAATATGCTTCACTAGTCCTCAAATCATTTCCTATTGTATGCATCCACATAGAACAATGAAAATATTAGGCGAGGATCTGTTTTGCCCATAAAATTGATATTCATCGTGTACGAGTAGTATACATAAAACGATGTTGTTATTGTGGCACACAATAGAGGAATAAATTGCGTACGTTATCTTAAACCATAGAACGAAACTAAAAATAGGCTTATTCAGTCCTCTCACATCAGAGGGCGTCTACGTATGTACGTATTGTTTCTCCTTATCTCTCATACATGAGTAGTTCATTTAGTAAACACATTCGAATTAAACTCAATACGTTACGCAAAGCGAATGAAAGCTCAGACCCCATTGTCTTGTTGCGTACATCAAACACACGACGCGACCCAATTAGTACCTGCCTACTAGGTAAGCATTAATCTCATTACCTTCGTTTGTAATTAAAAAGACGGTACAAATTAATTAATTTTCTCTGATAGATAAGATTTTATTTAAGACTAAATTGATAAAAATATCTCAAGTGGAAATTAATGAGGAGACGAATTCTAATTTCATAATATGGCCTTTACACAACTTACGCATTTGACGAACCGAATTTCTATAGCACGTACCTACTTGGTTCGCGTGCGCGCAACGATGCATATTTGGTTCGTTGCATGCTTTACTTTACCGCTCGCGGCGCATATGTTTAAGGATCAATAATATACATAGGAGAAGTTGCTGTTTAATAAATTTTTATTTGGTGAGTTTTAAAAGGTAGGTAATATTGTATTTTAAGGTAAAAATTAGTTTAATTCAACTAGAAACAAACGCAATAACGTATTATTTAAATTGAGATTTTTGGGAAATTTTAATAGTTTTTTTTTATGAGAAGTACTTATACCCGCGTGTAGCCCCGTATATGCCTCCGTATCATACATGGTAAACAAACAGGCATAAGGTAGATGATGGACACATTAAACATACCTATGGGTTTTTTTTCTTTTTCTTTTTTTGGCATTCGCTCTTTAATTGAGAGTGTTATCTGCTATTGTCATGTTTTAAACATTACACACAGATAAGAAATACAAGCAAAGAAGATCTAAAAACTTATTTAAATCTGAACATTATTTTTAATAATAAAACTTGACATTATCTTAAAAACGGAAGGGTCAAATTTAGAGAGCTCAACCGTAGTTGGAAATTGTACGCCGCATTTGGCTAAATCAGTGCAAAAACCTGGGTATGAATTTCTCAAGATACAATTAAAAGTATAATCATTGAAACTGGGGTGAATTATAGATATATCGGATTTTATTTTAAAGTAGACATTTTAAGCTACAAATTGGTATGAAATACTTGCATATTATGTAACAAAAAATGTTGAATAAAAGCAATAATAAAATTCTCGAGGATTCACAAACTCTACATGTGACCGCGGTATTTTATAAACGCGTGATAAAACATCCTCTGATTTTTTTCTACCAATTCAATGCAATTTGGTTTTATCAAAACCCCCATCATCTAGGCAATTTCGGTTAAGCGTCTTGGCACAGCATGGAGTCGCAGGTTCCATTCCTCCCGGAGGCATGGAATTTTTTTATGTTTGATACCGTGAAAATGCTCATCAGAATATGTGATTTAAATTTGACCACCTAAAGTTATCACACTAAACCGTCCATTGAAACAACAGTGGAAGACGGTCCATATTGGTCTAAATTTACTAATTCATGTTACTAAGTAGCATTAATAGTGTAAGGTTAGTGTAAGATACATTAATAGTGTAAGGTTAGTGTAAGATACATTAATAGTGTAAGGTTAGTGTAAGATACATTAATAGTGTAAGGTTAGTGTAAGATACATTAATAGTGTAAGGTTAGTGTAAGATACATTAATAGTGTAAGATACTCGTGTCATTTGTCATTTATTTCATCTTATGTTTTACAAAGCGCCAACGAAAAATAAATATTCTCATATTTTGAACCCTGATTATTGGTTCTGTAACGCTGCCAAAAAACACGTATTATTCAATTCGGGAAAACATAAATTTCACACTTTTGGTTGGATGGCGTTATTTTCGGATTTCATAGTTTTCTTTTATTAGAATATCCTTACATGTTATTAAATTTTTTTATTACAAGGAAATGTTTCAGCAGTAGGGGGTGAAGTATATTTTTCTAACAGCTTCCACAGATAGGACGTCAAAGTCAGCTTCATGATGACGCCGAACCTGTTTTACCTTAGTAATGGTACAATAATGGCTCCGGAGACATGATACTATCATAGCAGATACCTACCTGTTATTGGAGCACTGGAGATTCTATGTGTTTGTTTCAACATGATTTTTATTTTGTTTGTGTTCAGTGTTCTATTAAATAAATAAAATAGCATACCCTTGTTTTTATTATTTTTTGCCACTCTTGGTAGACAATTTTTTACGTCCTGAACTGGATTTAGTCTATTAAGGATTTATGGAGAGTTAAGTCTAAGTAAAACAGGTCTCAAGATCAAACAGTGGAAGACTAAAAATTCACAATAAAGAATAAGATGGTCTTAGAAAGCATTGAGACAAACTAATGTCCATAACAAACAAATTCTCAGAACAACAACAATGTCTCAGAATCCTTCCATAGAGTTTCTTCAAATGTAGGAATAGTACAATTTTTATCATTACTGATACAAAAGTTATCCCGCAATCGCAAAAAAAATTCAACATCTGCAACAACATATTATAGGATTGTAGTGACAATGAATTGACGAAGCTCAACCCTTGTTTCGGCATAAAACAAAAATTTCGAAAGGGTTGTTTCCTTATCTTGTTTTATGATCGCATATGATTTATATCAAAGGCTTTACTTAGTGGTATGATATTATATGATATTATGAGGATGTATAATAATATGTGGAATACATTACCGAAATAACATCAAGTCTCTGGGAGTCATATCAGAAGATAAGCAATAAAACAAAGAATTCCAGCAACCTACATAACACATGGATACATATTGTGCTAGTATGTAAATAGATATCTACATATTTTATAGATCTGCTCAACATAAACAGAACAGCACTTCGTCGTATTGAATAATATTATGTACCTTTGGCTTAGTCACTAGCATTTTGAGGCTCAAAACAAACCCTTACCAAAAAGAAAATGTATCCACATGTTAAGAAAAAATGTTGTATACGTAATGAAAGTTTATTAGGTGCTGAAAAGGTGACAAGATTACTAGCTTACAAGGAAATGCAATATGGTCATGTGACATCAATATTAATTATTGACTAGAGGTCGGCCAGTGCACGAAATTCGACCATAACTAATTTAGATTATAAGTTTGTACATTATTAAGATTGCTTTGTCAAAGACTGAGCGAGCGCTATTTCACAATTTTCTTTAAAAAAAATGACATGGATACGTCAAATTTTGAATGTTGATAAATATTCAAAGTTTCTTCTATGGTTATTCAATACAAAAAATTCTCAATTTGACCACAGATACACAAAAGATCTGTGTCAAATAATGTCGAATACATCAATGTGTGTGTGAGTATGAAATACATAACACTACAGTCTTTTTTATTGATTTAATCTATTTTTATACATAACTTTAAAAAAAATATTGGCATTCCCCACCCCTTCTCTTTATTATAAACTATAAAGTGTGCGAAATTTCATACTCCACCGTAAGCGCAATTTTCGTTAAATGGTCACAATGTTTTTCCTTCACGTATTAATATATAGATATATCATTTTCAAATAATTTTCCTTTGCGTGAAATGCATAATTATTTTATTTATTTAGCGTTTGCCAGTCACTATATTCGTAGGGAACCGCAGGGAACAGGGTGGCATGGCGAGGACTTGTGGAGTCCATATGATCCAACTTGGGAGCGGACATGGTCGAAGAAGATATTCGTAATTCGTATAACATATCACGATCAGTGGGGCTAGTACGAGTTTTATCGAAAGCTGATTGCACGTAAATAAGCGCTTAGTAGCGTGCAATTGTTCTTAAGTGTTCTTAAATCAAACGATCGAAGCATTCGATCATTTTAGTAGGTATGTATGAAAATTTTTCGAAACTGTTTCGATGATCGTTTCAATGTTCTATCATCGAAAATTTATATTAGGGCTACAGGGGTAGAAAGAGTAAAGCACAGGGTCATGTTTCATGTTTATAAAATGTTAATATCTAATGCCTTTTGATATACAAATTAGATATTTTCATCGATCAGAAGCTGCCATGGTATGCTTTTTTCACGCTCAGTAACCACGTGATGGATTGTTCGTATATCGACTCCACTGTATTTATTTATTTATTAAAAATTTGCATAAAATCAGCATATTATTATGAAACTCTTAAAAGTTTTTTTTTCTCTGTGTAATCCAAATTTTTCTCATCATTGTAATAATGTAATTATGACATGAACCCGAGTGTCTCGAATGAGACCCATGGGGGTTAAGAAATAAATAAATAAAAATATGTACCTGATAGCTTATTGCCTTCCTACATCTACATAATAATTCAGAAATGTTTTTTTATTTGCCTTTGACAATACTTTACCGTATATGTGAACATCACGCTCAAAATACAAATGCTACGTCAGATATGAATCTGCGCAGAGCGGTGAAATTTGCTCGAGAACGTTCTAAGATACAATTGGCAACGTTAACTTTAATATATTAAGAGCTATTTAAAAAACTTTATTTTTTTAGGATCTTCATACAAATTTTTCAAAAAAGACAGAAGCCATCTTTTGGAAACAAAATTACTCATGTAAACGTTGAATAGAATCTTGGTATTACGGTATGAAAATGTTATAAAATAATTGGAGATTGATTCGTTATACATATAAAAGTTATTCAAATCTTATTATTCTCAATGAATAAAGATTTAATGAAAAATTTTGGAAAAAAAAATCCTCCATTTTGAAAATTGACACATTTTAAAAAATTTATGGCCACATTTTGTGTAAAACCGTCATAGCCATTAGATGAGTAATAATTATGTAGCTACCTGATAAAATCATATTCAAAAATGTAGATAAGTATAAAATAATTTAGCAATAATAATTTATTGTTGAATCATTTTATATTTCTGAAATATAAATAAAGTTTAAATCTTAAAATCGTCGTCGTCGAAAAAGATTTGCAAGTAAAATAATAAACATTTAAATTGGTATGAACATTCCATAGACAAACTGGCCAGTAAAACAGTTGTCGATAAATTAGATCATTAGGTACAGTGAACTTGACTGAATTGTTGAGAGAAAGAAATAAAATTGACAATAATTGAGAATCTTTAAATGGTTTCAGGATTATAATCAGTTTAATAAAACCTTTGTTTTATCCACAAAATAATTTAGAAATATAATAGTAAATAAACTCAAAACTATGTTAGCTTATTTATCATATATTATATTATGCAAAAACAATAATATACAAGGTTCATTTAAATAAAAGACTGATGGTATTGTTGCCGTGAAAATTTGTTTAAAAAAACAATATGCGTAGAGTTTCATCATGACAAAAGAAGTATTCTTGAAGAAAGCAATCAGTGAGATGTATGATGACTTGAAGCTTTTCTTAAAACTGTCCAAGGTTTGTGACAAATCATTCATCCTAGAACAAATACAAAAGATTTAGGTACCTATAATGACAGATAACATCATTTCATGAATTTTTTATGCATACAAATTAATAAAATAACATTGAATTCAATGAAATGAAAGAATAAAATAGTCAACCGATTACGTTGTATATGATTTCATAAACTAAGTATTTCACTTTATTACATAATTTAGAATCTAAAGATATAACTTATTAAAAGAGGTTACATACTTACATTTTTAAGAGCTTCATAATAAAACATCTAGATTTGAATGTTTTACGAATACTCATTAATATTAGGTTGTGCACTGTACAGAATGTTTTAGTCTGGAACCCCGTGCCTATAAAATACAAAATATATAATTAACATCAGAATCAAATCAAATAAAAACTATGCAATCATAGTAATGTCAGATAGAAGAGAGAATTTACATAAAGACCAAAATCATTACATATTCTACATAATTTAGTAAATATTACTTAGGTAGGTATATGGGGTAATATAAATAATTAAATATTATCAGGTACCTACCTATTTAGAAATATAACAGCACACAGCAGTTAAATAAAATAAAAAAATATTCTAATTTCAAAAATCGAATAAATGTTTTGTTGTTATGTCAAAATATTGATGACAGCCAGAGGTCCTGCCCATAGATTTTTATTTGTATAGAATTCTGTGGTCCTGCCAGGTACCATAAAATATTATTCGCGGTATTTTTATGTGAATGAAAATTAAATAATGATTATTTTTATTGAATGGTTTTTTAATTTTCAGGTTTAGGATGTGTGAATAATAATTTTTTTATTGATACTTATCTTAATTGATAGATTCTTTAATAAATTACGATTATAATATTTAACACTTATCCAGATATTTTTTAGCGTTTTCTGTGAGTTTTTTAATGTCATCAAAAATCTATGGATTAGTATGGATATTATGTCATATTTTGTTGTCAAACTATAAATGTAAACATTGAATTTTTCTACGGCTTTAGATATAAAATAAATTTTTGGGAATAATAAAACAGGTAAGCAAAGTTTATTGAGTAAATATTGTTTCAAAATAACCGCATAATTACAATGCAGCTAGCCAATTACATTAATTTATTTTGTGTAACTATATTTTTTACAGGATAGACAGATCACAATATATTTTCAACAATACAATAACAGTGAATTTCTAAAATGTATGCATTTTATTACTAGAAAAAGCAAAATCGGTAAGTCGCGTTTTATTCTTTGATAATTGTACTTTCTCTCATTTTTGTATACCTATATTTAAATTCCATAATGTTTTGTTACAGATTAATGTTAAATAGTTCCCCCAAAACTCTAACTAGAATGAGGATAGAAGAATCAAATTATACTGGTGTTACAATACTAGATGACATTTGATAAATAAATAACTATCGGTAACAGTACCTAATTATAGTGAATTGGTTTGAATTCTGGTGCCCATCATTTCAACTTTTACAATACAAGCATTGTTTTGTGTGAAAGATGTCAAAACTGTATATGTGTTCAATTTGGGTGAGTTCAGATTCATTAATTTGTATAAAAATGTGTTTTGTTGAGCTGTGACACGCTAAAAGCAACATCGGTTTCATACATTTAGTTCATACATTATCGTTGACCATTGTGTTGTTACTTTTTGTGAAAAAATAAGCTTTTGGCGTGCCACAACACAATTAATTGTTCACAACACGTCTGTAGGCCTAGACAAAATGCATTTGGCGATCGACTACAAACAAATTCTTCGACAATATAGAGTAGGAAGAAAATTAACTATCCACTTTTTATATAAGTGTCTTTGTTTAGTTTAAATAATTGTTTATATGTTCCAGTAGACAGTTAATTTTTTCGTACTATACATTGGCGAAATCTTCG
The DNA here is from genome assembly GCA_963576905.1 of Mystacides longicornis. Taxonomy (NCBI): domain Eukaryota; kingdom Metazoa; phylum Arthropoda; class Insecta; order Trichoptera; family Leptoceridae; genus Mystacides; species Mystacides longicornis. Next base: position 21,457,207 of record OY756428.1, read on the forward strand.
TTTGTAGTCGAACGCCAATTTGAATTTGTCTACGGGGGCTGTTTCTACTGTTAAATGTGAATTTTATTTTTGACTTGCTGACCCATCGAACTTCGTCTCGCCTTTAATCAAAAGCCAATAAAATATTGCTGGGTAACATAACATAGCTAACATACATGACTACTCTTTGTAAAAAAATCAAAAGTTATGTGGTAATTATGAAACAGTTATTTCAAAAGCACCAAAACTCCCCCGTTCCATACTAACTTTAATATTATATTATTTCATACTATTTTCCATCCATTTTTAGACGTTAGCAAATTATAAAAAAGCTTGAAAAAGTACAATCAAAAATTATATTTTTAATTTTAATCATTACCTATACCACCATCTGTAGAAAAATAGGGAAAACATTGAATGTTTCTATCAAAATATCAATCTACCAGACATCTCCCTATTTCCCCCAACAGATGTCGGTGGCGATACTGATGCAAACCCGTTGAATACAAACTTTAATATTGTATTTTAGATAAGTTCTCATCGATTTATTCAATTTTTTATTAGTTATTCTGTTATCTGGAGCGGAGAAGAATCCAATAAATCAAACATCGAAAAAATCTGTTCCGCCGATCTCGAGTTATAAGTGTTCGCACTAACCCGACTTTAATTTATATTAGAGATTATGGAATACAAATGCTTTTGGTAAAGAAGGTGTCGATATGATTTTCTATATTCTGTTTTTATTTTAAGTATTTTCTATTCTGTTTTTATTTTTTTTTTCTATTTTTAATCTGCTAGATCTAACAAATAATGTTATTTTATTTTACAAAATGGTAGTTGTTTTTGTGTATTATATTCATTGAAATATATGTAATTGAAATTAAATAAACAGAAAGTTTTCATTTATTTACAACCAGAAATAAACTGAAAAAAAAAATACATTTTGTGTTTTAATTTTCTATAAAACATCTAATAATATATTATTCTTCTGAACCACTTCCAAACAATAGATGTTTTATAATGGTTAGTTTTATAGATATATTCCATAGTGAGTGAGAGCCTTTACTTGAACATTTTTTTATAAAGTTTAGGCACAAAGAGGTTGTTGGAAAGCCGGTGGTATCAGTTGATGACTTTCGTTTGCACAGCGCACTGAAGGCCATGGGTTCAAGTCCTGGTGGTGCCATTATCACTTTCACAACACAACCCTTTGGTTAGTATGAAAGATGTCAAAGTGTATTTGTATTCACTTAAGAAAGACCAGATTCATTTTCTTAAAAAAAATAATGAAAATCTGTATTAAAAAGTCAAAACTTTTATTAATACAGGTAGATATTTATATTTTATTCTACAAATTTTATTATTTTCAAATGAGTATGAATCCACCTGGACAATTTGTTAATTATAAGGAACATAAAAAGCTTTGTTGGTACTTAATTGCAGAATAATAGAATCAACATTGTGGTGACAGGCCATAGCTCACCACATATAAACCGAGTACTCTGTCTTATTAACTATGGGGTAAGCATAGAGAATAAGTCACTAGGTTATGATTATGACTTGCAGCGCTTTCTTCTTGCTGATGAGGTGTTACAAATAAAAAAGTACAATTAATTATATACATTATGTAGGTACACCAAACTTTCATAAAGCTCTGTATGTTAACTTCCATAGATCAGGTTCTATAACTCCCATTATTCTACAACTTTTTTTTGTGGACGGGTAAAAAAGCTAGTAGTCAAATAAAATGATTAAAATGATCGCATAAAACTGTATGCTTGTTTTAACAATTAAAGTTCTCCGCTATTGTATTTTATGAAATATGCATCATCCACACGAACTTCATAAATTAATAACATTTACACGTATAGGTAATTAACGGGTCTATGGAAATAGCATGTGTTATATTTATTTATTTATTTATTTATTTATTGAACACATACGGCCTCCAGGCCAATTACAGTCATTCTATAAATATCACAAATGTAACTACACTACAAAAATCTCAAAGCATATTAAAATTCATGAAAAACTCTTATGATAGACAAAATATATAATAATTTATAAAAAATGGATAAAAGCTCGCAATAAGCATGCGTAACGAGCAGACATGAAAAATAAAAGAAAATGAATATAATACATTCTAATAAGTAATAATAATGAAAAATAAAAGCAAACGAATGTAATATATTATAATAAATAATAATAATAAAAATATATAAAATTTGGATAGAAGCTCGCAATAAACATGCATACAAAGCAGGCGTGAAAAATAAAAGAAAATGAATATAATACATTCTAATAAGTAATAATAATAATAAATTAATAATAATTTGTAATAATAAAAATTTATAAAATATGGATAAAAGTTCGCAAGAAGCATGCGTAGTGAGCAGACATGAAAAATAAAAGCAAATGAATATATATTCTAATAAGTACCTAATAATAATAATAAAAATTTACAAAATATGGATTAAAGCTCGCAAGAAGCATACGCATCGAGCAGGCATGAAAAATAAAAGCAAGTGAATATATACCCATTCTTATAGGTAATAATAATAATAATAAATGCCAGCGAATATATTATCTAATCAGCTTACAAGCAATAATAATAATATATTGCAAATGCTTTGGCATTTCAACTCTACCCTCACCTTCTCTTCGCTGGAAGTAGTAGATAATCCTTCTGTCCAAAAATCTCCAACCCATGGTTTCATTTGGACCATGGGAAGGATGCGTTACTAACGGGTAGGCTAAATACTAATAGAGGCACTCTATGTAGGTAATACCTGGCAAGCTCAGAATTTTTTTGGAAAAGAAATAAACGATAAACATGAAATTTTTGATTGAAAATCCATAGTAATATGGTCGTCTGGCAATCTATGCGTCAGTACTCACTACTTATATCACAAAAATAGTACGTCAGTTTACTTAAAGGTTAATTTAAAAAGTCCTAACAAAACACACACTTTGAGGTTTTATTTTATTTAAAAGATATTATTTCCTACCAAAGTTTGCGTGTTTTGTGTGTTCTATTATGAACCAAAGTGATATCATCATAACAGGTCAAATATTTGAGAAGCTTCGGATGTTTGCGCAAAGCAAAAGAAATCTTATCGAAGAAAAACGAAAACAAACACGCCAGCCTTTTAAGATAATCGAAGTAAAAAACAAACAGAGAGGAAATATACCACACTAACCTAATATCCTTCACATATTTTATTCTTATTGTGGTCTTAGAATGACTTCTCCTTTTCAAAATAAAAAAGTTCTGAATTAGTTTCCAATGTTCGACTCAGAAGCATAAAACATCCAAACGATGCTGTATTTCTGTTTAAAAACTAACGAGTCCATTCCAGATATATTCGTAGGTTAAATCTTACCATAATGGTTCAGTAAAATTTGGAATAAATGCGGTCTATTCTTTCAACAATATATAACAGGTTTCACACGTGATTAATTTTCTACTACACAGCCATCTCTTGGATTTTTTAAAAAGTAAAGCAATTGTTTTGAGATTGTTAAGAGAGTTAGATTCCTACGTTGTGAAATTGATCATTCTAATACACGTATTACTCGTAGAATAATAAATGATTATTTTTGTATGGAAATGTATCTATTTCATTATGTGAGATATCGCCCTCGTACTTTCAAACCGTTTTTAAGTATGATCCCGTAGGAATAGGAAAATTAAATTTACAGGGTAGATACTAAATGAAATAAGGAAGGAAATTTTTTTTATGTGACCGTCTATTTTTAAATCGCCCTCAAACATTTTTGTCAATTTTCTGATTTGACTATTTTTGACATACAATATATTTTTTTAAGCTATGCTATCAAATTGGATAAAACAAATTATCACATCTAAAACGGACACTATTCAACAATTTTGAAAAAAATAATGAAGGTTGTATCTCAATAAATAGCGTCTCTGTGACCAATTATGTCGTGGCAGTCGGAGTTTTTCGAAAAAAAAATCGAAAAAAAATTATAACTCGAAAAAGTAAAAAAATCGTAGAACATACATTGAGGTTTTTGGATAGCCCTAGGGGTCCTCTATCCCTGGTTTACCGATTATCCATTCTTTTTAGGACACCCTGTATACTGAGGACGTTATATTTTACTTGATTCCATCCTCAACGAAGGTGGGGTCAGAATCTAAAATGAAAAATGAATACCCGAGTTTTGAGACAAATTAGGGTGGGTTGGGTAAAAAAAAATAAAATTTTTAAAAAGGTATATCGAAATCATAACCTTTAAATAAAAACAATTTAATATTTTTGTTTCTTGCATTTCTTTCTCAACTTTATATCATAGTTTTTTTTTTACAGTATATTAATTTACTTGCAGCAAAACCTGTCAGGCATAAAAAAGGAGTCTCTACTTATTGTAACTTTTGATTTGCTTTCTAGAAAAGAGGACCCGCAATTACACCGACGCATACACAGAAAAACAAAGTGCAATATTTTTTTTAATTTAAGTTTTTTTTACATTTATCACGCATTTTATTTAAGTGGGCGTCTTGTTAGCTGTGGTATCAAGCTACGCAAAAGTACACTACACATACGGCTTACACGTTCTCTTTCACTTAGAAGGAGAAGAGCATATAATTCTTTGTACTAGTCTCAGAGACTACTGCGTTCGTAATATTACGGCTGCTTTAATTTTCTAGGAAATCAAAGCTTTATCAAATATAAACAGTTGACAGTCGTTAAAAAAAAATAAAAAATCAACCCAATACTTTTACAAATATTATGTACTTAGTGCATTTTTTTTTCTTTGCAAACGAACAGTTACCTGTTAATAATTGTAATTGTATAGATAGGTATTGTTATAAAAATATGAAGCATATTATAAACCAGCTATGTATTTGCATAATATATACTGGCAAACGATTATCTAATTCTGTCCAATAATAAACGTACCGCGACATCCTTCAAAGCTTGTGAACAACAAGTACACTATACATACAATCTACTCACAATCCCTTGAACATCTTTTTGAACTTTCACCTATCATCACGGTATACTGAGAATCCGACGTGGGTGGTGGAAAAAAATCAACTCGTTTATCAATATAGGTACACGGATAGGTATTGGCGCACGGACCAGCTAAAAATAGACAACAAACCTATCGAATGAAATCTATGGTCGCTCCTTTGAGATATTAAAATTCTTATTTTTTTCACTCTCATATTTTCGTTCAATAAAGAATTTATAAAATAATTTATTATATCGATCTTCTTTTGAGAGTTATCTGTTTCGTTCGCTAGATGCTTCGCTTAGAAATATTTCGAATAATAACGAAAACTTGTCGGCCTTTTAAAGATGGCGAGTTGGCGAGCGAGTTAAAGATTCATAGTTTATTGCTCTTCCAAAAGTATTAAGTAAGTAATTTATAACATGCTCTTCATTGTTGTTTTTTTTTTTTTTTTTTGTAAAACTTAGCATTTACCTATGGCACATCGTCTACTGCCGTGATAATAAATAAAAAAAATATGATAACAGTGTTTAATCATTAGTATTGTAATTTGTACAAATTAAAAGATTAAAACTTTTAGTGTTAATTTTCTTTGTAGCGGCCCGTCCTTGGCTCATAATCTTCCCCAGTGGCCCCTGTTCCCTATTGAGCTGTTTAGCGCAACAAACGCCTAACCCACAATATCCAAACAAACGAATATCCAATTGGTAGAATGTAAAAATGATAAATACGAATTATCTTGAACCATTTTAAATCTTTTGTACCATTTTAAATTATTTAAATATTTTGAATGCATCAAAAACCTAAAGTGGGTTAGGCGTTTGTTGCGCTAAACAGCTATTTTATATATTATAAGTCTGTGCATCCCTGCTTTAGATACTAGTGAATCGTCCCCTTATTTTCTGTATAGGACAACATTATTAAAAAAATATTTTAAGATAATTATGTTACTGATGCGTTGAAATCGAGGTTTTCTGGATTGATTCCCTTTCATACCTGCATAAAAGTATGTTCTGTTTGAAGAGTTAGAAGATCTTTGTACGGTACAGTGGTACAAGACAGAAATATTTTATAAGCAGTGGTTGGCGATAGCACATACATATGTATCAATGTAGGAGTGTTTCATCGGTCCATTAGAGAAGATTGAACTTTGGAACAACATTATCATTGGCATACTAACAACATGGGTCCGGTTACATTCTGATATTTTTCAATAGTTTTTTTTTTCTTCTCTTTCTTTGTATTTCATTCAACAAAAATTCTTTCATTATATTTATTCTTCATTCAATTGAGTTAAAACCTTTTTTATAAGTCGACATTTTTGTGAATACTAAATATGTAACTATTTAAACAATCATAAAAATCATTTATTTATTTTTATTTATTTGAAAACAAAATATATATTACAGAGATTATTTAGATTTACAAAATTATATAAGTATATGTATATATACACAAACGTACAAAATAAATAATAGCAATCGTTTACTCTCTCAAAAGAACAAGTCTTGTGTCGAGAGAGTGAGCTCTATAGATTTATAACACAAAAAAATTAAGTAAGTAGGTAAAAAAATTAGTAAACGAAAACAATAATTATTAAGTACATGAAAAACAAAGAGAAAAAAAATATAAACAAAAAGATTCCTTTCAAAAGGGCAGTCTCCAATAAATAAAACTTAATGTGCATATGATTATGTATGCCAGATATTACATTAAACGCACGCTATTCTTTCGCTATCCTTTATAATTTCTTTTCTGCTTCACATTTTACACCTCAAAATTAACTTTAGGTATTACGATAATAAGATGAAATAATAACATCATGTCGTGTACCTATACATTTTTTTTTTTAAATTTTTTTTTATGAATCTATATTGCACTATTGACAATATTGACATCCTTCACACAGCAAACACTAGTATAATGAAAGTTTGAATGATCGACACCTGGATTCGAACCCACGACCTCCAGTTCACCGTACGTTCAAAAGCCGTCGACTAAACCGCTGGGCTACCAACCTTTTATGACTTGTGAAGAGTAGGTGGACATTTCTGGTCTGGGTCATATCTTATTAAGTTCTGTTATGAATGCCGAACGGCAGATGGCCGAGGAGTGCATGAGAATCTTCCACCCATCGTTGTCTTGAAGACGAAGAAGCCCTTTCATACTGTGTACAATCCTTCGAAGCAGTTAGAGGGATTTATACCCTTGAATGGTAGAAAGTCGATGGCTCATGTTGCTTCCGTACCTACGTGCTTAAAAGTGGGGTTAAAAGGAAAATTAATATACTATGGGGCTCAGATTTTATTATCTGATCCATAGTTTCTCCAGGGAATCTGACAATCTGATTGTAAGTGATTTCTATTGAGATGAAAAAGAGATTCAAGGAGTTTTTCTCAAAGCAGAATGATGGCAAGAAGAACTGTGAGTTTAATAGGTAGACTCTCTTATGAGTTTAACAGAAGGTTGGAGATTATTCTTGTACTCACCAGCTGGCACTTTCTTTATAAGGAAAACTGATAAACAAGGAAACTCGACTCACTATTAAATGAAACAATTTGACTTTAAAAATAACACAAATAATTATATTAAAGATTTTTAACTGAGCACTTTGATGGTTCTGAAGGGAAGGAGTGAATATTAAGAGTGGAAATCTAATTTATAGGTGCGTTTATTATTACAATAAAGATTTGAAAAAAAAACGTGAAACATGCTCCCTCTGGAGTGAATCAATATTAGTTCGATTAAGTTGCTATACTGTAGGAATCTTCCTTGTTGAAGTATGGTAATTGTTTCTGGTGCATCTCGCTAGATGGCTCTTTCATTTATTGCAGATGGCGATTTACATTTGTAGAATTTAATGTGATATCTGCTCTGCTACAATACCTTTGGATATTCGTGTATTAAAAAGAAACAAATTAAAAAAAAAATCGGTTGTGTAAAAAGGTTCTCACAATATCAAAAAGATTTCCCATCATTCAATGATTAATTACATCCTACTTATTCCCATCTAAAGGAGACTCGCACCTCAGGTCATAGGTTCCAATCAAACCCGTTATTGCATGTGATCACCTAATGAACACTGTTAATGTAAAGTGATCACACCAAGCCAGCATCCAAAACATAACAAGACGGATGTAAGCCCGTAGTGGTTCAATTAATGTGACTGATTTTAATTAAACGTTAAAAAGAATAAGAAAGTAGAAATCAGAATAATAATAAATTTACTCCTGGTTTATGAAAATGTATGTTATAACTTTAACCTTTTCTACTTGTAACTACCCTGGTATTGAACTCATAGAACTCATCACCAAAGTTTCATTGAAATACGTTCACTGGTCTTTTAATATATCGAGTACACACACACACATACACACCCTCACCCTCACACACACACACACACACATACACACACACACACCCCCACACACACACCCTCTCACATACAGACATTCAGTTTTACATAATAATAATATACAGATTAGTTATATTTTTAGAACTTCAGTTTGTTAATGTATATAAAAACCCTGCCGAATCTATGTACAGCTGTAAAGAAAAAACGGAGTCTTAAGAAGAAAATATGAAAAAAGGTTTCAGTATTTGTATAGAATTGAAATAAGCTGCAAAAAGGATTATTTTCTTTGAATTAATTATATTTTATTTTTTGCGTCGGTCTTTGAGTGAGTACTGAGTAGGTTGGATTCAATTAAGAACTTGGTAGAAGTTTGTTAAGTAGAATGTATTTTATTGCAAAAAATTAATGCTTTGTTCCAAAAACAATTAATAAATTAATATAAGTATTTTAATTGAATCATGTTAAAATAGGTATATAATATATATTTTTTACCCATCACGCCGTGTCCCGTAAGGAGCAGGCAAAGAGAACGGACCTCCACTCTTTTCTATCCAAGCATACTTCTTTCGCTTCTTCCACCGACATAAAATTTCTCATACACCCTCTCCTATTTCTCTTACTTCTAACCTGGACTTTCTTGAGGACGGAATCGATGTGTTCGATCCACGTCGTTCTCGGTCGTCCACGCTTTCTTACACCATTCCTTTCAGCCTTATGAATTCTCTTTGTCATTCTGTTTGCATCCATTCTTTCCACATGCCTAAACCATCTCAACTTATTAACTTTCATATTTGTCACAACACTCACAACACTTACTTCCATACCATATTCCTTCCTAATATTTTCATTCCTTTCCGTATCCCATAAAGTTCTTCCATATATTCTTCGTAGAGATTTCATCTCTACTGCATTTTTATACTAGGTACATTCTTCATTATACCTAACTAGCTTTCCCGACAGACGTTGTCCTGTAGTTCTAACCAGAGGCGGCCCGTTTATTTGTGCACTGCGCCCCCAGAAACAAAAATACATAATTAATACGATCAAGTTACTAGTAAAATATTAATGTTAAAATATTTCTAAAACATCCATACCTACATATTTCATTCGCATTCAAAGCTCAGGCGGGAACAACGTGAGAATATAATATGCGCGCGCACACATTCTACCTCACCTATGAAGTACCGAAACGAATGTGCCCGACAATTTTGTTGACTTTGTGTGAACATTTTCTAAAACGCTCGAAGCCGTGCGGTGGAGTAAGTGGGATGGGCTACTGTAAGAGCGGCAATTACGTTTGCGAGGGAACTATCCGCGATGCCGTTGGCGCAGTCGCAGGTGATCCGTTCCATACTAACTTTAATATTAAATTTTTATCATATTCACCCATTTTTTTCAACGTTTTATTAGCTATCCGCGATGCCGTTGGCGCAGTCGCAGGTGATCCGTTCCATACTAACTTTAATATTAAATTTTTATCATATTCACCCATTTTTTTTCAACGTTTTATTAGTTATTATGTTATCCGGATCGGAGAAGAATCCAATAAATCAAACATTGAAAGAATCTGTTCAGCCGATCTCGAGTTATAAGTGTTCGCACTAACCCGACTTTAATTTATATTAGAGAATATGAAACTTGTGCAAAAGCTATGTCCGCCATGCACGTGTCGCTCCAAATGGATTATTTAGACACCATTTTTAAAACAGGTTTTTACTTCTGACAGTCATGTGACGTGAAAACTATTGGACCACATCGACTCGGGTTTCTCCATTGATAATCTTTTGATTTTTGAAAAATCTCACATCAAAATAAGTTAAACTGCAAATACTGACTAGTCGTCCAGTGAAATTGCACCATCATGGAAAATAGATATTTGTTTTAATTGCAAAATATATAAAAGCTTGATGTTGGTTCCTCTGCTAGTTGTTATTTTGCAACCCGGGCGCAAAGTGCACAGTGGTGAGAGGAATAAACAGACGACATAACATCTTATTTTCGTTGGTGATGTGGGATGGAGCCGGCACAATTTCCGGTTTGGCTCACGTGCCAGGCGGACATGACTCGCTCCACATCTGAACCCTTTAACGAATTCTGTTCAGGTTATTCACTTCCCATCAACTTGGAGCGACTCTTGAAGATTTTTGTCGCATTAGCGACGTATCAAAAATAATATTATGAACATCACGAGAGCCAATATCGAAAAGGGGAAAAAATAAAACCGCTTCCATTTATTTCTAACCGGTAGTGGATCGCTTCTATTCGAATTCTTCTCTTAGAAAATGCTTTATTTTGTTTGTGTATCTTTACACACCACAAACAGGTATGCCGTTGGTGATTATAGCTCCATATATTGGAAGATTATTTCTTTAAATATGTAAATAATAATTTTAGTTGTCACAATTTTCTTGCCGAAGTAATGTCTATACCTTACTTTACCTATCCAGTCCGATACTCTGCGGGTCCGCGGTGTAAGCTTGTACGATGGTAAGGCACATACGGAAGACGTGCCCGTGCCAACCTAATAATATGTGATTGAGGAAACGAAGGGCTGTACCTACTGTTCGCGGACTGTTGGTATGATTTTGTAACCAATTACATCGCGGACGGTGTAATTGGTTACAAAATCATACCAGGACAACAAAAATTCAGGACTTAGACACTTCAGGACTTAGACACTGCTAAATCCCATAAGTGATAAACAAAAACAAAAATTCAGGACTTAGACACTGCTAAATCCCATAAGTGATAAACAAAAACAAAAATTCAGGACTTAGACACTGCTAAATCCCATAAGTGATAAACAAAAACAAAAATTCAGGACTTAGACACTGCTAAATCCCATAAGTGATAAACAAAAACAAAAATTCAGGACTTAGACACTTCAGGACTTAGACACTGCTAAATCCCATAAGTGATAAACAAAAACAAAAATTCAGGACTTAGACACTTCAGGACTTAGACACTGCTAAATCCCATAAGTGATAAACAAAAACAAAAATTCAGGACTTAGACACTGCTAAATCCCATAAGTGATAAATAAGTACATAATATAAAATACGAAAAGACATAAAAGTGTTGGATTTAGGTAAGTACCCTAAAATCCCTAAAAATAAAAAAATAAAATAGAACATGTACCTTTTGTTAAGTATTCAAAACATGAGATACACAGCATACGTGAGAATGTAATATTGTAATGTTGGCAGGTTTGTGCCAACATTATCATTATAAGCAAATTAGTCATTTTAAAAAATAATATGATAAATTTCCTATTTTCCTACTCCTATTAATTTCCTATCAAAAAAAAAAACAAATTTATTTTATTTGAAAAATGGAAAATTTTTAATGATGTTAAACAAGTTAGTTATTTTAAAATTGACGATGTAAATGATAATAGGTTTAATCAAAAAGTTCGTGGCACATCAAACAAGTTTGAGGAAGGTCGCTACAACTTTGCCCTCTTGAAGGGGGAGCCGCCAAAGCAGACAAACTCAGGTACGACGATGATTTTCCTATAATTTCATTTCGGTAACTATTCCCCGTGCGATGTCAATCGCAGGCTGTTGTTCGCTACAAAGAATATCTCCTTCTGAGAAGCTAAAGATATCACTTCTGCTAATTCTAACAGACAGACACTGTTATTAACTTATTGTCAGAGGCTCTCTTTGATGAAGATAGTCGGATAATAATTTTAAGAACGATCTTCTATAATAGAATATAATATTGACAAGAATTTTTATTCATTTCGATATGTTGGGTGCCTGGGTTCCTTGCTTTTTTCTATTTCAATATTGGCAATAAAAAAATTTTCGTTTGTTTAAAACGTGATATTCAAGTGAAACGTGTGTCAAGTTTCACATCGTAATAGGGAAGAACTGTTTTTTTTTGTCTTCTATTTATCATAACTTATTGCAATTTGAATAAATCAATCATTTTTTATTTTGTGGGTGGAATTGGAATATTTGAAAAAAAAATAGCAGTAGGTATTGATATTTTTTTTAATGAATCTGTGCTCACTCAAATTGAACACAAACAAACTCTTTGACTCTTGCACAGTAAGCTGGGTACTAAAATCTTGTGTCGTGAGGAAGATAGTTAGCATCTGGGATCGAACCACGGCCTTCAAGTACGAAAGTCGGCGTCGCAACCACTCGGGTACCAACCACTCCAGATATTGCCTGAAATGACAGTTCAGTACCTATTGAACCCTATTGACCATATTATACAGCAGACTTTTCATCAATCAATCAATAAATAAATTCACCTTTTCGAATATGGCTTCGGGGTCATAGGGAGGCAACAAAAGCTTTACATTCCGCTCGATCCTGCACAGTTCCTATGACCTCCTCACACTTTGATTGTCCTAATGATTGAAGAGTTATAAGTATAAAAAATCCACAATATCATTCTTTTTTAGGAGATATTACTTCGACCGTATAAGAGATAAAGGATATTAGTTAAATAATTATAAAAGTTCAAATGTATATACTTCACTGTTGTATGCTTCGTAATGTATATTTTTATTGTCTTATTTTTGTATCAAAATCACTGTCTGTATATTAATGTTAAAAAAACAATATCTAACCGATCAAGATTCATAATTTTTTACTACAAAATAATATCATAAATTAAAATTAACTCACTCTTTTATAAGAAGTTGGTGTTATGACGTCAAAATATCACTGACGTATAAACGAATCATTATTTTCATTTTATCAACAATATTCTTTTCACAATCACATTTATTTTATTTTCGAAAGGTCTATTTTTATTCCAATCGTGAAGTTATTTTCAAAAGGGTTTTATTTCCTTTGTAAATAGGGGTAGGCGCAATTAAACAACACCGACGCAACCAAATTAACACCCAAAAATCAAATTCTATAAACTTCAATAGCCAACACGTCACGGCTCATTCAATAACTTTCACTATGGATATGAATATTTTAACAACTCTACTAATAATTTTTCATGTTCGTCATTCAAATTCGAATTTACGAAAAAATTTGAATAAAGAATACAACGTTCTTTATCGAAACTAGGTACGATTTGCGTCTCAAATGTAATATGAGTTAGTGGCCGGTTTTTTAATATCTAGGTATGTATGTCTACTGAGACGGGACATAGGTGACAGATATGGTCCCAAAAATAGTATCACTTAAAAGGAGGGAGGAAACTTGGTCAGTACCCCTATTCTGTAGCAAGTGTAGGGTAGTCACTTGGAAAAAAGTGACTATTAGGCGATACATTTTGTATGAAAAACGTCTATACGTATCGAATGCGAGAATCGCATATAGGCGTTTTTCATACAAAATGTATCGCCTAATAGTCACTTTTTTTCAAGTGACTACCCTACACTTGCTACAGAATAGGGGTCCAGAACAATGGATGACCGGTGGACCAAAAGAACCTTGGAGTGGCGCCCGAGAACCGGTAGTAGAAACCCAGGGAGGCCACAAATTCGCTGGTCCAACACTATAAAGAACGTGACCGGAGACCAGTAGTGGCATAGGATGGCTGCTGAAGGGATCTATGGATTATGGAAGTCGGGAAGGGAGGCCTTTGTTTAATCTGGACTGAGGAGGGCTGATCATGATGTATACTCTGAAGGTTACTTGCTGCATATCTCAATCATAGATCGTTTTAGGATTTTAGGCTTTAGACTTCTGTATAAATAATTTTAATTTAAAGTGGTACAATTTATTATACAAATAAATTTACAACACGATTCATTTGGAATCGAAATCGGTGTCATCATCAGCATGTCAGTATTTGCATTCTTCACATATTATTCATATCCATGAAGTTCATGCAAAAAGTTTTTTTACACAGCCGTATCTCTAAATAAGAAGACACAAATCAGTCGCACCTTTTTCACGCACTTTTTCAACAAATGACTGCGTAGGATATGCGGAAAGAGACTGATTGATAAGGTGAGTAATGATAATATTAGAAAGGATTGTGGAGTGGATGTTAGCGTAGTGACTAGAATGAAAGTGAATAAATTAAGGTGGTTTGGGCATGTAGATAATGAACGAAGAGAGAATGACTTAAAGGTTTGGAGAAAGCAAAAGAGGTTTGTTTGGATAAAAAAGAATGTTACTCTCTGTAGGTACTCTCTGCCTACGTCGTCCTCATTGCTGAGGGTCGTGGCCATCATGAATTCTCCTCTGGAACCATTGTCAACACTCTCTCTCCAGGATGTTCTGTCCGCCGCCAGGGTACGGCTCTATGAAGTGTCGTCGCGTCGCGTAGATTTGTTGTTTTATTTGGTCAGTCCAGCGCATCGGTGATCTGTCTCGTGGTCTTCTACCCAATGCTCTTCCAATAAGAGTCTAGCTGTCACTTAATTACTCTGCTTCCGTTTTCTTTCTATAAGGCAGGACATCCTAAGGACGCGTAAAGTTTACAACACCACATTATTCCTATTTATTCTTATTTTTATCATTATCCCAAAAGTAATTATTCCATTAATCTCACGTTTAATAATAATTTCAGATATAAAAATATACATTTCATAATGAATTTAGTTGTCCCAAATTTGTACCTAATATTTTTAAGAACTGTTCCAATACTGTAACCTACGCAGACGCTGAAATAATGAGAAAATATTATATTTATAATATAACTACGTGGAATTAGTTATTATAAAAATAATAATAATATTATATTTTACGAAAAATATTTAAGATAATGTCCTTTTCATTTTAGAGACAACGGTGATTTTTTCGGTAAAGTATGAAAAAAATTGTAATGGTGTTTCATAATAAGATGGTGGAACGTTGCCTTATTCTCTGACATGAATATTTATATTTTTAATTTTACTCCCGAAACCCAACGCGAATTTTCAAACCTCGATTTTCCAATTTAATCCTGTATAATCCTAGTATATATTCCGCGCTTTACTTTCCTTATCAAACCCCTTCCACCACAATAGGCCTGTTCCACACATGTGGTTCCATTCGGTTCGGTTTCATTATAATTTACGGTCACTGCGAGTAATGTGAAATTGTTTCACAAATATACACATCACTTCAGTTTCATTTTAATTTACTTTTTAAGTCGCTGCCGAAAAAAGAATAAGAAACGCTTTCACAGTGCAGTTTCATTTGGTTCGGACTCTGTCGACAGATGTGATTTTTTTTCTCAATACTTAATGGCATTTTTTGGTTTCAACCGAAAAAGTATACTAGGTAGTATGAACCGAAAAGAACCGCATTCTGAAACAGTTTCATATTTGTCGGAAGCGACCGAAAAAGTATATTGGAACCGAATGGAGCAGCAATGGTGTGAAATAGGCCTAATTCCCTACTTCTTATCTTTCAGCGTTACTGATTCCTGAGATAGTACAATAAGTGGATAGGAAGAATATGCCTGTGTAATAAACTTTTGTAATACTCAAAAAAGGATTCCGAGAAATTCGTAATCCTTTTTTGAAAATATCATTAGGTATTTCTGAAAGAAAAAATAAACAGAATTGATTATTAAAATTATAATTTACAAAGAGTATGATGAGCTTTCTTAGAAATCTTTTGAGCAACTACCTTCTTGCTTACGAGAAATGAAAATAATCGTAGCTGTTTCAGAAAATCTTATTATTTCATCATTTTTTATTTTATTTCCCGAAAGCGTCAAGTATCATAATAATATTATATAGCTACACATGGCAACATTTATGATGGGCATCTCTCGATGGGTGTAAGCGTCAGTGGCAAATATGGCGTTGCGCGTCATGTAGTTTTGCTTGAAGTAATGTCTCTTATTATAGTCGAAATGTATTTTTGAATAGTCTGAAGCCTTCTCCAAGAAATAATACGATATCTCGCGATGGTATTATTTATTTATTTATTTTATTTATTAATAACATTTACAGCTAAAGTCTTTTACATAAATATTAACAATATTATCAAGATAATTTCACTATCAAGAGCAATGAACCAACAAAGTTATACAAAAATAGAAATCCATACAGATAAAATCAATTACAAAAAAACATCAACAAGATCAGAATTATTAATTCAATCTCAAACAAATCAATACAAATCTCAAAAACTTTCGTACAAACAATAAGCAAACGAATGGATTTGATAATAATAATAGGCATACAAAACATTAAGAAATTAAGAACAATAACACAACAAACAACAATTAATAAATAAGACAAATTCAGAGTAGAATCAACTCGTCCATAAAGGAAACATTTGGAAAAATATCAAAATTAGCAATAAAAATTTAAGAATCTGTAGATATACTTACCCATTCAAAAAAATAAAAATTCATCACTTCAATAATTTCTCAATAAAATAATTTCTCTCTCAATAAACATAGTACAAAGTACTACTTCATAAATGAAACATAGAAAAAATATTAAAGATTGATAGTTTACATTTTGGAAGCATTTACAGTAGGTACACGATTTCATTTATCACACTGCAGACAGTATATACATTGTATAGGTGCATTACAATACACAATAATAAAATATACAACATATTATTTTCATTCATTCAATAAAAAAACACAGAATCATATCTTCATTCATCACAACATATTATTCAGTATTATTCCCCAAAACTTATTCATATGGAAGCAAATCAATTAGTAGTTAGGGACATTATTCCATTGATTTTTTTTTTTTAATACCCTTTGCACTCGTTGTCTATTCCATTGATTAAAACCATTAAAAATCACACCAACAATCAGTTAATCGAAACAAATAAATCTATAGTTATATCTTGTTGTTGTTGTCTTGTGGTCATAGTGTCATACTTTTCAATACTATGAATATTACTTTCATAGCCGTTGCATACGGGTGTCATACAAATTGAATATGGGTATCATACAAGTTGCATACGGGTATAGAACGCCGTCGATCCGTCGATCAGTGTACACTGTGCAGTGTGCATAGCAGAAAATATAATATATTGTTGTTTTTCGTGTCATGGTATGGTAGGGTGTAGTGGGCAGAGACCTTTTGCAGAACAATGAATTTACCACTAGGTACTGGTGATCTCGAAATTGAACATGTGATAAGTATTAGTAAGGCAAGTGGCGCCATAAAAACTTGTCGAAAGTACCTACATAGGTACATACATAGTATTATGTATTAGAGGCTGATGCCTATTATGCTTTAAGCGCCGAGATAAAATGAAAACTGAGTTACTTGAGACTGGCCAGGAACACCTTCAAAGTGAAGGCCATTAAAAAAAATGAAAACTGTTTTATGTGTGTAACCCGTACGTCTATATGCGTATGGTATCTAGCACCTGACCAAATTCCAGCAGGCATAAAAATATCTCCACTTAAGAAAAAAGTGCCTTAGACCTTAGAAGAACTATTATGAGAATAAGCTGTTGATGTCCAACGCACCCGGTCCAGAATCATCACTTATTCTTGGATGGGGCATCAAAGATATTTTCTCAAGTTTATTGCGTTCTGGAGGATGGTGTATAAGATCATGATCAGACATGGTGTATAAGATCATGGAACCCACAAGGTTGAGCGCAGTTGATTGCTTTAGTTTCCTCACTTAGGGTAAGTTGGAGAGAATATTTTTATCAAATCATATTTTTCAAATGAATCTTTGCTGACTCAAAGTACACACATATTCACTATTTGATTCTTTCACAGCAAGTGAAGCTTTGAAGTGTCGTAAAACAGGAAGATGGTCGTTAGTTTCTGCCTTTTTAATATTTTTTAAATAATATTTTCTATAATTTATAATAGTATATATTTTTTAACAAAACAAAAAGCAATATTCTGATGTGAGGGATTTATTCATATGTTGTTAGTCAAAATATTGTTTAGTCATTTACCTAATATTTGAAAGTTTGGGAATGCGATGGTAAAGAGTATGAAATACAGTTGCTTGTTTGTTTATGGCAAATTAGAAAATTTGGTATTTTTACGCATTGAATGGACGTACTAGGAAACTAGTAGAAAAAAATGTTTTTTAAAGGGATTAGTAGAGAAGGCAAGGTTTATATTTTTAGTATATTTTTTGGCCCTCGATACGACAAATAATTTTTTAAAAAGTTTATTCTGGATCCACGCTCCGATGGGAGACGTTCTTAAATTTTGTGTTGAAGTGTTTAATTAATTTTGATTATCCGTCGCAAATTACAATTGTATGTACTTTGTTGAGTCCGAGTGTTATTAATACGGTATTCGCGTGCGACAAGAATGGTGTGTATGGAAGTTAAAATATCACAGTTGATAAATTCACGTTTGATAAAACTTAGAATCTTCGGTTTTGCATTACGCCTTCTGTTTAATTATTATAATATATTATATATTGTATACTTAACTGGGCTGACCATAGGGGTGGCGGGCGAGGAGGACGTTAGATTGGACAGCCCTGTGATTATTTAACATCCAACTATGAATGTGACGTGCTTTAGTTTTTTGTGCTTTGTGCTGTTATTTTGAAGGTATGCTGAATTTTGGGTGAGTGACCATATTTTTATTAGAGTGTATTTTGTTCCGTCGCTGACAGCTACCCAGGACGATGATCGGGCAGAGATATTATTTTTCAATGTAGGTATTATTTTGTTGTTGCTTGGTTGCCCCGCCAAGCATGCTTATGAGCAAGTTGCTCGATGTGGTTTTAGATGAGAGATATATGGCCGACGCGCTACGAATAGTTATGAATATCTGTGATCTATGTTTGCCAATGGATTTATTGTATTGCAGCATGTACCTACCTACCTATATTGTGTCACACGTCACATGTCAAGCACACGCATCGTTATCTGCCATTCGCCGGTTACCACATTTTCCCATACCGGTGGTGTGACCTATCTTTAATGTTTAACTTTTAACCTGGTTAGAAATTTCATATTTAGTAACCTTCTAGTAAGCTTAGTGTAGAATTTTCATTTGTAAAGGTACATTGGTGTGTTCCCCGTGAGAGTAATTTTATTCAGTCGAGCTTATGAATGAGTTTATTAAAGTTCGCGTCTGTCCGCGCACAGATAGAGTTTGAATTTTAGTTTTCGCTGCCGTGATAAATGTAAAGTTATAAAACCGGTATGTGTAGGAGGGCTGTTGGCGCAAGCTGAAGACCTTCCCCACATGATTGTCTAAGAGAATGGGCTGTGGCTGATTTGGACGCTTTTCAGTTCAGTTCATGAGGTGCACTGGCGAAAAGGTCGCGGGCCAAGACCGAAGCATCGAGCGATTTGGTATTCCAATGAGGAAGGACTTGCGGTGTTAGGACAGCCCGCGTATAGTAGGTAATCCGACTAGAAGGTTAATTAGTTCGCCGATGGAGGAATTGAATATTTATTTTGATAGTGAGAGCGATAATCATTAAATACCCGCGATATAGACAGTGAAATTGTTAATAGGCAGGATTGTTGTTTGACTGTAGCTAGCCGTGGCATATTTTTCGCGTAGTAAAATCCTGTCCTATTTTGAGTCTGCCGAAAGTACGTTTAGGTATTTAGAGTCAAGAGTTAGATACCTAGTTAAAATATAGCTTCCAGCCCCTGAAGTCTGTACACCATCAGGAACCTTTTTCATTTGTCTATACACACTATATCTGATGGCCCCCTTCTTTGTACCTGGTCGAGGCGTGAGGTCGCATCGAATCGGGGCCAGCATCGGACCTTCAGTTTTATTTTGCCTGAATTTTGGCAAGAAGGTTCGTTTGACATGGAAGGCCCTCTTTTAGTGGCTAATTCCTCCCATAGACCTCGAGCATGCTTATCAATTCTTCATCCAAAGACACAGATTATGAAAATGCGGTAAAGTTCAGTAGGTATATTATAGCAAATATGCTACCCGAGTTGAGAATTGCCTGTTTTTTTTTAAATTTATTTAAAGTGAACACAAGGATAAAGATTGTGTCGTGAAATAGGAAGATGGTTGACACTTGGGATCGAATCCTTGACTTCCGATACGACAACAGTACGAAATCCGGCGTTGTAACCGCTAGTATACCAAACACTTAATTAAGTCATGGTTAAAAAAATAATCTCACTCATTTTCAGTTTTTATTGTTTTATTATGTAAGCAAATTATTATAGCAAAAATAATTAAACAAAGAGTAGCAAACAAACTGATTCAAAAACAAATCCCATTTTGAACACTATTTTTATGATTATTATTTCTACATTAATATTCATGCTATTATTTATGATGAATTCATTCATCCACAATTCTGAGTAAGAATAATAATAATAATAATAAATTTATTTTCGAACTCGCTCTGCAGAAATTTGAATTTCGTAGATATTAAGCGATACGTACACTGTTCGATGCTCGTACGATTTTGCACGGTTGACCCAAACATTTGACCCAATTCTGAGCCAAGCTCGGAGGCTTTCGACTTTTGTGTTAAATAGTGTATTAATTCATAGTGTATATGGAGACTATGTACCAATGCGAGCCATATCGTTAAGCGAATACGTTATATTTTAAGTGTTATTACTATTATGAATTTTTGATCCTGATTTTGAGTTTTTCAGATAGATCAAAATTATTAAAATATTCATTCCAAAAGCATTTGAAAATACGTAATTAAAAAATTGAATTCAACTAATTTATTTAGTAATAATAAAGGATTTGTACTTTAACTTTCGTTTATATAAATACATTAAAAATTCAATAAAAGGATAATACCAAAAAAAATGATAAAAAAATAAGGTATAGGTAATAATAATACCTATAATGAAATTGAAAAAATTGGTGCAGAAAATTATTCATTTTATTATATTTTATTTTATTTTTTAAAGTATACTGCGAAATAGTTGCATTCGTACAATGTTACATACCTACTTAAAAAAATACAATTTGAAGAAATTTTATGTCCACATTTTTTACATTTGAATAAAATAATATTTTTAAGTACTTATGATATTTTTATGTTAAGTTGAATAAAAATTCACTTCGATTTTTCAACGAACGTTGGCTTATAATCAAAATAAAATACTCGTAAATATTACCCAACACTTTCCATACAAAACTAAAAAAAAAAAAAACAATGACACATATAAAAATGAAACATGATTGTATTGATTTAGGATTTTGCAAAAAAATACAAATGTACCTTGGTTATGCAAGGTAAACAATGATTAAATGGGAAAACAATGATATAAAAAATCCCTCTACCTGATTCATGATGTCCATGTTTTACAGCCATAAAGGAGAGTTGATCATAGATAAAGTTTGGTGAGACGTTGTCGCGGTTTTAAATTTAAACTATCATCGCAATAGAAACGTCTCACGTTCATTTTTACTTCGGTGTCTGGGTCAAGAATGATTTCGTTATTTACAAACAATACAGTGCCAATACTTTGATGAAAAGATGATTCTTGGTCACTTTCAGAATAGGTACTCTTGCTCGTACGGGAGCTCTTTAGCACCTTTTTTCATGTTTTCCTAGAAAATATAACAGCTATTACATTACGAACGCACAGAGACAAGGACAGAGCATTCTATGTTTGCATCTTTCACTGCCGGCAGTAAAATGATGAAAGCACGAAAGAGACAGTGTAAGCATGACGTTCAATGTCATAAAGCGTAGATTGAAACCCGTCGTAAACGAGACGTCCACTGAAACAAAATGCATGAACTAAGTAAACAGGTTAAATTCAAAAACTTTTGCAATATTAGTAATATTAATATTGATAATTTGATTTTTCTTCGCATTAAGGCCCTTCAGTTGAGATGGTTGGTAGCGCGCCCAGCAGTATCATTCGACGGCTTTCGTACGTGCGTATTGTGGTTCGTGGATTTGAATCCCGGGATTTCCACTTTCACTAAATTCGCCTTTATTGTGTGAAAGATATCAAATGTGTATTTGTGTTATATTGAGTAAGCCTAGATTCATTAAAAAACTTGGTGGTCCGTTTTACCATGGCATAACTGGGACATTCTTACAGCACATAATATTTGAGTTCTACCTTCTACAATTTTAAACAGACAAACTGAGGATTTCACGATAAATCCACTGTGCACTTAAACAAGATAAGACATTGTTAAAATAATTGATATTTAACCAAAGATTACCGAAGAAACTCGTCTACGACAGTAAAAGAGCAATGACCGATAGAAGACTCCAAATATCAAACAATGTCTAATTTTCAGAGATTAAAGGAGAATAATATGATGTGTATGGTTAAATTCCATTAGTCTAGATGAGTGAGTGGATTAATATCTTTTCAAAACTCCAATCGGTTTAAAACCAATATCGTTTCAATGGTAGGTATTAAGCTCTTTCCATAAGCTTTCATAAAATATGTGGTAAAAAAACGAATGTGAAAGTTTACTTTATTAATTCGATATTTTCACACGGTGGTTTTATAAGAGTTCAAGAGCAGATTACACCAATATTATATTATTATAATACCTACTAGAATTTTTAAGCTTTTAATGGATACTTAATGTTGGATTATTTACCTAATTCTCTAGAGAAAGATTATTTCAGCTGATGAAATTCTTACCTAAGAAATACAGCCTCTCAACTTTTTCTGAAATCAAACCTTCAAATGTCTGTCTCTCCACTCCGCGCTTTGCGTAGCTGATATTTTCAGTTCCTTATAGGAGGATGAGTGCATGTCTGCAAAAAAGTATTGCAGTTATTCTTCGTGTGGTCGTCCCGCGGGTAATATCTTTAATGATTAAAATATGTAGAAGACCTTAAAAAAACATTACAAAATTTCAAATCGTACAGTGATTTAGGTATTTCCCTTCACACTCTTTATTTCAGAACAGATGACTATTTGGGAAACAATCTAAACAGACAATAAGTCTATCAGATCTTGAACAACAGAGCTGTGGGCTTCAACCACCTCGGCCAGGTTAAAAGCGTTTTCTATTTCTAGGAAACATTCGCTGTTGCCAATAATAATTGTCATTTCGTTGAAACTTATATTGTACTAGTTGTCTGTCCCAGCTTCGCACGGGTACATAGGTATTTTAAAAAAATAGTTCAATTTTCTTATGATCCCTAACTTTATCAAAATGTTCTATAAGCTATGTTAATATGGAATAATGTAGCATTCTAATGGTCCCCTCCCGTCCGGCTCGTACCCCAGTTATGCCTATATCTCTGCCGCATTTCAATTTTTTTTTTTAATAAATGAACACTTATTGTGGCATAATTATAATAGTTAGACGTATGCTGTCGCAACACTTTTTGTAGATAATTATGTCTTCTACAAAGTCGTACTACATTATTTTATTATATCATCAATAGTTTTCACAGCATACGCGATGTAAAGAATAATTTAGGTATTTTTTTTACACCTTGGGTTACATTATTGGAGTTTTAGTAAGGATCCCAAATATATTTGAAAATTCAATAAAATTCAAAATGCAATAAAGCCTATGGTCACCGGAAATAGTGTAGCTTCCCAAAAGTAAAAGAATTTTTCAAATCGGTTCAGTAGTTTCGGAGCCTATTCAAAGCAAACAAACAAACAAACAATCAAATCTTTCCTCCTTATTAGAATAGATATAGATAGAAGTATAGATATAGATTAAAAAAATATTAAATAAAGCAGCACTAAATCCTTTTCATTCAGTGTCTGAATATGATTACTCACATTCTAGGTTAAATGAGATATTATTTGCATCGATTGGTATACAGGGTTACAGGCAAAGTCGTACTGAATATTGAAGAATAGAATAGAATAGAAAATATATATCTCTCACATTTTCAATACAATGTTCAAACAAAATAAAAATGATAAAAAAAGAAACAATAATTCAGAAGGACGTTATTATTCAGGTCATTTCTGATCGATTTGACCTATAATAATAATGTAGTCCAAAAAAAGCATATTATATATAGGTATATAGAGCTTTGGATTTTATTTAAAAATCCCTTATTTTTTGGCTTTTAATCGATTTTTTCGGATTTAGAGCTCCTAGGGTCAATTTTTTTGAAACACTTAGATAGAGGGCATGTGAATTAATAAAAACCGTTAACAACAACTGACCCTACTGCTAAGAGATTAAAATATTCGTCCACAACGGTTAGAATTTAAAAAAAATCACTAAACGTTTTTATCATTGAAGCGCTTTTTTTTGAAAAAAAAAGAATATTTACTGAAATTTGAAATTGTCATTTTTATGCTTCTTAACCTTTCTTCTTGTCTTTGCTCGCTCTCTTATATTTTGCTCGTTGGTGAGTACACTTGTGTTATTTTGTTACTCTCAATAATAAAGTGAATCCTTATAACAAAAGCTACTATATTATTTCACAACCAATCCTCCATCATTCTGCTACAAATTCTACAAAATAAAATAATATGTTTTTTCTTGTTAGATACAGTTAAGTACTTACTCAAATTATGAAATGGCGTTTCAATTAATTTTTTTAAATAAATAAACACTTATTGTGGCATAACTATAATAGTTAGACATATGCTGTCGCGACATTTTTTTGTAAAAAATGATCTCATCTACAAAATCGTATTACATTATTTTACTCTATCTTCAATAGTTTTCGCAGCGTACGCGATGTAAAGAATATTTTAGGTATTTTTTTTGCACCTTGGGTTACATTATTGGAGTTTTAGTAAGGATCAAAGGCTATGTGAAAATAAAATATAGCCTATGTTCAGTGGGAATAGTGTAGCTTCCCAACAGTAAAAGAATTTTTCAAATCGTTTCAGTAGTTTCGGAGCCTATTCCCGTCAAACAAACAAAAAAACAATCAAAACTTTCCTCTTTATAATAGTAGTGTAGATACAGTGAGTGGGAAATATATCAAATTTAAGCAATTTTCGAGGCTCTACTGGTGGATTTACTGGTGGATCGATACAATACTTGGATCAGTCCAGGATTACTTGGACTGATAAAGCTTGTACCTACTGGAGTTCAAAGTGAGTGACGTCTGTTGTTACAAGGAAAAATCCAGTCTTCAATCCGCGAGGATATTAACAACATAAGATGATGATTTCTTTCTTTATGTTGAAACATTGAACGGGCTATGAGCTTGAGGTTGAGGGGCATATGTAGGGAGGTAACCAAAACTCTCCATTATTGTATCCTCCCACACCAAGTCCAAATCCCTCGAAGGAACACTGTATTAAAGGGTCTTCCTCGTCTTCGGGACTGATGTGAGGACGAACAGCGCTCTCCTGGTCCAACGGTCTTTAGTTTACACACATTCCAGTTATGTCCATCTCCTCTCCACAACGGTAGAAGTGATGGGCCGGCGTATATCATCGTTCGTGATGCAGTGGTACTACACTTTTTGCCCAAATTTTCAAATTTCTGCAGGTTAAATCAATCAATGAATGAAGACTTTTCATTTGAAATATGCAAGGAGATGCAACAGTCTTTCAACGAGAGCAGTCTGAGGTTGAATTGATGAAACAAAGCAAAAATTACGTAAAATATAATAATATGTTGTTTGAGATGGTGGTATCATTACGTACATTTTAATTTATAACACATTATAGGTATATATTTATAAAATAATAATAGGTATGTAAATGTGTAAGTATGTATATAAAACTTACAGCTGAGTAAGTATTGCCTCCGGGTGTAAACTAAAACGTTCCCCTACACACACACACAAATGCCAACACAAACACATTAAGATAATATTATTTTTTGTAGTAAAAACGTTTGATACAAACAACTTCACTTGAAACATTAGCTTTGTTTTTACGTGTAATATCTTATACTTGAAACAATACATACACTGGCCTCACATTTTATCTCTTACAACCGTTGCTGTGTCAACGATGTAGAAGTTTGATGGAAAATATGCAATACATTATTCATAAAATATTATCAAAAAATGCACGTACAGAATAACAGATAATACGTTACGAGTATGAGGATTTTCGTTATAGCAACATTTTTCCTAATGAGGTTTATCAGCTTGCACGCTCAGATAGGTATAAGTCGACAACTGAGGATGGGATTCAGCGAGTTTTAAACACTAGGATGATATGCGATTGAAAGGACGTGATTTGTGACAAACAGCCAATACCGTATACCTATTTACTATGAAATCAGTTTTCCGCCACAGCTTGCGCGAGAAAAACGTTTTAAGTACGATTTGCATACATCTGAATGTGACTCAAACAGCACGAGATACGAATTTGACTCGGGTTGAAAATGGTCAAAGATATCAATGAATATTTGTCAATTTGAATTTGACCACTTAAATGGTCAATGTTGTTTAAGTACTCGATAGATGTGCGGGTCACCAAACTGGACAAAATCTTTACCTAATAATTTTATCTGGATGTCTAGAGTCAACTAGATGAGTAATATCTACATAATAATTCAGAAATGTTTTTTTTATTTGCCTTTGACAATACTTTACCGTATATGTGAACATCACGCTCAAAATACAAATGCTACGTCAGATATGAATCTGCGCAGAGCGGTACAATTTGCTCGAGAACGTTCTAAGATACAATTAGCAACGTTAACTTTAATATATTAAGAGCTATTTAAAAAACTTTATTTTTTTAGGATCTTCATACAAATATTTCAAAAAAGACAGAAAGCCATCTTTTGGAAACAAAATTACTCATGTAAACGTTGAATAGAATCTTGGTATTACGGTATGAAAATGTTATAAAATAATTGGAGATTGATTCGTTATACATATAAAAGTTATTCAAATCTTATTATTCTCAATAAATAAAGATTTAATGAAAAATTTTGGAAAAAAAAATCCTCCATTTTGAAAATTGACACATTTTAAAAAATTTATGGCCACATTTTGTGTAAAACCGTCGTAGCCATTAGATGAGTAATAATTATGTAGCTACCTGATAAAATCATATTCAAATGTAGATAAGTATAAAATAATTTAGCAATAATTGTTGAATCATTTTATATTTCTGAAATATAAATAAAGTTTAAATCTTAAAATCGTCGTCGTCGAAAAAGATTTGCAAGTAAAATAATAAACATTTAAATTTGTATGAACATTCCATAGACAAACTGGCCGGTAAAACAGTTGCCTAAAATTAGATCATTAGGTACAGTGAACTTGACAGAATTGTTGAGAGAAAGAAATAAAATTGACAATAATTGAGAATCTTTAAATGGTTTCAGGATTTTAATCAGTTTAATAAAACGTTTGTTTTATCCACAAAATAATTTAGAAAATATAAAAGTAAATAAACTCAAAACTATGTTAGCTTATTTATCATATATTATATTATGCAAAAACAATAATATACAAGGTTCATTTAAATAAAAGACTGATGGTATTGTTGCCGTGAAAATTTGTTTAAAAAAACAATATGCGTAGAGTTTCATCGTGTCAAAAGAAGTATTCTTGAAGAAAGCAATCTGTGAGATGTATGACTTGAAGCTTTTCTTAAAACTGTCCAAGGTTTGTGACAAATCAATCATCCTAGAACAAATACAAAAGATATAGGTACCTAACAGATAACATCATTTCATGAATTTTTTATGCATACAAACTAATAAAATAACATTGAATTCAATGAAATGAAAGAATAAAATAGTCAACCGATTACGTTGTATATCATTTCATAAAATAAGTATTTCACTTTATTACATAATTTAGAATCTAAAGATATAACTTATTAAAAGAGGTTACATACTTACATTTTTAAGAGCTTCATAATAAAACATCTAGATTTGAATGTTGTACGAATACTCATTAATATTAGGTTGTGCACTGTACAGAATGTTTTAGTCTGGAACCCCGTGCCTATAAAATACAAAATAAATAATTAACATCAGAATCAAATCAAATAAAAACTACGCAATCATAGTAATGTCAGATAGAAGAGAGAATTTACATAAAGACCAAAATCATTACATATTCTACATAATTTAGTAAATATTACTTAGGTAGGTATATAGGGTAATATAAATAATTAAATATTATCAGGTACTTACCTATTTAGAAATATAACAGCACACAGCAGTTATCAATAAAAAAATATTCTAATTTCAAAAATCGAATAAATGTTTTGTTGTTATGTCAAAATATTGATGACAGCCAGAGGTCCTGCCCATAGATTTTTATTTGTATAGAATTCTGTGGTCCTGCCAGGTACCATCAAATATTATTCGCGGTATTTTTATGTGAATGAAAATTAAATAATGATTATTTTTATTGAATGCTTTTTTAATTTTCAGGTTTAGGATGTGTGAATAATAATTTTTTTTATTGATACTTATCTTAATTGATAGATTCTTAAATAAATTACGATTATAATATTTAACACTTATCCAGATATTTTTAAGCGTTTTCTTTGTACTATATTGTAGTGCTGTAAGTATATAAAACTATATATTAATACGTGAAGGGAAAACTTTGTGCCCCTTTTTACGAAAATTGAGCGGACGGAGGAGTATGAAATTTCGCATACATACAGTTTTTATAGAGAGCTTTGGGGTGCAAAGCTAGTTCGCCTCCTCGTGGTGCACCCTGGGTAACGCTGAATGAACTAGCACTTTGGTCGCCAGATAATAACTGTCAACTATCTCCTGGCGTACGTCACAACAACAAAACGAAAGATTTCCGAAATTACAGAAGCGTACATACTGAAAAGGATTATAATGCAAAATATCAACAATAAAAACAAACGCCCTGTTCAGGGCCAACTGACTAGAGACCTCGGTACATGTATCCGGATCTGCCAACTTAATATTGAAGGAATAAGTTCTGCTAAGTGCCAACTGTTGGGACGGATACTCTCTGAGAATCAAATTGACGTCGTTGCCCTTCAGGAAACACATGTAAACTGCGAAGAACAACTCGCCCAAAGAGGAAGGATACCCGGTTACGATCTTGCTGGGGCTACATATCATCATGCCTATGGAGTTGCCACATACGTTCGTTCCGACATTGAAAACGCATTCATCCAGTCGGTGTCTGATAAAGATAATATCCACAACGTTACTATCAGGCTGGGGGAGAACATCATTAGTAATATCTACAAGCCACCTACATGTTCCTGGCCAAGTGGCACCCTTCCAACTAATCCCCACCCTGCCATCTATGTGGGCGATTTTAACAGCCACCACACGCAATGGAAATATGCAACTAATAACGAGGATGGAGAGAGGCTGGTGAATTGGGCGGAGGATCACAACATTCACCTGGTTTTTGATGCAAAAGAGCGAGGATCCTTTAGATCAGCTGCATGGAAACGGGATTATAACCCAGACCTCTGCTTTGTCTCCACTACAGACAACAAGCCAGTGGCATGCAACCGCAGAATACTTGCTGACTTTCCTCATAGCCAACACCGACCAGCAATCATAGAGGTCGGCATAAGAATTCCACTTATATCCTCCTTTCCCAGACCCAGATGGAATTTCCAAAAAGCCAACTGGCCAGCTTTCTCCGGAGATCTGGATAAGTGCCTCGGATGGATACCACCTAAGGCCTGTAATTACAGCAGATTTACCGGTGCGATAATTAGCACGGCAAAGAAACACATCCCTAGAGGATACAGAAGGGAATACGTTCCGGGCTGGAATGAGAGAAGCGAGGCTCTGTACAAAGAATTTAAACAGAGCGGTGAAAGAGAGATCGCCGATGATCTTGTCACTAGCCTTGACACGGCGCGTCGGCAAAAGTGGGTGGAAACGATGGAATCACTCGACTTTAAAACATCTAGCCGCAAAGCGTGGTCCTTACTGCGAAAACTCAATGGCGGAGGCAAAATAGGTGACTCAAATCCACCAATCTCTCCAAATAAGGTAGCTTCCCACATTGCCCAAACATCTAAGGCCCCTGGTGACAAAACCCAAACCAGAAATGTGAAAACAGAACTCAGGTCTCTCCGGAGATCTTTCGAACCAGAGCATGCAGCAACCAACCCTTTTACTACAGCAGAAACAACTAAAGCAATAAAAGAGCTAAAAACTGGTAAGGCACCTGGCTTTGATGGAATCCACCCAGAGTTCCTGATTCATTGTGGCAAATATGCTACCAAATG
The DNA here is from genome assembly GCA_963576905.1 of Mystacides longicornis. NCBI lineage: Eukaryota > Metazoa > Arthropoda > Insecta > Trichoptera > Leptoceridae > Mystacides > Mystacides longicornis. The sequence goes on from OY756428.1 coordinate 21,487,429, forward strand.
GTTGACACAATTTTTCACTGACATCCTCTCCTCAGGAAATATGCCAGATAAAATGAAACGCGCTAAGATAATTGCAATTCTGAAGCCGGGAAAGCCCCCAGACCACCCCAAGAGTTACAGACCAATAGCCCTTCTAAGTGTAATTTTCAAACTGTTGGAAAAACTCCTATACAACAGAATAAGCCCAAAAATATTAGAAGTAATCCCAATAGAACAAGCGGGCTTCCGTCCAAACCGTAGCTGCAGCGACCAAATTCTTGCGCTCACCACGTACATCGAGACGGGGTACGAAAAGAATCTAAAAACATCCGCCGCATTTATAGACCTATCGGCAGCTTATGACACGGTGTGGAGACAGGGCCTCATATACAAACTAGCTCGTGTAATACCATCTCAAAAACTAATAAATCTTATCAATAACATGCTGGCTGGCCGCACATATCAGGTCATCATCGGTAACTTAAAGAGTAGAGTGAAAAAACTAAACAACGGTCTACCTCAGGGTTCAGTGCTTGCACCGTTGCTGTTCAATCTCTATATATCAGACCTGCCCGCAACAACATCCCGAAAATTTGGCTACGCAGACGATTGGACCCTGGCATGCCAGTACCGCAGCTTCGAGCTTGGAGAGTCCACGCTGAACTCAGACCTGCAAACACTGAGCCAATATCTTCGTAACTGGAGGCTACTTCCTAACGCGAGTAAAACAGAGGTTACTTGCTTCCACCTCAACAACAGGGAAGCAAATAGAAAGCTTAACGTCACTTTTGAGGGACAAGCTTTGAGCCACAGTCAAACTCCCAAATACCTAGGAGTGACCCTTGACCGTACACTCACCTTCAAAGACCACCTGATCAAACTCTCTGCGAAAATAAAAACTCGCAACAACGTAATCCACAAGCTAGCTGGGACAACCTGGGGATCCACTGCGGAGACACTGCGCGTCTCTGCACTCAGTCTTGTGCACTCTGCGGCGGAGTATGCTTCTGCGGTGTGGCTCAACAGCTCACACACAGGATTAATAGATGTCCAACTAAACAACACCCTACGTATCATCTCGGGTGCACTACGATCCACGCCGCTGCACTGGTTACCGGTCCTAAGTCATATCCCTCCTCATGACCTTCGACGACAGGGTGCCTTGGTTAGAGAGTATGATAAGATGCACAAAAACCCTGAATTGCCATCCTGCTCAGATCTCGAATACCTCCTATCTCATAACAGGTTGAAATCACGCAAGCCTCCACTAGCAACGGGGAAAGGCCTATTTGACGGAGGTTTCAACATTACCGAGAATTGGAAATCCAGATGGGAGGAGACTTCGGACCCGGTGGCTCGCTGTTTACCCTGCATCTCTGACAAACCACCTGGCTTTGACCAGCCCCGAAGACTGTGGACAGCCCTTAACAGAGTCCGTACTGGTCACGGCAGATGCGCGGACTTCTTTTTCAAGTGCGGCTGGCTGGACTCCCCCGAGTGTGACTGTGGGGCGGAGAGACAAACCGTTGACCATATTGTGTCCGAGTGTGTCCTCAGGGCATATGGGGGTGATCTTACAGACTTCATGTTCCTGAGTGAAGCGGCAACCGAATATCTCAATAATCTTAATTTCAAATTTTAATTTTTGACAAACATACTTGTGCTGAATATCTTTTTGTTGTGATGTACTGTATTGTGACCATAAGATAAATAAATAAATATAGAGAAAAGGTGGCAAATGCTAATATTTTTTTAAAATCATACATAAAACTAGATTAAATCAATAAAAAAACTCTACGCACACTATTGTAATATATTATAGTTTAAATTACCTAATTATGGTCAAATTTCGACCAATGAACTGGACCACTAGTTATAATAAATATGCGAACTTTTTTATTTTGATTTTTTTTCCCATTTATATGGGGGGGGGGCGCCAAACTTTATTAGTAGGTGGAGGGGTCAATCCCGCCCCGGGCGGCGAAAACCCACGTTACGCCACTGCTTCCTCTCATTTTTGTATATATTTAAATTCCATAATGTTTTGTTACAGATTAATGTTAAATAGTTCCCCCAAAACCAAGTTCCCAAGTTGAATGAGGATATTATACTGGAAGGTATTCAATGTTTTCGTAGTTTGGAATGTAAAAAACATAATCACAATCGGTAAAATTGAACTGGCAGCCAATTCTATCAAAAATTGCGCCATATGGATACGGTGTTACAATACTAGATGACATTTGATAAATAAATAACTATCGGTAACAGTACCTAATTATACTGAATTGGTTTGAATTCTGGTGCCCATCATTTCAACTTTTACAACACAAGCATTGTTTTATGTGAAAGATGTCAAAACTGTATATTATGTGTTCAATTTGGGTGAGTTCAGATTCATTTGTATAAAAAATGTGTTTTGTTGAGCTGTGACACGCTAGAAGCAACATCGGTTTCATACATTTAGTTCATACATTATCGTTGACCATTGTGTTGTTACTTTTTATGAAAAAATAAGCTTTTGGCGTGCCACAACACAATTAATTGTTCACAACACGTCTGTAGGCCTAGACAAAATGCATTTGGCGATCGACTACAAACAAATTCTTCGACAATATAGAGTAGGAAAAAATTAACTATCCACTTTTTATATAAGTGTCTTTGTTTAGTTTAAATAATTATTGTTTATATGTTCCAGTGGACAGTTAATTTTTTCGTACTATACATTGGCGAAATCTTCGTTTGTAGTCGAACGCCAATTTGAATTTGTCTACGGGGGCTGTTTCTACTGTAAGATTTAAATGTGAATTTTATTTTTGACTTGCTGACCCATCGAACTTCGTCTCGCCTTTAATCAAAAGCCAATAAAATATTGCTGGGTAACATAACATAGCTAACATACATGACTACTCTTTGTAAAAAAAATCAAAAGTTATGTGGTAATTATGAATCAGTTATTTCAAAAGCACCAAAACTCCCCCGTTCCATACTAACTTTAATATTATATTATTTCATACTATTTCCATCCATTTTTTGATTTTTTAATAGTTGTTATATGTTATCCGGAGCAATAAAGAATCTAATAAACTAAACACGATAAAAATCTGTTCAGCCAATCTCGAGTTATAAGTGTTCGCACTAACCCGACTTTCTTTTATAATTATAGACGTTAACAAATTTTAAAAAAGCTTGAAAAAGTACATTCAAAAATTATATTTTTAATTCCAATCATTAGACCTATACCACCATCTGTAGAAAAATAGGGAAAACATTGAATGTTTCTATCAAAATATCAATCTACCAGACATCTCCCTATTTCCCCCAACAGATGTCGGTGGCGGTACTGATGCAAACCCGTTCAATACAAACTTTAATATTGTATTTTAGACAAGTTCTCATTGATTTATTCAATTTTTTATTAGTTATTCTGTTATCCGGAGCGGAGAAGAATCCAATAAATCAAACATCGAAAGAATCTGTTCCGCCGATCTCGAGTTATAAGTGTTCGCACTAACCCGACTTTAATTTATATTAGAGATTATGGAATACAAATGCTTTTGGTAAAGAAGGTGTCCATATGATTTTCTATATTCTGTTTTTATTTTAAGTATTTTCTATTCTGTTTTTATTTTTTTTTTCTATTTTTAATCTGCTAGATCTAACAAATAATGTTATTTTATTTTACAAAATGGTAGTTGTGTTTGTGTATTATATTCATTGAAATATATGTAATTTAAATTAAATAAACAGAAAGTTTTCATTTATTTACAACCAGAAATAAACTGAAAAAAATACATTTTGTGTTTTAATTTTCTATTAAACATCTAATAATATATTATTCTTCTGAACCACTTCCAAACAATAGATGTTTTATAATGGTTAGTTTTATAGATATATTCCATAGTGAGTGAGAGCCTTTACTTGAACATTTTTTTATAAAGTTTAGGCACAAAGAGGTTGTTGGGAAGCCGGTGGTATCAGTTGATGACTTTCGTTTGCACAGCGCACTGAAGGCCATGGGTTCAAGTCCTGGTGGTGCCATTATCACTTTCACAACACAGCCATTTGATTAGTATGAAAGATGTCAAAGTGTATTTGTATTCACTTAAGAAAGCCCAGATTCATTTTCTTAAAAAAATAATGAAAATCTGTATTAAAAAGTCAAAACTTTTATTAATACAGGTAGATATTTATATTTTATTCTACAAATTTTATTATTTTCAAATGAGTATGAATCCACCTGGACAATTTGTTAATTATAAGGAACATAAAAAGCTTTGTTGGTACTTGAATGCAGAATAATAGAATCAACATTGTGGTGACAGCCCATAGCTCACCACATATAAACCGAGTACTCTGTCTTATTAACTATGGGGTAAGCATAGAGAATAAGTCACCAGGTTATGATTATGACTTGCAGCGCTTTCTTCTTGCTGATGAGGTGTTACAAATAAAAAAAGTACAATTAATTATATACATTATGTAGGTACACCACACTTTCATAAAGCTCTGTATGTTAACTTCCATAGATCAGGTTCTATAACTCCCATTATTCTACAACTTTTTTTCTTGTAGACGGGTAAAAAAGCTAGTACCTAATATGTTATGAAAAAATCCAAATGAGTTAACTACGGTGGTACGGGCTCACTGCAGCTTCTCATATTTCTCAGGGTCTAGCAAGGAATTCAAAGGCTCTGTAGCCAATTAGCAATCACAAAACATGTTATTAATTAGATAACGCCCTGGCTAGTGGATGTTCATGTTTCCAATTTCAGTTTCCGCAAAGTGCTCACGTAGACCCTGGAATTCGGAACAGTTTGTTGTTGGAAGTAGGAGACTACGTTGTCAAAAGAGCAAAAGAGATCTTATGTATTTGAAGAGTCAGATCGGTAATAAAAAAACATTTATTTCTAGATCAATAACATGGCCAGGTTAAGAAATCTTTGGTCCTAATAGTATCGTGTAGATCAGGGGTCGGCAACCTTTTAGCTGTGGTGTGCCAAGCCACTCTACCAATATGATTCAGGGTGCCGCCTTAATTCAGAATTTTATACCAAATTAAGAATTTTATACCAAATTTATCTTTGTAGAGTGCCATTCAGAACCCCATCGCGTGCCAAGCCTGGCACGCGTGCCATATGTTGCCGACGCCTGGTGTAGATATTACCAATGAATTGAACGCGAAAGTTACATTTTTTTACCAATTCACAGCTATTAGGCATTATACGAAACTTGTAGTAAAACATTGGTAGGATAATAAATTGTAGAGAAACGATTTGGGTGAGATTTAAAATTAAACAAAGTACCTACCCACTCTCCTTTTAAGTAAGTATGTTTAAAATCTCATTGTCTCTTGAAAGAGATCGCTTGTTGTAAGGAACTCTGTGACTTGTGAGAAAAAAAAAACTCAAAGACAATGTGTAGATGGGTTGGGAATTTTATTCTCCTTTATTCTTTCGCCCTTCATGGACTCCTTTGAAGAAGCGAATAATACAAATTTGAATAAGATTAAAAATAAAATTGGTTTTTTTTTTCGTTTCTAGTTGACCTTTGACGTTTATTTTTGTTTAACATCTTACAAGGGCGAAACCCCTTAAAATACATTCTTGTAAGTTGAAGAAAACGGTGGTGTTATAAAAAATGATTGTGTAATAAAAGTATTTTTTTTTTTTATGAAACCAAACTTTGAAGAGTAGTGATCAAAAGGATTCAAAGATGTCACGAACAATGTTTACGTACAGTCGGCATCCTAACGTTTCTAGATATTATAATAATATACCGTTTTATTTGTAGGGAGATCTACCTTGGGAGAATAAAAAAAAGAAAGGATAAAAGTAAATCTGCATTCGTCATGGTATTTTCTACTTAAGACAGGTCTAGAGTCTAGACTAGATAATATTACGAGTACAATATTCTATAATATGTGTGTGTGTTGATTTCTGTAAGAGAATTGAAATTACTTAAACATCAATAGAATGTTCATCTACTATATAAATTAAAGTCGGGTTAGTGCGAACACTTATAACTCGAGATCGGCTCAACAGAATCTTCTGATGTTTGGTTTATTGGATTCTTCTCCGCTCCGGATAACAGAATAACTAATAAAATGTAAAAACTAGAGAAGAAATGATGTAAAATACAATATTTAAATTTGTATGGAACGGTTATCTATGACGCATCCACGCCATCGCGGGTAGTTCCCTCTCATTCTCGCATACGCTCCTACAGTAGCCCATCCCACTTACTCCACCAACGCACCGATTCGAGCGTTAGAAAATTTTCACACAAAGTCGGGCACATTCGTGTTGGCAGTAGGCGAGGTAGGATGTGTGCGCGAGCGCATTATTCTCAAGTTCTTCCCGACAGAGCTTTGAATATGAATGAAATATGGATGTTTCAGAAATAGTTTAATGTTATTATTTTATTAGCTTAACTCAATCGAATTAATTTTGTATTGTTTTACGGGGGCGCAGTGCACATTATGTACATATTAACGGGCCACTTCGGGCTAGAACCACAAGACAACGTCTGTCGGGAAAGCTAGTAATGTATAAAACCGATCGCTAAGTTTAAACTTCATTTTTAGTAAAAATTAATGGTTTTTTAATCAATATACTTTTTTTTGTAAATAGGTTTGATCGGGGTCCAAGAACATTTACTTATTACGTCATGGCTACTGCATTTCAACTCGACTCTCACCTACCAACTGAACCCTGTAGGTACGGTATGGATGGGAGAGCTCATAGAAGACAGGAGGATAAGATTCAGGTGAAGAATATGGACAGCCATGCAAAGCACCCCGTACCTACTCCCACAGAAACCGTTTGAACCGCCGTTGTCAATGCTTTTCCTTCGATGTCTCTTCATCTCCATACCTCATAAACAAAAATATGACAAAATATTTTGAAAATATTGTTCCGAATACCGTATCAAGTAGGTAACTACTTATATCATTATCTTAAAATCAAATCTATTAGAGAGATCCCAACAGAGAAGAGTCACCAGAAGAATGTTATCTTTTTATTGTGAGGTACCTTTTAAAAATACAGCGTTTGGACAGCGACAATTCTCATACGTTGCGCCTAGAACATTCAACTGCCTGCCTGAGAGCATACGTGAGATAACTGACCCTTGTATTCTCGGGCAGAGAGTTTCTGGCTATGTTTTTGGTTTGTCGGTCATGTCCTTGCATGACATGCTTGGAGGGAGTGTCTAGTATCAAAGTTTAGAGTATGGTTGTATTATTTATTGAGTGTCTGCCTTATTTGTGTGTAGAGTGGTTGTTCTCTATAAAGTAGTTTTTCCTATGTGTGAATGTGAGTGAATGAGGTTGTGAAGTGGTTGTGTATGATTGTGAGAGAGAGAGATAGTATGTTGTGTCTTTTTTTTATATGCATTTTGTAATAAGAATATATTTTTATAAGCTTTTTCAAGTTTGCCCAAGCACAGGCTTAGCCTATTTGGGCAACATTTTTGTAGCTGATTAAAAATGTTTGTACTTATAAAATAATTGTTAAATAAATAAATCTACATAATATTTTAGTCCGTTTATATATATATATTTTTGTAACAGCATCAATCATAGAAAACAAACGTAAAGGTCAGATATTAATATGCGAAAAGCCGTGCAAAATTCCAGAGAGCGTTCTTAAATACTCTTTGATAAATTAACATTAATATATTTAGAGCTATTTAAAAAACTTTATTTTTTTAAGATCTTCATACAAATTTTTCACAAAAGACAGTAAGCCATCTTTTGGAAACAAAATTACTCATGTAAACGTAGAATGGAATCTTGGTATTACTGTATGAAAATGTAATAAAATAATTGGAGATTGATTTGTTATACATATAAATGTTATTCAAATCTTATTATTCTCAATAAATAAAGATTTAATGCAAAATTTTGTAAAAATCATTCCTCCATTTTGAAATTGACATATTTTAGAAAATTTATGGCCATACTTTTTACAAAGCGTCGTAGCCACTGTAATAGATAAGTAATTATGTAGGTGCCTGATAAAATAATATTCTAATGTAGATAGGTATTAAATAATTTAAAAATAATTGTTGAATCATTTTATATTTCTGAAATATAAATAAAGTTTAAATCTTAAATTCATCGTTGAAAAATATTAAATTTAAAATCATCGTTGAAATTGGTATGAACATTCCATAAACAAACTGGTCGGTAAAACAGTAGCCGATAAATTAGATCATAACGTACAGTGAACTTGACAGAATTGTTGAGAGAAAGAAATAAAATTGACAATAATTGAGAATCTTTAAATGGCTTCAGGATTTTAATCAGTTTAATAAAACGTTTGTTTTATCCACATAATAATTTAGAAATATAATATTTGTATTGAAATTAATCACACTCAACAGCGGTATTACATTGTGTCTAAATTAGTATGTAAATAAACTCAAAACCACATTAGCTTATTGATTTTATCCTGCATATTATAAAAGTATTGTTAAAAATTTGGACTCATGGTCCTATTGTTGGTGTGAAAATTATTTTGAAAAAATATTCATAGGGTGTCATATACTTAACTTTAAACCAATCGTGTTAAAAGAAGTATTCTTCAAAGACAGCGGCCAGTAAGAGGTTTGATTGGAAGCCTTACTTGACGACCCTCCAAGGTTTGTGACAAATCATTCATCCTAGAATAAATACAATATTATTATGATACGACATATAATATCATTTCATCTTCCACATAATTTTTGTTATGTAATATTGTGTACATTAATTAAAGTTATTGTAGGTATATAATACACCTATAAGTAGCCAAAATCAACACTCTTTTTATTACAGGTATTTTTTAAAAGTATTTAAATGAATAAAATCACAATGAAATCAATAACAATTAAGAAATCAAATTAAAAACATACAGTCATGGTTACATTAGATGCAAGGTAAATGCCAAATCATATTTTTATCTACATAATTCACAACAAAATATTTTATGTGCAGTTTCATTAATTTAATATTATAAAGTAGGTACCTACTTAGAAAAAAATAAACAGCAGCAATAATATTCCTATATTATAATTTATTCAATCTTATTCAAATTTCGAACAAAAATTTAATTTACTTTTTGTTTTGTTTACATCGCCTATGTGTCAAAATTATTGACAACCGTGAATCCATAGACTATGATTAAAATGAAATATTGTGAAAGATAATGATTTTTTAAATGTGTATTTTGTGTGAATAATATATTCTTAAAATTAATAAAAAATACTTACCTCAAATTACTTACGATACACACCTACGTATTTTTTACAAAACTTTTTTTATTATCCAGCCGAATTGCTCGAAAACGAAGCGCTAAAAAAGAAATATTTTGTTGCGTTGTCTATGCCCTATGGATTCATTGTCATTGACACTTCTTATTTTGTTGTCAAAAAACTAATTAAATAATACAAACGAATGAGATGTAAAAAACTTTCTATTTTTCTGGTTATTTTTTAATTATAAATAACAAACAGGAATATTAATGGACAATCTACTGGTAAGCATATTTATTTGTTTCAAAACAATAGGATATTAATAATTAGTTGACATTATGGTTATAATGTCATTGACAAATTTTTGTGTAACTATATTTTTTACAGGCTCGGCAGCATTTTCAAAAATAACAACTAACCGGTGAATATCTAAAACGTAAAAACACATATTTCAAGAGAAGATCAACCAAAATCGGTATGTAACGTAGTATCTTATCATTATTTAATTCTATTAATTTTGTGTGTATAACTGTTATGTTACAGATTAAATTTTGAGTTCCTAAAAATTTACCAGTTCAATGAGGAGGAAAAATATTCAATGTTTCCAAGTTTGAAATGTAAAAATACAACTATTAAGTCATAATCAGTAATAATGAACTGGCTGTCATAAGGATAAGATATGCTGTGACAATACATAAAAACTTAACATAACTAAGACATCACGGAATCAACATACAGAGGGCGAGTTTCTATCAACTAACCCCGTTTTTTCATTTGTATAGGATTTTTTTTTCTATTTTTTATCTGTTAGATCTTACAATGACATATTGTCAAATGACTGAAATGAAATAAACAAAATTGTTTTATTCATAACCAGAAATATACTAAATGAAATAACATATTATGTTTTTCTTTTTATCAAACATAATAATATATTCTTTCAAAAACCACTAAAATTTAAAAATGATGCCTACAGCAAAAAGAAATTATGAGAATTCGTGGAGTTTTGTAAGTATTTTTACACAAGATATTTATGTTAATGTTAAAATAACTATCAAATAATGTGACATTTTAACTCAATTTACTTTATTATTATTAAAAAGATATTCTGTAAATTTGAGATATAAAATGTCCCACAATGTGCTTTATTCCATTTTTAAATGGAACATCAGTAATGAATTGTTAGAGTTATTAGTTGTTACAAATTAATCATGCTTCGACGTATAAGAATATCTTCTTCGTGTGGTTCTCCTAACTGAAGTTGGTGACCATCACTGCAAACTCTTCATGATTTTGAGACAGCCTTTTCTCAGAAGACTCTCTTCTGCTCAAAACCACTTTTTTCCTTGAATTTTAAGTTGGAAAAGGGAATATTTTTCATTTTATTTATTTAGATACATAAATAGGACAATACATTACGAAACATACACCAGTGAAGTATATACATTTGAACTTATTCATCACAGAGTAATGAGAATTTAGCCAAAGTACGAGGCATTGACAGTGGTCAGGAGCTCTTTTTTTACTTTTGTATCATTTCCAGGACTCTATAGACACCCTGTCAATACGTGATATGCTCAGCATTCTTCTATACAATCACATCTAGAGAAAATAATCAGTTTATGTAGAGCTAGATGCTGGTTTAAAACTTGACGTGCACCTTAAAATTTGTTCTTCAACAGTTGTGTGCATTAAGTTTTAATAATTAGATATCGACTGCTGATCATGAGGACCTGGGTTCTATTTCTGGAGGAATCAAAGTTTTTATAGATGCTTTCTTATGTAAAACAAAACATTGTTTCAGGGGCTACACTGATTATAATATATTACTACCATATTATTTATAGGAAAAGACAAGTTTCCTTTTATTATATACATAAATTCCATAGAAAGAAGCTTAACTCTACAGTCTTTAGTAAATTCATGCCTACTTTTAGTCAATATTTTTAATGAAGATAGATATTTTAATTGTTTCAGCAATTTTTATTATTTAGATTAATTAAGTACCTATAATTGATCAAATTTTAGAAATATAATCTACATACCTAATAATTCAGTAATGTTTGTTTATTTATTATTGTATATTTATATTTTTGTATATTGGAGCATAAAACCATAGGTTCTGCGTTGGATTTTAATTGTCATGGATCCTTGCAGGTATATTTATGGTAATTCATGTCTACTTTTAGTGAATATTTTTAATAAAGATAGATATTTTAATTGTTTCAGCAATTTTTATTATTTAGATTAATTAAGTACCGTCATGTCGGGTGACTTTATCCCAACATTTGGAAACATTTCACTATTCACTTTGTGGTTTTCACTGTTAAGGATGTATCAGCTCCATATCATTTTGATAAAAACTAAAAGGTGCCCCAGTTGCAATACAATCATTTCAATAATTTTGACTACAAATATATATAAATATTTTTATTTTGGGCCAAAATATATCATCATAGAGGGTGACTTTGGCCCCCGTAAGTTCTGTGATAGAAAATGTACTTTTATTATACTTAAGCTAATGTCACCCGCCCAGTAGGTTCATACATAAACAACTCTTTTAATTATTTGTGGTCACATTTATGTACCACAACTGATTATGGCGGAAATATACAAAAACGGCAAATGCGTGGAGATTTGTGAACTATTAATGCCATCTATCGATTACACGCAAAAGTTTTTCTATATCTCTGATTATTTTGTATCGGCGGGAATTGCAATTTTATTATCATTTTGGGCCAAAGTCACCTGCTAGGGCTAATGTCACCCGACATGACAGTACCTATAATTATTGATCAATTTTTTGAAATATAATCTACATAATAATTCAGTAATGTTTATTTATTTATTATTTTATATCTATTTTTTTGTATATTGGAGCATAAAACCGTAGGTTTTGCATTGGATTTTAATTAATCGTCCTGGATCCTTGCAGGTATATTTATGGTAATCATAGATACAAATTTTTACAAAATCTCAAATATATTTACTGTAATTAATAAATTTCTAAAATTATAAAATCTTCATAGTAAAATCTCCGTAAACACAGATGGCCATCTTTTAAAAACAATATTACTCATGTAAATGCTGCTTAGTACCAAAATTTGACTGAATAAAAATGTATTTAAAAGATTCAAGATTGTTTTGAAATAAAACTAAATGTAATTCAAACCATATAAAACACATTTTATCAACATTGAAATGAAAGTTCAATTTTTACCATTCTACACATAGGTAGAGGGTGTAGCGAATATAGTCAAGACTCAAACCACATTGAGAGTAACACTTGCATATTAACGGAAAGTTTTCCCTTCTATTGAATAGTCAAATTGAATCAAGTATAATAATAATAAATAATAATAAATCTTTTATTCAAAATTAATAAGTGCATTTACAATGATTGTACAGTTATAAAAAAACAAATTAGAACAAAACATAGTTCAGCATCTCGCTGGGCTTTCGCCTGTGATGAGATGCTTCAACAAATTGTTATGTGATATGTACCAGTTATAAGGTAAAATACCAACCACTACATTTAATTCACCACACAAATCCAGCCCCAATACTCCGCCACCCACCCCAGCACAAATATTCAGAAATCAATAATTTTCTCACAGTCGTATATTCCGACGCGGACCATGTACGTCGACAATACTCTCCTGTCAAAATTAGTACCCCCAAATGTTTTCCCCGCGCCAAACAACTCGTTCCACAATCTAGGACCTCTAAACAAATGAGAACGCTTGAAGAACGTAAAGCAGGGTAAGGGCACAGGTATATTGTTCATGTTACGAGTGTTCCTCGCCTGTGATACAGATGGAACGATTTTGAGCCTACTCGACATGAAGGAGAGCAGTCTAAGCAAGTAAACCTGGCGCACAGAGAGAATCTCAGTATTCCTAAAAAGATCTAGAGAAGGGTACAAATAACCGAGTCTAAACATTACTTTTATGAGCATTTTCTGAGTTTTAAACAGTGGATCTAGTATCGTCACAGCGGCGCCCCCCCAGGCAAGTATCCCATAGGACATCACAGACTGTACTAGAGCGAAGTACATAGCTTTCATCTGCTGATACTTGAGGACATCTCGTAGTTGAACAAATATATGGGTCATTTTTCTTAGTTTTTTTGATAGTTGACTAATGTGACATCGCCAGTTAAGATTTTCATCAACACAGACACCGAGATATGTAACCGACGATTCCACTCCGATGCACTCACATCTGCAGGACTCCAAACCAGCCCGACACCTCAAACTATGATAGACCAAAGACACTGCATCTCTTGCACCACATCTTTTGTTGATTGAAAAGCAAAGATAATTAGTCTTTTCAGAGTTCAATGTTAGTAAATTTCCATCTAGCCAATCTGAAACCACATTAAAACCCACTTGGCTGACATGTGCAGCCTCGTTCCAAGTGGAGCCACTAAATAATAAAACAGTGTCATCCGCATATGAGACAATCCTTGACTTCGTTAACCTCATGCAGCACAAATCATTCATATAGATGAGAAACAATATAGGACCCAAAATGCTGCCCTGCGGTACCCCATATGAAACCTCGATTGGGTCACTGCAGACATCACCGTACTTAATAATCTGAGTACGCTCTTTCAGGTAGCTTTCAAACCAGTCCCTTGCTATACCTCTTATCCCAATGTGGTGCAGTTTTTTAATCAATATACGGTGTGAGACCGTGTCAAAGGCCTTAGCAAGATCCATAAAGACGCCAATACATTTTGTGCCCAGGTTCAAATTGTTACTTATGAAGTCTGTAACACAAGTCATCGCATCTTCAGTGCTATGTCCACTCCTAAATCCGAACTGATTCTCCGATAATATTCCGTTTTTGTCCATGAAGCTTACAAGTCGTGTTTTCATCAATTTTTCTAGTACCTTAGATAGACTTGGCAACACTGAAATTGGGCGATAGTTTGCTAAATCAAGTGGGTCACCCTTTTTCAAGATTGGACACAGAACAGATGTCTTGGCCGCACTTGGAAATTCACCCTTCTCCAAACTCAGGTTAAAGATATAGGTTAATGGCCCAGCCAGATAATTCTTACACACATGCAGTAATCTAGGTTCGATACCATCAATACCTGGTGAGCTGTCTTTTTTTATTGTAGAAATAACCCTCAAAACCTCATTCTCATCAGTCGGAGACAAAAATATTGATCCGGCCGGTGATGGTATATTTGCGTCGTGATTCAACGTCTCGATATTCGGAGAAATGTCATTAAACTTTTTTTGGGCTAGATTTTTACCAATTGAAGCAAAATATTCGTTAGATTTATTTAGTCTTTTTCTTATTGATTCTTTATCCTGACACCCCTCCATTAGTTTATATATACCAGGCTGCTTACGAGTTCCATTATTGGTGCATTCTCTTATAATTTTCCAACACTTTTTAGGATCGTTCTTGCTATCATCGATTCGTTTTTCGTAATACATTACTTTTGCCTTTTTTAGTAGCTTTGAGCAGGTATTTCGATACCTTTTATAGTGCGCATTGAGTACTGCATCTTCAGGGTTTCTAATGCATTGCAAATGAAGCTTATCCCGTTTTTTAATAGAGTTAATAATGCCCTCAGTTATCCATTCCTTTATTTTTAAATTCCTAGAGCGCATTGTCCTTATGTGTTCATTCTTTTTAATTAACTTTGTAATGATATTACACAATTCGTCATATGAATCATTCACACATGTGAGCCCGTATACAGCATTCCAGTCCTGGTCCCTCATATCCTCTTTAAGTCGATTATAATTAATTCTTCTGACGAGTCTTTTATCACTTTTCTCTCCATCTAAATCTTTGCTTCGTATTCCAACCAGAACAGGAAAGTGATCAGTGATAGCAGTGCGGCACACAATACCCCCTGCGTCATTTCTCGATTTTATCATGATATGATCAATACAAGAATTATTTCTCGTACCTTCATTGATGGCCGAGACAAATCCGTGATATGCCAATAGATTCAAGTAATCACCTACAATCCCATTCTCGCCATGTAAATCTATATTCATGTCACCGACCAATATTATATTCTTATCATTCTTAAGCACTTGCAAGTGCGCGCCAAGTGACTCAACAAAAGGAGAAGCATCTCGGAAAGAGGGTGGTCGGTATATCGCTAAAATTTTATATTCATTATTAACTGTCAGTGCCAGACAGTTAGCATCCACAATCTCAGAAGTCTCGCAGCAATTTACAGATAGACAGTCCCTAGCGTAGACTACAATACCATCGTTTTGGTTTAAGTGTTTGTAAGAGTTAAAACAATGATAACCGTCCATAGTTTTCGGGACATACGATTCGGTCAACCAGCACTCCGTCAATACAATAATGTCAAAATCGATGTCAAATCTTTGCATCAAAACAGTCAATTGATCGAAATTCTGGTTAATGCTCCTTATGTTGATATTAAGTAATTTAAATCCATCTTTACCGACAATAGTACGACAATGCTCCGGATCGTTACATACCAGGGTACTTACTGGCTCATAGCCATCCAAATCATGCTGAAACTCATTTACACCTGTAACAACTTTAGCAAAAATAGGCAGTTGCCTCTCTAGCAAGTCTTTCATAGACCGTTCTAAGTGGACATTGTCTATTGAAAGCAGAGTGGCCCTCTCCAGGCTTGCCTTTCTCTTGGCACACAATACATGTGGATATTTCCAATTTGGACTTGCAATCTTTGCTGCTGTGATTGGAGGTACAGAATGCGCACCTCTCAATATTTTTACAGACCCTTGAAGTGTGACCATACAATAAACACTTGTAACACTGAACTAGTGGGCTTTCATCTAGAACTGTAACGCACTGATACCCTATATAAACTCTCTCAGCATCAATAAGCCTTTTCCAAGTTTCAGGCGATACCTGGCAGACTATATTTGACAAGAGTGAATTTCTGTGTCGTTTCCTAAATTTAATTGTTAGTTTCTCTTGAATCTTTAAAGATTTGTTTTGTTGTCTCAATGACGCGTTAATATCGTCCTCAGTAACACCCTTCACAAGTCCCATAAAAACAACCAACGGGTTCTTCTTCGCAACAACGTCGGTGTGTAGTTCACTTATCTTAGACAGTTCGCCCTTTATTAAATCTATATCCTCTTTGGTATTTGACTTTATTATTATCCTGTTGTTCATTGTCTTTCTTAAGCCAGTGATACCAGCCCCCAAAGATCTAACATTCACGTTCTTCTTTATAATGCTCTCTATCTCTTCACCCGTTCTCTGAGGCTCCTTAGAACACACCATAATGGAGTGAGTTCTAATCCCATTGCCAAGAGTGGCAACCTTGGCGTAGCTATGTTTATTACTGAATTATAAGTATATTTGTTATCCAGGGCATTTTTAATGTCCCGCATTATCTTACTCTGCTCCTCATGATTTTCAGCAATGAGCTTCTTGACACAATCAAGTTCTGTCCCTCCCGATTCCCGATCAGCGTCCCCCAGGCGCCTCAGTTCAGCCTCCGCCAACCTTCTAATTTCTTTAAGAGCATTGAGGTTTTCTACAGACTTAGAGCGCTTAATCACACTGTCACACAATGTGATTATTGTCTCCATATTACATGTCGCTGTAGATCTATTTTGGTCACAGCCACTAGCTGCCGATCTGTTAGAAGAAACAGGGGAAGCCTCCCTTGAGGCGGGAGCCGATTTTGAGACACTAGCGAGAACGTTACTCAACCTCTTATTTTTCATGATTATATTAGACCAATAGGTAGCAATGAAAGATGGAGACAAATGCGAATACTAAAATTCTAAGAACAACTGTCAAATATGAATATGTGAGAATATGAATGTTAAATTGAATAAATAATTGATTTAAACTAATAATAGAAATGATAAAAAAAATATAAATAATATAAATAAATAAATAATAGAAATAATAAAAAAAAAAACAATTAAATCAATAGAATTTAAAAAATAGAGATAGTAGAAATTATATGTATGTTGCAAATTATTAGTTGATCGCATAAAACAACGAATCTCCGTGAACACCCGCGCAAGACGGATAGTAAAGACCGGAGCCGGATTCCCGTGGTGTCAGCTGGATAAACTATTGATTAAGTTAAAATAGATAATAAAATAATACTAGAAATTGAATTAACAGAAGAATAGCTATGAAGTTAGTGCATTGATTAATTGAAGTATAACAGATATTAGTAGTTTGAGATATTAATAGTTTGAGATATTGAATTAATGAAAATAAAAATATAATAAAAAGATATCAAATTAATAACCGCTTGAAATACTTATAACAAATAACACATTAATACTTGACATTAAATTGATAAAATAATAGATTGACATTGACTGAACATCAACGAAAATTACAATAAACATAGGATTTCAAAAAATAAAAAAATAAGACGTTTGTTGCATATTAATAAATTAAATTAAATAAAAGATTGCTGAAAAAGTAAAAGTAAAACAATGACCAGGTACATAAATAAATTTTTAAGTTAGTATAGTGTAAAATTAATATATGTCACCAAAAAGAATCACTTTATTTTCCTCTTAATAATAATAATTGAAGAAGAGGAAGAAAAAAAGAAAATTGAAAAAAGAAAATAGAAAATAAAAAAACAAAAAAATAATAAAAAAATAAAAAGTTAACAGAGCAATGCCGGGGACTTGAACCACGTTCCGCGGGTCTGCACAAGCCAACGCTGCCACTGCTCCACAGTTGAAGATGACGTCACGGCCAAGATAAGGGAATAAAATATGATGTGATTTCACACCAGTCGATAAAAGTAATAATTTCAGAAGGTGTGTTCTCTATGGTTGTCCACAGCCAATAGCAGCGTGTTGTCGCTCCGAGACTGCGCACCACTCAATTAAGATTTGCAAGCGCTTCTGACAGCTGCAGTAAACAAAACAACGCGCGCGCGCATCCAAGCCTTCCGTACAGAGCGATGAAAGAGCAGTCGACGGCTCCGAAATATTGTAATAATAAGTGTTATGTCGGCAGCCCCGTACCTTGTGATAAGTGAATTATGAAACAGCTATGTATGAAGGTGAAATGAGCCCCAGTGATTTCTCTTTCAGTGCAATAAAATGTCATCAGTGATTAGTTTCAGCAGTATAATGTAATGTAGATTTCTTTTCAATATAGACGACTCCTGTTGACCTGTGACTAGCTGTGTGTTTCCGTCAGTGCAGAGTCTGTTTTTCATAACAACATCAGTTGATTGAGGTGACAGCTCAAAAATAGTTAGGTTAGTGTATTGTATGGATGTGTGAGAGGGTGTGTATGTGTGCGTGAAAATGAACACAGAGCACAACCAGCCGACAACAATCAGAATTGCGCCAGTATCAGGTAACTTAAATGATATTCCTTTGATTACTCTTACCAGATATTAGCCTTCCTCTTCTTTAATCACTTGCAAGCGAATCAATTGCACTTAAGAAATTTGCGGCAATGTCACCCCTTCTCGCTCTTTCCCACAGGTAACGCAAGTGTGCGAGAGAGACACAATTTCTCCTTCACCAAACTGCTGTCATCAGGTGAATTAAACTGTTCTTTTTAGCACGATCCGCTGGTTTCCATCAAAAGAAAATAGCCTGTTGCCATCAGAGTTTAACCGGTCAGCAAATTTTATATCCGTCGCAAATTTCTCACCATGAAACACCACATTAATCGATTTATTTTCACCGTACAAAAATTTCGCGCCTTCTCTAAGTCAGTGTTACCATCAATGAGATGTAACATATTATTATACTGTATGAGATGTAACATATTATTATACTGCAGTTTTTTCCATGTGTGTGGCAGAATTTTTCTTCTTTCTTTTTTATAAACATTAAAAGTGTTATTCTTCTCTCTTTTTATGAATTGTGAAAGTGTGATTCTTCTTTTCCTGTGCTTATGTCAGTTATAGAGGTCTGTTAAGCAATGAGAAGCTTAATACTTATAAGTAGTCTGTGGAGGCTAGACTAGAACCTGTTTAATTACCTACCGATCAATCCTGACAATCGGAATTAAATACTTTATTTTTTCTGGAATTAAATACGTTAGGCAAGACGGGTATAAGCTAGTACATAAATAAATTATTATAAAAATGGAGAGCTATTTTCCGTTGTCATCGCATCACGCCTAAACGGCTCGACCGATTTCGCTTATTCTTTTTTTGTCCTGTTGTCTTTTATCAGGAGAAGGTTCTTATGAAAGAAAAAATTAATTAAGTTGCGAAAAATAAGAAAATTAAAGAAAACTCTAAGTAGATAACCTTCTTAGTACTTTAAACAGTACGATTTTTATTCCAAATTTGAAAAATTGATATTAAATTAAAGTTTGACAGGAACTGTCAGTTGTTTGATAGTTGGTGCGATCGAAAATATATAGTTTGAAACAGATGCATCGATCTAAATTACATTGGTTAAAAGGTAAAAAGCTTTTCATTATACAAATTCAATATTCATAGTTAGGAACACAGGACAACGTCTGTCGGGAAAGCTAGTTTCTAATAACTATGTAAGGACCTACTCAAGAAAACGAAGCCAGCAATCGGCTTTCTGAAAACAATAATTCTCTCTGTATGAAAAAGATATCATCAAATTATTACACACTTTCATATTATTTTTGTATGTACCTAGATATTACTATCTATGAATATAAATAAGTTTTTGTATTTTTCAAGCTAGGCTATTACAAAATAATATGTGCTCTTGAGACGTTTTGAAGAAGAAAATAAAATGTATGGGACGATATTGAATATTATTGAACCATTTCACATTTTTATTTTTGTGGACCCTTTGGTCCTAACCAGAGGCGGCCCGTTCATTGTGCACTGCGCCTCCAGAAACAAAAATAAACTAACTAAGTAATAACATTAAAATATTTATTCTAAAACGTCCATATTTCATTCGTATTCAAAGCTCAGACGGGATTGACGCGAGAATATAATTATATGCGCGCAATTTGGTTGACTTTGTATGAAAAATTTCTAAACGCCAGAAACGGTGGAGTAGGTAAGTGAAATAGGCTACTGTAAGAATGGACAATAATTACGTATTCGAGAATGAGAGGGTGCAGGTGCAGAAGACAATAATGTTGTTGTTAGATTATTTCAAAGATGACGTCGCGTCATATTCGTTCCATACAAACTTTAATATCATATTTTATATTATTTCTTATCCATTTTTCAACTTTTTAATAGTTATTCTGTTATCCGGAGTGGAGAAGAATCGAAATCACACATCGGAAGAATCTGTTAAGCCAATCTCGAGTTATAAGTGTTCGCACTAACCCGACTTTAATTTATATTAGAGATATGTTTTTCCCAAAAAAAAAATTACATTCAGTGATCTAAGAGAAAATAATATGCTCGAATTGTGTTGTACATTTAGGTATTTTCCGAGCTAGAATCGCATTGAGGATTTTCTCTTATTGACCCCTTGTCTTATTTTTAGGTTTTGTGTAGACCTTCCGCTACACACATTGAAAAATTCAATTTCTTATATTTTAATCGTAGTGAAGTATCATCATCATCATCTTCAGCGTTACAACCCGTGGTGGGTCTTAGCTCCCTGCAAAAAGCTTCTCCATCCCGATCTGTCACTGGCTGCCACCCACCAGTTATGCTGCCCCAGAGCCCGACAGTCTGCGACAACGCCATCCAGCCATCTTAGTTTTGGTCTTCCGACGCTTCTTCTACCGATTGGGTTACTAAGCAACACCCTTTTTGGGAGCTCCAGATCCTCCATACGGTGCAAAAGACCCAGCCAGCGCAGTCTGTTAATCTTAATGAACCTGACTACGCTGATATCCTGGTTGAGATCATAGAGCTCCGTGTTGTATCTTCTGCGCCAAGTTTGACCATCATTATAAGCGCCGTATATTCTGCGTACGATTTTCTTTTCAAAATGTATTTATTTATTTATAATCACACACGGCCATAGGTCGTTAAAATATATCTAGAAAACATGTTAAATTCAAAATTGATAGTAATATTGATAAAAATATGTATGTATAACACTATATTTGCGCGACCCCTATCTACTTTTAGGGATGGGGTGCGCGGGTATGGTGTGCTCCCCGACCAGACACAAGACTTTTTTGTTTTCACTGGTCGGGTATCCCAAATGTTCATTCTAAGTTAATGTATTTCTGTATTTTTGTATTTTTCTTGTATTTTTTTCTTATTTTAATGATTAAAAAAAAAAAAAAAAAAAAAAAAACATCAATGTCATGTCAAATGTCAATATATCATTTAGTTTGCCGAATCACTCGAAAACGAGTGCAGAGCTACAAAAAAAAAACATTTAGTTTATGAAAGTTATTCCAAAATGATTGACTACACGTTAAATTTTTTGGCCTCGATGATTTTTAGAAGTTATATTAGATATAGTTGTAAAGGCGTCCCATTAACAATCAGACTCTCACCTTCAATTTCCACCTTCAAATGTAGATTGAAGCAACACTACCTTAACAATCCCTGATCACCCCCCCCCCCTCCCAACTCCCTCTTATTTTATATATACCTATAGTTTATGTATTATTATTATACCTACTCTTGCATATGTATGTATATATATGTGTATTACATTATGTATTTATTATATTGTATAATTTTTATTGGATAAATTCCATTAATTTGTAAGCATTAAGTGCGATATGTTTATACTAAGGTAATAACTGTTTTTCTCCACCTGGGGTTGGTTGGAAGAAATTGCCGTTCGGCAATAAGCCTGCCCTTTTCACAATAATATTTTTTTTATATTTTGTGCGCAAAAAAGAGTAGGTATATTATTTTATTTTATTTAGGTTTGCTTTTACAAATTATTTAACTAGAATATGAATTGAGGTGGATGATAGACCAGCGGCTACGACGCCGGCTTGCGCACTGTTTCGTGCGGAGGTCGTGGGTTCGAATCCCGGCCGTGTCGACCATTTTCCGCTTTCACGACACAAGCATTTGCTTACTGTGAAAGATGTCAAAAGTGTATTTGTGTTCACTTTGAGTGAGCACAGATTCATTAAAAAAAAAAATCAAAATTTGACCCACCTTTTTTCTGCTGGTACCTAACCAAAAAAATAGTTTTGCTTCGGTTCAAATCTACGTAAATAATAATAATATATTAAATCGATATATATAGTCCTCTATTAGTTTTCACAGCGTTCGCGATAAAAAGAATATTTTATGTAAATTTTTTACACCTTGGGTTACATTATTGAAGTTTTCGTAGGTTACCCATTTTTGTTTTTGAAATTAAATATAGCCTATGTTCACCGCCGATATTGTAGCTTCCCAAAAGTGAAAGAATTTTTCAAATCGGTTCAGTAGTTTTGGAGCCTATTCGATGCAAACAAACAAACAAAAAATCAAATCTTTCCTCTTTATATATTAGTATAGATGACAATATATTGTTTTATCACAATTATAGATGTTTAAACCATTTATTTTTCGACACATTTGTAAGATGAGTTATTTCATCAACAAATAGGATTTTCTAGAAACATTGATTTTTTTTTTAATATATATACCTACACAGAAACAGCGAAACAAATGAGTGAACCCGTTAAGTCATTTAACCTCCTAAGGCCCAGGCTTATGAAATGAAAGTAATAATAAAAACCCAGAGTACTTTAAACAGTACTAAATAAATAAATGCGTTTAGACCCAGACACACAACCCATCTTTTTTTAGATACATAGTTGTTAAGCAAGCATTTTATTAATTCGTAAGGTATGTTCTGAGCACTAAAGTAAGACTTTACCTATAAAAAGGACTTTGGGTCTGTATGCTTATGAACTTAGAGTTCGTCATATCATTTTACCATAAAGGAATTAGGGTTTCAAAATAACATTCAAAATCATACTTATTTGGATCAAATTTGTTATAATAAAAAGGAAAACACGGTTTCTGTTTTATGTGAGGCACGAGAACAGGTTTCATGTTGAAAATTTGACGCACGTTTTCATTTTGCAACCTTCCTTCCTACATTATGTTTTACGAAAAATCCATTTCAGGCATATCATGGTGTGCTCCATGGGTTCTCGTAATTTTTTGAGGGCAAGGGAACAACGGAAAGTCGCCCTATTTTTAGTACTGTAAACAAAAATATTGATTTATTATAATCATAGCTGAAACCCAAAGTCCTACTAATAGTAGGTACCGAATAAAAATCTTTCTTGAAGAGGATAGACCAGAGGTCCTTTTTAAAGCACTTATTAATTTGAGGCTAAAAATTGCAGCCACTACTGCAGAAAACTATAAATATATAACATAAACTAGTATTATAATTCACTATATTCCTAAAAATCATTACTTTTGTAAACATAACGCAGGATTTTAAAGATAAAGACAGATTACTCACATGACACGCGCCTCGACTCCATGATCGCTGACTTTCAACTGACAGATGACGTTCACATTTATACATTTTTTAATTAAAGTGAGTATTGCCGGCATATTATGAGAAGTATATAATCCATCATTCTATGCGGATTTTTAGTTTTAGGAGGGTAATTTAAATTTGCTAGAACCAATAATATAATTGGTACTTTAAGAAGTACCATGGGCGTTTATTTCAGGCAGCAAAATTTTATATTGGGTATGAATGACTATGTTGATTTAGTACTTTTTATAGTACCCGGGGCCTTAGGAGGTTAAATGACTTGTCAACAGGTTCCGTTCACTTCCACCTCCAGTCTACAAATACTTACATATCTATATAATACTAATTACACGAATCGTTCAACTTTTTTTTAAATTTCTGCAATTCCACTCACAGTTGAGTGATTTATTAACTCATTTCATCCGTATTTATGAACAATTTCATAAGATTGAAAAACATTTATTTTATCAATCAATCAATCAAATCAAAACTCCCTTTGAACTCCACTTAGGAGCATAGGGAGGCAACAAGAGCTCTCCATTGCGCTCGATCTTGCGCAATGGTTATGACCTCCTCACTATTTTATACAATATAAAAAATATTTTTTTTATAACAGAGATGCGTTTTACAAGAATTTCGATATTTATAATATGAATTTGTGTAGTACAAAAGAAAGTATTTTTCACAGTAAAAACCTATTATTAGGTATGCGCTTTCAACAAAATAAAATCAGGTCAATTTTTAACCATTTTTAAACAATTTCGTCCTAGTTTGTGCACTATGTAACCTGATGTTAGTATGTAGATAATAATATGCAAACTATAATAACCATCTTCATTACAACAAGGTGTATGGGTTCTCATTATGTTTTAACCACTACATGTCAAGTATATTGTGTAAGTTATACATTGTGTTGTGTACAATAATGTATGTACAATACACACAAGAGCTAGCGACTAAAAACGAACGTAACTCCGCGAGACGCAGATATAAACCAAGTTTCGTACATACGTCGAAATTTCAGGCTTTACGGGCAAAGCGAGCTAACAGCAGGGTAGACCTGGCGGAGGAGTGGGGGTGGAACGAGCTTTCCAGGAGAAAACAGCGGTGGGGGGTGATGGCGGGTTTCGGGGTGTAGGCCAGAACAGTCTCCTTGGATAACCCAACCAGTGTGCACGTCTGTTAGTCTCACTCGCTCAATAGTACATACATGTGAATTTATATTGTGAGAGTGTGTTGTTGAGAAAAATTGATTTAACCGATGAAAATTGACCGCAACGTGTATTAAGATTTATTATCATGTAACAAAACTATCGAAAAGTGACAGGTGCTTATTCGAAATATTTTAACAGTTTATTTTAAAACAAATATTAAAAAAATATTCGCTTGTAACTGCATTATTAAATTAAGATTAAATAAAAATTAAGGTAGCGTATTCGTGTAATGTGTTGTTTAAAAAAAATATATATAAATATTATCTTAATTAAGATTCGTTAATTAGAGCCTAGAAAATTTAAGAGTTAACCATTTAAAACAATTCCATGTGTTAAAATTGGTTTGTTCTATAAAAAAGTTAACCCGTCTATATGCAATAAAAATATTCTTGGTGTAATATTGAGATTAACTTATAGTTCGCAGCAGTCTGAATCTATACTAAAGTACCGGCTGTATTGACATTTTCAATTGACAACTCACACTACTTCGTACTCAGGTAATACAAGTTATATTTTAATACCTCAATCGCATGTTTATAAACTTGTATTATGTTTTGCCGTTTTTTTTATTCACACATAAAAAGTGGGCCGTATTTGTAATGAAGGGTCGTTTAATAAAAAAAAAGTAATGATTTTTTTTTGCAAAACATTACCAAGTTTTTTTTTATACATGACTAAATAAAAATATACCTAGATTGTGACTTTTTTTTTATTTTTCATGCATAGTTTTCGTAGTTTATATTAAGAAGTAAATTTTTTTTTTAAGAAATATGAGTATTATGTATGAAGTTGCTGCAAATCTGTTTTCGCAAGAGATGTCGATTAAAAAATTTGGTTATTGTTCTTCTTTTTTTCAATGTTTCAATCCACAAAATGAACTACGCAAAAAAATATGCAACTTGGTATATTGAATTGGTTTTGTAGTTACCAATGGTGAATACCTACCCAATTGTAAAAAAGAAAAAATTATGATTGCGAATAAAAATTTAATGCATATTTGATACAAATTTTGTATGTTAAAATATTCTTCTACATAATGTTAGGTACCTTCCAAAATACTGAAGGATAATCAGTAGCCCTAGTACGAGTTTAATAGAGGTTAGTTGAACGTAACTAAGCGCTTATTAATCGCTTCATTAGTGTTTCCAACGATCTAATCCTAATCCATTCGATCATTATTTGCTTTGTAGAAATGTTATGGCGTGTATCAACGTGAGTTAACGAGAAATGATATTTATTTTGATCTTTCATCTCAAACTTAGGGCTGTAATATAAAAGAAAGTGCGGTTAGTGGGAACACTTTTAGAACTCGAAATCGACTGAACAGATTTTTATGATGCTGTATCGGGCAAATAAATAAGGTATTTAAAGTAGTCAGTGAAGCTTTTTACTCTAGTCAACCTGTCCTGAACAATCTGCGAAAGGACAACCCAGGGTAAAAATTCGTAGTGAAAACATTTATAAAAATTGGCCCGACTGGCAATCGAGCCCGTGAACTTTTAATCGGATACCAACGCTCATGTCACTAGCAACCGACACTGATGTTAAAAAATAATATATAGGTAACACCGACATCGGTAGTTTAGTTTTTTCGAAATTACATTTTGAACAAAGATCTAGGATTCAACACCCAGTTGAGTCCTTTGATTAAATTTTTTTCACGAAAATTTCATTCTGACTGAGCATTCTGTGTCCAATTGAGCGCAAACTTTAAAGCAGAGCTATTTTTATCCAGCAAGAAGCCTGGAATAGTTTGAAATACACAATTCACCAAATATAATTATACAAAACGCTACATGATGTATAATAAAGCGATATAATATAGAGTAAATACAGTGAAAGAAACGCCATTCGAACTGTAGGTGCAATATTGCTAGAGCTAAACAAGAGCGAAGAGCGCTATACTTGCTTGAACGGTCGACTCAGAATAGGTCGATCTATCTAGATGAACTCATAAGTGCCTTCAAAAATATAAATTAAGTTCCGCTGATGATATTACCACCTTTGAATGAAAAAATAGTTGAAGAATATGTCCTTATTTAAAAAAAAATCAGTTAATTTAAAATTACTTAAAAATGTTGGATATGCTCCTAATGAAAAAGTCTTTCGTACTGGCGTTGAAGTAGTATAAAAAAAAACATTCGTTGACTATAAATATTATAGAGTCCGTGTGTCCTGTCTCGGTGTGCTTTTTATAATTAGAACTTTACATAAAAAAACTTCGGCTAACTCTGAAAACGAACTAAGTTAAATGAATAAGTTATAATTAAGATAATTAGTTGACCGCATTCCGTTCGCTTGGTTCCTTTTACGACCCAACTATTTCATTTTATTTTACACGTTTTTATTAATCAATTCTTTGTCAATTAACGACGTAATTGTTACAAACAAACTTAGAAATGTTTTAATTAACGCTGTAATACGACATTAATTATAATAATTAAAACAAATGCGTTCCGACATACGACAAATGCGACGCGGGATCGAATCCTGTCGACAACTTTGAATACGAAGTACAAAAAATAAATTTATCAAAATGAAAAAAATGTGTTATTATTCCAATGAATTGATATTTAAAACAGTTTCATATGCTCTAGGGTTATATTTCATTTGTTTCAAAAAGTGCTAGGATCTTTATAGTTTATACCTCTTGTTTCACTTAATATTTTATTTGTCTTCTGTGTTCTGTGTTCAGAAGACAAATAATGGGTGGTAAAACTTGTTTATCTGCCGTACACATTCGCTCATTAAATGAGCTCAACAGAAAAATGCAAGGCAGGAATTCTAATATTTTAACGTCTCCTGGACTAAATTGAAAGCTTTCGCGCTATGTTAGTGTACGTATATCATCAAGTTCGGTTTCAATGATGGTACCTAATGAAATGTTTCCAAACGTCATGTCTGCCGATTAAGAAAACAGTGCCGGCATTGACAGGGAAACATTTGGAGCTATTAGTAGAAAAAAAATAGCTGTTACTTTCCTATGTGTGACCTGCAACCTATGGACTGGGTACGAAATGCATTCTTTGATACTATTTCTCTTGGACACTGATCGGATATTAAAATTTTAAAAATACGAAATTACCATAATCCTAAGTATCTCTGCATTCAAAGCGAGCTGTTGCAATGCTATCACTATTTGCCACAACTTACTAATGCGAATTGCGATTTTCTCTCTGCCGAACTCTGACAATAAAGATAGGAAGAGCAGCAGCAAATAAGAAAATAATTGAGATTGGTATACAAAAAAGCCACATGGGTGTTTAGGGAAAGGAAAGGGAGATTGGTGGGGGGCACAAAAAACAAAATTTTACGGCGTGTTTTACGGGGGTGGGGAGGGAGAATATAAAAAAAATCATTGGTGTACCTACCTCTAATTTTTTTTATTTGGTAGGTGTACCTTGAACACACAAAGTTTGCGGAACACTACACTAGGCTACCAATCACCTCAAATTTAATAACATCAATGCTTTCTAAGGTCATGGATATCCATTGATCTCACATGGAATATTATTGTGTAACAATAAATAATTTGCTCAAAAGTAAAGATGCCATTATTACTTTTACCATTATAAGGTACCTACCTATACTTCACTATAATACATAGAACTAAGGTGTGTAGGTGACCGCTAAGTATATGAAATAATGTAGTTTAGTAATACGCTGACCACGGACTATCGCCAGGATGACAAACAAGTTTAAAACTTTCACATGAATAACATCTCCACACACAACACGATAATAATATTCCAACTCTATTGTTTTAATAATCTGTACGTAGTAAAAAGTTTAAACCCCAATAACTTATACACTATGGAATGTGCTTTTTATTGGTTGAGCTGTCTATTCCGTTTAGCGTTATCTCAAGTCAAGATATTTATATTAGGTACCACAATCTTTATGTAAGTTGTTATATACACTATTGTCAATCCTTTAGGAAATTAACCTTTTCTTAACCGATGATTCTAATTGGAATCGTCCATGATTTTTCGAATATCCTAATTAAGTTTATTGTATGAAACGATGTCGTCAATAAATCAAATTCTTACAAAAATTGTTAAGAAAAGTTTGAGATGTATTGCTATAATGTATGTATTTTTTTTAAGAAAATTGAATTATCTAGTTGATGTGTTTCGGCGTTTTTCGATATTTTTATAAAATTCTGAAATATAGGCATTGAAACTCGTAAATTTGTCTTAAAAAAATATTTTTCTTTATAAAAAAAGTTTGAGAAACCCTGGAACTTTTTCATTAAATTTGATTTGATATATTGTATTTTTTCTACATATATACACATTTTTAGGGTTCTAGCTTTTATAGTTTTCGATATATATGAAAAAATTAAGTAAAAATTCAAAGGTTGATTACCCCTGACTGAAAGAAAATTCAAAATTCTGAGTATACAAGTTTAGTAGGCTTAAAGTAATCAATATTTTCTTATAACACACACACACACACCCTCACACACCCTCACACACCCTCACACACACACACACACACACACACTAAATGTTCTCTTCCGAATCCTGAGTAAATCCATATACCTATTATGGAACATATAATATGCTGCGAAGCCTCTAAGTTAGTATTTTTCGTCGTCGAAGTTTGGAAAACCGTACAAATCTCACGTATCTTGGCTTGATACTGCCGATCTGTCTCGAGAAATGATTTCTCTTCAACAAATAGACAGTTGGATTATTATTAGTTGCATGTAAACATGATATCCAACTGTCGATGACCTGAGTCGGTAGGTATGTTTATTGTATGAAACGATGTCGTCAATAAATCAATTTCTTACAAAAATAATTGTTAAGAAAAGTTAAGAAAGACGTATTTTTCTTCTT
The DNA here is from genome assembly GCA_963576905.1 of Mystacides longicornis. Lineage (NCBI taxonomy): Eukaryota > Metazoa > Arthropoda > Insecta > Trichoptera > Leptoceridae > Mystacides > Mystacides longicornis. The sequence continues at coordinate 21,517,059 of OY756428.1, forward strand.
CGTTTTTTATTTGGCTTGTTTGCATGTTGCTCCTGCTGCAGCCAATCATTGACACCCGCCGCTCCTTCAGCAAATAATTAAGGAGTCTTGCCAGAATTTTAATCCACATAATAATTCAGAAATGTTTTTTTATTTGCTTTTTACCGTATGTCATAGCATCACGCTCAAAATACAAATGCTACGTCAGATATGAATCTGCACAGAGCCGTACAAAATGCCGGAGAAGGTTCTTCAATACAATTTGCTGCATTAACTTTACTATATTTAGAGCTATTTAAAAAACTCTTTTTTTAGGATCTTCATACAAAATTTTAATAAACATTAAAAGTGTCGATCTTCTCTCTTTTTATGAATTGTGAAAGTTTCATTCTTCTTTTTCTGTGCTTATGTCAGTATAGAGGTCTGCAAAGCAATGGGAAGCTAGACTAGAACCTGTTTAATTACCTACCGATCAAGCCTGACATTCGGAATCAAAAACGTAAAGCAAGACGAGTATAAGCTAGTGAATAATAATTGTGTTGTCTTATGCATTACAAGCTTTGCTTTATGTGAAAGATGTCGAAACTGTGTTCTTTGGCTGAACCCAGATTCATTTATTAAATAAAAAAGGAAAATATTGAATTTACACCTTAACATAAACCTCGCAAAACATAAAATTACGAACTTTTCCCCACATTTAATGTTCATTGTATTATTTTGATTGTCTGCTTTCCTCCATGTGACGCCTATGACAGCCTCGTTCCAAATACAAAGTTGCTCTTTACGTCCGCACCACGTTTGACTCCACTCGTAAAATATTCAATAAATTATATCCTCATTCTTCGGCGCATTTTAATAACGCTAACGGCAAGCTCTTTACGGCCAGGATTAACTTGTATTCACGCCTATAAAAACGATACACAGCGATACGCGAGCCGCTGCCGTTGTAGCATCTTAAAACCATTTTCTCATTACTTTCCGATGACAAGCGTAATAATAATATCATGATATCTAATATTTTCGAAGGACCATTTTGTTTATTTTTTATATGTTTTACATTACTTATTTATTTGTCGAATATGTAACAACTAATGACTCTAACAATTCATTACTGATATTCGATTTTTAAATGGAACAAACCACCACAAGCTTACGACCGTCTTCTACTGTTATTTCGAAGGCTGGCTTCGTGTGATCACTTAACGTTAACAACTTTCGCCATTAGGTGTTTTTAAGTCTCCGAAACTCCTAATGATGAGAATTCTCGACATGTTCAACATGTCGAAAAATCTCATGTATACAACAAGTAGATATTTGATAATAATTAATGAAAATATGTAGAGATAAAAGTTGGAAATTATTGAGAACAAGAGAGCAACCCAATTTTAAGACTGTGACTGCTGTCATGTATTTGGCGCCAGGATATGAATATATCCATTTTTGTTAATGTCTCTCTATTTATTTGTCATCAACTAATATTTTAATGTATTTTTTTTTTGTATATTCATTTACTGAAAATTCGTTATGATGATCCACACCGAACGCTTTCATTAAAGTGTGCGTTTACATCAAACGAACATAGAGCTAGGAGTAGAGATACCAAGTAAAAAACAACGAGCAAGAACTAATTACTAATGATCATTAGTAATTAGTTCTTGCTCGTTGTTGTTTGCTTGGTGACGATAAACGATCTAGAATGAATGAACTAAGTATTACTAGCTCTGGCTGTAAATGCACCCAAGGCTGCGTTCAGGGAGTCGTCAAGCGATCACCCGACGATCGCAGTGGGCGTTCAGGGTACCGGAGCGAGTCGTCGGACGAAACGCTCCGAAGCGTTCAGCGAATCGTCGAGCGATCGCTCTATAATATCAACCAAACGTACCAAAGAAATCTCGGGTGAAAGTCGCACTGACGTTTGTTGTGTCAAAATTCATTCAAAGTTACTGTCGCGAGCCGCTGTCAGTTGTAGAGTTTAATTTTTTTTGCTGGTTTTCAGAGTGAATTATTAAAATTGATTATTTCTAGTTAGGAACGAAGACGGGAGAGAAATTGTTATAAATGGGCTACATTTAATTCAAAATAAAATTCTTTAATTTTTATTTCACACTGCAAATTATATACAAAAATTGATTTGAGATGTATAAATATGTACGTTTTGATATACTATCGAATTTATATCAACATAATAATTGGGATACACATAAATGGCATTATAAAAATGTAAATGAAATATTGAATATTGTAAACTTAATAAAGCTGTCTGTATCCAATAAAAAAAAAAAAAAGAGAAAAAAAAAAAAAAAACATAAAACATTTTTCTTATTTTGATTGAAGACGCATGGTACATAATTTGAGTACAATCGTATTAAAGTCACTCTAAACCGTTCACGGAGATCTAGTGCGACAATCGCCATCCGCTGCAACTTCATGATCGCTCGTCGTCGAGCGTTATCTCTATTCCCTGAACGTACCCCAAGACAAGGGGCATATTATAGTATATACAACGTTTAATCACTCGATTATTTTGATGTGCATAAACAATATTATTGAAGTGCACACTTTTAACACGACAATTTGCCCAATTAAATAATCACGATCGTATTTCGATAAAGAAATTGAACAACTATGGGCCAATCTGCATAACATCGACTAAACGGCCGTTCGCGACCATTCGATTGAAATTTGGTTAAATTTTGTAAAATTGCAACTGTGTTTCTTTAAGTAATTCCTACTTTAGGTGAAACACAAATGTTTTTTATACACATGAGTGGGTAAAACATTGGACCTTATCAGCGGGTATGCAATAAACAACCAATTTGGTATTTATTGCATACCCGCTATAGGTATAATATTCTGCATCTTTATTAAATTAACGTCCTTAGTACCACCTTGAAAAACCCGACTAATCATAAAAAATGTATACCATGCAAGCTTAATTGAACCTACGAAAAATATATAATCAACATCCGTCTATATAAGAAGAGCCCAAAATACTGACCGATTGATTGAATGATCGACTAACGCTAATACGTCATCCGAAGCGAACCGATAGCGTGAGTCCTACATTTGGCGCTATCTACATATTATGTAGTGGTGCGTAAGTTCTGTTGTTTGATACGGGCGGATTCACACACCAAATACTCCAATATATGAAAGTGAACAAGAACTTTAGGTACCTACCCTACAGCCATAATAAAGTGCATTATAGCTTACTGTGAGATCGAGCGACAAAGTCCGTCACATTGTGACTGGCAACCCCTTGTTTTTTTACTGTTGTCGATAAAATATTAAAACTAATCGTCGGGAATGCATAAAACAACAAAATTGGTTGGATTAAATAATAATGTTACGAGACTTAAGTAATTACAAGATCAAAATAACGTCCTCTATACCACCTTGGGAAACTTTTTGTTAAATCATAAAAAATGTGATTCATGCTTGTTTTATTATCAAATCTATAATCAACCGCAATAACTTGATTCGCATGAATAGTAACTGCAAATTTAAAAAAAAAAAAACTGTTTTCATCTACCTGAGCTTCTCCAACTTTATCTCTGACTCAAATACCATACGACATTACATAGGCATCAAAACACATTTACACTATTTTCATACATACGAGTACCGAGTGTGTGAAAAAAGTCATCGTCTTATTTCGATGTTGTTCAATCACTGTAAGTACGAATCATATTAGGTATATGACATTGTATTGTATTGTCTATACAAATAACAAATAATAACCGTCAAAATTAGTTGACATCGGAAGATGTCGTTAGTGTAGTCGAGGTTTGATTAGTAGAAGCCGGAAGGCCAAAATATGAAAAAACATATTTTTGGGATTCTTGTATTTTAATTTTGATTGAGACTCTTTTTTTAAGGCGTTATAAACTATTACATCACAAAAACTCCAAGTTCGAATTGAAGAAAATCTCAAAATGAAGTTTTATTCATATATTGTCAAAATTTAAGGCCATTGCGCGATTTTAATAATTCTTTTTATTTGCGTAATTCGCAACTACATATATGTGCTATTACAACATAAAAATGACATAAGTAGGTAATGATTTTTTTGACCCACTCTAACAAATTTTGTTAATATATTTACTTAATTTTTTTTCGGGAACATTGACTTAGTGTTGGTTTTACTACTTTGGTATCTAAATATAAAAAAGATCGCTGTTTTATTTGTCACGCTTAACTCCAGAACGGCTAAGCCCATTATTCTTAGGCACAACAACTCGCACCAAGACAAATTTCGAGTTCCATGACTCACATCGTCCAGTTTAAACAATATAGATCTTTTCTAGTAGCGGTGATTGATATAAAAAAAAACTTTAATATTCATTCTGGAAAATACGTTATAGCGAAGCATGGTTGAAAAAAAAACTGTGTTAAAATCTGTAAAAAGTTTAAGACATACGAGAGTGACGTACCGGAAGAAACTAGTTCATCTATAATAATAAAGGAAAGTGCCTGACTGACTGACTGATTGACTGACTGACTGATTGACTGACTGATTGACTGACTGACTCATCAACGCACAGCCCAAACGGCTAATCGTAGAGAAGTGAAATTTGGAAATCTGGTAGGTATCAATACAAAACCTTCCACTAAGAAAGGATTTTTGGAAATTCCACCCCTAAGGGGGTGAAAAATAGGGTTGAATGTTTTTCAAAGTATGCGAATATCTCGGAAACTAGACATGGTACGAACTTGAGATTTGGCATATGAATTCTTCTATAGAAATGAGTGTTAGCGTATTTGGCAATTTTTCCAAAATTTAACTAAAAGGGACGAAAAAGGGCACATATAAAAAGGGATGATTTTTAAGTGCCTCCTAAAAAGTTTAAAACTGGTTTTATCGAAATTTCAAAAAAATGATTTCTTCAGAAAGAGTCAAATTATACTATTTCGTTTTCAAAAGATATCATTAATTAGAGGGTAGGGGGTGAGGGGCACTTTTCCAACGTGTATGTGTGTGTATCCGTCCCCTCTTTGTAACTTTTGATTCGCTTGATGCACAGATCCTAAAATTTCAGAAACTATTGAATATTTTAAGCATACAAAATTTGTATACTCAGAATTTTGAATTTTTTTTTCAGTCAGGGGTTATCAACCTTTGAATTTTATTTAATTTTTCCATATATCTCGAAAACCATAAAATCTAGAACCCTAAAATTGTGTATGTATATAGAAAAATACAATATCTAAAATATAATTTAATGAAAAAGTTCCAGGATTTCTCAAACTTTTTTTATAAAAAAAAATATTTTTTTTATGACAAATTTACGAGTTTCAGTGCCTATATTTCAGAATTTTATAAAAATATCGAAAAACGCCGAAACGCTACAACTAGATAATTTATTTTTCTATAAAAAATACATACATCATAGCAGTACATCTCAAACTTTTCTTAACAATTTTTGTAAAAATTTAATTTATTGACGACATCGTTTCATACAATAAACATACATACACCGCGAGGTGGTCCGGTGCAGCGTGTATGAATAATAATATATACGTAGGTAGGTATACCCAACCCAACCTACTTTCTCCAATACACGTGACGAAACTATTGCGTAATCTATAATAATAAAGGAAAGTGCCTGACTGACTGACTGACTGATTGACTGACTGATTGACTGACTGATTGACTGACTGACTCATCAACGCACAGCCCAAACGGCTAATCGTAGAGAAGTGAAATTTGGAAATCAGGTAGGTCTCAATACAAAACCTTCCACTAAGAAAGGATTTTTGGAAATTCCACCCCTAAGGGGGTGAAAAATAGGGTTGAATGTTTTTCAAAGTATGCGAATATCTCGGAAACTAGACATGGTACGAACTTGAGATTTGGCATATGAATTCTTCTATAGAAATGAGTGTTAGCATATTCGGCAATTTTTCCAAAATTTAACTAAAAGGGACGAAAAAGGGCACATATAAAAAGGGATGATTTTTAAGTGCCTCCTAAAAAGTTTAAAAATGGTTTTATCAAAATTTTAAAAAAATGATTTCTTCAGAAAGAGTCAAATTATACTATTTCGTTTTCAAAAGATATCATTAATTAGAGGGGAGGGGGTGAGGGGCACATTTCCAACGTGTATGTGTGTGTATCCGTCCCCTCTTTATAACTTTTGATTCGCTTGATGCACAGATCTTAAAATTTCAGAAAATATTGAATACTTTAAGCATACAAAATTTGTATACTCAGAATTTTGAATTTTTTTTTCAGTCAGGGGTTATCAACCTTTGAATTTTTATTTAATTTTTCCATATATCTCAAAAACCATAAAATCTAGAACCCTAAAATTGTGTATGTATATAGAAAAATACAATATCTAAAATATAATTTAATGAAGAAGTTCCAGGATTTCTCAAACTTTTTTTATAAAGAAAAATATTTTTTTTATGACAAATTTACGAGTTTCAGTGCCTATATTTCAGAATTTTATAAAAATATCGAAAAACGCCGAAACGCTACAACTAGATAATTTATTTTTCTATAAAAAATACATACATCATAGCAGTACATCTCAAACTTTTCTTAACAATTTTTGAAAAAATTTAATTTATTGACGACATCGTTTCATACAATAAACATACCGACTCAGGCCATCGACAGTTGGATCTCATTCGGCGAGCCGGGCCGGTGTGGTGCCGCGGTGTATGGCTAAGAACACGTAGAAAGCCGATACCGACCCGCGCCGACCAGCGCAAAGAATGTTACTATGCATTTGAATGGGGATACCCACAGAAAAGCAGGAACCCGCTTTCCGGCATGATCATTTAAATGCATTGAAACCATAGGCAACAATCTATGAGCCGGTCGGCGCGTATCGGAATCCGCTTTCTACGTGTTCCTGCCCAATGAATATATACGTAGGTAGGTACCTACCCAGCCCAACCTACTTTCTCTAATACACGTGTCGAAACTATTGCGTAATCTATAATATTAATATAGTTTTGAACTAGCCGACCCGTCAAACTTCGTCCCGTCTTGGAATATAAATAATATGTTCGAGATTTTATGTATAAATTTAAGTTGATTTCAGTTTAAAGTTATTTAACACAGACGACGACGTGGACCTTATATTATTGAATATGAATTAGTATAATGATACATTCATTAATACCTTTTTAACTAGGTACTGTAACCGATGCATCTGTTATAAAACATATCATTATATTATTTTCTATCAGCATTCCGTGAATCGTATCATTTATCAAACAACTGATTCCTGTTAAACGCCTGATTTAATTTCAAAATTAGAAAAAATGTATAGTGGAAGTTTTATTTTTATTCCGTGCAACTTTTTTCTTTCATAAGACCCTTCAGACAAAAGCAAACACGACAAAAAAATGGGCGATATAAGTTCAGCTGTTCTCATAGGGTAAGAAACACGTAGAATGCCGATTCTGACTATCGCCAACCGGCGCAAAGAATGTTACTATGCATTTGAACGGGGAAACCCACAGAAAAAGCAGGAACCCGCTTTCCGACACGCCCATTTAAATGCATGGAAACCATAGACAACAATCTTTGAGCTGGTCGGCGCGGATCGTAATCGGCTTTCAACGTGCTCTTACCCATACGATGACCGCGCAAATTAGCGTTCCATTTTTATATAAGAGATAATACACTTTCCGTGAATTCAGAGAAACACTTTACGTACCTACCTACTTCAATATATTTTTCGTACCATGCATCCTGTACAGCGATTCTGAATTGTTTTTTTTACGATCGACATTAAAATCATTATGTAGGTACGTACCTACCTATTTTAGTAATTTATTATCTCTACTAAAATAATTTACGGTAAGTTCACGAAAAGAATCTGGTTTGTATTGCAATTCTTTATGTCTTGATCTGTCAAAATATTTGAAGCCATTTCATAAAAACACTAGCAACAAAAAAAAAACTATGTGAGTAATCTTGCTTTGAATTTATTGCGTAAACCATGAATAGCAAGTTGATATAATAATATGTTGAAAAAAGGTAAATAGTATTATGAAGTCAATTAGGTAAATTATTTTATATCAAATGTAGTCAATGTGCAAAATATTAAATTTTAAAATTATCTACAAAACCTCACATCATTTTAGGACAGATCGTAAATAATTGTTTTGAAAACACTGGCAAGTCAATGACCACATCATTTCGTCACTGTATAGTGCGAAAAAATTAACTGTCCACTGGAACGTATAAAAAATAGAGACGAAAGGGATAGCAGTTAGCCGGATATTATGACCTCCTCACACACCATTTCCAGATCCCTCAGCTCTGCTTCGAAGGAGCAGAACACGAGGAAGACCCTCTCGGTATGAGAAGATCTTCTTTGTCTTCGGAACCCTTGCGGTAGGAAGAAAAGCGCTCCCCTTAAAATATCGGTGTTTTTATTTTCAAAAATTTATAAAATTCGCAGAATGCTAAAGAAGTCCTTACTAGAGCCCGGCCAGTGCGTAAATTACCATGGGTACAACGCATGAATTACGCTTACGTAGGCGGTATATACCAATTGGACTGACTCCGTTGCCGGAACGTTATTGTTCCAAAAATCGCGGAAACTATCTGCATCTTCAGCCAGGATGATATATGACGAAACGTTGTTTTATTAAACTTCCCTTACTTACGAAGACCAGCAAAGCTGCTGTTTTCCTCTATATAGTCTAATAGTCTATATAACGAAATATTATATAGAATTACTCTCCATAATTTACCTTATGTTTATAATCAATTTTCTAAGTTGTAGAATTTATTTTGTGATTATAAGGTGTATTTCTTAAGTGATACTTTAATAAACAAATCAATGAGTTATCCAAACATGCCTCTTTTTACTATACGGTATCCGGCAGGATATTATTTACGCCGCCGGATAGACCGGATATCGGATAGTTGCCGATATCCGTTTCATCTAATAAAAAATATAAACAGTGGACAGTTAATTTTCTTCCTACTCTACATTGTCGAAAATTCGTTTATAGTCGAACGCCAATTACTTATACCATTAGAATACTGAGGTTGACCACCTCACTTCCTTAAACCTCAACCGGTTAGAAAAGGCACAATGAGCCTCGGACGACTTCGAGCGCAATGGAGAGTTCTTTATGCCTAACCTATTCTCCTGAGTGGGTCCAAGGCCTCCCGTATTATGGGGTGGTTTGGGGGGAACCGCCACGGGCTTGATCTGTGTGCGGCTGGCTTTTTGGCAATCGGGCAAATTTAGTTTCCTCCGGGCTGGCTTGCGGTGAGCGGGGGGGCTTAAAAGGGAGAATATTACGTTATTATAAAAATGGAGACCTACTTTACGTGGTCATCGCATCACGCCTGGAGGCCAAGTCGAAATATTAACGACAGCTCCAACGTTAACAATTTGTTGTTATTTCCATAGAGATAACGTAAAAACTGTTGTTCAACGTGCGTTAAAGAATGTTGTTCCAAATTCCGAGTCAAAAAAATAATTCTGTCAGCTATTCAAAATTAACGTTGAACGTTAACTCAAAATCTTTGGAAGTATTACGACGCTGCTATTATATTGAAGACGAAACGCATTTTTTTTGTTTGGAAACCATTTTCAATTTGGTAAACGTTAACGTTCGGAACGTTAACAGTTTTCAAGTTTAACGTTATTTATTTCTAATTTATTTAAAGTATTTTTATGAACTTTGTGGTACTTTTCCATAATGATAATAAAAAACACAACTTTGCAAAGTATCACTTTTATTTTTTATAAAAACCAAAATATTTTCAACCACAATGTGGCCATCTTCAGTGGTGATTTAAATTAAACTGATCAGTTTAATTTAAATCACCACTGAAGATGGCCACATTGTGGTTGAAAATATTTTGGTTTTTATAAAAAATAAAAGTGATACTTTGCAAAGTTGTGTTTTTTATTATCGTTATTTATTTCGACCTGAACGACTGGACCGATATCGTTTATTCTTTTTATGTCGTGTTTGCTCAGGATAAGATATTTATGAACTAAATTTCGAACCTACGACCAGACAAACAACAACAAATCAACGTGAAAGATATAAATTGAAATGTTAAAAAAACGTCTGTAGCTTGAAAAATGCCCAAAGCAGATAGAAATAAGTGTTTTAAAGATCACTAATTTCATTGCTTTTCGAGACCTGAATATTTTTCTATTCATATCCAGCAATATAAAAATTGATTTCAAATAACGTCATTTGATGGAATAAAAGTTATTCGAGTTATTTTTTGGGATTCTCATAGAACAATGTCAGTCAAGTTAGCGAAATTTTTAAGTTCGCGGGCTGATTCTATTTGTATAAGCACATATTTTTTAAATACAGATTAATAACGACAAATATAAATAAAAATATAGTAATTTAATGGAAATTTTAGAATATATATTTAAAAAAAGAAATGTTGATGATGTTTCTTATTATTATTAATTTTGATGCGAATATAATTAATTCTGCATTGTTTAGGAAGAGAAAGCAAATACAGTAACACGTGAGCGAAGCCACGGGTAACTAGCTAGTCTATAATAATAATATAGTTTTGAACTAGCCGACCCGTCAAACTTCGTCCCGCCTTGGAATATAAATAATATGTTCGAGATTTTATGCATAACTTTAAGTTGATTTCAGTTTAAAGTTATTTAACACAGACGACGACGTGGTCCTTATATTATTGAACTTGAATAAGTATAATGATACAATTCATTATTACCTTTTTAACTACTGTAACCGCTGCATCTGTTATAAAACATATCATTTTATTATTTACTATCAGCATTCCGTGAATCGTATCATTCATCAAACAACTGATTCCTGTCAAACGCCTGATTTAATTTCAAAATTAGAAAAAATCTAATAATAATATGGAATTTTATTTTTATTCGTGCAACTTTTTTCTTTCATAAGACCCTTCAGACAAAAGCAAACACGACAAAAAATGGGCGATATAAGTTCAGCTGTTCTCATAGGGTAAGAAACACGTAGAATGCCGATTCTGACTAGCGCCAACCGGCGCAAAGAATGTTACTATGCATTTGAATGGGGAAACCCACAGAAAAAGCAGGAACCCGCTTTCCGACATGCCCATTTAAATGCATGGAAACCATAGACAACAATCTTTGAGCTGGTCGGCGCGGATCGTAATCGGCTTTCAACGTGTTCTTACCCATACGATGACCGCGCAAATTAGCGTTCCATTTTTATATAAGAGATCCACGAAATTCACTTTCCGTGAATTCAGACAAACACTTTAGTACCTACTTCAATATATTTTTCGTACCATGCATCCTGTACAGCGATTCTGAATTGTTTTTTTTACGATCGACATTAAAACCATTATGTAGGTACCTACCTATTTTAGTAATTTATTATCTCTACTAAAATAATTTATGGTAAGTTCACAAAAGAATCTGGATTGTATTGCAATTCTTTATGTCTTGATCTGTCAAAATATTTGAAGCCATTTCATAAAAACACTAGCAAAAAAAAAACTATGTGAGTAATCTTGCTTTGAATTTATTGCGTAAACCATGAATAGCAAGTTGATATAATATTATGTTGAAAAAAGGTAAATAGTATTATGAAGTCAATAGGTAAATTATTTTATATCAAATGTAGTAAAAGTGCAAAATATTAAATTTTAAAATTATCTACAAAATCCTCACATCATTTTAGGATAGATCGTAAATAATTGTTTTGAAAACACTGGAAAGTCAATGACCATATCATTTCGTCACTGTATAGTGCGAAAAAATTAACTGTCCACTGGAACATATAAAAAATAGAGACGAAAGGGATAGCAGTTAGCCGGATATTATGACCTCCTCACACACCATTTCCAGATCCCTCAGCTCTGCTTCGAAGGAGCAGAACACGAGGAAGACCCTCTCGGTATGAGAAGATCTTCTTTGTCTTCGGAACCCTTGCGGGAGGAAGAAAAGCGCTCCCCTTAAAATATCGGTGTTTTTATTTTCAAAAATTTATACAATTCGTAGAATGCTAAAGAAGTCCTTACTAGAGCCCGGCCAGTGCGTAAATTACCATGGGTACAACGCATGAATTACGCTTACGTAGGCGGTATAAACAAATTGGACTGACTCCGTTGCCGGAACGTTATTGTTCCAAAAATCGCGGAAACTATCTGCATCTTCAGCCAGGATGATATATGACGAAACGTCGTTTTATTAAACTTCCCTTACTTACGAAGACCAGCAAAGCTGCTGTTTTCCTCTATATAGTCTAATAGTCTATATAACGAAATATTATATAGAATTACTCTCCATAATTTACCTTATGCTTGATAATCAATTTTCTAAGTTGTAGAATTTATTTTGTGATTATAAGGTGTATTTCTTAAGTGATACTTTAATAAACAAATCAATGAGTTATCCAAACATGTCTCTTTTTACTATTCGGTATCCGGATATTATTTACGCCGCCGGATAGACCGGATATCGGATAGTTGCCGATATCCGTTTCATTTAATAAAAAATATAAACAGTGGACAGTTAATTTTCTTCCTACTCTACATTGTCGAAAATTCGTTTAAAGTCGAACGCCAATTACTTATACCATTAGAATACTGAGGTTGACCACCTCACTTCCTTTAAACTCAACCGGTTAGAAAAGGCACAATGAGCCTCGGACGACTTCGAGCGCAATGGAGAGTTCTTTATGCCTAACCTATTCTCCTGAGTGGGTCCAAGGCCTCTCGTATTATGGGGTGGTTTGGGGGGAACCGCCACGGGCTTGATTTGTGTGCGGCTGGCTTTTTGGCAATCGGGCTAGGGTTTGGCTTTGTGCGGATCGGGTTTGCTGCGCTTTAGTTTCCTCCGGGCTGGCTTGCGGTGAGCGGGGGGGCTTAAAAGGGAGAATATTACGTTATTATAAAAATGGAGACCTACTTTACGTGGTCATCGCATCACGCCTGGAGGCCAAGTCGAAATCTTAACGACAGCTCCAACGTTAACAATTTGTTGTTATTTCCATAGAGATAACGTAAAAACTGTTGTTCAACGTGCGTTAAACAATGCTGTTCCAAATTCCGAGTCAAAAAAATAATTCTGTCAGTTATTCAAAATCAACGTTAAACGTTACCTCAAAATTTTTGGAAGTATTATGACGCTGCTATTATATTGAAGACGAAACGCATTTTTTTTTGTTTGGAAACCATTTTCAATTTGGTAAACGTTAACAGTTTTCACGTTTAACGTTATTTATTTCGACCTGAACGGCTGGACCGATATCGTTTATTCTTTTTATGTCGTGTTTGCTCAGGATAAGATATTTATGAACTAAATTTCGAACCTACGACCAGACAAACAACAACTAATCAAAGATATAAATTGATATGTTAAAAAAAACGTCTGTAGCTTGAAAAATGCCCAAAGCAGATAGAAATAAGTGTTTTAAAGATCACTAATTTCATTGCTTTTCGAGACCTGAATATTTTTTTATTCATATCCAGCAATATAAAAATTGATTTCAAATAACGTCATTTGATGGCATAAAAGTTATTCGAGTTATTTTTTGGGATTCTCATAGAACAATGTCAGTCAAGTTAGCGAAATTTTTAAGTTCGCGGGCTGATTCTATTTGTATAAGAAGCACATATTTTTTAAATACAGATTAATAACGACAAATATAAATAAAAATATAGTAATTTAATGGAAATTTTAGAATATATATATAAAAAAAAATTTTGATGATGTTTCTTATTATTATTAATTTTGATGCGAATATAATTAATTCTGCATTGTTTAGGAAGAGAAAGCAAATAAATACAGTAACACGTGAGCGAAGCCACGGGTAACTAGCTAGTAATATTATAAAAGATACCGATATTTATGTTAACATTTGAGTTTACTTATTTATATGAATTTAAAATTATTCACTCAAAAAGCACTTCGTGCTTATAAACACGAAGTGAAACATATTGAACAAGTAGTAAACTTTGTATAGTATAAATGTGTCCGCTAATATTCCAAGCGCTATCGCCCGTGTTGAGCACAGCTGCTGGTTTTGTTCGAACGTTGTTTTGAATAATGGTCCGTACGCTTCAGTTCAAATCGCTGAACCCACGTACCGACACAGTTTGTTTTCTAAAGCCGGTCGCCCGCTGCAGATCGAATGCAGTATGAAATTCCTTGAAAACTTATCAGAGATGAGAAACTCAGGTGATAAAAATTGGGTCACAGTCAGAATCACTTACGATTATTTGCCTAGCTGAGAAGAAAATAAATTGAATACAACCTGGTGTAAGAAAGAGAAAAATGTGTTTTTTTGTTTGTTTAAAAAGCATTCCGATATTTCCACAGCTACAGCATTGAATTCAGCATAGGTAAATAGCTACAGATCAAAATATATGTTATATTTTCTCTCTCTCCAATGGCGCTACAGCCTACAGCCCATATCGAGCTTTGGCCTCCCATAGCATTCGATCGCTTCCAACAAGTCCTGTCCTCTGCCGCCGTCCTCCAATTCGCTACCTGGATGATTTGTGCTGCATCCCTTCCCACCTAAGCCGAGGTCTGCCGACTCGTCTCCTTTCTCCTAGATGTCCACTTAACGTGAATTGGTTGAACGTGTACGTGTCCAGCCCATCTCAACCTAAGGAGTTTTATGTGCGTCGAGATGTTTGGGGCCTAATATGTATTGTACAACTCTTCATTGGTTCTAATGCGCCACTGATCGCCCTCTCTCACTGGTCAACAGATTCGACGCAGAACCTTCCTTTCAAAGATGTCCAGCATATCTGCCATCTTCTTTGTTAGTGTTAGCGCCTCGCACCCATAGTTTAGCACAGTACGTATGACTGTTTTATAGATGGTTATGTTAGTTTTCCTTTGAACGCCAAGTGATTTGAACACTGGCAGCAAGGAGAAGTAAGTTTTACTATTTTTTCTTATTTGAGGTAGGAAAAAACAAATTAACAACAGAAGCAAAAAACTACTCACATACGCTGTGGCAGTAGGTAAAAACTATAATGATAAAAAAATGTTAAAAAAAAACTGAAATGATAATATTGTGTCTAAATAATTAGGATAATTAAGGCCAGGTAGAAGGCAGATGATGCGGCTGGCGCAGGACAGAGAACGGTGGAAGTCTCAGGGGGGCTATGTCAAAAAATGTACACGAGAGGGTTGAAGAAAGAAAAAGAAAAGAAAGCAGATCACCTAGTTGCGCAATGAGCGAAATTGGAATGAAATAGGGCGAGTGCATGAACTTTTCCGAGTAGCAAGAGATAGAGAGGCCGTCAAGGAATGATTGCAAACGTCAGAGTGACCTGATATTACACAAGGTGAAGCAAGAAGTATTTATTACAAATAAAAAACACAACTCTGCACTTAAGTAGTTTAAGTTTCTTGTTGCAATTCGAATGGTAAACTAAAAAAACATAGTGCCCTCTGCTACTAGTGATTGTTGAAAATGTTGATTAATTATGAAGAAATCATTGTTCAAGTACCTATAACATTTACATGATACGAAGTAGGTAATATTTTCAGATTTTCTCCCATTATTTTACAAAAAAAAAGTTATTTAGTTTTTAAATTATCTTAAAAAGAGATGTTTTAAATGAACCGGTTACCGAAATGTGTTAATTTAACTTTTAAATTATTAATAACAATTTAACTTTCATGTTTTTAATCAACCGTTTTATTTAATTATTGTACCCTCAATTTCGTCCAAAATACTCGGCTTAAGAACTGAGGGTTTTTCATTTATCTTTTCCCGCTGCTTTCTTCAAAACGTTACTAAGTATTATTACTTGCCCAAATCGATAAATTTGCCACTTAGAATGATGAAATAACACTCTTGCAAAGGCCAACAATGGGAATATCAAACACACTCAAACGCGGCGTTGAATTCGGGATTAGCAGAGCGATATTGGTTGAACAAAAGAAGTAGCATGGTAGCACATTGGGAACATTCAGTTATTTCACGGGGTCTTTATGTAAAATTCTTTTGGCTTTATGGGAACATTTCGTCTGCAAACCGTGCCAAAATATTAGAACCATTAAACATAATGAACTCTTTTATTACTCATATAATTCTGACTGTGATTCGAATGAACAATATCGACTCAATATTATTTGAATATTGCGCTAATGCTATTTTTGATTGCAAAGGTGCTGCGCTGCTCAATCCTCAGTAGGTACCTACATATGTTTTTGCAAATGCATTATTATGCAAAAATACCTAGTTCTAATAGAGTTTTAGAGTCGTCTCTCCAAAGCTCTGTTTCTTCTTCTCCGGTCTTCCCCAAAAACATGTCTTTAGAAAGGTTACTTTTTTGGGTAATTCAACAACTGTTTGTCCTGTTTTGTCTTATTTTGGTGAAATGTCATAATGATCATTAACAAAATGTGCAATTTCTACCACCATTGTTTATTCCCTCCAATTAGCTCATAGGTATCCGTCATACCTAGGGCTCTACATAAGTCAATATTTTCTGTTTGACCTTGAAGGAACAAAGGAACGAAACGTCCGTTAACTGCCTCTTCATTACCTTCATGAATTTTCTTATTTAAGTATTTGATTCTTTTTTTAGACTTAGTTTATTACTATTTTGCATTACTACCTATTTCATCTGTTTTATTAGAGATTAATACTTTTATTTTGCTTTATTTCGTACTATTGATTTAATTTCATATTCAATGTATTTTTAAGGTAGAATATAGAATTAATTCAAGCCAGAATTATATTAATACATACACCAGGACACGCACTCAATGTTTCAAGAACCAGTATAAAACATAGCAAAAAAGCTTTATGATTATGTTACATGCAAATTTTATACTGTTCTGTATAGTTATATAATACCTATCGAAAAAAAGTTAGAATGAAAAATAATATTGAATGATTGATTATATTGTCGAGGGAATATTTCAAACGCCATTATTTTTAATATCATGGACTACAAATTGTGATAAAAAAATAGATGAGATGGATTGATAGTCTCGAGGGAGTTTGAGAACTGTGCCAACTACGACGATTCGGTTGAATGTATTGTGAGCGCACAACCCGAATCTACTGTAACGTTTCGAATTTTAAATTCGGTGCTATTCAATTATTTACACGATATGTTTGCTCTTCTCTCTCTGTCTCCCGCAACTACAGATCTCTCACATCTCATCCGTAGTGTGTTGAGACATTAAGGTACGACTACTTAGAGGTGAGCCTTAGAGTAGGTCTCTATCTTCCTTCGGAACCTTCATATTTAATCATGTTTACGTGGAAAATCTCGTACAAAATGTTTTCTATGTTCAGTTTTTAGACAGAAGTTGACTGAAACAATCACATCATTCTGCTGTAAATCAGGTATTTTTATGTATTTTTCAACTATATAAATTCAATACTACGCATGATCTGACCAAAAATATTATACATAACTATGAATGGATACCTTCAGATACAGTTCTCGCTCATTGTTATATTAATCTATATATTAATATATGATGGAAAAACTTTGTGACCATTTTTACGAAAATTGCGCGAACAGAGGAGTAAGAAATTATGCACACTTATAGATTGTATAGAGATGGAGTGGCGAATGCTAATATTTTTTTTAATGTTGCATACAAAACACATAAAATCAATAAAAAAACATTACAGACACTACCTACTGTAATGTTATGTAATCGATACTCACACACACTTCGATTTATTTGTCATTGACACAGACGCATATATTCTTTAGTTTATCTGTGGTCAAATTGAGAAAAAAATAATAATACTGTTTATCTTAAATAATAATAGAACAAACTTTGTACACAACCATTTCAAATTTGACGTATCCATTTCATTGTTTTTGAAAGAAAATTGTGAATAAGCGCTTGCTCAGTCTTTGACAGTGGAACTTTAATAATGTTCAATCTTATAATTAAAATAAGTTATGTTCGAATTTCGAGCAGTGGTCGACCACTGATAATAATAATTGGTTGGTTCATTTATTTGGTAAAATTTACTCTGAAACTTATCATACATCAAAATCCATAAATTAGGTAGGTACCTAAAAAATAACAAATTTGGGATTCAATGGAATCATCTAATTAAATATTCTTCTTCTTACTGGTTTTAATTATTTTATATTTAATTATATTTAATTTCTCAAAATCATAATTTCTTTAAATACGATTGCTCTTAAGTCGGATATTGTGGTTATAAGGTTGGTAAAAAAACTATAACCAAATGGTTATCTTTATAGGCTAGCGCAATGGAGGGATCTTGCTGCTTATATGCCCCTAAGTGGGGTCTTGAAGGTAGTATAGATAGATAGATAATCAGATGTTTATTAATACTTATCATAAAGTCATTTCTCAAATTCAAGAAGATTTAAACATGCCTAGCTTTTTTTAACTGACCTTCTATGTGTATGGTCAGCTATCTAATTTCTTGCACGTCAATATGAGACATTATTCTATGGGCAGTTTCTACCACCTGCCAACCAGTTTTCGTCCAATCCAATCTATGATAGGACAACCAACCCTTATATGTAATTTCTGTCGCAAAAACACTTTTAGCATCAGGAAGATCGCAAATCCTTTTTTTGGAAGACGTTTAATGGTCTAATAATTGATTGTTAATATATTGATTTGTAAGATTCTACTTATTTTATATAACTCATCGTAGAAGAGAGTTGATAAAAGTCTTTCTAGGTGTAAGAAATTAGTCTAGTCTGATTTTATGGCAAAAAGCTATTGAAACAGAGAAAATAATAATGTATTTTTTATGGTAAATCACTTCCGATGTTCCATGATTTATTTTCATACAAATTAAAGCAATAAAACAATAGAAAAAATAACGAAATTGGAGACGAGCGTATGGGTACAAATTAGTCTGGTAGTCATTTACAAACCATCCCTTAAAAGTTCGCCGGTTGTATTACAGTCTTTGGACCCGCTCCAAATTTACTTTATCAGATTCACTCACATTATGTGTCTACACACAGAGCGAAATGGCGAACATTCCATTCATGGAAATTATTTTGGGGAATTGTTTGCCCACATAATATAAAAACATTTTTTTCAGCCGTCGTTTTATTTAAAAATAATTACTACCTATCTCGAATAATTGTTTTAACTGCAAATTTTGTTATTTTCGTGAAGTTAAAAACCGAAATAATTTGCGAATCGCAAACGTTTTTCGTGTCACTGCTCTGATGCGAAATAAATTCGAAGTTTCACATTTTATCATGGCTACATTTATTAGTTTTTTTGATAACCTGTATGGATTCTTGAATAGTAAATGTTGATACTCTATATGCATGATATATACCTTAAATTTTCCACTTTATCCACAACTTAAAGAGTGTTCATTAAGTACCTACATATATAGGCATACACCTGTACTTAAACAATTTGCATATATGTATGTTTTTCAGTGCCGATGACTAAAAGCAGCCTCAGGCAATAAGTTTTACCGGCTTAATTAAAACCTTTAGAGAGGAAAATTATTTTTTGTTTGGATTATTTCACTGAAGTATTGCGAGTTTGAAGAAAATTCTTTTTATGTCGTTTCGATCTCTGGCTTAGTGTGATCACTTTACGTTAATAGCGTTCTCGATAAGGTGAGTATGTACTTGCAAAATTCTCAATCATGAGAATCTTCCACTTGTTCAACATGTCATTTAATTTTATACGTGTAAATAATTTTTAATTACACTGGCCGACACGATTTTTGTAACACAAAGCAGATCTTTATTTTTTAAATGAAAATATCTTTTTATGAATAGGAGAAATATTCTTAAATCCCTAACACGTACCATTTTTCAATAACTCAATAAAACTATTTTACAGTAGGAGGTCAATTTTATAAAGGGAACGTTAGCAGGTAGTCAGTTGAATAACAGGAAAAGTACCTGAACTGTATTGTTTACAATTTTAGACATAAAATTAAGATTAAAATTAGTTTTCTGTTGAGTTTCAAAGTGAGTGGTTCTCTGTGTGTGGAGAATAAAATGTTTTAAGGACGAAAATGTCGAGACAGATGAGCCGCAGTTGCAAAATCTCTCCCTACAAATTTTGTTACATTTGAGGAGAATTTATGGTGAAATCACAAGCCAGGCCGTTTTCTGAAAGTGTTAAAAAAGCCCACTTGCTATATTTTTGTGCTATGCAACATTACTACAATTATATCTGCAAGGATCTACGACGTTTAAAATCAAACGTAGAGTTTACAATAATTTACGCGTGATGAACGATGGGAATTGAGAACCAAATTTATCGGCATTGTATTATAATAAGTTTTTTTTTTTTAATTATTTCCAGTTAAAATGTAAATCGCTGTAAAGTTTACATTTTTTCCATTAAAATAATGAGCGAATAGAGGGCAAGGGGTGTTATTAGTGCAGTACTGGTGCTCTCTCTTTAATTAAGTGCCGCGTCCGGGGAGTGGCTGCTAGCGATGAAATACAGTCAGTGCTTGCATCCAGGCTAATTCCATTTGGTTAATTATATTCAGGAGATATAAAGGTCACGAAACTATACAAACTTATATAGTAGCCTACTCGAGACTCTTTCCTCGAAACGCGTATTTTGAGCCCACTTTTTTTAAATACAATAAATCTCTGATTTGTCAAATCTTTCAAAAGGTTCTGCAGGTTAGTGTTCTCTATACAACCTTAAAGATCAACGATAAATTGGTCATGAATTAATGACAGATTAATAATTATTGGTCCAATTAATTATCTGTGGTGCAATACACGCAAGAAGATCGATCGATAGCGACAACGGTGGCTGAAAAATCACGGATCGTACAAATATTTTTTTTTTATTTAAAAGATAAATCGTTTGTTCCTACACACATGTACCAATTTATTATTGTAAATGAGCATGTTAGTATCAACGAAACAATTTATTTTAATGATATTTGAAACCAATTTATCTGCCGATTTATTAGTAGATACGGTTCATCGGTAAGATTTATCTTTACGTATGTGTCTAACTGGGTTTTGAAAACTTTCAATTAAAAAATCTTTACGTTAATTTCAGTTACGTTCTACCAAACCCTTTCTTATGGCCTGTATACATCTGACCACGCCCGGTTACGTAACCAATGCAACGTTGCAACGCCCGGTTACATAACCAATGCAACGCTATGTTCGCGGTGGTTCGTCACGAGCCGTGTACTATAGAATTTTCATACTTAGTAATAACAGTAACTGATCCGTCATCTGAATATTATGGAAATTAGTTCAAAGTCTTCCTTAAGTTTCTGCGTAACTAAATAATTATTATTTTATTTAACTATTCTTATTTCTTTTTTCATATTATTATTTTTGTTAATATTATAAGAAATATGAAAGCACAACCCTTGACAAAATTTTTCATAAAAGACGCGGAGAAGCCTTAGTTGTTTATTCAAATTTACAAGTATGCCATACAAAAAAAAACAATAGAATAGCGTGATATTATACAGACTTCATCAAATGAAAACGAAATATTTTATTTAACCATGAAATATTAACTTTTTATAAAGCTTTCACCAATAAACAATGGGGCACTATTTCCCTATTCATCGCATCATGAGAGAACGGCCGGACCGATTTCGTTAATTATTCTTCTTTTTTGGCGTATTTGCTATTACTTGCTTTGCTATATACATATATACTTCTTATTCGAATTTAATTAGTAGTAAAGACAGCACAACATCTGTCGGGAAAGCTAGTAAACAATCTTACATAATATAAAAGTTTGAGGATATTCTATTAAAGATACGTAGCAAAGATTTTCAGAAATAAATACATCTCCAATCCGTGTAACAAACATCACACTTTTATTATGTTTGCATATTATTAGGGCTTATAACTCGCAACTTATAAATAGAAATATAAATAGAAAAAGAAAATGCATATTTTGCTGTTACCACCGTACCGGGATACAAATCCACGACCACTACGCTTTACTACGAAAACCGTCGACTGATACCACTAGGCTACCAACCAATTCAATAACAAACACATGTGGACATAAGAAATAATAAAAAGGATGAGAAGTTTTTGAAAATATGATCTTCAATACTAAAAAAATATATGTTTAGCATGTAAATAATTTTTATCAACGAAAAAAAATTAACCACAAAATTAAGCGAATTGTCAAATGCTCCCGAAAGGATAATAATTTACTGTGAAAACGTTAATAAACATGTCCGAAATCACATACGAATTACTGATAATAAAATCGCGACTAATTTACATAGCTACTAACATACCCCTTTTATTTTCGAGCCCCGAACAAAAAGGTCGACAGAGAGAGAGGTCTTTTTTTAACATACTTTCTATTCAAAGTAATTCAATTTGTTATATTATGTACGTAGATTAAAGTGCTTTTTATCACAAGTATTTTTATGAAAATAATTCTGTATTATCACTCGTACTTTATATTTTATTTAAGCCCTTCGTGTATTTCATATTTTTAAAAGGAGGTATATTTATGTTTATTCTCGTTCCTAAATCCGTTAACTGTCAAATTTGTGTCATGTCATATTAAGTAAACTCCGTCTTCTTGTGGAATATTATCATCATTCCAGTGACATAATGAAACACACAAAAATTTATATTCATATCAAAAATGATATTACTAATAAGTTTTTAAACTTCGTAGTATAATCATTTTTGCTAAAAACTCCTCATGATTCTGCAGACGTAGTGCTGAAAACTGAAAATTCATTCTAGCACTGACCTTTCACAATAAGTCACAAAAAAGACGTCAAAGCATGCATATTATTTGTAGTTTAGAAACTGCGGATGTGTGCAATTTGATTAGATTTCAACTCGTTATGTGTAATAAATTACATCGTATCGAGTAAGCATGGTTTTTTTTCCATTTCACCGTATCTCGGATGAATGAACTCGCTGAATGAACTAGCACTTTGGTCGCCAGATAATAAATGTCAACTATCTCCTGGCGTATGTCACAACAACAAAGCGAAAGATTTCCGAAATTACAGAAGCGAACATACTGAAAAGGATCATAATGCAAAATATCAACAATAAAAACAAAGGACCTGTTCAGGGCCAACTGACTAGAGACCTCGGTACATGTATCCGGATCTGCCAACTTAATATTGAAGGAATAAGTTCTGTTAAGTGCCAATTGTTGGGACGGATACTCTCTGAGAATCAAATTGACGTCGTTGCTCTTCAAGAAACACAATATATAAACTGCGAAGAACAACTCGCCCAAAGAGGAAGGATACCCGGTTACGATCTTGCTGGAGCCACATATCATCATGCCTATGGAGTTGCCACATACTTTCGTTCTGACATTGAAGACGCATTCATCCAGTCGGTGTCAACCCTTCCAACTAATCCCCACCCTGCCATCTATGTGGGTGATTTTAACAGCCACCACACGCAATGGAAATATGCAACTAATAACGAGGATGGAGAGAGGCTGGTGAATTGGGCGGAGGATCACAACATCCACCTGGTTTTTGATGCAAAAGAGCGAGGATCCTTTAGATCAGCTGCATGGAAACGGTATTATAACCCAGACCTCTGCTTTGTCTCCACTGCAGACAACAAGCCATTGGCATGCAACCGCAGAATACTTACCGACTTTCCTCATAGCCAACACCGACCAGCAATCATAGAGGTCGGCATAAGAATTCCACTCATATACTCCTTTCCCAGACCCAGATGGAATTTCCAAAAAGCCAACTGGCCGGCTTTCTCCAGAGATCTGGATAAGTGCCGCTCTTTTCTAATATCATGATTCCCCACCTTATCAATCAGTCTTTTTCTGCATATCCCGCGTAAAGGTATCAATTCTACAGCATTTATATCAACTTCCAGATGTTTCCTCTATATCCATGTTTCACTTTCATACATTAAATAAAGCTGATTCCAGAATAAACAACAAACGCTTACTTTTCTCAGTTTTCGAAAGACAAACGGGAACCAAAAACTTTTGAGTATCCTGTTACACATTTTTGTTCTTTTTTAATGAATCTGTACCCCTATTCTCTGTTTTATCGGAAGGTAGTCACGGTGAGAAGGGTTACACGACACATTTTGTATGAAAAACGTCTATACGTATCGAATGCGACAGCATTTGTTTCTAGAAATATTTCTGTGGCGGCACTTAACACGTTTCCCACACAAAATGTATCGTGTAATACTCACTTTACTACCGTGACTACCTTCCGATAAAACAGAGAATTGGGGCTCTGTACTCATTCAAAGTGAACCCAAATGCACTCTTTCAAAGTAAGATGTTTGGCAGCTTAATCGAACTCTCGACCTCAATTACGAAACAGTGCGAAAGCCGACGTGTAACCCCTAGGATACTTACCACTTCAGGCGTCCGCCTTAGAAGTCACACCAAGCTGACTACACATCAACGGTCGCAACCACGTTTAATATCCATTATCAGACCCACGATAATTTGGTTCCAACAAATTAATTTTTACGACATTTGGTTTAGGTCGTTCTATGTTTGAATTTTACAGCGAGATAATTCATTTAAAATTGTTTCAGTACAGTTTGGTATGAATATTAATTTGCTGTGATCCATACTGTATCGAATGTCCTTAAATATTTGAACATTTCACTATGAATGGTTCGGTACAAAACACCGAAACAAACGACCTATTTGAATAAATCACGGAACATAACAGTATTCGGGTTCCACGCGTCCGTACATTTCGTGGAATCCATTTAACTATGGAATTAAATTTCACCAGATATTTAATGGTTGAACATTTAATAAATAGGTGGTCCATCTATCGGTGGGTTTGATTGAAATATATTTCCCAACAATAATAATAATAAATTTCCCAATAATACAAGACGCGATACAAGAATTATTCATCTCTCCTTCATTACTTATTTACCCGTTTTACGCTCCGTCAATATTGAAAGGGATAAATAAAAAATATATATATTAATAATACATTACAATGTTCAGATAATCGATAGAACAACCGGTGGAAATTTGTACGATCCAATTTATTTGCCAGTGTTTTTCATGTGGCTGATTTCATTTACTGGATAAGGTCGTGTGGCTGAATTTGTTACTATAATTTCATTTACTGGATAAGGTCATGTGGCTTGAATTTGTTACAATAATTCCATTTACTGGATAAGGTCATGTGGCTGAATTTGTTACTATAATTTCATTTACTGGATAAGGTCATGTGGCTGAATTTGTTACAATAATTTCATTTACTGGATAAGGTCATGTGGCTGAATTTGTTACTATAATTTCATTTACTGGATAACGTCATGTGGCTGAATTTGTTACTATAATTTCATTTACTGGATAAGGTCATGTGTCTGAATTTGTAACTATAATTTCAATTACTGGATAACGTCATGTGGCTGAATTTGTTACTATAATTTCATTTACTGGATAACGTCATGTGGCTGAATTTGTTACTATAATTTCATTTACTGGATAAGGTCATGTGTCTGAATTTGTAACTATAATTTCAATTACTGGATAACGTCATGTGGCTGAATTTGTTACTATAATTTCATTTACTGGATAACGTCATGTGGCTGAATTTGTTACTATAATTTCATTTACTGGATAAGGTCATGTGTCTGAATTTGTAACTATAATTTCAATTACTGGATAAGGTCATGTTCTGATTGTTTCTGATTATGAAAAGGGTCATGCTGGATTGTGAATAATTTTAAATAATACATATTATTATATAATAAAATAAATATATGTTGCCGATTATGTTCCATTGATTTAATTGCTGCTGAATTTTTTCGTATGATTTCATTCACTGGAGAAGGACATTTTTTTTTTATTTGTTTATATTTTTTTTAAGCGCACTCCTTTAGCATCTGTCATTCGGCATCGTTATAATGCCACAGCCATGTCTGTCCATCTCCTCTCCACAATAGTCGAAGTGTTATATCCACACTGGGTGCGCTGGCAATAGCGTTATTCATATTATACCCAAAATTCTTCTTAAGCAGTTCGTTTCAAATGATGCAGATTTTTTTAACTCTCTGTTTTGGTCAGTAGGTTCAACTCATGCTCATACAGAAAAAATGGGCAACAAACATGGAGCAATTGAATAACATTTCCTTCAATGAACTTTTTTTTAATTTGTTACCCACGCCTTATTGAACTCTGTACACTGTACAGTTTTTCCTCTTGAATAAAATCCAGACAACTCTCGCTCATATTTGAGCAGTTCTTCCTTCTGAACGAGCTCCGGTTTTTCGTTTTGTGCTCACGCAACTCCATTCCACTGTTACAGGATGATAAACAAAATAATAACAAAACTCTATATATTTGAAAAAAAATATGAAGTGGGTTAAATAAACGGAGTTATTTGCAGAACGGAACGTGCCGTAGGACGTGGAACGGCGCGGCTCAGGAATGTGACTAACGATAACAATACGTACAACCAGCTTAAATGCCACCCAGGCGCCTTTTCAACCTGGAGTTTATAACGGAGCGTAGCACTACGTAGCCCTCATCGAGAGTAACACCTCTACGTGTACGTAAATGGGTAGGCTACGGCATAAATCCCCGAGGTCGCTCGTGGCAAGATAACGTTAAGAATATTCAATGTGAAACGCTTGGGCTGGCTTCAAGTTGAAAAATGCCTCCCAAACTTAAAGCTCTTTCAACTCATACGTAGTTCTTACTTGTTCACATTAGCTCGCTTCCCGATTCTTCCAAAACTTTTCTATAAAAAGGAATGAAATAATATTGTGTTCCTTTTATTCTCAACTAATTTTCAATGCGGTGTGTGTGTTTTTTCTGCCGCAAAAGTTTTTTTTTATAAATCTAATTTGTGAAGGAATCCCGATGAGATAGAGAAAATCTATGTAATATTATTATTTCTTTTTGCCGTGTGATATAATGAAATACGTAGCAGCCTTTCTCAGATATATTTTATCAGAACATTTCCCAAGGATATACAAGAACCTAATCAGTACAGGTAGACTTTATCTATGTTTTTTTTTTCATTTTCCGCGTGTGAAATATAATTCCACCGGCAGATATGTCAAAATTCGCAAAAGCGAGTGATGTTTTTCTTTCATCGTGACGATTCTGTATGTTTTCGATTACTTTTATATTTTTTTTTTTCGGTAAGGTAATAATATTATAGTCGCCGTACTCCACACGTTCATTGAAGCGAAACTAATTTGATCTATTACATTTTTTTTATTTTCATTCACAATTCCTTCGTTTATTTTGTATGAAAAACATTTTTTTGTGTAGTCACAACTTTGATTACACGAATTTTTTATTACAATTTCTGTTCCATAAAATTATTTTTTGATGATACCTATAGGAATGATTTTTTTTTCCTCTTATGTACCTAGAAGAACTCAAGTAGTAGGTACCCACCTACTTGGACTTCAGAGGCAGATGAAATCTCGGTAACAAAACATTTCCAGAACAATAACACTTATTGTCTATCAAACCGTTTCTATCTTTTCTAACATATGTTCGTTCGTTTGAACATACGTATCAGGGTTAATAATAATTATTTTATTTTGTACGCCGAATAATTGGATCGTTACAAAGAAATGGTCGATAGAGCAGTGGTATCAGACAACAGCTTTCGTTCGTACAGCGTACTTAAAGTCGTGGGTTCGAATCCCAGCGCCATCCGTTTCCACTTTCACAAAGCAATCTTTGTTTTATGTGAAAGACGTCGAATGTATATTTGTCCTCTGGGTGAACCCCAGATTCATTTTATGAATAAAAAGTGCTTAACAAAATATTTGGGCCTACCTGTAATAATTATAGAAGATGACGTATTGATAAGTTTTCTTTAGTTACCTTTTAAAAGACCCTACAATGATACAAAAACTGGGGGTCGGAATACAAACATATCCAAAAACAATTATTTCCTATGCTAGCCGAGGAAGATCTTCTTTTTCACATACCCTATCAGGTCTTCTGAGTTTGGCAAAGGTCTCTCTGTTTTGCGCTGTCTGAAACAGTTCTTCGACGGTTGAGATTCTGCTACACTATCTTAAATTACACAGCCAAAAGATTTGCCTTCTATCGAGAAGGTGAAATCTAAGAAAGACTCAGTTGCTGGGTGGTGTGATGCAAGATGTCTTATAGGTTGTAATCTCCACCTAGCAGAGCGCTGCGTTGTTTTGTCAGCTATGACGGTGTAATATATACTCTTGAAGAGTTCAGAATATAAGTGAAGATGATTGAAGTATATATAGCAGCTCTTTTAAGCAGCTCAGAATGAAGAGAAATCCATGAAGAAGAGCGTGAATATCATTTCAATTACTGGATGTGGAAATGTTTCTGTGATTAATGCATGTTTGTGTAAAATATCAAGGATATATCGTAAATTGTATTGACAAGCATATTATATTAAAGTATTCCTAGATGTCAATCCATTTCAGTCTTCAAATCTTCACACACGTTTGTAATCATTTGGAAAGCGTCATGTTACTGTTGGTATATCTAATAGGAATGTTGTATTTCACAGTTATTACAGGTATCAAAGCTATCACAAACATGTCAAAGAAGATTCCTTCAATCGATGTCAATGTTATTATACCTAATAATCATTACTCATATTAAATAGCTGGAAATATTCCAGTAATGACATTTTTCATCAACGAATTTTGAATCATATTTGGGAAGCACGGCAATATGCATTTCATTCGTTAAGTTACTACCTATATTTGTCATGATTAAAACATTTTTGACTTTGATGGATTAACATACTTACAGGAAAAAATATACAAAACGAATCAAAATGGGAATAAGTAGGTTAATGGCTGAAAAAAATTCAGTTTGATGAAATCCTATGTTGGAGTTAGGAATCAAAATAAGCCTTAAAGGATGGTTTTAATAATTATTCTTCTAGTATATCGGTAAATGAGTTGTGCCGTGAGGTTGACCACCACACGTCCTTAAACCTCAACTGGTCAGAAAAGGCACAATGAGCCTCGGATGCCTTCGAGCGCAGTGGAGAGCTCTTGATGCCTCCCTACGCTCCTGAGTGGGGCTTAGGCCTCCCTCTGTGGGTTGGTGTGGGGGGATCCGCGGTGCACTTGATTTGTGTGGGGCTGGCTTTTCAGTTTGATTGCTTTGATCGAGCTGGGGGGTCGGTTTCGTGCGGGTCGGGTTTAGGTACTACGGATTGGTCTTCTCCGGGCTAGCTTACGTGGCGCGGGAGGCCATAAAGGGAGTATGTATGTAGGTATATCGGTAAATAGATTTTTTTATAAATGAATCTTCAAACACAAATACACTGTTTTATTCTTTCACAGTAAGCTACTTTAAGCCATTGGATCACATCTCTTTAAAATTGTGGAGAATTGGTTAATCAGATATTCGATTGTTTGAGTCATCCCATGCACAATATGCGCATACCTGTGAGTCCATCCATCCCCATGTACGCATGTTTGAAGAGGTGCAACGTACATCACATCTTATTCGGCTGACTCTACAGTGTACACCATATCTTTGGGTTGTGTTGTGCCAGGCACTTCCAGGCAGACCATATTGAATACTTTGCTAGTAAAACTGTCATGAATTATTTTTGATTTGCCATTTCCTGGACTTGTTTGATTCTAATTTTACGATTCCCGATGAAGATCAATAGGTTCGAGTTTTTTTTTACAAAATCAATCAATCAATCAATTCTCCCTTTTACACCCCACTCAGGGGCATAGGGAGGCAACAAGAGCTCTCCATTGCGCTCGATCTTGCGCAATGTTTATGAATTTACAAAATATCAATGGGATATTTAAAAATGTAACGATTATTGTACCCTCCTTTTGTGTCTCAACTCTCAATCATTGACTGTACAAAATAGCCTTTTTGTATATTATTTGATTAGGTTGATAACATTTTTATAAGTTGTTTGTAGCGTGACGGTTACAACGTTGGCTTTCGTATTGGAGGTCGTGGGTTTGATCCCAGTTGTCGACCATTTTCCTCTTTCACGACACAAGCTTTAAGTAGCTTAAGAGTGTATTTTTATGCTCAAATTAACTGAGCACAGATTCGTTAAAAAAATAACCCGAGTATTGTATTTGAAATACGTTGGTGATACACAATGTTCTAAGTTTGTCTATATTCTTGTGTATTTTTTAGGACTAGATCTTAACGAACATATTGTCAACAACTGACCTACTTTTCTCTTGGATAATGACTGATATACTCAAATTCACGTTCCAACTCAACACAAGAAGCTCTTGCTTAGAACTTAATCGGTTTCCAGTAGTTACGCAACTTATGTATGGGATAAAATATTTTCAGAATAGAGAAACGTCAAAAGTCTCAATAAAAATTGGATACGACGCAACTCAATCGTCTGTTTTTCATTTCAGAATAATAGTCAATAATATTGTTTCTAAGACGGTTCTAGAACTATTGTCAAGTACATATTAATATTACTAGCTAGTTACCCGTGGCTTCGCTCACGTGTTACTGTATTTTCTTTCTCTTCCTAAACAATGCAGAATTAATTATATTCGCATCAAAATTAATAATAATAAGAAACATCATCAACATTTCTTTTTTTTAATATATATTCTAAAATTTCCATTAAATTACTATATTTTTATTTATATTTGTCGTTATTAATCTGTATTTAAAAAAGATGTGCTTCTTATACAAATAGAATCAGCCCGCGAACTTAAAAATTTCGCTAACTTGACTGACATTGTTCTATGAGAATCCCAAAAAATAACTCGAATAACTTTTATTCCATCAAATGACGTTATTTGAAATCAATTTTTATATTGCTGGATATGAATAGAAAAATATTCAGGTCTCGAAAAGCAATGAAATTAGTGATCTTTAAAACACTTATTTCTATCTGCTTTGGGCATTTTTCAAGCTACAGACGTTTTTTTAACATTTCAATTTATATCTTTCACGTTGATTTGTTGTTGTTTGTCTGGTCGTAGGTTCGAAATTTAGTTCATAAATATCTTATCCTGAGCAAACACGACATAAAAGAATAAACGATATCGGTCCAGCCGTTCAGGTCGAAATAAATAACGTTAAACGTGAAAACTGTTAACGTTCCGAACGTTAACGTTTACCAAATTGAAAATGGTTTCCAAACAACAAAAAAATGCGTTTCGTCTTCAATATAATAGCAGCGTCGTAATACTTCCAAAGATTTTGAGGTAACGTTTATCGTTAATTTTGAATAACTGACAGAATTATTTTTTTGACTCGGAATTTGGAACAACATTGTTTAACGCACGTTGAACAACAGTTTTTACGTTATCTCTATGGAAATAACAACAAATTGTTAACGTTGGAGCTGTCGTTAATATTTCGACTTGGCCTCCAGGCGTGATGCGATGACCACGTAAAGTAGGTCTCCATTTTTATAATAACGTAATATTCTCCCTTTTAAGCCCCCCCCGCTCACCGCAAACCAGCCCGGAGGAAACTAAACTGCAGCAAACCCGATCCGCACAAAGCCAAAACCTAGCCCGATTGCCAAAAAGCCAGCCGCACACAGATCAAGCCCGTGGCGGTTCCCCCCAAACCACCCCATAATACGGGAGGCCTTGGACCCACTCAGGAGAATAGGTTAGGCATAAAGAACTCTCCATTGCGCTCGAAGTCGTCCGAGGCTCATTGTGCTTTTTCTAACCGGTTGAGGTTTAAGGAAGTGAGGTGGTCAACCTCAGTATTCTAATGGTATAAGTAATTGGCGTTCGACTATAAACGAATTTTCGACAATGTAGAGTAGGAAGAAAATTAACTGTCCACTGTTTATATTTTTTATTAGATGAAACGGATATCGGCAACTATCCGATATCCGGTCTATCCGGCGGCGTAAATAATATCCTGCCGGATACCGGATAGTAAAAAGAGGCATGTTTGTATAACTCATTGATTTGTTTATTAAAGTATCACTTAAGAAATACACCTTATAATCACAAAATAAATTCTACAACTTAGAAAATTGATTATCAAGCATAAGGTAAATTATGGAGAGTAATTCTATATAATATTTCGTTATATAGACTATTGGACTATATAGAGGAAAACAGCAGCTTTGCTGGTCTTCGTAAGTAAGGGAAGTTTCCGCGATTTTTGGAACAATAACGTTCCGGCAACGGAGTCAGTCCAATTGGTAAACCGCCTACGTAAGCGTAATTCATGCATTGTACCCATGGTAATTTACGCACTGGCCGGGCTCTAGTAAGGACTTCTTTAGCATTCTGCGAATTTTATAAATTTTTGAAAATAAAAACACCGATATTTTAAGGGGAGCGCTTTTTTTTCTACCGCAAGGGTTCCGAAGACAAAGAAGATCTTCTCATACCGAGAGGGTCTTCCTCGTGTTCTGCTCCTTCGAAGCAGAGCTGAGGGATCTGGAAATGGTGTGTGAGGAGGTCATAATATCCGGCTAACTGCTATCCCTTTCGTCTCTATTTTTTATACGTTCCAGTGGACAGTTAATTTTTTCGCACTATACAGTGACGAAATGATGTGGTCATTGACTTGCCAGTGTTTTCAAAACAATTATTTACGATCTGTCCTAAAATGATGTGAGGTTTTGTAGATAATTTAAAAATTTAATATTTTGCACATTGACTACATTTGATATAAAATAATTTACCTATTGACTTCATAATACTATTTACCTTTTTTCAACATATTATATCAACTTGCTATTCATGGTTTACGCAATAAATTCAAAGCAAGATTACTCACATAGTTTTTTTTTTGTTGCTAGTGTTTTTATGAAATGGCTTCAAATATTTTGACAGATCAAGACATAAAGAATTGCAATACAATCCAGATTCTTTTCGTGAACTTACCGTAAATTATTTTAGTAGAGATAATAAATTACTAAAATAGGTAGGTACCTACATAATGATTTTAATGTCGATCGTAAAAAAAACAATTCAGAATCGCTGTACAGGATGCATGGTACGAAAAATATATTGAAGTAGGTAGGTACGTAAAGTGTTTCTCTGAATTCACGGAAAGTGTATTATCTCTTATATAAAAATGGAA
This sequence comes from Mystacides longicornis, assembly GCA_963576905.1. NCBI lineage: Eukaryota > Metazoa > Arthropoda > Insecta > Trichoptera > Leptoceridae > Mystacides > Mystacides longicornis. The sequence goes on from OY756428.1 coordinate 21,549,980, forward strand.
CGCTTATTTGCGCGGTCATCGTATGGGTAAGAACACGTTGAAAGCCGATTACGATCCGCGCCGACCAGCTCAAAGATTGTTGTCTATGGTTTCCATGCATTTAAATGGGCGTGTCGGAAAGCGGGTTCCTGCTTTTTCTGTGGGTTTCCCCGTTCAAATGCATAGTAACATTCTTTGCGCCGGTTGGCGCTAGTCAGAATCGGCATTCTACGTGTTTCTTACCCTATGAGAACAGCTGAACTTATATCGCCCATTTTTTTGTCGTGTTTGCTTTTGTCTGAAGGGTCTTATGAAAGAAAAAAGTTGCACGGAATAAAAATAAAACTTCCACTATACATTTTTTCTAATTTTGAAATTAAATCAGGCGTTTAACAGGAATCAGTTGTTTGATAAATGATACGATTCACGGAATGCTGATAGAAAATAATATAATGATATGTTTTATAACAGATGCATCGGTTACAGTACCTAGTTAAAAAGGTATTAATGAATGTATCATTATACTAATTCATATTCAATAATATAAGGTCCACGTCGTCGTCTGTGTTAAATAACTTTAAACTGAAATCAACTTAAATTTATACATAAAATCTCGAACATATTATTTATATTCCAAGACGGGACGAAGTTTGACGGGTCGGCTAGTTCAAAACTATATTAATATTATAGATTACGCAATAGTTTCGACAGGTGTATTGGAGAAGGTAGGTTGGGCTGGGTAGGTACCTACCTACGTATATATTCATTGGGTAGGAACACGTAGAAAGCGGATTCCGATACGCGCCGACCGGCTCATAGATTGTTGCCTATGGTTTCAATGCATTTAAATGAGCATGCCGGAAAGCGGGTTCCTGCTTTTATGTGGGTATCCCCATTCAAATGCATAGTAACATTCTTTGCGCTGGTCGGCGCGGGTCGGTATCGGCTTTCTACGTGTTCTTAGCCATACACCGCGGCAGCACACCGGCCCGGCTCGCCGAATGAGATCCAACTGTCGATGGCCTGAGTCGGTATGTTTATTGTATGAAACGATGTCGTCAATAGGGGAGACCGGGGCGACAATTAACAAAAAAAATATTTTTAGTTGTATCTTAGAAATTATTTAATATTTAGACTTGATTTTTGAGATACATATGCTTTAATCATTCAGCTATTATGTTCTTATCTCAAAACAACCATAATAGAAACGATGCTTAAGATAGAACGCTTCTTCTTAAAAATGGCAGTTGTTAATTGTTACCTCACGTTTGGGGTTAGAATTAACAGGTGTGGGGCAGGTATTAACATAAGGGGTAACAATTAACTTTTTCTATTTTTTCCCCTGATGTGTTATTTTTTACTCACTGATATGTTATTTTTTACTCACTGATGTAAAGAAAAATAAATACGTGTAGGTACGACATATTTTTTTATTACCTACCTAATGAAAATAATAAATAGTTAGTCTTAAACAGATCACAATTTTGTATTTAAGCTTAACTAGTCATATTACAACAACATCATACAATGAGGTAGAAAATAATGACACATTTTTTTTATCTTAAAAGCTAGGTAACGAGTCTTTCATGAACATCTTCTTTAAAAATTTAGCATCGTCTTTAGATTTAAACAACGTACCTACATAAAATGTAGTTTAATACAAAATAAACAAAATTATCAAAGATAAGGAACTATTTTAAATGCCTACGTACTAAAAGTTTTCGGATTCATCATCTGAATTACAATTCAAGGATCTCATATCATCTTTGATACATCCTGCTTGGGTCGAGTCCTTGCAAGAGATAGGTACAGTGTATCCATTCATCATTATAGGAGACACGGCAAATGATAGGTACAAAAATAATCATCGTCAGATCTATCGCTTTCATTTAATATCATTTTATTCACATTCCCTACTTTTTTGTCTCTGTTTATATTCCTTTACCCTTTCGCTTATCTTTTTTGTTCTCTTTGTTCTGGTTTTTTGTTGCCATTTTTTTCTTTTTCATTTCTCTGATGTTATGTTCTACTTCTAGAGATTTTTTTTCCGGAGTATCAGTAATGATAGCTGACTTTTTAGGTCGTCTTTATTAGACGAAACTCGTGGTAGAGCTTTTGGCAGAGGTCTTATGGTTTCAACTGCAAAATCCGTAGCTCCTTTCTGCATGCCTGAAGGTCCAGCTACTGGTTCATTAGACATTTGCGATATCACTTCAGTCAGGCTTATATCTAAATTAGGCACATCGTCTAAACCTTTTTGTGGGGTAGGTTTTAACATGTTAATACAAGCCCCCTCGATTTGTTAATTATAGCCCCAAAGGTACATTTTTATAATTAAATTACGTAATAAAATGTAAGACAACAATTATTTCAAATTTGAAACGTGGAATTGTTAAGTATAAAAGATGCTACTAGGAAAACAAAAAACATAATCATAACACTTTATATTTATTGTGCTAATCAATATATCGTGAAGTATAAAATGTTCGTTACCTGCTTATAAATATCGACCGGCACATAACTCACTGAAACGACGCGCGGAGCGCATCTGACCATTACTGTAGCATGCGGCGCGATCTAATTGACAAGTTAACTTAAGCACTGACTGGTGTCGTAGGTATAGTTTTTGAGAAAAATGCTTGTTAATACTTACCTCTGTTAATTGTAGCCCCGGTCTCCCCTAAATTAAATTTTTACAAAAATTGTTAAGAAAAGTTTGAGATGTACTGCTATGATGTATGTATTTTTTATAGAAAAATAAATTATCTCGTTGTAGCGTTTCGGCGTTTTTCGATATTTTTATAAAATTCTGAAATATAGGCACTGAAACTCGTAAATTTGTCATAAAAAAATATTTTTCTTTATAAAAAAAGTGTGAGAAATCCTGGAACTTCTTCATTAAATTATATTTTAGATATTGTATTTTTCTATGTACATACACAATTTTAGGGTTCTAGATTTTATGGTTTTCGAGATATATGGAAAAATTAAATAAAAATTCAAAGGTTGATAACCCCTGACTGAAAAAAAAATTTAAAATTCTGAGTATACAAATTTTGTATGCTTAAAGTATTCAATATTTTCAGAAATTTTAGGATCTGTCCATCAAGCGAATCAAAAGTTATAAAGAGGGGACGGATACACACACATACACGTTGGAAAAGTGCCCCTCACCCCCTCCCCTCTAATTAATGATATCTTTTGAAAACGAAATAGTATAATTTGACTCTTTCTGAAGAAATCATTTTTTTGAAATTTCGATAAAACCAGTTTTAAACTTTTTAGGAGGCACTTAAAAATCATCCCTTTTTATATGTGCCCTTTTTTGTCCCTTTTAGTTAAATTTTTGAAAAATTGCCAAATACGCTAACACTCATTTCTATAGAAGAATTCATATGCCAAATCTCAAGTTCGTACCATGTCTAGTTTCCGAGATATTCGCATACTTTGAAAAACATTCAACCCTTATTTTCACCCCCTTAGGGGTGGAATTTCCAAAAATCCTTTCTTAGTGGAAGGTTTTGTATTAAGTCCTACCTTATTTCCAAATTTCACTTCTCTACGATTAGCCGTTTGGGCTGTGCGTTGATGAGTCAGTCAGTCAATCAGTCAGTCAATCAGTCAGTCAGGCACTTTCCTTTATTATTATAGATGATGGAATTGACAGTTTATCTTTCACTTTTTTTTTATTTTTTGTTAATGTTAGTAAAATAAAAAAAAAACACTATCAAACTGTAATATTTTACGTAAATTATGTTTCATTTTATCATTATTTTTGGCTGACGCATTCCCTTCCATTTATTACCGTATGTCGATATAGTTGCGCAAACATTTTTCTTGAAACGTCTTTGAGTTTATGATCGCAAAAAAATATGGAGTATACAAACATCTGGTACCCAAAAAGGTCGCCCATAAACTTTACTTTTAACAACAGTGCTGTTTTCTATTAGAAATACTCCATGGATTTGATACGAGCTTGTTATATTTAGATTGAAAAAATGTGACGAAAATCAAGACATAAAACAAAAGAAAAAACCACGTAAAAGCAAAAGAAATTTCTACCACGTAAAAGGCAAGACATCGCAGAATTCAATACGTTAAACATTCATGAATGCTAGTAGACATTCATAATTTCTTTATAATAGGTTACATTAGTTTGGTTCGTGTAGTCGTCTTTAAATTCCCATATAAGCAAGACTTTCATTCTAAGCAGTGCATTAGAGGAGATTTTAGGGTAACATAGTTTATGGATGATGACTCTATTAGTTATTTTTTGCTTCACAAGTTTACCCGGCAACGCCCATCACCTCTTCGATTATGGAGATGAGGTTGACGTGACTCGGACATGTTTTAAGAATGACGAATGACATTTAGCGGTGGAGAGTGTCGTTTTCCTCCCATCAAAATCTCGAAGACCAGGAACACTCTCTTATACCGTGTTTGGTTCCTTCGAAGCAGATCTGAAGGATTTGGACGTGGAGCGGGAGGTGGTCATTGCAATAACGTAAAATCAAACACCGTAGTAAAGATCTTGTTGCCTCCCTATGCCCCTAAGTGGGGTCATCGGAGAAACTGATAAATTCATTGTTATGAGACTTTCTCTAGAATTTCGAATCTTATTTTCACTGTACGAAAATGTTGATAAAACCATAAAAAAAGTTTTTGTTTTAATCAAATCATATTATTTGTCATTACAGCAATTAATAATGGAGTTGTAAACCCAAGTCTATTTTAACAGTTATAATTTTTAGTCATACACTCATAATTACCAGATAATTTAAATGATAATTCCTACACAACATATTTCATTACCAACTCAACAAATTACACAGCTTTCCGACTGACCAGCAGTCATAAATCTTTTCGGAACAACGACGGAAAAAAAAGATTCATTACGTTTTTTTTCAATTCATTATTTTAGTGTAATTAAATAATAATAATATGGAATTTCCATAACGCAACATGAAGCTGCTTGTAACATTTTTAATTTTCCACGATACAAAACGAGGTAGGGTAGTGTGTAGGCTCTACGAAGGGCGGGTGAACGAAAGGCGAACTAATGAATAAAAATGATATGTCCACCTTTCCGTGTGTCACATAAAAATGACAAAGTATTTTAATGTCTGGTTTAAAATATGTATCAGATGTACGGACGTTGCGATACTCATCTGTATGTGACAAGGGGTATGAACTTGCGGAACACAACTTAATGGCGAAATGGACAATTTATTTAATTAATTGCGTATTTTTTATACAATTCTAATCAAAGTGTCACATCTATGTTCTACCTAGTCCTAAATACTGGGTGCCATTTCGCGTGGCTGTCCTTCAGTGTGCCACCGCGGATATGCTAATGATATTCTAATAAATGTAGGTACGTAATAAGGGCAAATCTCATATTTTATACCCTTTTTAAAGCAATAATTTGGCATTAGACGTACACATTTTTTTCACAATCCCTTTTTTTGCTTCATTAAAAATTATCTTTTAATCATTTTAAATTATTTGACACAGTTTTAGTATCCAGGGATATAAATTATCCACGTTTACCTATCCTCGGATTACAAACCTCCAGTACCTACTTACTTATTCTTGCCTTCGCCTTTGTCCTCTTTATTGCGTTAATTTTTTTTGTCGTTCGTCGCCAAGAATTTCTATCAAACCCCAGTTCTGATTGTATGCGCTCCTCTGATCTACGATTATCATGGATTGGATTGGATGGCCTGGCCTTGTGTTCTTGGGATTTTGACGTAAAGTGAAAAGCAGCAATGTGCGGAACATATTTTGAAATCTGGTTTGCCGGAATATTAATGTGATTAAAGAATAGATACGAAAAAACTGTGCCAATACTTCTTTAATAGTGGACCAAGGGCCGCAAGTTATATTGAAATTCAACACATCTTCGTCAAGTTTATTTCAAAGTCAACTTCAATTTTCATCTTTCGCTCAAAACACTAGCAATAAAAAATTTAAATAAAAAAACAAAGTGGATTGGATCGTATTAAAGTTAGATGTAATTAAAATTCTGACATGGCTCGGTATATTTGATACGCAATCTCAGATTAATGTTTCATTTAAAATTATTTATTACCTCTGTTTACACACCCCCAAGGGTCAATTAAATGCGAAGCCTATTTTTCATGGTCTCCACCGCTCACATACCTCGCAGAATATCCACCGACATGCGTACATACTTGATGAATAAATTGGAGTATCAAGTTGAAATAAACACGAAATATTATTATCGTTGCTTTCAACTTTCATTGCTAGTAAGTATATTCAATTTCACTTTGAAGTATTGTTGCGTAACACTAGATCATGATTCGGAATTAAAATAATTACAGGCTGCTTTTCCCCAAATAGAAAATACCTATTTTCAATGAAACTTCTACAATTTAATATACCTACATCACATTTTTTTTAGACAAGTGAAAAAAAAAATACAGTTTAAGGTACAATAGTAAAGTCGCACCAAATTCATACAAATGAATTTGTCGGCGCGTTCTTCTACAAAAATAAAAACAATAATAAAAAATAGCAACATAGAACCTAACCAATAGCAGCAAACAATATTATTCTTAATTATTTAAAAATGTTTAATTATAAATGAATCTACATCTCTACAATCTTGATTATTTAAACAGTAAGAAGGGAGGTTATTGCAAATATTCGGGTAGGAAACCACCGTTTTCATGCACAGTAGGTATATGAAGATTTTGGTCCATCTGACAATTTAGTTATTTAATGTAAGGTCAGTTTAGCATTAACATAACAAATACAAGTAAAAAATCAATACAATGAGCAGGCAAAAAAAAACAATTTGTCACAAACAAATGATCCAAAGAAAACAAAAATTTTGCTCCATGAGAAGCAATGTCGCTGTTACCAACTAACTTAAGACAATAATTTGAAGGCACATATTAAGCACGCGAGAAATGGTCGAATCTATTATCTTTTAAATAGACGAATTTGGAAATTAAAATTTCAATGGAGTTGGATGATTGAGTTCTGTTATAAATATTTGAAGAATTCAAAAATCGAAGTCTTGCATTGGTGCAAGGACACGAAAAGTATATAAGTGTATCAGCGTATTCATCACTCAGGAGCTATGATCAAATTATTCTTACTATTTCTGACTTTTCAAAGTAAAAGCGTAATATTAAACTATTTATCCGTTGTCATTTTGTAATCTGAATACACAACAAGTCAGGTTCAACTGCAACTATTTCATAATAAGTTGCAATCGATGCAAATCAAACCATATAGGAATTATTGCATCTTCAATAATTTATTATCTTTGACAGAAACCTTGTAAAAACAGCACGGTGTATTTTCAAATAGTACCTTCGTATATTTATGTATTATGTTATGCGATGAATTGATCAAACCCCTTGACAAAACCTCAACACACCGGGTTTGTACACAAAAACCTGAACATAAACTATAAAAATAACGGCTTATGTACGCCGCAATCACTTATAATCCCTCAACGTATCACGTCGATCAATATAATTAGGGGTAATTTAAGGTGTGTACTTGTGATTATATTCTAGGTGCTATAAATGTGTACTTTACGACCTTTTACCAATACGGATTAGAGTTTTTATATACTTTACTCATGTGTTTTATTTAGAAACTTGGCACGCTTAATTGCTCTATTGTTTTTTTAAATACATGAACTAATTTTGGTTAAAGTTTTTTTCTGACTTTAGATCCTATTCTGGTCTTGTATAACTTATTTATTATACAAAGACCTTTATTTTGATTACCGAAACGAAGTGCCTCAGGAGAATTTTGTGCATAAGATGGTACCACCGCATCACGAACGACGCTATACGTCGGCGCAACCAGCGCAGGCCCATCACTTCCACCATTACGGAGAGGAGATGGGCATTAGGCTGGGCCGTTCTAGTATGGAAGTTTAAAAAGTGCTTCTAATCTTAATGTAATAGTGATAATTTGTTGCCTTATGATGTATTATAACTATCTACAAAATTTCATGACAAAAAAATAAGATCTTCTGTCTCCGAATCGACCTTGAAGTTTTGTATGGGACGAAAATATCCCATACTAACTGATATTTTTATAATAATCATGTAAAATGATTCCGGTCTTGTTTTTTTATTCACTTTTTTTTATTATACCACAGATAATTCAAGAACATACTTCTATTTATTTAATAACATAAAAATAATAAATAAAACTTTCAAATTTTTTATGTAAAGCAAGTATATGAAATTATGTTATTTTGCGGTGATTGTTTTTGATAAATTGGGTTTGATATCTTTTTTACTCGTTGCTTTCTAAGCTTTTACATAATATTTTATTGATAAATTTCTCCGTTAAGTTGGTGAGGCTTCTTTAACAATTTCACAGATCGTTAAACTCCTTGGATATGACAAGAAAAATTCAGGAAACTGTATTTATTCATCTTCGCCATTGTATGTAATGAATGCCGTAAGATCTTCGTCGGATACTTGTCGATTGGTGTTTCTGTTACATTTTGCTGTCTATCTATAACTTAGTTCTTGTAAAAGGATGCTTCAAAATTTACTTTCGATACTTCAAGGATCAAAAATGCGTTTTTTTGGGTGATTCGAGCTTTCACTATCCAGCGAGCGGTTCATTCTCTTACTTCATAGTGTATTTTGAGCGAGATAGCTTTTTCTTTTAGTAATTACAGTTTATATAACAGATTTGATAATCTGATAAATATATGGATAAGAAATTAAACTTCCATAGGTAACTGGATCAGTTGCGAGGTAAGTTGGTGCACAGACATTAACAATAAAGATAAGTTAAAGTCATCAAACTTTCTGAAAGAAGCGCAGTCGCAGAATCCTATGAGCTTAGTTTAGCGATTATTACATGGATTATTTTTCCTGGACCTCAGTTGCCTAAATCATTAGAAAATGTTCCTGTTGGTATGACTATACCAATTTGGAATAAATATAATTGATCTTTTCGTAGATCTTGAAATTATAAAATAGTAGTTTCTCTTGTAATCACCTGGAACATATCAATTGTTTTTTATTTTATTTTTCCAGTTGTTTTCCAATTTGGTCAGAATGCGTATGATGACTTGAGAAAGCACTATCAACACATTATTATACAAAAACCTAAATCTATTGTTACTTGCAGTTTTTTTCTAGATTATCGGCGACTCATTCAATTAGGATTATTTGCAATAAGCAAAATATTCATTCTAATGGTTTTATTAGTATTTTCTCCTGCAAACTAATTATTCAATCATGTTTTCCGGTATTTACCTACACTTTTTTTCATTACATCAGACGATAAGTAAAATATCCAATGAAATGTTGCTTTTTGAAAAGAAATCTGTAATCGATCTCTCAATCGGTTTCGGTGTTCCAAATTTTCCATCAATTTAGAATCAGTTTCCTTTAACACTCTCTTAATTGTTGTTCATCTGTATTTTTGTCCACTTTTTCTAATCACTAGCCTAAAACTTTGGCTTTACGGCCATCAAAATACAAAACTGGTATTTTTAACCCTTTTCTCATTTCATGCGATTTTCTCTTGTTTATTGCGGCGCTTTATATACTTTGTTGCTATCTTAAATTGTACTATTATGCTTTATATCATACAGAACTAATTAATCCATCATTTTTATGACATAAAATCTTAAAAAATATTATGTTAAACATATTTTTACTTTCTTTATACCTGCTTCAAAATAGGACAAATTTAACAATTTCTTGAAACTTTGAGCTCAATTCGGAGACAGAAGATATCTTTCGAATTGAAAAATATTTTGCATACGTATTTAAAACAGCATTTGGCACTAAAATATAACTATTACGTTAGCAATAGAGGGAAAAAAGGAAATCGGCCCACACTAATGGGCATGGTTAGGCCTTCTCGCTAGGTGAAGTATTTTTTTTTGTTATTATTTTTGTAGGTAATTATGTAGGTATACTTCATTTTATCATTTTTTTGTTGGTGGTGCATACCACTCCACTCGAATTATTAAAAAAGAACTAAGTATGCAGTTTCTTTCCGAAATTTCAATCCCCACCTTTACACGTAATTAAACTCTATGGATGATGATTTTTAATGTGTTCCTACAGCCTTTAATGAAATTCGCTCTAGCAATAATAATTATTGCACTGTATTCATTTTACACTTTAGTTTCTTTTTCACCAGTGACCATGCAGGATCTGTGCCTGCGAAACTATAACGTAGTAAATATTTTTTTTGTGGAATAACAAATAAATTGTTTCATTAAAAGTAAGAATTTTGATTTATGACAAAACTTGTAAAGAAGTTGACGTGTGAATCGTAATAAACTAAATTAAGTTATTAATTTATACATAACTAGCTTTCCCGACAGACGTTGTCCTGTGGTTCTAGCCCGAAGTGGCCCGTTAATATGTACATGATGTGCACTGTGCCCCCGTTAAACAATACAAAATTAATTCGATTGAGATAAGATAATAAAATAATAACATTAAACTATTTCTGAAACATCCCTATTTCATTCCTATTCAAAGCTCTGACGGGAACAACTTGAGAAAAATGCGCTCACGCACACACCCTACCTCGCCTATTACCAACACGAATGTTCCCGATAATATTGTTGACTTGGTATGAAAATTTTCGAAAACTATCGAAACGGTGCGGTAGAATAAGTGGGATGGGCTACTGTAAGAGCGTATGCGAGAATGAGAGGGAACTACTCACGATGTCGTGGGCGCGTCCCAGGTAACCTTTCCATACAAACTTAAATATTGTATTTTACATCATTTCTTATCCATTTTTTTTTACTTTTTATTATAGTTGTTCTGTTATCCGGAGCGGAAAACAATCCAATACATCAAACATCAGAAGAATCTGTTGTGACAATCTCGAGTTATAAGTGTTCGCACTAACCCGACTTTAATTTATATAATAGATACTGTTGAATTTCACATATATATTTTTTTTAAATAAATCTAGTTCATGTAAAATGCGTTTAATTTGGTTTGAAACGAGCCAGTTAAACAACTGGATTAATTTAAAATAAACCAGTTGCTTCCCAGGAGGCTCCTGACGTTGCAATCTATATAATATTTTAGAAATGTTTGTTTTTTTATTTGCCTTTTGTCGTTGCTTTACTGTATATGTGATCATCACGCCTAAACGGCTGAACCGATTTCACTAATTCTTTTTTTGTCGTGTTGGCTTTTATCAGTAGAAGGTTCTTATGAAAGAAAAAATTAAGAAAGTTGCGTGGTAAATCTACCTAATAATTCAGAAATGTTTTTTTATTTGCTTTTTACCGTATGTCATAGCATCACGCTCAAAATACAAATGCTACGTCAGATATGAATCTGCACAGAGCCGTGCAAAATGCCGGAGAAGGTTCTTGAATACAATTTGCTGCATTAACTTTAATATATTTAGAGCTATTTAAAAAACCCTATTTTTTAGGATCTTCACACAAAATTTTAATAAACATTAAAAGTGTCATTCTTCTTTTTCTGTGCTTATGTCAGTTATAGAGGTCTGCAAAGCAATGGGAAGCTAGACTAGAACCTGTTTAATTACCTACCGATCAAGCCTGACAATCGGAATCAAAAACGTAAAGGAAGACGGGTATAAGCTAGTAGAATATAATTGTACTTACACTCATGACAAACATACGTTTTCCAATCGCAATCCAATAATATCCTTCGTATTTGTATTAGTTAGTGCGGCGTTTCCTTTTTTATCGACTGCGAAATAGTTGTTTTATTATTTTACTGCGCGACCATGGTATATAATAGTATATTGGCAAAATTGGATCTTATTTTAAAATGTTTTAAAAAAATTCTGATAAGCCGTTTGAAAAATAACTTATTATTATGACGTGTGATGTTGTTACTTGTAAATTAAAAGTAAGAGGAATACTTCTAAGAAGGGAAGGGCTTCTTTTCACCGTTTTCTATATTTGATTTTCCACGTAGCTCGTAACAAGATCATTCAAACAGTTCAATTATTTCTGTCATCAGCTCTCTCGTGACCATTGTTGGACATAGGCCTCCCCCTTCCACTTCCACCGCTCTCTGTTATGCGCGAGCCTGAGCGAGCAGCAATGCTACTTATATCGTCAGACCATCTCGCCAGTTCTCGAACGCCACTCAAGAACTTTCTTGGTCCATCTGGTGTCGGTTACTCTGGCTACATGACCAGCCCAACTACAATTTTAATTGGCGACCCTTTGATACACATCGATGACTTCTGTTTTCTGTTTTATTGTTTTCCTATCAATTAATAGATACTCAGCATCCTCTTTTTCATGGCTCGTTGTGTCGGAGCTAATTCATGTAATATTCTTTTAGTACACGTAGAATACATGCATCAAGGAGCCTTCTCTTTGAGTAGTTGGAATAATTAAGAGACTTCAGGATAAAGGACAGTCAACCGAACGCTATCCATGCCAGGCTATCTATTTCTGCTTCTTGATTCTCTCTTCTTAGCTTTATGGTATGGTCTTTACTAATTATTACCAATTCCGATTCTGTCTCCTTTCCTTTGTTGATTGTGAGGGTTTATTTTTGGCTACCCGGTATTGTTTTCTGCAACTCACAGAGCACAATATTACATTACGGAAACGGTTGGTTAGTATACTTACAGACAAAAGGAAGTAAGGACGTATGCGTCGCTTCTGATTGCGTTAGTGCTGCTTTAGACATGAAGGAATCCGGGCGAATGTAAGAGGTCGTTCCCACTGTGTCGTGGGTCGGATCCGACTTTTAATCGGACGTCGTCGCTTCTGTTTCCACTGTGTTTTTTTGGGAACAGTTTTTACCAACGACAAAAATGTTGCCGAATAAATGTGAACATATAAAATGTTCATTCACCAATATTATACGACATTTTATAGGATCCGACACACGTGACAACGATGAAAAAGAATGAGCCCTGTTTAAATTGGGGCTAAGTATCTTAGTTGCTCTCACTTCATTAATAAATATGAAATCATATAGCCCTGATTTCCTAAAAAAGCGGTGCCGTTATAGTGGCCGAAACATTAAGGACGCAAAGTAAACTGTAAACAATAACAGTGTCAATTACCTATGTCTAGGAAACCACGCCTTTTGGTTGACAAAGACAACGTTCAAAGTCACAGTATATTTCGTTCATTACGGTTGCTATACGACGCCACTGCTTTTATAGGAAATCAGAGCAGAGCTCAAAGTGAACACAAATACACTCATTGACTCTTTCACAGTAAGCTACTTAACCCTAGAAGCCTAATCTACGTCTGCGAGGCGTACACGAAACCGAAGATCGTTTGTATCTTTCTAACGGTTGAAGCTAGCGCATCGTGCTCATTCGCCAACTCAGTGGCCGCCGGGAGCTAGCGTACGGTGTCCTTATCATTAAGGTAAGTCCCGCCATTTTTGATTTATAGAAGTATTGCACGCCTGCGAGACGTATGATTAGGCTTTGCGTAACTTTTAACTAGGTTTATGTGATTTTACTTTTGTTTGTTTTTCGTGAATTCGGCGTTGTTTAAGGTAATATAAAATATGTCACGGTTTCGAAGATTAGACGGAAACGATATTTTAGCAATCCTAAACGAGGAAGATGATCCTTCTTTGGAAGATTCGGATTCCGAAGTTGAGGATGACCAGATTATCGACGACGTTCAAAGCGAAGACGAAAATAGTTATGTGACTGAGTATGTTTCGTCTTTACAAGAACCTGCTTCCTCTGAAGAAACCGACCCAGCCCCTATTACAGAAGATGGCCCATCATCTGACGCTGACCGTGTTTCACCACCTCCCAACTTGGGGCGAATTTATCGTGTTCGTGGTAATACTCTCCGAGGTAAGAATAAGAATGGACATATTTGGTCGACTGTCAAAGCTCAAACATCTCACAGAACGCCAGCTATGAATATAGTTCGCACCTCTTGAGGTCCAGCTGGCATGTGCAGAAATGTTTTTGATCCTGTGCAAATATTGAACTTATTCATTACTGATGAAATTATATCTGAAACTGTGAAATGTTTAATGTTGAAATGATCTCTAAACGCCAAAGGATAGGAAAAATTACAGCGACTCATAGAGATGTTAGTGATTTAGAAATTCGTGCATTTATTGGGTTATTGACTTTGACTGCAGTCATGAAGGATAATCATATTTCCATAGACGAGCTTTTTGATCCTACCTTTTCTGGTACACGATACGTATCAGTTATGAGCAAAGAAAGGTTTGAGTTCATAGTCAGACGCCTTAGACGTTGAGATCAACTGTCCAACCAAATGATGCCTTTAATTAGTGTTAAAAAAAGAAAATTTTCTATAAAAAATAATATGTTTCTATTGATTTTGAAGAAGTTAATTTTTTTGTTCAAATTTATTCACCTAGTTTTATTTTTGTAATAAATAACTGTGATTATAGTAATTATTGATAACAGTGTTGTTTTATTTTTAGCTTATATACCAAATTTAAATTTCCACTACGAAAAAAAACAAAATAAGGCTATTTTTTACATAAAAAACTTGAATTATATGTGTACGCCTCTGAGACGTATGTTAAGGCTTTATGCACTTCTGAAATAGATTAGGCTTCTAGGGTTAAAGCTTGTGTCGTGAAAAAGGACGATGGTCGGCACCTGGGATCGAACCAACGACCTCCGCACGAAACAGTGCAAAAGCTGGCGTCGTAACCGCTAGTCTACCAACCACTTCAAATACGCAAGAAATTATTAGATTGTGTTTGGAATATTCCGTCTCATTTCAATTTCAGTTAAACAACTCTCACACAACTAATACCAATCACAACTCCCGTTACCTGCAAAGCCTTAATTAATAATGTAAGCCACGTAACGTATGCCTGTGCTACGGAGTTAAGCTATTTTTAAGTTGCTATTAAGCCATTTTGCTATATTTATTTATTTTATTATTTTACAAAAATTACAATATAACACCATCAGCATGACAGCTTTCGCCTTTGCGCTGATGGTGTTCAGATATTGAAATTCCCAGTAGTAACATTACAGTACACGTTAACTAATGTCGTAATGTATCGTTGTAAGTTTGGTGTTGTATTTTTATAATTTGTTTGGTCATATTAGTAGACATAAGTAATCATTCTAAAAAAAATCATAATATTGTAATAAAATTTATTGACGTCATTTCCTACTAGTTGCTCGGGAGCCACCGTACGCACCGCCTTTTGAAGGTCTCTAACTGGGATACACTATCTCTATCTTTCACTCCTTCAGTTGTTGATAAGTAGGTTTTTTATTCACTTTTAATGAAGCCAGATAATTTTTCAAAAGAGAAGGGATCCGAGTTTTTTTTTTATAAATTTGAGTGAAAGCACAGTAGTTAGTATATCGAGTTTCATTTGATTTTACAAATTTATCATTAAGATGTACATTTATTTATACTATATGTAAAGATTTATAAACAAATTGAACAATGTAGGGAGGTTAAAATACATATACTTCTTCTCATCATAGCTGTTTGTGCCGTCATTTCAGCCTCTTGGGAGGTCGACTGCCAACCATCTCTCCATCCCTTTGGTGGTACTCTCAAGGGTCTTTTTCTTTCACGGTTGCCTTGAAGGGGGACACGAGGAGTTCTGTCGTCTGATATTCTATTCACATGATCGTTCCAGTGTCGCCTTCCCCATTTGATGATGAACATGCTGCAGATGGTGTTGTTCCTCATGTTGATAAATATTCTTATGATGAATAGGATACCTGTTGATATAATTATTGTAGATTTGACCATTAAAAACCAACGGTGAATTATAAGTTCGTTGTGTTATGTTGGACTGACACGTTAGAAGGGATTTTTCCATAGCATCAGGGATTTAGCCTTGCCCAGGTGCTTTGAGTAATCTACCAATTCTCTGCTTTCAAAGTCTCGTTAGTTTTTTTAAGACCTCGTGCGAAAAAGGTTGGCATTTGGGTCAGACAAAAAGTTAAAACGGAGGATGACACTACTGGTAAAAAGGCCGATGGTGTTGAATCAAGAGAATTTAAGTCACATACGAGAAGAATTTCGATTGAACTAATTATCTCTAACCACCATTCTCACAATGTAATGCTGATTTCTGGCAATCGACATGCCTTCAATCCACAATGTAGAAATGCTCGTGAACATAATAAGAGCCAATTATTCAAATAATGTGTACGTTTGTATCATCGTCAATCCAACGACAATCATATATTACCCATTTCCATATTATCACAATGGAGTTAAGAGCTATCTGCACACATCCATTAGGTACGTATGACATCGCTGTGTGTTCTCAGCAATGCAAGCTTTATCACCAAGCTACACATAATAATTATTCACCTGTACCTGACAAAGGAGTTGAACGTCTGTATACTCTACAAGAAATACATTTGTAGCTTTAGTCAACAATCTAGAATCAACTGTCTATAACCTTCTTCGTACAAGATTGCTTACGAATACAGGCCAAATCTTGAATGTTAATACTAAATTTCAAAGTATTGCAAATATTCTATTTGTCCCTGAAAATCTGACTGCATTATATTTCCGTATAATCAAATTTATTTATTAGTAAAAAATTTCCGTTAATCGGTATTTTCGTGTAAGTACCTACTCTAACTCCACGCATTTCATTCATTTTTGTTTTCATACGAATGACGAAACCAATCCAACCGGGAAATAAATTTCATACTTATTATTTCCGTTGGTGAGTCGATAGTTTGTTATTATGACAATAATTATTATTATTATTTATTAAACTAGCTTCTCCGACAGACGGTGTCCTGTGATCTAACTATGAATATTGAATAATTCAATTTCGAATTATTCGAACTTAAAAGAATGATAAAAATGACTTTTAACAAAATTCCGACCGATGCATCTGTTTTAAACCACATATTTTCGATCCGAATTCTGTCAATCGCACCAACTCTTCAATAACTGACAGTTTGTGTCAAACAGCAATTTGATTTCAAAATAAGATTCGTTAACATTTCGCGTTCGTTTTAATTTATAACAATGCGCTTCAAATTAGAAAAAAACTTGAAAAAATTCCATCAAAAATCTGCATGCCGATATTTTTGATGTCAATGGTTGTCAGGTGAATAAAAAATCTGTTTTCATAGAATTTTTCACAGATGGCGTTGTCGTATCGAAATTCGTTCGATAATAACATTAATATTGTATTCTATATTATTTGAAATCCATTTTCGTTGTTCTGTTATCCGGAGAAAAATCCCATGGGGCGATGGGCGTATATGGGTTAATCAAAAGTAGGTAATAAAAATCTGTTCAGCCGATCTTGAGTTATAAGTGTTCGAACTAACCAGACTTTCTTTTATATATTATCTATATAGTAGTAGATATCCACGGGAAATATTGCATTGATGCTATGGAAAAAAAAATGTCAATTGACCGCAGTCCACAATGTGGTAAAGTAAAATGGAGAACCTTTAAGAAACGGTATAAACTGATTTAACTAATTGCTCGGGCAAGCGCTGAGCTACCGTTTAGAACTCACTGAATCCCAACCTTATTAATTGTCGAACACTAAGTGAACTTTGTTTCATCCTCTTAGCCTACCCTTGGAAAAGGTGTTACATGATTCAACGTGTATTAACATATACAAATAATATTTTAAAATATATGCACACATAATGTAATCATAATAATATTAATTTTAAATCAAAATTTATCGCTATGAAAATAATAAATCAAATTAAAATGATCAATGTAGACGTGAATTTAAATACAAATTTATGTTTAAATAATAAATAAATTATACCTACAATCTGTATAAATATTTCACCTATATGTACCTACTGCTGAAAATGTTTGTTTAAACGCAATTATCTCCGAATTTTCCAACTGGATTTGAACAATTTATTATTTTTGTGTTTTATTTCAGAAGGTTTAAAATATTTTTTATACAGTTAGTTTATGCTCGTTCCAATTTTATATGCTGCTTTATAAATCATCTACTACGAAAATTTGACAAACATGACATAGTGTAGTCAACTTTCAATAGTCCTAATCCTAATATTATGAATAATATAAACAAAATTGTATGCTCTTGTGTCGGTTTTTTTGTCAACAGCAATGTGTAAGTCTGTGGTCAAATTTAATTATAAAAAAACTTCAAAAGGAACGCGTCAGTAAATTGACGGCCCTTAATATGTATGCTTTTCAATTACAATGAGTTTTGGATTAGACCTTTTTCCCTAAGACCCGCTATTTTCCGTGCAGAATTTGGTCAGTGCTAAACCATATCCGTGCAGGATATGGTAAATGTGCAGATTTTTTCCTCAAGTTTTGAGTGAATTCCACTAAGAGCGTATGACGAAGAGCCAGAAGATTTTCTCACCCTCAATAAATTAGCAAAATAATACTTTTTTTTTTACTCATCACGCCGTTCCCAAAGGGGGTAGGCAGAGAGTACGGATTTCCATTCTTTCCTATCCAAACAAACATCTTTCGCTTCTTCCAAACGCATAACATTCCGCATACATGCTCTTCTATTCCTTTTGCTCCAGACTTGGCCGGGGCCCTCCTCTAAGACTGAACCGATATGATCGGACCATGTCATTCGAAGTCGGCCTCGTCTGCGTGCATCCACTCTTTCTGATTTATATATCCTTTTTGTCATTCTCTCCTCGTTCATTCTCTCTACATGCCCAAACCACCTTAATTTATTAACATTCATTCTAGTCACTACGCTAACATCCATTCCACATTCCTTTCTAATATTATCATTCCTCACCTTATCAATCAGTCTCTTTCCGCATATCCTACGCAATGATCTCATTTCCACAGCATTTATTCCAACTTCCAGATTTTTCGTCCATGTCCATGTTTCACTCCCATACATCATGGATGGTATCAGGATTGCATTGTGCATCAGCTGTTTGGATTTAAGAGATACGTTCTTATTTCTCATTAGAGGTCTTAGTGGACCGCCAACCCTTCTACCAGCCAAAAGAATACCTTAGTTCAAAATCTTCTCTTTATTTTCTGACATAAATTATTTTGACTGAAATGTTATATTCTTTGTTTGCCAAAAATGTGGCCATACGATTAACAAAAAAAGTTTAATTCTGTGACAGCAAGGTGCCGGACATTAGCTAGTTAGAATAAAACACAATACTCATGGAATGAAATTCATTACTAAAAATATTGAATTATTACTCACGCGGGTCATTTCCTCCAAAGAACCCTTTGTGTTAATTAAAAAAATATGCTAATAGATCCTACTTACTGGACTGGATCGGGGCTCGAATTGCCAAAATGAAATCAAATACATAGATTTTTATTATTTACCATCAAATGAACTTCGATAATAATGATTTAACTCGAATGAGTAGGATTTACTTCTAGTTTGTTAAAAATGTGTAAATTTGCTCACATATTAAAAACGAAATATTCTACACGAATATAAGGGTGCATTTAATCCAGAGCAGAAAGTAAGGTTTTACTTTATTGATCGTTGATATGGACACTTATCTGTCACCGCCCATTAATAATTATTAGTTCTTGCATGTTATTGTTTCCACGGTGTTCAATATCAACCATAAAAGAAAGTATGCCCTGTTTCTAGATTCGGCTCTATTATTATGTTCGTTTGGTGTAAATGCACACTAAGGGTGCGTTTATACCAAACAAAAATATAGAACCAGAGCTGGAAAATAGAATAAAGAAAATAAACTCTATTATAAATAGAGCTCTGACTCCATTTTTGTTTGGTGTAAACGCACCCTTAGAATCCTTAGATGATACTTTGATCGACACTATCATTGTGTGACTTCGATCTAATTCTCGTCACACGTTGCAATCATGTCACTGACCTTGGTATTTCCAATGGACAAAATGGTATTTCCAATGGACTAAAACTAAATGGAAATGTTTTAGCTTCTTGAATAATGCCTTTCTATGTAGCCTTTTTAGTTGCGTTAGTCTACTAGCACCACATGCGTTGAGAGGCATTATCCGTATACCTACTACTGTCTCATTTATTAATGGTTTAATGGTCAAAAACGACAGTTTTGCACTTCTTGAGCACCTTTTCACCTATGAAGTGGAAATAAAAAAAATCTCCTGAACTCATTTATGTGTAGTACGTTCCTGCATTACATATAATAAAGATAAGATTTAAGCTCTTTTTATGTAAAAATAGCTGCTCAAAACATTACCATAATATACTATTTAATTTGGTTGCTCTAGTTGTTTTCAAAAATTTGCAACAGATGACTCTATAATATGGAAAAATACATCTTATTGTTATAATATGCCTACAGATGTTGGCCCAGTGGCTAGAGTCTCTGCATAGGACGACTAAGGACGCAGGTTATAGTCCTGCCACGGGAATTTCAACATGTTGAAAATTCTTGTTATTAACAGAAGTTTCAAGAATTTAATAATTATACCTAATTGCGAAAATTGTAAGCATTAAATGATCGCACTAAGCCAGCCTTCGAAGTGACAGTAGGAGACGGTCGTAAGCCCGTGCTGGGTTTGTTCACACCATTCAAGGTCGAACGTCATAGCCTAGTGAATTTTAACTCATTAGTTGAAATAATATTCGACAGTGAAAAGCACTCTTAAGCCGCGGACTGACCTGAGCCGCGAACACGAGCCGCAGCATTTGACTCGTGAAGTATTTATTATAAAAAGGAATAAATCAACCAACTAAAAATAACATGCAATTATAATAATTATTAAAACAACCATGAATAAAATAATAATCTAGGTGGTATGTAAGATAGTTGAAAAACAGATAAGTAATAATATATGAGGATCACGAAAGATTCTCATTAAGACTATCGTCAATACAATCAATCCTCGATCCGCGGTGTCTTCATACGCGCTGTTATCGTGGAGGCGGTGCTTATAGCATATTCGCAAGGCAATCAAGCGTGTTCTACATAATGATGGGTAATTAATGTAGAATCCGCGTATCTATGAAACCGTCAGTTCTATATCGCGAATTTCTATTATCTTTTAAGCAAATACGCTAGTCTGAGAAGTCAATGAAAAATAAACACTTTCCTGATAGAGTTGATAGACTCTTTAACAATACATAAAAGTGACATGTCGTGTTGTTGAAGAACGTTTTTTTTTAAATACAAATACATACTTACCCAAATCACTCGACAACAAGTGCAAAGGGTTAAAAAAATACAAGGTTACAGGTAAAGTTGTACTAAATATTAAAAGACTTTATTATTCAGGTCATTTCTGATTGATTAGATCCCATAATTATGGTGTTCAAAACTTTATCGTTATGGAGATATAATATTCACATATAAAGTTTTTTTTTAAATCCTTTTTTTTTGCATTTTTATAGTTCTTCTTCTGGATTAGAACTCTTAGGGTCCTATTTTGATGTATCTAGTTAGAGGACATGTCAATTAATAAAAATTATTACCAAAAGCTGAACTTCTACGAGGGTGGTCCGATAAGTACTTAGCCTCACCGCTTTAAAGCGCCGTTATCGCAACAAATACTTCCTATCGTATAGTACGTTCTTTTAGACGACTACTGTCAAAATTTCAGCCGATTTGAACAAGTAGTTTTGTTTTTACCGCTTGTGGAAGCCGGTGTGTCCGCAGATTCAACAAGGTATAACTAAACATTGACCAAATAACAGTTAAGGTAGTAGAGGGTAGGTACATTTAGTTTGAGGTAAAAGTAGATTAAATTCATAGATACATTTAGTTCATAGGGTAGGTACATTTAGTTTGAGGTAAAAGTAGATTAAATTCATAGATAAAATATGACAAAACAGACGAATATGAATTCATTTTTGACGTGGGCGCTGCTATTTCTAAAATGTACCCTCTGCTACCTTAACTGTTATTTGGTCAATGTTTTACCTATTTGTTAATACTTACTTTACAGGCCCTAATAATTTTGCAGAGTGCCCTTGAGGTGATAGAAATATCACAAAATGTTGAAAAATTCTAACCCAAGCGAAATATTAGTATAGGTACTCGTACTTATATTATTCGTTTCTATGACAATAATACTTTCCGCTAGAAATGTTATATCGAAGAAAATTAATAGTATGTAATGTTTGATCGGAAGTTGCCATATAGGTATAACTGTTTTATGGAAAGAAATGTCAAATTGTCCGCAATGCTCAACTTGATAAACTAAATTATTAATGACCCTTTTTATACCTTGCGTGGGATAGGTTTTGCTGCTATTTGAGTATTTTCATAAATGAACATAATGTCGAAACATTTCTTTTATTACCAGTACTTTAATTAAATGAAAAACAAATAAGATTTTCGACTTAAATAGTACCACACGGTCGCATGGAAAGAAAACATCAACAAATTATACTATTGAGGGTCGAGGGTGACCTGTGGGGGCGAGTATGACCTACCTGCCTCACACCCCTTCGTGAGGCACGGGGATGTAACGACCCCGTAGGGATTAGAACAACAAGCTTTAAATTATAAGTCAAACTAACTACAAACTTTGTTCCGATACGTCACCTCCCATAACGTATTGGCCAAGTTGTCATAGTTTTGTAAATAATATGCACAGCTTTTTCCTCTCAATTTTATTTATGTTCTCCATATATCATAATTTGGCTGTGGTTTTCAAACTTTAAAGAAATTTAATATCAAAACACTACTCAGTACCGTCACCTTAGTTTGTGACTTTCAGAATTAGTTATGGACCACTTACTGAAAAAGTAGTATTCTTCATTGAGAAGATATAACTTTGAAATATATCAACAAATCTTAAGTATTATTTAAATTATGACACAAATATACATCTTAACAAAAAAGGCCATTTACCAATTACAAAAAAAGGTAAATTCAATTCGGCTGCTCTCGTAGCAGAACAGCTCCACATAAAAAAGGTGATGTAAAATAAAATGAGTTAAAAACAATAAGTAAATTTTGTTGTAATGTAGTTTAAACGAAGTACATTGATTTTCGACCGAAAATGGCACGTTTATCGAACACATCGATTCCGTCCTCAATGAAGGCCAGCACGGCTACTCTTGAAACTCGATTCCAATCCTAAAATCGTAAAATCCCAAAATGGTACTCTTGAAATGCGACGCTAGCGCACGATTGGATTCAAATCGAGTGGTGATTTGAAGAACATGTGAAATCGTGTAAAATTTGAAAATTGGTACTCTTGACGTCGTTTTGACAACTACTCGATTCCACGAAATTGTGTTGGAATCGTCTGTCATTATTTACAAGATCGCAAGAAAGTAACTTTTTTGAAATCGAGAAGACGTATTTTAATTATATTACTTATAAAAATGGCTCGTCTTGTATTATTTTTTAATATTTTGGAAAACGCGCATCAAGTCGATATGCGTCAACGAAATAACTTGCGTTGAATAGCAAGATATTCGCAAAATGCGTTTAGCATGAGTAGTGGGGAATTTATAGCAAATGGAATATCAAAAAAGGTGTATGAAGACTTGTACGGGATTTTGTAACCTCATATGGCAAAACCTTTAAAGTGATATTTTGTGTGCACAACATGCAACACGACATCATTACCATTGGAAGTCATGAAAATCATAATAATAACCATACCCATAGTACCAAAAGTTCTTTCTGTAGCTCATGACTTAGAGGAATGCAAGCCAGATATGATTTAGTTCATCAACTGTGGAATTCACATCATAGACGAATATGAATAATTTAAGAGAGTTTAAGAAATAACCATTTTATTATAAATAGCTTTTGTATTGTGAATTTTATTACAAATTTCACGTATATAATAGTAGGTATATTATGTAAATTGTCAAGGTTTGTAAAAATAACAGAATTGTAATTTAATGTAATACATAATAATTTTATTGACTACCTATTTATTTTAGATATTTAAATTGTAAAAAATACAAAATAAAAAAAAAAATTAAGGTTATTTTCTGTTGGAATTTATTTTTTTCCTTTGCAATCTCCCTCAAGGCTGCCGCCGCTACAGCAGCCCGTGACGTGAACGAATGGCAGCAGTAGTTGCGATTAAAGATTCTGGCACACTGTTCCAATTTTTCTGCAGCTTCTTTAAACGCAATTATTGATGTGAAGCGTTGTGCTTCCACCCGTTTTTCTTCCATTAATGTGAGACGCTCTCGTTCTTAAAAAGTATATACTATTTTGATATTAAAATAAATCAGCAAATAAATAATGCTAGCATTTTTAATAATTATAATAAAATATAAGTAAACAAATAACGCAACACTCTAATACAGAAACGTCAAAATGTATATTTGAAATATAAATGAGTGTTTCCATTTATAGAAAACAAATCCTTAAATATTATAGCAACGTCAAATTATTATATTTGTTAAGTAGGACTGTTATTAGTAAATCGAATTCGACTTATTTTATGTTTCAAATAATATATACTCCTCACGGGTGTCAGGTGTACTTCCTTACAGTTTCTTTCAGAATAACGAACATAACAACAATTATCAATTCCCAATTAACAGCGAAAATATTTTAATATTGCAATAACAAACTTGAAAGGAAAACGTTTTCACGTCTTGGAACGCCAATTTCAAATCCGATTCCAATCGCACGGAATTTGGTTCAAGAGTACCGTTTTGGAATTGGAATCGAGTTTGTGATTGAAATTGGAATTGGGTTCGAATCGAGTTTCGAGAGTAAGCCTGCAGGTCAGAAGTAAGAGAAATAGGAAAGGTTGTTTGAAAAATTTATGTAGGTGGAAGAAGCGAAAGAAATATGCTTGGATAGAAAAGAGTGGAGGTCCGTTCTCTCTGCCTACCCCTTACGGCACATGGCGTGATGGGTATAAAAAAAAGGTATTTTTGCCCCCACTGTACCTTCTCCCTATTTGGAACATGTCAAGAGGTTTTGATATTCAACTTTGTAATTAAATATTTTCAGTTGGTTAATTTCGTAATATTAAGTACTAAATCACCCTCATAGTGTTTTTCTTTGAGTTCCTCCACACCAATCGATTCAAATAATTTATTACGAACTATTTTTGTTTCAGATTCCAGTGAAATGAGGAATGCAGCGAAATGGCTGATTTCGACGCTAAATAACTGGAACTCCGATGCACGCGAACAATTCTGCTAGAAGTGTTTGTGAAGCGTATAACATAACAATGTTGAATTATAGAGTTCATCACTTTCAAATCATCACGTATTTGATGTCAATATTTACCATCGATGTTACATCGTAAAGCGATCGATGGAATTACAACTCGAATTTAATTGAATACTAATAATAATAAACTGCCGTTTCGAAGGAATGTTAGCACGAAACATTCATTATTTTAAACGTCTGATAATTAAATACTTCTCACGTTTATACAAATGAGAATAAATTTTCTTTCAAATATAAAAAACATTCGATAGACCCTTAATAAAAAATAAACAAACTTCAATTAATCAAAAGTTTAAACAACTATAGCGCCTGCGATGTTTGGAAGGGAATTTTATTAATGAACTTCGTCTAATTACACGTAAATTTGAAAAAAGAAGAATTTTCGAATTATTTTGTTTCTTATTTTTATTTTATTTTACAAAAAAAAAAACACAATTATTGTATTTAACGCTTTCATTCTTATTGAACCTTTGTAAAAATAAAACAATTTAAATAAAATGTAATCCTGCTGTGCTTATACAATAGTCGGTATATAGGGCGTAACTGCGATATGTGTCGTGTGTGTTTTTTAATATTAAAATAAATGTTATACGAAAGGGTAGAAAAATAATATTAAAACAACGGGACGAAGTGAAAAAATGTCGGTAACATTTTTATTATAAGAAGAAATATTTCATAAAACCCTATTCATAATATTCAGTGTAAAAATAGGGGTGGAAATAGTAGGAAGTGTATGTATTATAATAAAATCGTTTATATACCTACTGCTGCAAGCTAAAGTGTGGATAGAGGAACCAAATTGTAACAATGGGATCTCCGTTTTGATTATTTGTGAATTATAAAAAAAAAACAACAAGAACAACAATATGTATATTCGGATTACCAGCGGGAGACTTGTAGGTGTTTTCCTGATCATCTTCTTCTTCCAGCCCAGCTATGGTGAGTTATTTTTTTTTGTAATTACGTTCTCTGACCAAAATTACAAAGTTTCATTAATGGTATTTTTTTTGATAATTTTTTTATCAACATTACAAAGTTTCAATGGCGTTTTTTGATTAATATTACAAAGTTTTTATTTTTTTTTATTCCCAATTATGAGTGACCAATATTGGGTACAAAGTTTAATAGTTTGTGTTTTATGATCGCTACTAAAAGGACTCATAATTTTGTTATTTTTTAATCAATTTTCCAAAGCTACATACATAAAAAAATAACGCTTTGTTTTATTAGCAATAATAAAATATTTTTAAGCTCGTCTAGCTCTCTAAATATGTGGATACTCAGGAATATGAAAATAAATGAGAATATTGTTAAGAATGAGGTAAAATAAATGAGGTAGTGTTGATACAAAATATAAAAGTTGATAAGTTTAGATAGTGTGCATGGGCATGCTGAAGGAATTAATGCAAACAGAATTATTAAAAACAGGTTAAGCTAAAACGGAAGGTGTAAAACGGTGTGATCGACGGAGAGTGACGTGGATTGGATACATTAATTCCAAAACGCCGGTTCAGAACCCAAATAAATAAAAGAGGTTGTATCCCATCAGGATCTCGAAGAAGACCCTCTCATACTGCGTTCCGTTCTTTGGAGGCAGAGCTGACAGATCTGGATATGGTGGGAGAGGAGGTCATGAATATCGCGCAAGATCAAGCGCAATGGAAAGTTCTTATTGC
Source organism: Mystacides longicornis (assembly GCA_963576905.1). Lineage (NCBI taxonomy): Eukaryota > Metazoa > Arthropoda > Insecta > Trichoptera > Leptoceridae > Mystacides > Mystacides longicornis. Next base: position 21,576,706 of record OY756428.1, read on the forward strand.
CTCCCTATGCCCTTTTAGTGGGGTGTAAAGAGAGATGTGGTTTGAATGTATCTGTTGGACTGTATGGGGAGGTTGTAAAACTAGGAAATAATAGGTACAATATATGAAGGGATGCACGCATAGATGTACCTATATCAATCGTGTACTCACCACCTTTTGTCCTTGAAGTAAGCCACAAAATCACGCACACTATGGCCGGCCAGTGTAGCTTAACTGTTTGCTGTTTGCGTGCATTTCTTCCAGTAGAGCGGCGGTGACAATAATTTGGCGGTAGAAACATTATTTGTTCGGGAAAGCTATAGGAATGCCTTAACAGTATCAGAAATGGTATGTCGGTGGAAGAAAAGAAAGAAGCATGCTTTGATAGAAAAGTGTGGATGTCCGTTCTCTCTGCATACTCCTTAAGAGGTAAAAAATAATATTTTTATCCAAATTTAGCTGTAAAGAAAACACAATTTGATCCTTTCCTCTATTCCTTCACGACACGTATTTCGTCGGGCCTAATTCGCTATGAAACAGACTCACGTACGATCCAAGTCTACAAAACGTTAAGAAGATTATCTCTTATCTACGAGGATCTCCTTTATCCACATATTTACAACCAAATAAAAGACTTTTTGGAATAACATATCTCCCTCAGACATGGTGATGAAATATATTGTAGTTTGGTAATGAAATATTACATGCACAAAATAATAATAATATGAAAATATTTTTATCTTCAATGTTTCAACATAAAACTGACTTAATGTAAGTTCTGCGTGTTTTCAAAATATAGCTGTTGTAACTTCATTTAAAACTCTAATTGTTGTTGAATATAGATAATTTAATATGCTCCAATCCGTTTTATTTTCTTTTGATTACGTACCAAGAAGTTTTTTTTTTTCAAATAACATTTTTATAAATATATTTATGACATGAAATATACCTATGATTTATCATAGATTAATAATATTAATCAGAGATGTGACCGAAGATATTCCAAACAGTATTTTAGATGTTAGTTGATATGGAAACCCTCGTTTAAAACGACTGGTACACTTATAGAATTATTATAAGTTTTACAATATAATTATCCCTACTTGTAGTACCTACCTATTTGCCATTTAGTTCAATTGAATCATATTTTTTAGCTTTTTGCGGTGTCGGGGAGGGGCTTTGAATAATGTTGGTTGCTTAAGTTTCATAAGTAGTTCTATAAAAGTAAAATAAACGTTTTAATCTGTAGATATTTCGAAGTGTGAACAGCTTGTTTGCTTTGAGATCCATGTGAACTCTCGATCATGTTTTATTCATTACTAGCTTTCCCGACAGACGTTGTCCTGGTTCCTAACTATGAATATTAAATTCGAATTTACCTTTTAACCAATGTAATTTAGATCGATACATCTTTTTCAAGCCATATATTTTCCATCGACATTCTGTCTATCCCACCAACTATCAATCAACTGACAGTTCTTTCCAATGTCAACTAATTAAAATTCAAAAGTTGAACAAAATCATACTGTAAAAAGTACTAAAAACATTACCTACTTAGAGTTTTCTTTAATTTTCTAATTTTCCACGCAACATTCTTAATTTTTTCTTTCAAAACAACCTTTAGCTGATAAAAAAAAATTAGGAAATTAAAAATTAGCCTACACAACAAAAAAAGAATTAGGAAAATCGGTCCAGCCGTTTTTTAGGCGTGATGCGATGACAACGAAAAATAGTTCTCCATTTTTATAATATAGGTTATCAGACAAATGGAAATGTTTGAAATCTCATCAAATCGATATTTTTAATATAACCTTACAGCTTTCTTCTTCTTTGAATTCGCTCATAAATGGATTGTTTCAAATTTCAACTAACACTAAATTGAATACGGTTAAACTCTTCTTACAATAATTTGAATGAGCAGATAATCTGCTATTAAAAGAAGCCGAAACTTGTTATATTTTTTTTTAAATAAGCTTATATGTATTTATTTTTAACAGCCCTTGATTCAAGCTTTGCGTAATTTTAGCACAGTAATAATTTATGTAAAGTGTATCTAAAATTTAATCTTGAGATTGATATTGTTGAAAACTGAGATAACATGAACCTTTTTCACATTTTTGACGTTGAGTGAAATCCTATCTTCTGATAAAGTTTGTTTAGGCCATCAGGAAGTTATTTGGGATCTCGACTACGAAAACATCGTCCTCTTTGGATTCGCCAAAGTGTAAATAAAATACTGGTGGGTAGATACCTACCCTCTATGTTCTCTACCACTTGAACGTACTGTGCAACCCCTCCAAAATGTTCATTCCGTTCTCAATATCCCCTTTACCTCCACTTGTTCCACTGTAAAGAACTATTTTTGGAATTCTATTCGGGATATTTAATTTACCATCTGGGACGCATCTATTCGCGTTCCAACTACTGAAAGACAATCAGGCTGAAATGATTCGACTCCCAAGTTAAATTTATAATTTGAACAGAAAAAATACATAGTAAGGGTTGTTTTAACGGAAATTTTGCAAAATTTCCCCTTTGAAATGTGCCTTTAGCATAAAATATTATCGTTTCATCGGTATTTAATATGACGCAAGTGTTTGAAGTGAGTGGTGTCCTATCGGTGAGAACTCTGATGGTTTCAATCCCAGGTGTCGACCATCTTTCTCTTTCACGACACAAGCTTTAAGTAGCTTAATGTGAAAGAGTCCGAAAATGTTTTGGTGTTCACTTTGAGTGAGCACAGATTCATATTTAACAAAAAAAAAATAAGCGTGCGCAAAGTAATACGTATGTGAAAAATTTTACAAAACTGATTCGATATGTGTAATAATATATTAAACCCACCTACATATTATGTACATATGTAGTAGGAGTGTAACTTCTATATTTGATACATATATGGCGCTTTCCTTCTTCGGGAAATAGTATTGTAGTACAATATTATTGTAATGTATAAAGTAAAAATAAGAAATTCATTCTGATAAAAGCTCCTGGATTGAGAAGACACACATTACTCAGCTGTTGTCTTTTATTTACTTCTAATAAATATTGTGAATATTTAGTGATGTAAAAAAGTGTGATTCGTTTATCTAGTCTTCTTATTTTCCACACACACCAGAGATTACTCAAGGAGTGAATAAAATCTTCTCGAGGGCTCAAGAATCCTCGGAATAAGTACTACAATATGCCAAATCTTTCAGGTACCTACTTACCTAAAACGCTTAAATGAAAATGATCAAATTACTTAATTTCATGTCAAAATTCCAATAACTCATTAAATTGTGATGCATGTTGGTGGTAGTAAAAACGATCAAGGATCTCTCTATCTTAATCTAAATCTAAACGTGTTTGACAAAGGTTTAATTACCCGCACTACCTCCCTCCTGTAATGAAACCTTCTCCTCCACCACCTGAACCAAACTCACTCACCCATCTCTCACCTACGTATCCTAGAAACAGTGTTAAGATTGGTTAAGATATCCCATCGCTCTAATAATTACATACTCACGCTTTCCCGATTCATCCCTCATTATTTAAGACATTTAATCAGAAAATTACAATATGATCACAAAAACTTAATCGTTGTATTTAAAAAAATTAAAAAGTAATACCTAGTTACAATTCTTTAAACCAATTACAAAAATTATATTGGTCATGTCATTCATCACGATGTATTTCGAGCTAAAGAATTATCTTAAAATCTTAATGAGGACAACAGAAGTGCCTTTTGAAAGGCGTATACGAGACCTCTACAGATGCTCAGTTTTCCTAGATTGTCTTTTAGAGACTTTGAAATAATTGTATTCGTCGATATCAATATAGGTACCCCAATAGTTATCACTTAATACTATTGTTTTGCTTATCAAATTTGGGGTGTACCCATAATAAGTTATTATTAGTGAATGCCATCAAGCAGGTAGCTAGGAGATGATGAGCTTGATATCCCACACTTGTGTAACACTGCCATATTATTGTCTAGCCTGTTCTTTAAGAATTAGTGTTCTCTGCAACAACCAGCTCGGCAGACAATCTGTTCCACTCATTCACAACTCATTTTCCAAGTAAAGTTTGCCTTTACCTATCCTTAGCCAATTTCAGACTTTGATCCCTTCAAATGCTCATTATAATATAGTTTCTGGCTTCTGTGAAACACGGTTTTCAGTTCTGGACAATCAAAGTAGTTTCACAGTTCTTTTAGGTTTCGATCAGATCTTCTCTAAGTTTCTTCTATTTAAGAATGGTTGGTGTGACCTTTCAGCTAGAAGATGACACAAGCTTTATAGTAAAAATGATAAATAAAGAATGTAATACTAGGTATTTCTCAGATTAGAACTAAAATGAATATCGTAAATATAGAGTTGCTTTATTTTCAAATTCATTAATATGAACAGTATAAACTATGAAAATACCACAATATGTGAAAATTGTATGAATGCATTCACTTCATAAGGGCTTTTTTAAGTTATTTCAATTGCTATTTTCACGATAATTTAATATTATTGATTAAAATTAAATATATTTACATCTTTGGTTCATGCTTTTTGAGAGTTAGAACAACGAGCATAATTTCATTATATTTCATAATTCATTGCAACTAATTATTTCCTTTAAAATTGTTTTCTTTTTTTTTGCTTAGATGAGTAGGGGAAACGCACAGTTATTGCAGTATAAATAATAGGTCGCGAAAAATATAGGAAACGAAATGAAATCTTAATCGTACTTAACTGAATAATTGCACTAAAAATTAAATCCTAACTCCGTTTGCTCTGTATGGATAAAATGAATTCATCAACTTATATAATTTAATCAGAATTAAAAATTATTATTTCAATTCTGCTTGTCAAATATTTTCTTCCAGAATATAGTTCAATATATTATATTCGTGTTTCAAATACAGAGAATTGCGTGTTTTTTTTCTGCCTTATACTAGTCGTTTTTCCCCGTTGAATGGATAATTTAATCAACGTCTGAGTAAAGTTCAATCGATCGGAAAAATTAACCATCCGAATTCATTAAAAATATTATAACACAGACGACGTGATTTCCAATATCTAAAGTGATCGTTTATTTTTCTTTGCCGTAAAGAAATAATTCCTCACAACCCTAAAATGTATCAAACGGGTAGGATGGCATATTTTATATTACAAACTTCAAAATAATGTTTTTTTCTAACGAAATTTGAAAGTCTCTTTTGCTAAGCGGAAAAAATACCTAATATTTTAAAATATTATCTAACATTTTGGTTAGTATAAAAAATATTTTCGCGTTAATATTTTTGCTTGATTAAAACAAAATTTAACAATAATAAAACCTTAATAAAAAAAAATTAACAGGTACTTCTTAGTTCTTTTTCTTGTAGGTAGTTTGAAAAATTCTTGAGAAAAATAATAAGACCAATACATTATTTGATTATCTATATATTTATACGTGAAGGATAAACTTTGAGACTATTTTTACGAATCTTGCGCGGATGGAGGAGTATGAAATTTTGCACACTTATAGTTTATATAGAGAACGGGTGGCGAATGCTCATATTTTTTTTAATTATGCATATAAATAGATTGAGTCAATAAAAAACATAACAAACACCACTGTAATGTTATGTATTTCATACTCACACACCCTTAGATGTATTTGACATTATTTGACACAGATCTTTTGTTTATCTGTTGTCAAATTGAGAATAGATTATTTTTTTTGTATTAAATAACCATAGCAAAAAATCTGAACATATCAACATTTCAAATTTGACGTATCCAATATCCATGGCATTATTTTTTAAAGAAAAATCGTGAAATAGCCCTCGCTCAGTTTTTGACAAAGCAATCTTCATAATGTTCAAACTTAAAATATAAATTAGTTATGGTCCGGTTCGATTGCTTCGATCGAGCTAGGAGGTCGGTTTCGTGCGGATCGGGTATGCTGCGGATTGGTCTCCTCCGAGCTGGCTTGCGGTTTGTGGGGTGCCTTAAAGGGAGAATGTATGTATGTATGTATGGTCAATACGAGCACTGGCTGACCACTAGTTCTGATAGATACACAACTTAAGTTATTCTACTTAGACAGCCAATCATAGTATCTTTACTTTAATAATCAAACTTTAATAATAAGCAAAATACATTAATAATCAAACTCAATATAAAAATTGAGTAGGTACCTATAAATAAAAAACATGAAGTATAAAAGTGGGAAGCCGACCATCTTCCTCTTTCACGACACAAGTTTTAGTAGCTTACTGTGTCAAATAGTGTATTTGTGTTCACTTTGAGTGAGCACAGATTCATTAAAAAGAGAAGTGAGGGAGAATAATATTACTTTCTATATCCCACATTATCTTTTTCCAAATCTTTTGAAGTATTTTGTATTAGATGATTGCGAGTAGGTATCCTGAGTTTTGTCAAAGTCTGTTTGTGAATAGAAAACGTGTATTATTAGTCTCAAGAAACTATGTTTTATGTAACCAATCCTAAAATCAAACATGAAAAATGGAATTCTTGATTTTAAACTAACTCACTCTTCAAAACACAATACATCAAGGGAACGAACGGAGTTTCAGACCGTAAAAATACAATGTATAGCTAACCAATCTTATATTACCTATAGGTATAACAGCACAGAATACTTTCAGATTGAAGTATCAACTAACGCTTTTAAGCAATTCATATGCCACAGGGTACATTATCAGAGCATTTGTCTCAAAATGTCACACAAATAGATGTATTTATTAGGTGATCTGTTGATAGCTGATGTCATCTTACATGTGCATGCTTATGATTCTAATAATTAATTGACAGCTAATTCATCCTAATCTATATAAGCTAATACGTTTCTGTGCTAAACAATGACATCGAATTCACATATCTTTCATATAGCTAATAGAAATGAATTTCCAATAATAGTTGGATTGCAGGAGAGAGCTTGGTACATACAATTTGATTAGATTTCGATCCAGTTAACCATACTTTAGGGCAGTGCTCTGCATGCAACCTTTTGTAACCTACGACATACTAAAATTCTGTCTTGACATTTCACGGCAAACTTTTGTAATGTTTAAAATAAAAAAAATCTTAAATAAGCAGGTATTTAATTTATTAAAAAATTAAATGTTTAAAAAAAGGTATTTTGAGTCACTTCTCAATATTATAATCCCATCATAATACATCTAGGGAAACCATTTCTGAAACTAAATAAACGAATAATAATTATCTCAAATTTAGGCGTCGTGTTTACCAAATTCATAACAAACTTCGCTAACCAAAGTAAAACATAGTTTAGAAAATTTATTATTTTACTTCGGACACTAAATGAAAGAGATTAAATGCGGGTAACGACACATTATTTATACTTAAATTACATTATTATTATGAAAAGATTAACAACCGTTGTTAGCAACACAAATTCAATTAACAAACTAGAGCTTAAACTCGGTATTAAAATAAAACCTATTCAACATTATATTAAATGTTAATTTTAACATTCAACTAATTCAAGATAAAAAAAGAAATGTTATTTATTTCAGTTGATACTTTGAATAGATTTTTCTATAGAGTTCGGAAGTTTGCCTAACCTCTACATAAGGTGTTTTAATTAATAACACTCAATATATTTATTGTACATATTGTGCTGCTTTTTTTTAGATTCTGTTTTCCTGACTTTTTTGGCTTTTTTTAATTAGTAGTAAGTAGTAATTATCAAACCGGTGTACAGGTATCTTACACTCCGATGGCGCTACAGCTCATATCGAACCTTGGCCCCCGCTATCTTTCGCTTCCAATAGTCCCGATTCCCGGCGCCGTCTTTCAGTTTTTCATCCCTAGTAGTTATGCTGAAGAAGAACCATGGAAGCTGGAAAATCGTCTATGCAGCAAAACAACGGCAAAAAAATAACCATTTTCAAATTCTTCTTCTGCAAGGATGCAATGTGGCTATCCACTCTCGGGAGAGTGGTCTATGGACTTTAACCAAATACCAGAAGTTCGAAGAGTTTTTGACTGGTTTGAAATACAGGCTCTTTTTATGTACTACTTACTCTTCATTCTAAGAACTAATAATTGAAAAGTTCATAATAATATACAATCGAAAAAAAATAATTGTCATTTGTGTTAGCCATAATGACTGGTATTCTCAAATTCGCGTTCCAACTCAACGCAAGAAGCTCTTGCTTATAACTTAATCGGTTACCAGTAGTTACGCAACTAATGACTGGTATTCTCAAATTCGCGTTCCAACTCAACGCTAGAAGCTCTTGCTTAGAACTTAATCGGTTGCCAGTAGTTACGCATCTAATGTATTGGATAAAACATTTTCAGAATAGCGAAATGTCAAAAGTCTCAATAAAAATTGGATACGACGCAACTCAGTCTGTTTTTCATTTCAGAATAATAGTCAATATCACTTTCAAAATTTTTTAATCGAGAATTATTCCGCCATTAAAATAGTATAGGTATTTATATAAAGGTTAAGAGTCCGTGAGATCTAAAGTGAAGGCACAATATTTTTAAAGGTCCAGTTTGCAATCGCTTAGATTTTGTTTTTAATTATGATGATTTTTAATTACTTATCTTAATTAATGAGCTAAGAAAATCCCTCGTTCGTTTGTAGAATTTTTATAAATTGAAGTTCTCTTCAGTTTTCTATTTATTTTTGGGCATTAATTTGCATGTTTTCCTTTTTGGAACCTTTTAATCACTTCTTAATGAGGGTACACAAGTAAATAAGGGATGGTGTAATCTGACCTTTCTCAAGAAGATATGCTGAGAACCCCCTTATCCTCTCCCCTGTCTTGTCATTTACAAAAGGTTTTCACTACCACCTACGCCAACCTTACTTAAATGAATTGGATTTTAAAGAGGGTAGATTTAGAAAATATATTTTTACGTATTAACTATTAAGTATTTTGGACATTATTAAAAATATTTTATATTTTATAAACTAAGAAGAATTAAAATGACCTTTAATTAAAAAATGATTATTATTTTTGTACACAACTTAAAAATAATATAATTTATAAAAATTTCGTGTCACGGTGTTTGTTACCGTTCTTCTCTGTACCGGCCCAACCGATTTTTATATGTATATTTGGTAGGTCGTAAAGTACAATAAAGTGATAAAGATTTCCCTAGCTATCTATTTTTTTTTCTATTTTTGTTAATCTCTCTATTTGGCAGGTAACCCCAAATTTTCAATCCTATTTTCTAGTAAATGAAGTATGTCTAGAATAGCACCTCTGCTCTCTTTGCTGATTTTTCGAGCATCCTGTAAGAGGCAGGAAATTGAAAAGTCAGATATGGACCGTGAGGTTGACCACTTCACGTCCTTAAATCTCAGCCTCGGACGCCTTCAAGTGCAATGGAGAGCTCTTGATGCCTCCCTATGCTCCCGAGTGGGGCTTAGGCCCCCGCATTGCTGGTTGGTTTGGGGGTAGTTCGCGGCGGGCTTGATTTATCCGGGGCCGGCTTTTTGGTTTGATTGCTTCGATCGAGCTAGGAAGTAGGTTTCGTGCGGGTCGGGTTTGCTGCGGATTGGTTTCCACTGAGCTGGCTTGCGGTGTGCGGGGTGCCTTAAAGGGAGAATGTATGTAGTATGTATCCACAAACGGAGGTATACGCTGTTTCATATGAAACAGCGTATACCTCCGTCGTATATTTTCCCAGTAGATTGTGACATACAATCTATGTATGTTAACTTGATTTAAATTTGAATTTAATTCAGCCAATATTTAACACAGCAGTTAATTGGTTCTGATGCGGGACAAAGTTCAATGGTTCAGATGGTAAAATATAGAAAAAATGAGTGACAAACCTGTAATAAAAGGATACAACTTAATTGGTCCACTTATTGTTATCATACCTGTTTTAATTTTTATGTATTGTTAATGACTGTCTGTTTACCTAAATAAACAAATACAACACATTGTGCATTTTTGTGATAACAAAATATATATGCTGGGTATATTTTTGTACTATCAACTTATTTTATTATGCATAAATAATAGGTTAGATACCTCGATAAAAATAAAAAAAACTTATACATTAGCATACGGAAAACATTTTTTGTAATATATATCTACAACTACATATATGTTTTTCCATAAATTTCATCCTTATACCATCCATGATGTATGGGAGTAAAACATGGACATGGACGAAAAATATTGAAGTTGGAATGAATGCTGTGGAAATGAGATCACTCCGTAGGATATGCGGGAAGAGACTGATTGATAAGGTGAGGAATGAGAATATTAGAAAGGAATGTGGAGTGGGTGTTAGTGTAGTGACTAGAATGAAAGTTAATAAATTAAGGTGGTTTGGGCATGTAGAGAGAATGATCGAGGAAAGAATGACAAAAAGGATATATAAATCTAAAAGAATGGGTGCACGCAGACGAGGTCGACCTCGAATGACATGGTCCGAACATATCGGTTCAGTCTTAGAGGAGGGCCAAGTCAGGAGCAAAAGAAATAGGAGAGCATGTATGCGGAATGTTATGCGTTTGGAAGAAGCGAAAGAGGTTTGTTTGGATAGGAAAGAATGGAAATCCGTACTCTCTGCCTACCCTTTTCGAGAAACGGCGTGATGGGTAAAAAAAAATTTCATTGAAATAAAAAAATATAGGTAAGTATGTATATTACTTATAGTTTCTGAGTTAATCCACTTCCTCTCCCTAGGTGGAGCATCCGGCTGCCACATAGCCTCGCTAAGCATCTCTAGATCCAGGGTGGCATTCCAATCTGAGCCGGTACCCCGAAGGTCTCCATCGTACGCTCTCTCGACGATGAGTCTTGGTCTGCCACAAATAAGGGTATGCTGGTCTGCGTACTGTCGAAATAAATAAAAAATATTTAAAAACTTTTCGGTTAGTCCGAGAGTCATGATCCAAAAAATCCTCCGCCTTTCAAAGTTGAATAAATAAGTAGATTTATTAACTCATAAAAATCCAACCTACCGTTGTTTTTATTCCGGAGTGTATTGGTCCAAACTAAATGAGTTTCTCTCTAAAGATGAATTCGACGCAATTTTAAATCGTGTTTTGTTTATTGCTTTCAATTTCTTTTTATAATTCGGTAATCTATCCTTGAGAGGCAGGGGTTATAGTGTATTATCCAGTCGAAGGTCGTAAGGTTCGCGTGATATCTCAACATATATACACACAAAAAATATGAGTCATGTACATATTTAAATGCATAGGCTAGAAAATTTTTACCAAAATTCATCGTGATCTACCGGATTCTTCTTAAATTTATTCCAAACACAGCCCTTTTTATTTGTGAATTTTGCGTACATAAATTTTTACACGTGACTCATTTTTTTGACACAACGACGATTTGTTTTATCGTTATAACATGATACCTACTAGCTACTAGGGTAAATATAATGTATTATATTTCTCATGTTTACCTATGAGGCTTCGTTTAAAATACTGTCCCATATATCATGATCGAGGTTGTTACATTGAAAATGATTTATTTTATATTGTTTATGTACAAAATATTATATTATAAGGTTTAGCTAGGGTGCATGTCCAGATGGGGACGACTTTCTTGTGACATATAAGGATTTTTTGTATAAAACAGAAAGCTATTTTAAATTTTAAAGAAACAATAAGCATTTGCTCATGCATCATTAGAACCTTCCAGTATGATTAGACAGTAAATACTTCTTCAGCCTGTTTCCGTCCCAAGCCAGATGGACGGACGACATCGCCAAGATTGCGGGCGGCGCATGGTTAAATAAATAAATACAACTTTATTGCTTACTAGTTGATACCCGTCTTGCTTTACGTTGTTGATTCGGATAGTCAAACTTAAGCAGTAGGTTATTGAACAGGTTTTTGTCTAGCTTTCCCTTACTCAGGAGTCTATGTATTATCTTATTATTATTTATTTATTCTCCTCCCTCACCCTCCAAACAGTAATAAATACACTGGTATCTTAATGTTTCATACAGAAAAATAATGGAAGAATGTCGCTTTCAATAAAAAAAGAGAAGTAAAGGAAAAAATAATAGTACCTACTACTAAATACGCGAAAAAAGAAAAAGAAAAATGACGCTTTCAATATTTGTCGAAAAAGAAGAAAAAATAGTCTGCCAGTCACATTGCAACAAAATTACCCTGTCCGTAATATCATTATGTTCTATATACCTAAATGCATTTTTTTACTTCAATTCCTAATACTGTATGAATGTAGATATAGGTACCTACCTACTTACCTGACTGTAGTTATGTTGTTTAACCTACTTAGCTCCAGTTCGCGGTTTTTTACGACATTCTCTCTGGTACTCCTATGGCCCAGCGAGCCATAGACAAAAAAGATCCCTGTTTTACCCTTCTCTCATGGCGTACCTAATATTAATATTTTCATGTGAAAATCTTTATAAAATAAGAATTATATTACTTCTACTTATATTTTTTTTGTTTTAAATCAGACTTCGATTCTTTTTATACATTTTCATACCGTAATGCTACAGTTCTACACAAAATTTACACTATAATTTTACTTTTAAAACATTACTATCTCATCAATTGAAATTTTTGTATAAAGATTTTAAATTTTTAGAAAATTTTAAATAGCATTAAATATATTTGAGAAATTGGAAAAATTTGTATTTATGATTACCATAAATGTATCTGCAAGGAGCCACGACGATTAAAATCAAACCTAGAGTGCGCGGTTTATGCGTGATGTGCCAAGATACGAAAATAAATACATACATAACTGAATTATTATGTAGATAAGTACAATGTGGCGTGGCGACAAAAAAAACATTTGTACAGTAGAAAGGGCAGACTTATCCCGAAGGATCTCTGCCAGCCAACCCAGGTTCAAGGAGTCTTACTTTCAGCAATGGTAAAAACTTCTTCTTCTTCTTCTAGTGCCCTGTCAGGTCCTCAAGACGTCGGCTACCACTTTGAAGTAGTCTTCTCTGTCCTGGGCTAACCGGAACAGTTCCTCCACTCGCTGGATTCCGGTCCACTGTCTGATATTTCTCAGACAGGACCTTTGCCGTCTACCCACACCTCGACTTCCATCTATTTTTTCCTTCATTATTAGGTGAAGCAGTTTGTATTTGGTGTTGCGAAGTATGTGTCCCAGTTAGGACATTTTTTTCTCGACGCTGGTTAACAATTCCCTCTCAAGACCAGTGGGGCTAGTACGAGTTTAATCGAAAGCTAAGTGCAAGCTAAAAGGTGCTTATTAGCGTGCAAATAGTGTTCTAAAATCAAAAGATCGAATCGTACGATCATTTTTGTATGGAAATTTTTCGAAATTCTTTCGATGATCGTTTCGATATTCGATCATCGAAAACTTATACTAGTGGTACAGCTTTTCGCAACACCTCCGTGTCAGTCACCATATCGGTCCACGGAATACGGAGCATTCTGCTAATGTAATGGCATGACAACATTCTAGAGTAGCTATGTTTCTCAATAATTGAAAATTGATAGGTACCTCATCATTACTTTTACCATGCATGTGTTTTTAATCTATATATTAATACGTGAAAAACTTTGTGACTATTTTTACGAAAATTGCGCGGACGGAGGAGTATGAAATTTTGCACACTTATAGTTTATATAGAGAAAAAGTGGCGAATGCTAATATTTTTTTTAAATTATGCATAAAAATGAATCAAATGAATAAAAAAAAATATTACAAACACTACTGTAATGTTATGTATTTGATACTCACACACACTTCCACAGAATACTTACAAAGATCATCAACTTCGTAGAAACAAATGTAAAATGAAATGCGCCTCATAATGGGCTCAGATATATACGCAGTATACGTTATTACCTACGGAAAGAATAATGATTTGTCAGAAGCAAAATGGTTTCGTCCTTTGATAGAATGAAACATCACCCTTTTCTGTATGAAGTTTCGTATTATTATCATCAGCATGTGAAACAAGAAGCTCCTTATTTGTGTTGCCTAACAATATACAGAAAGCAATACACGAATAAAGCAACAAAAGAAAAACAAAAAAAGCCAAGAAATATCTTATTTTCCTCATGATTAAGTGACAAAGTTGTGATTTATATTTTAATATTAACAAGGCAGCTTATGTCATAGCGAGAATTTATTTATCCCTTATAATTCATGAGAAACTTTTCATATGATAAATTGAACCTAAATTGAGGTTTCTCTTTGTTTTTTTGGCACGACATCTCTTTTCTGATTACAAATCGTTGTGTTATCTATGGACATAATTTATTAAAGTGCAGAAATGCTTGTCTAAGGACAAAATATAAAGACAGAAAAAAAAACACATTTTTCAGAGATGAAAACTTCAAGAGGTACTTGCTTTAATGTTTTACGATTAGAATTCAAATAGCCTTACCACTGGACGTCGATTCTATCAAAGTGAGTTATTTAATAAAACTGACTACTGAACTGATCAATTCCTGCTGTTGATTTATATTAATGAAGTTAAGTTATGTACAATATGCACTTTAACTTTCTGAATTATTCAAACAATATCATTTTTACAAAAAAAAAAATATAAATAATATACTATTTAATATAAACATATTGTAGTAATAAAGAAATTTACCACTTTTATTTGTACATTAAAATAACTGTAAAAATAAAAATATAACTAACTAGCATTAATACTTACATAAAAACATGCAAAAAAATCATGAAACATAACATTTTAATTGAAATGGTGCAAAAAAAAGGGGGGGGGGGGGGGGAAATATGTATGGAACAGTATCGAGATTTTTTCTTACTGGAAGTTCACTTGAAGAAAGTTTTAAACTAAGTATGGTATCATTGGTGCATTAGGTACGTAATAATATAAAGTCATACTTGTTATAAGGAGTCAGTCTTCAAACTTTGACGTTGATACCACTTTAGCCAGTGACATCAAAAATATTCCCAAGCAACAGGCCGATACCTATACTCACATTTTTATGACAAATCGTTTTTTGGATGGAAAAGGATCATGGATCAAAAAGTATCAAAATATCTGCTAATAGGCTATAAATGGAATTTTGTTTATTTTGCCTTAAGGTGAAATCCGAATATTTATATTAATTTTTCTAATTTTGATATTTTTAATTACTTAAAATATGAAACTATCCCGGCATGAAATAAACGCGCATCTTGTATTTGAGGAGAAGATTATTCAATTATCTTCATCATATCGATCATATTATCATCGATCATAAAAAACAGCTTGGGTTTTCACGAAAAAGATTAGTTGGAACTAAACTTGTTCTTTTACTCAAGGGTCATTATAACTACCATCCAGGTTTGATCAATAGATACTTTTATATTTATATTTTTGGGAATCTGGTCCCATACATGGCAGACCTTCTCATAGTATGTTCTTCGAAGCAGACCTGAGGTAGTTTGGGGAGGGCTACCAGTACAAAAGATTCATCGCAATGGATAGCCTTGTTGCCTTCCTGTGACCTAACAAGTAAGATCACAATTATTCGTATGTAATTTGAACTGACTGATTTATTGAAACAGTATTGACCATAAATCCCATTCATTGGCCACATCAAACAATGATGAAACAGCGTCATGCGGCTCTTAACTATTGCACAGGCTAACGGCTATAACATCTGCATTCCGCGCAGTACAAACCGCGCTTAACATGATTCATATAATTAGTTCACTGTTCGCTTTATTAATACCATTGCACTTCTCAGCACGTGCATATAATTGGTGTTTTACTGCAGATTCCTAGCTGTAGACCACATCAGCACCAACTTGCTTTGTATTCAGCTTATAAGCGATAATAAATATATCCTGCATAACTAGGCAGAATAATACATACATAGTTCACCCAGATGATTTGAAACAGCATTTTTTTATTGTTTCAACATTTATTTGTTGAAAATATGGGATTCTTCTTATTCAAGATCAGATTGTTGTCATAAAACCAGCCCTCCACCCTATTTAAAGCATTAGATGTTCTTACTTTTGTATATTTTTGTCGTTTAAGTCCTTTATCAATACTGATGTATCATCAGCAAACAAAATAATCTTTTCATCTCGAAGAAAGAAAAGTGGCAAATCATTAATACATATCTATTAAAAATTACAATGGACCAAAAATAGACCCCTGTGGGACACCATAATAAAACGATAACATTGTCTAATTCTGTCAGTTTTTTTTTTATTTCATTGAGATAGTATATTCCGTTGATACCTCTTCTTTCGAATCTTAAGCTCTCGATTGGTCTTTTCCAAGAATCGGTTTTTTTACCATCAGCCAGCCTCTTCTTTTTTCGCACGTGTGACAACGTGTATATTGTATATAGCAATTTCCAGAAATATCCCACTACATGATGATCTCCGCAATTTTTGCCATCCTCAATCATTCCTTTGACGATGCTTTAAAGCAGACCTAGGTATAGGATGTAGAAGCCTTTCTAAGTGGATTTTTCACAACTCGTTTGCTTTGTCGTAGAGTAACAAGGGTAACCAAGTTGAAATATTTTACAATTTTTGAGAGGTCAGACAGTCATGACAATACATAAAAATCAATAAATAAAGAAACAGATTATGGACCAGTGAAGACCCCAACATTACCCACAATATATAGAACAAATATATTGTGAAATTCTTTTGAGAAGTTTTAATGTTTCTCTAACCTTGAATAAACATTTTTTTAAATCAATCAATCAATCAAATCAATTCTCCCTTTTTACACCCCACTCAGGGGCATAGGGAGGCAACAAGAGCTCTCCATTGCGCTCGATCTTGTGCAATGTTTATGACCTCCTCCCACACCATGTCCATATCCCTCAGCTCTGGTTCGAAGGAGCGGAACACAGTGTGAGAGGGTCTTCCTCGTCTTCGGGACCCTGATGGGAGGAAGAACAGCGCTCTCCTCGGCCAACTGTCATTTGGCATCCTTAACACATGTCCGAGCCAAGTCCATCTCCTCCCCACAATGGTAGAGGTGATGGGCTCACGCTGGGTGCGCCGGCGTATAGCGTCGTTCGTGATGCGGTGGTACCATCTTACGCTCAGAATTTTTTAAATATTTTTTGTATTTTCTGTATCATTATCTCCCTTAGATCTCTGGCGACACACATGAGTTCATCAATATTTTTTTTTTAATAAATTTAGGCCCAAAATTACAATACAGGCTTAAGGTCCACCTTAACAATGAGGAGCACATTAAGCTTCGCTTAACAAAATTATGCAGATTACAATGTCTCCTTAGCACGAATTTGGGGCTTATCCTACTCCCTAAGTTAAGGGATACCCTGGGGTGTCCTCAACAGCGTAAAGCTCGCTTAACTCAGTTATTTTTTTTTTCGCTAGGAGGCGCCACAAGTCACTATACGGACAAACTGACATTTAAAATGTCATTATATAGCCGCGCAATAATTACGCTTTTTGAAGATGAAATGTCTAATTAATTATGATTCATCACGCTTATTTGTTCGCTGTTGCTTAGGTTGTTTCACTAGCGATTCTATTTGGATTTATTCGTGACCCTTTCTTTGATTATTTGACCACCACATTGACTTATATACACTGTTCGCTCTGTTTGATAATAATTACAAGATCGTTTTGCTTTAACCTAGTTGTATGTATGATATATGGTTATTATTATTATTATTGAACACATCTTTCACTTTCCGTAGCTGTATCTTAATTAAGTTAAATAATCGAAGCAAGGGTCGTAACACATAAATACCAAGTCAGAATCCAAGAGCGAGCATCCATAAAACCAAAACAACAACACAAACAATGGCGCGCGTCCCGGTGAACATGACAGATGTGGAGCGTAATGCATAGATAAAACCACGATAAAAGACAAGTAGTACTACCAACTTAACCATATATACGGCTTAGCCAAGCCGCAGTCAAATTTTGATTGATATTCTCGTGTGATTGGTAAGCTCCACTTAACTTTTAAGCCTCCTCAATAAAGCTACAGGATAAGCTACAGATTGTAATTTCGGCCCTTAATTTCAAATAAAATGCAAGACAATGGCTATATTATAATATCAGAATTTTACAAAAGTCTATACATTTTTATCATAGGACCCAGCCGGCATCAATAGTAATACGTAAGTACTTAAAAAAAAGAATCTCTAGTTTTTGTTTCATTTTCTCACAAAATTAAAACAAGTAATTATTATTTAAAAAGTACTGTCTATTTGTGTTTTTATATTAAGGTTTGGACTGAAGTTTAATACTTGAGTGTTAAAATAAAATTAAAAACAAAAATATTAAAATTAATGTTTTTGGTCAATGGGTAGGTATAACCCTAAAGTTTGCGTATAATTATCTTCCCTGCTTTAACTAAATAATCCTAATCGCTGGAGTATTATACGGAGAAGTCTCAAAACTCTGAAATCCACAACCAAATCTTTAAACCGCAAAGCACCACGTAAAAGTTTCGAATTTCTCTGATATTCCAACAACTCGTATGTATGTATGAAATTATGCAGTATTATTCTACGAAGTATTTTGCGTTTTGTATTGTAGAACTAAACCGCGCAATACGTTATGTAACACGAGGATATGAACGCGCAGTACAAAACAGATTAATTTATTCTGAAAAATTAGTAAAGTTGGAGCAAAGATGTAGAATATATTTTGTTGTTTGCTTTAAAACTGGTTGATACATTGTACCATTGTTCACACATGCTGAATTTTTATTGTTAATTATGTAGATAAACTTTATGTAAAAAGCTTTAGCCGTCGATCTATAAATAAATAAATGTTGTAATAAGCTGACATATGGTCAAAATCTAAGAAAGTGTCCATTTGAAAAGGAAGTTAAAAATATAATAATAAAATTTTACGATAAAAATTACGCTCAAAATAATCAATTTAAACTATCGAGATCTTGATGTATAAAGCAAAGTATGAGGCCTCGAGTCTCTAAACAGTGGTCAGAAGCTCTTTTTCCTTTTGGATCATGCCCAGGATTCTCTCATCAGAAATGTGCAACATTCTTCAGTATACGCACATCTCGAATACCCCCAGCTTGATTAATATTTCGATTTTTAGGTTCCAAACATACCTACATTGCTTTTTTATCATCTTAAATACCTTCCACCAGTTTGTTATGTCCTTCGCTCCGTCGACACACCATGTGCGATTAAATCTACATAATATTTTTTTTTTTTTTTTTTTTTTTTTTTCTTTTTTTGGCATTCACTCTTTAATTGAGAGTGTTATCTGCCATTGTCATGTTTTAAACATTACACACAGAGAAGAAACACAAGCAAAGAAGATCTAAAAACTTATTTAAATCTGAACATTGTTTTTAATAATAAAACTTGATATTATCTTAAAAACGGAAGGGTCAAATTTAGAGAGCAAAAGCTCAACCGTAGTTGGAAATTTTACGCCGCATTTGGCTAAATCAGTGCAAAAACCTGGGTATGAATTTCTCAAGATACAATTAAAAAATATGTGGTTTATGGTCTCCTCCTCTAGTCCACAATCACACATGTTTGAGTCTGCTATATTAATTTTAAACAAAAAACTTTTTGTACAAACATGTCCAAACTTGATTCGGCAAATGACAGACGAACTCTGTCTAGGTAACGTCAATTTGTTAAACCAAGGCACGCGAGTAATGGTATCATTGAGGGTCCTATATTTTGAACGGTCACTCTCCCATGTTTTCTGCCAGTCTTCGTACATTTTAAACCTGCATATAGAAAAAAGGTCCGCGAAGGGAACCCGCCAGCGAGAGGCAGTATTCATTCTCGCAGCTTCCTTAGCCAACTGGTCCACTATTTCATTACCTTCTATCCCAGAGTGACCCGGAATCCAACCAAGTACAATACGTTTACCTTGAGCGTGTAGCTTATAGAATAGTTCTTTCATTTTTAGCACTATGATGTCAAACGGGTATTGAAAAGAAGAGCTGGCGATCCTCTGAATAGCACTCAAGGAGTCACTCAGAATCAAAATATCTTTACAATCTTCTTGGGATATAAATTCGAGCGCTTCATAAATCGCAACGCATTCCGCTGAAAATATTGTGCATTCTCTAGGTAGTGGAATATGATTTCCGTACCTATCAGATTGACTATAGAAAGCTGCGCCTGTTAGGCCATTTTCCCCTTCCTTAGAGCCGTCAGTAAATAAAAGCGAAAAATTTTTCCAGTATTTTTTAATATTTTTGTCAAATTTATCACTTGCGTTTGAAATGTACTTAGAATCAAAGAATTTCACTGTTTGAGGACTATGAATCAAAGAAGGGAAAGAAACAGAGTATAAGGGAGGCATTTCTAGCTCCATGATATGTTGTTTAAGTTCTTTTAATGCGATGTAACTCAAAACCACAGAAGGGGCAGTTTTTTTCGCCCAAAATCGTTTTTTGATTTGTATCATTTCAGATAGTTTATGTATCTTAGTAAGTAATACATTATCTCTGTAAGCGATACATCTGATGATGAATTTATCAGACAGATATTGTCTCCTCAGGTTTAATGGAGGTTCGGAAGCCTCTACTCGCATGGCTTCTGCCGGCGAGGACCTCATAACTCCCAGAGAGATTCTAAGGCCCTCATTCTGCACCTTCTCCAATTTTTTTATGTTTCCTTTGGAAAGGGGAGACATGAGATAACAGCAATAATCTAGTCTGGAACGAACAAGGGAACTGTACATAAGTTTTAAAATTCTTGGATGAGATCCCCACCATACTCTTGAAACAGCTCGCATAGCGTTAAGCCCACTCTGGCAACCACTCACAACATGAGAAACAGCGGCGTTCCACGTAAGTTTACTGTCTAAGACTAGCCCCAAGAATTTTAATTCTTGATTTTGTTGCAATAAAGTGTCATTAATCATGATCGAACAGGATTGAGGAATTCGTGATTTAGAAAAGATTATTGTCTTACATTTAGAAGGGTTGAGAGAGAGGCCCAAATTATTTAATTTATCTGAGATGGTTTTCAAACTATTATTAATTATTTCTTCTGTTTTATTAAAATTTTTGTTTGTGCTGTACATGAAAAAATCATCGGCATAGTTAAGCAGAGTAATTTCTGGAGGTATATCCTCGAAGATATCATGAATGTACGCGTTGAATAAAAAAGGACTGATAACTGATCCCTGTGGGAGACCCCGAAAAACCCTTCTACTGTGTACACTGCCAGAAGGTTCTTCTACCAAAATTGTTCGTTCACTTAAAATAGACATTATTAAATCTACAATTTTGTCAGGTATTTTGAGCCTATGGAGCTTAGTTCTAAGTATTGTCAACAAAACGTTGTCGTAGGCACCTGTGATATCAAGGGCCACACCGACAACATGTTTTGACTCTGAAAAAGCATTTAATACATCGGTTGTTAAATGGGCAATGCTCTCAGTTGTGGATTTGCCTCTTCTAAAACCAAACATAAGTTGAGAAAAGTTTTTACTTCTCTCCACGCACCAATCCAGACGTCTTTTTAAAATGTGTTCAACAATCTTTAAAAGAACACTTGAGAGAGCAATCGGCCTGAAGGATAACTCATAAATATCATTTGTTTGTGCTTTTGGGATAGGTATGATCAATTGTTGCTTCCATGAGACTGGTACCTTACAGTGTACAAAAACTACATTAATTATTTCTAAGAAAAAGGAAAGTATAGTATCATCACATCTGGCTAATAAACCATATGGTATACCATCAATACCAGGAGCTGAGTCTTTGGTGGTTTTTAAAACAGACTTTAACTCTTCAAGAGAAACAGCGGAAGTTAAGGTGTATTCATCAGATTGTGGTAAAGCCACGTTCTCGGGAAAATCTATATGCGGTGTAAGAACAGGCGACGAGGATGTTTCCTCTAAGAGTGGTACATATGGAGGAGCTATCTTGTTAACGAGTTCCATTATGGCCGATTCAGAGACGTTTTTCGTTCTTTTTTTATTGTATATACCCCGAAACTTGCGAATGTTTGTCCAAACATTGGCAATTGGTGTTTGTGGTGAGAGAGAAGAACAAAAGGATATCCAAGCTGCCTTCTTCTTACCTTTGAATGTTTTCTTTGCTCGAGCCTGTATATTCTTAAGATTTAAGAAATTTTCCATATTTCCATTACGTCTGTACCTCTTCATAGCATTCTTCCGATCTTGCACAACTTTTTCACACTCATCATCCCACCAGGGTGGAGTTACAGATTTGTTAGGCTTTTTGAAGTCAGATTTATTTTTAAACTTTGAGGAACTGTGCAATATATCTGCGAAAGACTCCAAACATTCGTCCAAATTGTTCACTGAGGGACAAGGTAAAGATTTACAAGAAGTTTGAGCGGATATTTTGAATTGCTCCCAATTGATGTTGTTAAGAGTAATTCTTTTTTGAAAATGTTTATTTTTGTTGCCTGAACGGTCTCTGCTCCCACCACCATAAGGAAAACTCCATTCTATCAGAATTGGAAGGTGATCACTGCCTCCCACTTCCTCTAGAACGCTCCAGGTGAAAAAAGGTGATATTTCACTTGAAGTGAAGGATAAATCTGGAGTACTTGGGTTTTGATTGGGAATTGGAATTCTAGTTGCGGATCCATCATTTAAAATGCATAAATTTAGGTCGCTCAGAGAGTCAACGATCCTCGCGCCCAGTCTATCCGAGGTATTTGAACCCCACATAGGATGACGCGCATTGAAATCTCCAAAAAGCACAACGGGTTTTGGCGCTTTATCGACAATTGATTTGATATAACTATATGAATTTTGGGAGATATTTGGGGAAATATAAATAGAGATGAAAGTGACATTGAAAATTCTAACTGCAACGACTTCGAATGGACATGCAGTAGGTTTAGCTCGAACGGGAGAATAAGGTATCTCGTCTTTTATCAAAATGGCTGCTCCGCCATAACCTGAAGGCCGATCGTCTCTCACACAGTGAAAACCGTTGATCACAAATTGTTTATCTGGTTTAAACCAGGTTTCTGAGAGAAATAATAAAGAAAAATTATAGTTTGAGATAAGGCTCAAAATATCAGACTTGTTGCAGATTGCACTTCTACAATTGTACTGCAAAATATTATAAGTATTCTTTGTCGCCATTATTTATAAAAATGAGTTATGTTCAAATGTATGGTATGAATTTATTGACTTTGAAGGAACGTCTGAGATAAATCCGTATTTGAGTTTGTGTTTTTTGTAATAGAATGTTCAGAAGAATCAACAAGTAAGCCTTTGGCACAAATATTATCAAGTTGGTTGCGTATATTTATATCATTAGTTGGTGACGAAATAAATTGACCAGAGTTTAAAAAGTTGGATAAGGCCCTTAACACCTCGAGAACAGTTTCTTCACAGTCCACCGAATCGTTCCTCTCTGTCGTATTTCGCAAAGCACAGCCATCATCGGGCTGAGAATAATTTCCATTAGGGGCAATGAGTATAGATTTCAGTTCTTTCAATATTTCATTTAAGTGACTTTGTTTCCTTTTGCCTTCTACTACTCTATAAGAAGTTTGCTCAGCTTTCTGCCATTTAATACTCGATGATTGTGAATGGATGGGGGAACGAGGGGGAGAAAACGATTTTGGGCTATTTCCAGTGACGATCGACGAAAATGCAGGTTTACTCTTTGGAAACTGCACACTTGCCTCGAAGTACGAGAGGCTTTTTTCGGCCATAACCTTTTTAATGTTTCTTTGTCTTGTCAACTCCGGACACAGAACGCTTACAGCCGTATGACGGCCACCACAGTTGATGCATGTTACTTCGTCATCTTTTACACAACATTTATCACCAGTGTGGTCACCTTTACATCGGTAGCACACTGGTTTTCCGCGGCACTGAAGTTTAGTGTGCCCGAACTTTGAGCACTTATAACATTGTATCGTCGGCTGCACATATGTTTCTACGGAAATTCTATTATAATACAGATATATATAATCAGGTAACTTTTGTCCCTCAAAAGTTACCACTATTGAGCGAGTGGCTTTCCAAATAAAACTTCCATCAACATTTTTTTCCGTCGTTTTATAATTTAATCGACGTACTTTGATCGGTTTACCCATTCCTCTTGGAGAGGTTATTTCTTGTACAAGCTCATCCTCCGGGATGTCTGCCGGTACGCCTCTTATGACTCCCATTCTCGTGGCAAGAAATTTCGGTATGTACGCTACGTATCCGTTTTTGATAAGGACAGCATCTTTTAAAAACAAATTTGCGTATGTGTAATTATTAAATTCAATGGAGATTTTTTGCCTACCGATTGACTTAACTCGCATAATATTGTTTGATGCATTGATGTTATTTTTGTAAAGGAATGATCCGAATTTAATAGAGTCGATATTTTCCATCTCTTCTTTTTCATTCTTTTTAATAACGTGAATGATGTACGGCGGGAGGAACGTCGCATTATAAAGAAGTTCGGGGTGCGGGGTATTTTCAACGACAATATTTGGCCTCTTGGGCTGTGAAATAATTGTTACAATATTGTCGTCCGGTGCAGCAGTCCGTTTTATAGGAACTGCTTCACCTCCTGTGGCAGGGGGAGGTACCCCCCCGCTGGCAGACGCCATGCGCCCACACACTCTCTGCCCGCTACTTAAAAATTATTTTGTGTAAACAAGTCAAATAATAATATGTTAAATAATTAAAACAAAAACAAACTAAATCATATACTTATGAAAAAAGTATAGTTATATTTATAAAATTAACAAAAAAAAGGAACGAACTCACCGAGTTGTTGAAAACTTAATAAGGTTTGAAAAATACTTTTTTAATAAACAAAACACTCAACGCAGCTCGCAACACGACCGCTAGCTATGACGGCTACACCGGAAAAAAAAAAAAAAAAAAAAAAAAAAACTACATAATATTTTAGAAATGTTTTTTTATTTGCCTTTGACAATACTTTACCGTTATGTCCGAGCATCACGCTCAAAATACAAATGCTACGTCAGATATTAATATGCCCAGAGCCGTACAAAATGCTGGAGAAGGTTCTTAAATACAATTTGCTGCATTAACTTTAATATATTTAGAGCTATTTAAAAAAATCTATTTTTTTAGGATCTTCATACAAATTTCTCAAAAAGACTTTTGGAAACAAAATTACTCATGTAAACGTTGAATGGAATCTTGGTATTACGGTATGAAAATGTAATAAAATAATCGTAGATTGATTTGCTATACATATAAATGTTATTCAAATCTTATTATTCTCAATAAATAAAGATTTAATGAAAAAATTTGCAAAATGATTCCTCCATTTTGCAAATTTGACAGATAGCGCAAATCACCCTCTATGGGTGGAGAGCCTAATTAATTATCACACATTAGTGAATGTAGCTAAGATTCAAACCACAGAGCTATATCTCTCTCTATGAAAACTTGCAAATTATGTCGGTAGGTTCGTATAATATTATGAGGTCGGTAAAACAGAAATAATTGTAAGTGTCATTCTTCTTTTTCTGTGCTTATGTCAGTTATAGAGGTCTGTTAAGCAATGGGAAGCTAGACTAGAACCTGTTTAATTACCTACCGATCAAGCCTGACAATCGGAATCAAAAACGTAAAGCAAGACGGGTATAAGCTAGTTACACATATTTTTGAATTTTAGGGATCAAAGAGGCTCTCTCGAAAACTTCTTTACGATAGTAAAGAAATGTTTAGGTCGCAAATACTGTATGTAGTACAATTTGAAGAGTATTTTATTGATTTTATCTATGAAAATTGACTATGCTGGTACTAACAAACTTAGAATCTTTAGTTGATATAGTTGAACAAGTGGATCATGAGGACAAAAATGTAATGACTATAGTATGATCGAAGTGCGTGACTCAAGTTCTCTCTGCTTACCCCATAAAAGACGTTACGTGAACGTATCTACATAATATCTAGGTATAATATGTGAAGATAATGTAAGCTTACTTTGAGTTAGTAGTTGTTAATACGTGAGTACATTAGAGGTCGATTTATAATAGAAAGCATCGCTGAATATAAAATTATTTGGAGCAATCAAAACATCATTAGCGCGATAATACGGGGGCCAAAGCGTAAGACCGTGTGGAGGGTAATTTATGAAACCCGCTGTGAACGTTTTATGTATATTAATTCTCAAATCCAGTCTGACGGCTGACTTGGAAATTTATTTTAGTGTCATCGAGCTGCTGAAATAAAGAGTAAAACGCATCTTCTTCTATTTTAGCCAATTTCCGTCTACTCCTGGACGAAAGCCTCCTTCATTTCCTACATTTTGCATCTAATTCAATAACACATTGCTCGACTCACGACACCGACGTGCTGGACGATAGTTTCAGTCATCGCTTATCGGAAGTGAAACTTACTGTCATTGTAATAAGTAATGTCCTTGTCCTAATTTATTGTTATGTTTTTTGACATTATAATCAATCAATACTCCCTTTGACACCCCACTTCGAGGCATATGCACAACAAGACCTCACCACTGAGATCGATTCTGCGCAGTTGTAATGACGTACGAGGGCTAAATCCCTTGCTCAGCTCTGCATCAATGGAACGGAACACGGTGTGAGAGTGTCTTTCTCGGTGTTAGATGGAGAGAAATGGGAGAAAGAACGGCGCTCTCTTTGGTCATCTGCGGTTCGGCATACTCAACTGTCATTCTTCTCCATGATGATAAAACTGATCGCAATTACTGGGTGCGCTGGCATATAGCGGCGTTCACACTTCATTCTCTCTCTCTCTCTCTCTCTCTCTCTCTCCCTGGCTTGCTCCCAGCTTAACGTCTATGAAGACTGCTAGGGTCAGCTCTCCTCGTCCTCAGGCTGTAGACTCTCCTCTGCTGCACTACTTCCCCCACCCCACATCTTTGCATCTGCTCGCGCCTTTGTGTCACCCAGGAATTCTTTGGCCTCCCTCTAGTCACAGAACGTGGAACATTCAGGTTTATTGCCTGTTGTACGATATGCTCCTGTGGTCGTCGTTCTATGTGTCCATACCATCTCAACTGCCTTTCCTCTAGTTTACTATTGATGTCTGTCACTCCTAGGCTTCCACACTTCATTGAACTTTTTAAAATTAAAAGTAAACCAAAGTGAACGGTTATTTTTACAGACATACTAATTCGGTGTATAGGTTCTTTTCTTTTGTGTTTTTTCTGTAACTGCATAAAATTTAAAAATCATCATTAAAAATCCTATTTGAAGAAATTGAAACAATATTTGATCCTACAGAGCATCTCAAAATATTAATCAAAAGAAAGAGCACAGATCTTGAGACAGAGATTCAAACTGAACAATTTTAAATGCTTTGTAGGACGTATTTCAATAGACGGAATTTTCTTTTGCCTGAGATTTAGCTTTTTTTCAAGTGTTCCTGAAGAATGCAGTAAAGCTTAGACAAATAAGTACATTTCGCTTAGTAACTTTATCTAAACGACTATGTTTCATGCTGGTCCTTAAAACATTCTGAAGTGAAAACATTGTCTCAACGTGTTCCCATTGTTTCAGAATGAGACAGCGAATTCGAAGCCTGAAAAAATTCACTTTGGCAGTCTTTAACAATCAACATCTTATATGTTTTTCTATGTTTATAAACAAAGCTTAAGTGAGCACATTATACGCACGTTACTCACTATTTTATATTTTTTCTAGTAGCAAAACCTGTCAGACAACAGGCGTAGAAAAGGGTATTAATTGTTTGATTGTCCAATAAATCTGTTGAAACGTCCCTTACAAACAAAAATAACACAAATGTTAAAGATTATTTCCCCTAGTTCGATCGCTTTTGGCAGATGTTTGTGGGGCTATGGTGATTTAACGAAAATATCGAGCTACAGATGAATTTGCTAAGTAATAATAGGATAATTTTTTTCTCTTACATTTTTGT
Source organism: Mystacides longicornis (assembly GCA_963576905.1). Classification (NCBI taxonomy): domain Eukaryota; kingdom Metazoa; phylum Arthropoda; class Insecta; order Trichoptera; family Leptoceridae; genus Mystacides; species Mystacides longicornis. The sequence goes on from OY756428.1 coordinate 21,604,448, forward strand.
AATTTTCTTACTATATGTATACTTTTTAGATATGAAATAAATATTGAAGGTTTTTTTTATTAAAATGAATCTGGGCTCACCTAAAATGAACACAAATTGTAGCAAAGTTTGTGTTGTGAATGTGGAAATGGTCGGCACCAGAATATATGTAACAACTAATGTACAATTCATTACTGATGTTCGATTTTTAAATGTAACTAACCACTTCGGGCTTACGACCATCTTCTACTGTTATTTCGAAGGCTGGCTTAGTGTGAACCACCTAATGGCAAACCTTCAAAATAACAGTAGAAGACGGTCGTAAGCCTGTAGTGGTTTGTTCCATTTAAAAATCGAACATCAGTAATGTATTGTTAGAGTCATTAGCTGCTACATATTCGATCGGCACCAGGATTGGAACCCACGACCTTCAAGTGCATACGAAAGCTACCAACCGCTTCAAAATTATTTTTCTTGTTCGTAAGGTTTATGCCTAAATTAATATAAAAATACATTATGTTAACAAGGTACGTTTTAATTTAAAACAAAAACAATATTAAGTTATGTCGAAGGCTATGAAATTAGCTTGAACTGTGATTTTCTGTTGATATGGAAAGTAAAATCACAACAATAACACAACAACAGTATCAACAACGACATCTGGTTTCCTTGTATTATCGTGAAATAATTCTAAAATCTAATTAATCAACGGCCTGAAATGACTGACTTGTTCGTGTGAAAAGTGAAATGCCACAGAGGGGACCTAATTGATATTTGGTATTATTATTTAATTGCGTTTCTTTTGTTTTTATGGTTGAAACAAAACACATTCAGTTGGCTTATTCAACTGTTTATACAAAATTATGTTACTCTTTTATTTTTTGATATTTGTATCGGTCAATTTTTATTTCAATGCAACATTCTAATCTAAATCTAAACTCCCTTTACGCCCCACTTAGCTCTCCATTGCGCTCGATCTTGCGCAACATTTGAGATGTTGTCCTTGTGGTGGTTGAGTGTGAAATCTCTCCACTGCACAGGACACATCATACTCGGACACGAAGAAGCGCACGGAGCACCCCCGCCGCGCTGATACTCCAATATATCTATTATAATAAAGGAAAGTGCCTGACTGACTGACTAACAACTGACACACTCACTCATCACCGCACAGCCCAAACGGCTAATCGTAGAGAAATGAAATTTGGAAAGCAGGTAGGTTTTAATACAAAACTTTCCACTAAGAAAGGACTTTTGGAAATTATAGCCCTAAGGGGGTGAAAAATAGGGTTGAATGTTTTTCAAAGTATGCGAATATCTCGGAAACTATAGACATGGTACGAACTTGAGATTTGGCATATGAAATTCTCCTATAGAAATTAGTAGTAGTATATTTGGCAATTTTTCAAAATTTTACTAAAAGGGATGAAAAAGGTCACAATATAAAAAGGGATGATTTTTAAGTGGCTCCTGATAAGTTTAAAACTGGTTTAATCGAAATTTCAAAAATTAAAATCTTCAGAAAGACTCAATTTATACTATTTCGTTTTCATAACATAGTTTTCAAAAAGGAAGGGGTGAGGAGGGGCGCTTTTTATTGAACAACCATATCTCTTAGATAAATGAAGTTAGAAAGCTGTAAATTAATATATAGACCAAAAAACTGTTAAGACATTAGTCTTAATATTTTTATATACTAAGTAATATTTTTATACTTGCTTTGTGGATTATGAACTGATTTCTTTTATAGGTATACTATCTACATATATTGTGCTGATCCGATAATGTCGTATTTATTTTAACCATTATTTATTTTATACTCGTACATTAGAGAAAGTTGAATAAATGAATTTCAAGCAGGGAATCTGCTCCTTTGAACAACCTTTTTTATGTCACGCTTTGCGGATGACTTCACTGCAGAACCGCTCGTAAATAGGAATTATTTGAGCCAAAGCTTTTTCCCATAACTTGTTTCGATTAAAATGTAAATTCGATCATGCACTTGAAATGCTTAATAAATACAATCGTTTTTTTTAACTTCTGCTACGACAACGTTTTTCTCAGCTTTTTCTTAAAATGTATTCAAAACATGTTCTCTACAATGTAATTGTACATAGAGCGCCAGGTAGGTAGGGACGATGAATTCATTTACATATTGAGATACATAATAATGTTTACTCCAAGCTGTGTTGTATTTAATCCGATTTGTTCGATTCGGATTTAACATAATGCGGTTCTCTTCCTCTCTCTTCCTTAAAAGTTCCAAGTCTGTTTGCACTTCACTCGTTCCTACTTCACATATCCGATTTCCATTTTCAAATCAAGATTTTCTCAGGTAGGGCGGTTAAAAAAGTTTACAAAAACGTTTTATTTCTCAAATAGTTTGTGATTTTATTTATCTTTTTAGAAAAAATCTATACGTATTTTAATAAAACTGCATTTTATACAATCTAATAAACATTCAGATGATAGGCAACGAGGACAATCAGGCAATATATTTTTTCTTCTTTTTCAGTATATTTATGATTTTGTCTCCTCGTACGAATTTGTCTTTTTCTTCACTCTTTAAAAGACGTGTTGTAGTTATCTATTAATCACTCGGTTGAGATCATCTGCGGGTTCAATCCTGTCAAATGATTTGCAGCAAGCATGAACATCTCATCTATACCACTATTCTCGGTTCTTTCCTATTCTCTTCAGTTATATACATTAACTGCACTCAATGTCCTTGCATATCTCTATCAAATAATCCTAATTCGGTAGATATTGGGAGTAATATGGTATTTCTTATCTGGTTAGAATTTCCAAACCCCTCTTATAAAAATGTTCATCCCCAACGCACCAGGTCACGGTTGTTTGATTATTTTCTTAGTTTCACTCTTAAGTCATCAATAATTGTTTAACTTGAGGCAACCCATAATTATTATACTTTTGATTACTCGCATAAATGATGGCTTTACCTTTATTTATACATTTCCCATGTTCTTGACTACACAGATTTGACAACGGAACTGAGGAGGTAGTTACCTATATGGTCTATATGTATGTTTCCGCCCATTCAAACAACATAACTCACGCACCACGACTTTTTTTTTAATTTTGATATTTTAAATGTCTGACATTGTCTACCATGTGGATTTTATAACCGCCTCATGCTCCAAATAATAAGACAACGTGAAGTTAGTGATTTTGTAAAATTGTCTTGTTCTCAAAGATCAGTTCCATAGAGTTGGTTCTCGTTCGGTTTCATCCAAGGTATATATAGTAGAAGTGTAAATAAAACTTTACATACATACGTTTTAAGTACCCATTTGGGGGGAATTCTCGACGCAATACACCACAACGTACGCCCATGATTTTGCTATTTTTATATCGCACGTAAAACTGTTTTACTAGTTTGATAACAACACACTCTTGTTGTGTTGCGAACTATGTGAACAAGTCTAGGAATATATCACACAATGATAGGAGCGAAGGTGGAGCTGTCACGAATCCGTCCGGTGTGTATTTCGCAAGGGGTGAATGGAAATGTTCCCTCGCCTGATACCTCCGTCTTATCAGCTGTGAGGGTGAGACAGCTACCCTATCACTCTGTCTTTCTCTGAATTCTCCACTACATTTATTTCATGATAATTAGTTCGGCGATACCATCGTGTAACCTGCCTGTTCATACGACCTTTCCATAAAAAATCGCTTCGCAATTATTTCACCTGTCGACAATTAACTAACATTTCTTTAAAAAAAAAAGAAGTTTTTAAATTAAGTTTCAATTCTATTCACTGCACCGAGCGTTTTTAAAGTTTGCTTTAAATTTAAAATGCTCTACTTACGGGCAATTTGGTTTATTTTGCGGTACAAGTTTTTAACTTTTATTTTACAATAATTAGGTATTCAGAATATTCTATCAGGGCCTTAAAAACACAGAAAAAGAGATTTTTTGGAGTTTGGAGACAAGTTGGCTCTCACGTGCGGATTTGTTTCCTTGGGATTTCATATTAAACGATAAGCCTTCACAACCATGGCGAATTCAAATTTAAATAACCTAACACCAATTTAAATACAAAGGTCATATACCTACAGATTATTTACGATTTTCAGAATTTGTAAAATCAGCGGACAACACGGAAATATTTTTCCACTTTTTTGAAAGATTTCCTTATTATCTTTATAATTCTTATATGAATTTTGTATTTATTTGATTATTAAATTCTTTATTTAGAATTACCCTATACCAACCTATCTATCAATGTATTTATTCATTCTCCCTTTTAAGCCCACTTAGGAGTATAGGGAGGCAACAATAGCTCTCTATCATCACAGGTGAGATATCAGCTGCCTGAACCTCCCGTCCAGTTGTCCGAGGCTTATTTCGTGTTACTGTTTTTTTTTTTTTTTTTGAGGGTTTAAGGATGTTTGCATACTTACTTAACATTTTTCAAAATAAAATGAATATGACTCAAAATCTCGGGAAGCGTAAGCTTCTATCTAGATAAAATCTCAAAGTTCAACATTAAGAGTTCCTATTTCCGCACCCTAGTGAGGATCCATCGAATATTGGAGCAGTGTGCCGACGTCTACATTAACCTGAATACATCAAGAAAGTCATACGGGGACGCCGCGCCGTATAGCGACCTTACGTGCTGCGTACATTTTATCCAAATTGCTTTCTCCACTAGTCGTTAATAAAAAATTCAATGCGTGAATGAAACATAATATTTGACCTTAAACACATCGAGGGTAAATCATTACGGTTTCATTGAAAAAATACTTGGACTCGCTCGATGCTTTCATTAAGAATATTACCTTTATCAAGCAAACCGTTAGATTTGATATTGGTGAAATTTAATGTGTTAATAAAAACTCCTTTTTTTTATTTATCAGGATTTTAACTTGAATTTTATAAAAGCTTAAAAAATAAAAATAGTTATTTGTTAGGGTAAGGTTGAAAATTTTAATTTTGAAGCTTTGTGGATGATATAAGAAGTATAAAAATACATTAAGTGCAAATTATGTATGTTTATACTTCTTTTATTTTTTATGCCCTCAAAAGTCCTGACAACGCGAAAATAACAGTCTTGGTGTTTATATATAATTTAAAGACAAGTGTTGTAACATTAGGTACAGCTTACATATTATAATGTTAGTTTGAAACTTTAGCCCAAATCTGTCTATACCTTAATCTATAGAATTTAGGAAAACCAAAGAAGAATATTTAGATATTCAATTTATCAATTCAATCTATTTAAGATCAGATAAATCTACTTGGAATATATAGATAAATCTACTTGGAAAATTAAAAAAAGCGCTAAAACAATCATCACTGTTAATGCTCAAGTAGATGGTTTTAAACCAATACATCCTGTTACTTTGCTTAAGAAAGTCTTCATTTACCTCATTTACATACTTGGCTTTCATAAAGTGAACACAAATACATTTCTAACATCTTTCACGTGAGCTATGCTTGTGCTATGAAAGAGGAAGGTGACTACACTGGATATCGAACCAACGTCCTCCAGAAAAAGCTCATTTAATTTGAACCTTAAACAGGAATATTAGTGCGAAAAACTGTAAGAGACCATTGTTACACAGACGTTGAAAATGACCAATGAAATACTTCAAATCAGAAGAATCATGAATGACAAAATGAGGATCATCTATGACAAAATAATATGCTTCCCGGGTAGACCGAAAGGTAGGTATCTACCTGGCTGCAGAAGAAGAATGAGTGGTTTTAACTGGTAGAAGAATCATGAAGAAGAAACAATATGCCAGCAGATTGAAGAAAATGTAATTATTCACGTATTAAATGTCTCCGGACTCGAAAGAAATTTAAGGGGTGTTTACAGGGCACAAGAAACATTACAAAAATAGTACTGGAAAAAGTGCTTGCTTACACAACGAAATGATTTATGGTAACACTTTCGTTCTCAGGAAATTATTGCCATTTTTCTAAATTGTAAGGCAGTCAGGTAACACAACTACACTTTTCTTAATCGAACGGATATAACTTTTTGACGTTTCGTGAATTATTATTATTACATTCGCCTCTCTTTCCCTTCGCTTCCACAGTAGGTAGGTACTTACAAAACGATCACTGCGAAAATAATATCGAACAAAACGACTTTAAAATACCGCGAGGAGCTGTGTGCTTTTGTTTGTTTGTTCGTTGGAAGGTAATTTTTGTTTTCTTTTCCAGCTACAGAGGTTTTTCTATTGTTTCATTCCGCCATTTTGCCCTACGCTTCTTGAATAAACAATTACAAGTTGTTAACGTTTGAATAAACCTACGAGCTTTAGCATCTATATTTTATTGTATTAATACATTCAAAGGATGTCCATTTTACAAATTACCTCAGTGAATTTTAATGATATAATTTAAATTAAATATTCAGTATTCATGTGGTTAAACCCTCAAACATTACTCAAAACTATACACAGTTTTGGAATGAATAAAACCTGATTTACGGCAAATAGACTCATTTAGAAAAACGATAGTTCTGTTTATTTATTTAGCTTTTGTAACTACAGTCTTTCAGCGTTCTAATAACAATATATAGGGGTGATATTTGACCACTTTGCATTTTATGAAATGACTGGTAGAAATCTAGAAATTACCTCAGGCATTCAGTTTTGCTGGCTTTACAAACTTTAGTAAAGAAAAAATTAATTTTAATGATTTTTTAATACGTAACACATAGTAGGTACACATTCATTGTATAAAAATATCACGTAATAAAATAGCTCATACTTAGTCAGCTTTCGAAAAAACGGCAAAAGAGGGTGTAAATATATCTACCATAAAAAGTCCAATTAAAAAAAAATGAAAGCTAATATTACATTGCTTTACCCATGTCTTGAGTCGATTATGAATTATTAGAGCATTTAATTTTTAAGATTTCAATAGCTTTTTAGATCTAAAATATTTTATCTTAATATAAGGTCCGGTGGGGTAAGAAAAACATTTATTTTATGTAGTTCATTTTTAGTTCTTGCTGCAAACTTTTATATCTTATTGTGAATTTGTCATCACAGCTTATACCTATGTGTTGCAGCATTCCATATTGGATTAACTTCATGAGATATTCTCAGTTATAATAGCCAAAAAAGTTACAATTCATCAGGTTAGTTCAATAGTTCCTCTTTTTCCGGTTTTTGTGGAAAAAAACTTTAAATATAATACCTACCTAATCTGGACATGGTGTGGGAGGAGGTCATTAACGTTGCACAAGATCGAGCGCAATGAAGAGCTCTTGTTGCCTCTCTATGCCCCTAAGTGGGGTCTAAAGGGAGTTTGGATTTGGATAATACCTACCTGCATAAGTAAGGTACCAAAAGTTTAATAAATCGCCTCAGTCTAAAATATGATAAAATTAATCTATACAGCTAATCTCAATACGGAAGTGTCTTGCCTTACAGTCAGTAGTTCCACAAACTTCCTACGCGTTTATTTTTGAATCCATGATTGATTCACGCCAAAGAGAACATTAATAATTATACCTTCTACCCCTTCATTCAAATGAGGCGTATGAAATTAATACAAGTAGGTAGGTACGTTTTATTTGGATCCGTGTAAATTCACAATGGTATGAATCATCCTTTTAATTTGGAATAATTTAATATTTTATGATTGACAATAATATCATCATTTCCGTTTCCTGTTACCCAGTTCTTTATATTTATAGACCTGTCGTTATGAATAAACTGTTGATGAATGGAAATATGGTAATATTTCAAGTCTCATAGACTCTACTGTTGTACGTACCTACCTTTACCTTTTTTTCAAGAATCATTACTCTACATACTGACTAGTACGAAAAGATGAAGGCAGCTAAGGTATCTTCGAAACTATACGCTCAAGTTTATTGATATCCTATATTATTTATTTATTTATAATATAATATTTGTCTTGAACACTGACTCACTGACTGACTGACTGACTGACTGCCTGCCTGACTGACTGACTGACTGATGTCATTAACGCCGCTAGATGGCGCGCCACTCGCACCCTCAAACAAGTTTTGATCCAGCGGATCGGGGATGCTTCTGAGTAACCAATAGCGTTTTGCCGTTATGCGCACGCGCGTTGAACATACAGGTATACTAACTAATATTATTAAGTGTTGCCAACGTGGGCGATTTATCGCCATTTGGGCTACTCGGAACGAGAATTGGCGACGACAAAATGCCCTTTTTTTGGTGAACTTTCACCTCTCCGGCCAGGGGCGCCACGGGCGCCTTTAAAAAACTAGTTTATAATATAATTACTGTCCCTGTCACTGCCTCAATTACTGATGTCATTAACGCTTTTAGTTCCTGAGTTTACTTCAAGAATGCGCCACTCGTAACTAAAAAGAAATTTTGTTCTACTAAAAAGAAGTTGTGCACTTTTTTAAAGGTCTTGATGTGAGTCCCTGAGCTTACCACAATATTTATTTCTGACAAAAAAAAACTATTAATATATTTCTTTAAGGGTTTGTTTGTCAAAAAGAATAATATGCAATGAAAGAATGATATATATTCTCATATATTCTCTTAAAACAAGCCGTCATAATATATCAAAGGACACGTATGACGTCCGAAAAACACACACAGGTACATAAATATTTTAGTGAAAAACTAATAAAGAGTAAAGCACCCCAAAATAGTTGGATAGAAGCTTATGGGCAGACAACAAAATGTCACACTACCCACACAAGTAATATTTTCTCTGTCAATACTGTAAAGTAGCGATTTGACAAACAAAATAAGTATACCTAATGACGCATATGTGTTCTATTTTGGAATATTTTATTTATACAATCATTATTTTTGAGTGGCCATTAGGTAGTACGGTGATCTAAATTTATTCAAATTGTATAAACAGCCGACCCTTCTTTTCTACTTAATTATTTACAGGAAATAGACCCGCCCAATGGAACTTACAATGTTATCATATTACCATACATTATTTTTTATGTTACATCCGGACGGGGAATAGGATAAAGATTGAAACTTTTTTTACATTAAAACATAATCCATATTTTCGGAAATATCATCGCAAAAATGTAATAGGTGAAACTTTACATCGCCAAGTACTCGAATGGATATCCGTCTCACTTGGGATCGACGTATTTGCTGATGTTCTTGTGAAATCGATATTTATCTCTTTACTAGCTTCCCATACAGATGTTGTCCTGTGTTCCTAACTATGCATATTGAATTCTAATTTGTATGATGAATAATTTAACATTTGACCAATGTGATTCCGAACGATGCGTCTGTTTTAAGCCATGTATATTCCATCCGCATACTGTCAATCGCACCAATTGACAATTTCTGTCAAAATTTCAATAAAAATTATAAGGTAAAAAGTACTAATAAGGTTGTCTACGTAGATTTTTCTTTAATTTACTAATTTTCCATGCATTTTTCTTAATTTTTTTCTTCTAAAAGGACATTCTCCCGATAAAAGCCTACACGACAAAAAAAGAATTAGCGAAATCGGTCCAGCCGTTTAGGCGTGATGCAATGACATCGGGAAATAGCTCTCCATTTTTATATATAAGATAATGATCTTAAACTAATACAATAAGCCACCTCCGTCCACTCCTTGAACATATTATTATATGTTCTCTTGATACCCTCAAGGCATCTTGTCAATCGCCTTTTGCAACCGACGGCCAATAATTATCTTACAAAAGTATCATCAAACCATCATCTGCAATATCTGTCTCTGCTTCTCTTGTCCCATTAAGGTCTTTGTTCCCATTACCCTTTTTAATACACTTATGTACTGTCATCTTCGCAAATGACAGTACATTGTCTTGATATCTAATGACTGCGATCGATCAGATATGATCTATACATGAGAGACTCAGCAACACCAAACATGGACAAATCTGTTCCCCATACTGGTATAAGCACTAATTAATCAGCTTTGGCATAAGGCTATCGAAGAATTGAATTACTGTTGTTGTGCTTTCCCAAGACAATCAAACAACAGAACTTGGGCAAGAATAATTAGGCTAAGGAGTTCAATAAGTAAGACTTCAAAGTATTTTTAACAGCAAATTACGCACTCCATCAAACACTAATATTATATTCGACCGATACATTTTTCTGCTGATGAGAGTAGGCTGACCAAAAAAAACTTTTGAAAATTTCACGTTGCTCAGAAAAAATGCAAACCAAATGAAGAACTCTTAATTACAAAAAAGCCGTAAAAAGGGTTCTTCTATAATATAGGGTATGGAACATTTTAGGAGGTAAAGATACGAATCTACTAGTACAAAATACAAGTTTATTCACCAGATGAAATTCCCTCTTTTTGTATGCAAGCGATCGTTTGCCTAAATATCGTGAAGGTATAAAGCCATGTATGTGTTTATCAGACTTTTTTGTTCTTCTTCTTTCCAATGTGTCAATCTACTCTTGAGAGAGTGATCCATTATCAGACTTTTCAATGCATATGAATTCGTTATTCACCTCCTCAGCTCAATTTTTTGAACCTCACGGCGGTCTTACTCTCGGAAAAGAAAAAAAAACACTTGGTGAAGCATTATGTTTTGCTCTGAGAGCTCGTAAAAATACTAAGAATATACGTACATAATATTATAATAAATGTTGTTGCAGGGACTTCAAATAATATGAAGGAATACACACGTCACACGTCATTTTAATAACCTATATCATGTGCCCGATTCTGATGCATGGGTTTTGTTAATTATTCCTGAGAGATTCATCTGAATAACGATGTCATATTAGATTTGTCAAGTGTGTCATCAGCTATCGCAATTTAACCTTTCGTATTGTTTGAACCATCCTATTCCCACCGCTTAGCTGAAATTTCACGGGAATAACACGCCGCTTTATATCGAAGCCGTTCAGGGAATATCGGTAATGTATGGTAAGATCTTGAGATGTCAATAAAGTGGAGGTGTCTAGAAGCTTAACCGTACAAGCTGTTTAGTGTAGATTCGTGGTTGTGAAATATTTTATTCGTTTCTAAAAAAGGCGTTTTATTGTATTAAATTGAACAATACAGCGTGAAAAAAGTTCAACAGACATTAATTTTTTGAACAAAGACTTTACATATTTTTTCCTTTTGCCTTACTTTGGCGACCAACATCACTTACTGAACACGTTCAAAGGGCAGTCTATCAAAGACTTCAGCACCTGGCTTCTGTGTTTTATGTAATTTTTCTGGGGCTGGCAAGTCTTTAACTTTTATAAGAGCTGACGGAATATTTTGATCTTATTTTCGTATTAGTCGATAGAACAATCTCACCTCTTGTAGAAATGTTGAATTAACAACTCCTCAACTTTGTGTGTGTTTTACCAATTTTACCAATACTTTCCTAAATGAAGTACATTGTTCACAATTTTAAATTTTAGGTCAAAAGGTGGAAAACTGAAAAAAACTCTAAAAAGTTAAATAACTCGAAAACCACTGGTATTTTACCCTTGGTTAATAGAACAAAATTGTTGCAAATTTTCTCTAGTATAACCCCTTACAAGGAATGTATTGAATTACCAGTCACCCTGTATGTGTCTATTTGTGTTTGACTGTGATATCAGAAAGAATTCATTAGCCAAATATCCCGTAAAGGATTAGGCAATTTTCTATTAATTATAATAATGGTAGTTTTCCTTAATAACGCCGGCTTTCGTGCTGTTTCGTATTATAGGTCGTGGGTTCGATCCCAAGTGCCGACCATCTTTCTCTTTCACTACACAAGCTTTTAGTAGCTTACTGTGAAAGAGTCAAAGGGTGTATTTGTGTTCACTTTGAGTGAGAACAGATTCATATCAAAAACCAAAAAAAAACGTACATGGTAGGTTCTCAAAAGTGGTTGTTAGTACAGTGGCATCAGTCGGCGTCCCGTTGCCGACCATTTCCACTTTCAACCCTTTGGTTCGAGTGAAAGATCTCAAAAGTGTTTTTGTGTTCACTTCGAGTGAGCACTAAATCATTTTCAAAAAAAAAGATATTTAAAAAATTATTTGAATAAATGTATTATTTAACCAAGATACATATTTACAAAATAAAGAGTTTTTATGGCAGAACAATGTTTGCTGTATCAGCTGGTATATAATAATAAATCAAAACACAATTCATTATAAACATAATACTAAGTATGTCAAACTTCACCAATATAATGATGTTCATAATAATTTAGTTAATTCTGATAATTAAGTCCCTATTATAATGGATGCAATACGTTTCATTTGAACAATAATTTACTCATATGATATCCGATGTTTGTAATCTGGATTACAATTAATATGAGTATAACATCAGCTTTTAATTACCTGCATACTAATTTAAATGATTTAGAGCATTTAATTTTAATAACAATAGGGAAACTATGTAATTCAAACAAATACCTAATTAGTTTTAGTGATCAAACATAAAAAGAATATGAATTACTATATGGTTTATTTAGAAAACTTAGAAAATTAATATATACACAAGATGAAATAAATTAAATGTTGATTTAACAGAAGTTATGAACAAATGTTCATTCAATGTCCACTATCATAAATTTTTGAAGCTTGTAGGTAGTATAAGTTTTGATTTCACTTGTTGGGAAAAATATTCTTATGAATTCTATTTAACCTCCACTTACCGGGGAAGATGTATGTGAAACACTCAATGTATCGTTGAAAGCGTAAGATGGCGTATAACATATTTTCAATACATTAATGGCGAAACTTACAATTTGTTCGACAAACTTGGAGGTAGTTTGATATTTACCCTCTTTCCAAGTTTCTGCGCCCCGCATATTTTACTCGAATGTTTTGCAACGTCAATAAAAGCGATAAAATTATAATAAAATATTATATGTAAAAAGACACCCTACTTTTTAACTAAATTATGTCCCCTAGGACTCTTAGACTGTTTTTGAAACAACTTTCTTTTTATTTTATATCTTTTTCTACTGTTTTTAGCTCCAGTTTTTATACAGTGTCAGGATAACTGCCCAAACTTAATGTATAATGCCTAACGGGACCGATTGACACTTCTCTTGTCAACGGGTCGAAGCGATAACTATGCAAACATTGTTGGACTTTCTGCCTTCTGTCCGAGATCTGAAAAACTCATTGCCTTTCGAAATTGATTTCCAATATTTGAGTATACAATCAATCCAATCCAAATTCAAACTCCCTTTACGCCCCACTTAGGGGCATATAGGGGCGCAACAAGAGCTCTACATTGCGCTCGATCTTGCGCAATGGAGAGCATACAATCAATAACTGATTAAAAACTTTCGTCCTTCCAAATCATCCCCATAGTGGCTTAAATTAGGTAGTATTTTTTTGGATTCATTTTTCTTAAATCGTCTATATATTAATACGTGAAGGAAAAACTTTGTGACCATTTTTGCGAAAATCGTTCGGACAGAGGAGTATGAAATTTCGCACACATATTGTGACTTTCACCAAAGGTTCCTAACTTTTTTTATTTTTGTGTGTTTTTATGTTTTTTTTTTAATTAATTTAATCTATTTTTATGCATAATTAAAAAATATATATATTAGCATTCGCCACCCCTTCTCTTTATAAACTATAATGGTGATTTTCACCAACGGTTCCTAACTGTTAGATAGCTCTTAGCGTTCTCCACACCATATAAAACGCTACGCTAGTGATGTTTTAAATTTACCTTTTTTTTAAAACGAAAAGCAAAAGCACTGTGTTAATAAAGCTTGTCATACAATATTTAAACTCGAGTCATGAACATTAAGTAGTATGTTATCATGTAGCTGGTTGGCGCATGCAGATAGTTTGAGAAGAGCTGGTTAAACGTGGTGGCCACTGTGACTATGGTCTGTGTAAACTTGCGAGGCGGCATTAAGTAAATATGGTCAGTTAAAATAAACTTCTTGAATAATTTAACGAGGACGCTATTGTAGGAGCGAGCGTTTATTAGAGAAACCACCGCCACCACTTGTCGTCCCTTTTGTTCGCACTCATTTATTTTATATCCGTCCTCTTTGTTCTCCGGAGAAACTACACATTATACTAGTAATAATAATAATATATCGCTCCTTGTCAGGGTGAAAGGAAATTCTGTCATATCTTCTTGTGAAGTTGACGAATAAAAAAGCACAAGTCTATTATTGTTATTACCTACTTTTACAACAAATTGCAAGGAATTTTTTTGTTCACTTAGATATCGGACGATCGGACAGCCGTAGAAAGAAAAAAACGTTTTTTTATACTGACGCTAACGGATCATTATTACATACTGGTGATTTTTTTGTTCTTCGTTCCACTTCTCCCTCATTCATTTTCCTTCAGAATGTATCTTTACTTTCGGGGCTTTTCAAAATTCATTAAATTACCAATATATCCACGAGTGATATCAACCTTAACACCTTGATTTCTTCTTCTTTTTGTTCCCTATCAGGTCTCCCCGACGTTGGCAATCTCTTCTTTGAAGGCCTCTTTATCTCTTGCTAACCGGAACAGCTCCTGAACTCGCCCTATTCCGGTCCAATCTGGCACATTACGTAACCATGAAATATACCTTCTACCAGGCCCACGGTGTCCATATATCTTGCCCATCAAAATAAGTTGGAGGATTGTATCCTTCTCCTCATGAACAATATATCCAGATAAAAACCTTGCTTATTTTACAGTATCTCTCTGTTGCGGTTAGCTGTCCTCAGTAAATCTGAATTACTAACATAATCTGTCCACGGTATACGAAGCATTCTCCTACACGCACGCTAGTGAAATATGTGGTTGGTACAGAGTTCTTACAATTATCTCTATTTTGCGCTAATTCTAGTACTCTATTCCAACTCAAACAAGTATTCCACTAATCAGCAGCAAATGAAATTTCTATTGTCTTAGATACATTCGGGAAACATATTAATTTACTAGGAGAGATTCGAGAAACATTTGGCAAAAGTTATCGTTTAGATTTATATATGCTCGAAGAGGTTTGAAACCTGGAGGCCCAGAATGACTGCCAGGAGAGACTACCACTATGGTGCAGAGGCGACCTCGTAAAACACGTTGGGGTCATCTGGACCCAGAGAGCTCAATATAGAGCGAGTAGAGCGACATGGAAGGCCATAGAGGAGGCCTTTGTCCAGGAGTAGATGGGTATAGGCTGAGAAGAAGATGTAAGAGATCACTCCGGTAATAATCTTACTTTAACACATGATACCATAACTTCTTTTTGTATACTGCCTCTACTTACCCATTAACCTCTATGAGCTACATGAAGTATAAATAATAAAAAAAAAACATGCTTTAGCCTGAGACAGAGAAGCTTTCGACGAAGTGATCGCCAACGTCGTGGTACGGCATCCAAAATTGACGATAATCTAACGCATCTTAAATAGTACTTAGTAAAGCATGCGTTGTGAAAGAGGAAGAAGGGCAGCAAAGCACTTGAACAAGACTTTTAGGCTACTGAATGTTTTGGCTAACCACAGCGACATTTTGTTCTATGGTTGGAAGAGTATTGAAAGAAAAGTGGCGATTATTATGATCAGTGAATCCCTAATACTCAAAATATGAAGGTATAATTACTTCACAATATTTCGTAATTGCAACATGAAAAGTTAAGAATAAGCATCAAATGTTCTCCAAAAGAATATACACCTTTTTAGTAGGTACTTTCAAAACACATCCCACAAATGTGTGCCTGCGGATTTTTAAAATGAAGGTATATTCATGTCCAATCCCACGACTCAGATGGTACTCAGCGATCAAGAAATAGTAGCATAGTTGTATTTTTATTGTTTATCCCTTTATTGCAACTTTTTATTTCATCTAACTACCAACCATAAAAAGGGTAAATGGTAAATTATTATTTTTTGACTTGACCCTTTTGTCCCTCATGTCTGAGATATATTATAAGCTTTTATATCAACAGACAGCGCAATGGAGAGCTCTTGTTGCCTCCCTATGCCCCTAAGTGGGGTCTAAAGGGAGTTTGGATTGGATTGGATATCAACAGAGGCTAATAGCACGAAGAGTATAAGGGAGAAACGATATCTTGTTAAACAAATGTTCTCATTAAGCAAACCTTTTCTTTGGTTTACATTGAATTAGTCAATATTGATGGACTAGCGTTGTTGTTTGCCATCTAGCCTTACTAGATAGTGATAGTCAACGTCTACAGGACCAAAAAGTACACGTTATGAAGATAAACCTACCTTGGTCACGAGAATGCCTTAACTAGCCACATAGTACAATCTTCTTTCGATTAAAGAGGGCTAGTTAGACACTGGACACTCACTGAAAGGTAGGTACCTCTGACCAGGTGGGTGTGTATGGTTTTGCTACAAGGTACGTACCTCTGACCAGGTGGGTTTGTATGGTTTTGCTACAAGGTAGGTACCTCTGACCAGGTGGGTTTGTATGGTTTTGCTACAAGGTAGGTACCTCTGACCAGGTGGGTTTGTATGGTTTTGCTACAAGGTAGGTACCTTTGACCAGGTGGGTTTGTATGGTTTTGCTACAAGGTAGGTACCTCTGACCAGGTGGGTTTGTATGGTTTTGCTACAAGGTAGGTACCTCTGAGCAGGTGAGTTTGTATGGTTTTGCTACAACTTTTCCCTTCTGTAAATATTATGGGGATTTAATCCCATAAAATGTATACGGTTGTTATTCCGCCGATGCCCGATCATCAGAACCTCATTATGTATATAAGTTTCAATATGTTCCTATTGAGGCTTGATTTATTTATTTTATTGGCATGACAGCGGTTTCTTGCCTTTTTTAAATAATGTCAACTTTGCTTATTTAGTCTGGGTTTATGAAATATCTTCTTATTTGCCGCTTTTAATACACTTACTTTGTCGCCTGAATGTATGGGATCGTATGCGCTAAATCCGGTAGTTCTGATTTTTTGCAGATTTGTTTATGATGTTGGCCTGATGACAAAACAAGTTCGTGACCTCGAGCGCCGAACGTAATTTTGTCAAAAATCGAAAAAAAAAAACTCCAAAAATTCATTATTTTTTTTTCAAATTTTGGCGATTAAAACCCTGAAGGAGTATTTTTTTAAAAAACCTTTTCAAGACGTTTTTAAAGTTAACTAAATTTGCTACAATATGATTTATCTTTTTTTTCGATCTTTAGAATAATAATATTATGTACCAGTTCTCGATTTTTCAAATAGCCAATAGGCTGCTTTGAATGATATTACAAGTACCTATGTATACTAAACATTTTGGATAAAACCTAATTTGTGATCTGTAAAAGAATTAATTATTTTGAAAAAACTGACAGCCATAGTATTAGATTTGCTGTATATTTTACGAATTTAAATAATCAATTGTTGGAATGTTCATATTATACAATAGTCTAGCTAAAGTATGTATGGTTTCTTCATTTGATGTCTTCAAATAAAGAAACTACAAAATCAATTCAGTGAGAATAAGTGGATCGTGCGAGAAACAACCGTCACGACATGTTCTCCAGTACCAAATGAGCGCTCACTTAAATATTTATCACGTTTTAATTGTTAATGAACTACTTGATACATTATTGTGAGTGAAATTATTCATATCTCATTATATATTTAAGGCTCATTCAGGCTGCCATTAGAACGGGAAGTATTGTCTTATATTCATAATGAATTGGAACGAATATATTATCTAACTAGCTAATACCCGTCTTGCCTAACGTATGTAATTCCGATTGTCAGGATTGATTGGTAGGTAATTAAACAGGTTCTAGTCTAGCTTCTCCACAGACTACTTATAAGTATTAAGCTTCTCATTGCTCAACAGACCTCTATAACTGACATAAGCACAGAAAAAGAAGAATTACACTTTCACAATTCATAAAAAGAGAGAAGAATAACACTTTTAATGTTTATAAAAAGAAAGAAAAAAAATTGTAGTCTGCCAATCACATGGAAAAAACTGCATTATAATAATATGTTACATCTCATACTTGATTCAATTTCACTGTTCAATAGAAGGGAAAACTTTCCTTTATTAATATGCAAGTGTTACTCTCAATGTGGTTTGAGTCTTGACTATATTCCCTAAACCCTCTACCTATGTGTAGAATGGTAAAAATTGAATATTCATTTCAATGTTGATAAAATGTGTTTTATATGGTTTGAATTACATTAATTTCTATTTCAAAACAATCTTGAATCTTTAAAATACATTTTTATTCAGTCAAATTTTGGTTCTAAGCAACATTTACATGAGTAATTTTGTTTTTAAAAGATGACCATCTGTGTTTACGGAGATTTTACTATGAAGATTTTATAATTTTAGAAATTTATTAATTACAGCAAATATACCTATTTGAGATTTTGTAAAAATTTGTATCTTTGATTACCATAAATATACCTGCAAGGATCCACGACGATTAATTAAAATCCAATGCAAAACCTACGGTTTTATGCTCCAACAATATAAGAAAAAATAAATATACAATATTAAATAAATAAACATTACTGAATTATTATATAGAGTATATTTCAAAAATTTGATCAATTATAAGTACTTAATTAATCTAAATAATAAAAACTGCTGAAACAATTAAAATATCTCTCTCCATTAAAAATATTGACTAAAAGTAGACATGAATTACCATAAATATACCTGCAAGGATCCACGACAATTAAAATCCAACGCAGAACCTACGGTTTTATGCTCCAATATACAAAAATATAAATATATAATAACAAAATAAACAAACATTACTGAATTATTAGGTATGTAGATTATATTTCAAAAATTTGATCAATTATAGGTACTTTATTCATCTAAATAATAAAAATTGCTGAAACAATTAAAATATCTATCTTCATTAAAAATATTGACTAAAAGTAGGCATGAATTTTCTAAAGACTGTTCAAGTTAAGCTTCTTTCTATAGAATTTATGTATATAATAAAAGGAAACTTGTCTTTTCCTATAAATACTACGATAGTAATATATTAATTATAATCAGTGTAGCTCCTGAATCAATGTATTGTATTACGTAAGAAAGCATGTATAAAACTTTGATTCCTCCAAAAATAGAACCCAGGTCCTCATGATCAGAAGTCGATATCTAATTATTAAAACTTAATGCACACAACTGTTGAAGAACAAATTTCAAGGTGCACGTCAAGTTTTAAACCAGCATCTAGCTCTACATAAACTGATAATTTCCTCTAGATGTGATTGTATAGAAGAATGCTGAGCATATCACGTATTGACAGGGTGTCTATAGAGTCCTGGAAATGATACAAAAGTAAAAAGAGAGCTCCTGACCACTGTCAATGCCTCATACTTTGGCTAAATTCTCATTACGCTGTGATGAATAAGTTCAAATGTATATACTTCACTGGTGTATGTTTCGTAATATATTGTCCTATTTATGTATCTAAATAAATAAAATATTCCCTCTTCCAACTTAAAATTCAAGGAAAAAAGTGGTTTTGAACAGAAGAGAGAGAAGGCTGGCTCAAAATCATGAAAAGTTTGCAGTGATGGTCACCAACTTCAGTTAGGAGAACCACACGAAGAAGATATTTTTATACGTCGAAGCATGATTAATTTATAACAACTAATAAGTCTAACAATTCATTACTGATGTTCCATTTAAAAATGGAATAAAGCACATTGTGGGACATAATAAATTTATAAAGTATTTTATATGAAATTGACTTGCTAATAAGACCATCATGTTATCTTCTTGCATCTCAAATTTACAGAATATCTTTTTAATAATAATGAAGTAAGTTGTGTTAAAATGTCACATTATTTGATAGTTATTTTAACATTAACATAAATATATTGTGTAAAAATACTTATAAAACTCCATGAATTCTCATAATTTCTTTTTGCTGTTGGCATCATTTTTAAATATTAGTGGTGTTTGAAAGAATATATTATTATGTTATTTCATTTAGTATATTTCTGGTTATGAATAAAACAATTTTGTTTATTTCATTTCAGTCATTTGACAATATTATGTCATTGTGAGATCTAACAGATAAAAAAATAAAATAAAAAAATTCCTATACAAATGAAAAAACGGGGTTAGTTGATAGAAACTCGCCCTCTGTATGTTGATTCCGTGATGTCTTTGTTATGTTAAGTTTTTATGTATTGTCACAGCATATCTTATCCGTATGACAGCCAGTTCATTATTACTGATTATGACTTAATAGTTGTATTTTTACATTTCAAACTTGGCAAACATTGAATATTTTTCCTCCTCATTGAACTGGTAAATTTTTAGGTTCTTTAATCTGTAACATAACATTAATGAGTTAATATATATACACACAAAATTAATAGAATTAAATAATGATAAGATACTACGTTACATACCGATTTTGGTTGATCTTCTCTTGAAATATGTGTTTTTACGTTTTAGATATTCACCGGTTAGTTGTTATTGTTGAAAATGCTGCCGAGCCTGTAAAAAATATAGTTACACAAAAATTTGTCAATGACATTATAACCATAATGTCAACTAATTATTAATATCCTATTGTTTTGAAACAAATAAATATGCTTACCAGTAGATTGTCCATTAATATTCCTGTTTGTTATTTATAATTAAAAAATAACCAGAAAAATAGAAAGTTTTTTACATCTCATTCGTTTGTATTATTTAATTAGTTTTTTGACAACAAAATAAGAAGTGTCAATGACAATGAATCCATAGGGCATAGACAACGCAACAAAATATTTCTTTTTTAGCGCTTCGTTTTCGAGCAATTCGGCTGGATAATAAAAAAAGTTTTGTAAAAAATACGTAGGTGTGTATCGTAAGTAATTTGAGGTAAGTATTTTTTATTAATTTTAAGAATATATTATTCACACAAAATACACATTTAAAAAATCATTATCTTTCACAATATTTCATTTTAATCATAGTCTATGGATTCACGGTTGTCAATAATTTTGACACATAGGCGATGTAAACAAAACAAAAAGTAAATTTAATAGTCGTTCGAAATTTGAATAAGATTGAATAAATTATAATATAGGAATATTATTGCTGCTGTTTATTTTTTTCTAAGTAGGTACCTACTTTATAATATTAAATTAATGAAACTGCACATAAAATATTTTGTTGTGAATTATGTAGATAAAAATATGATTTGGCATTTACCTTGCATCTAATGTACCCATGACTGTATGTTTTTAATTTGATTTCTTAATTGTTATTGATTTCATTGTGATTTTATTCATTTAAATACTTTTAAAAAATACCTGTAATAAAAAGAGTGTTGATTTTGGCTACTTATAGGTGTATTATATACCTACAATAACTTTAATTAATGTACACAATATTACATAACAAAAATTATGTGGAAGATGAAATGACATTATATGTCGTATCATAATAATATTGTATTTATTCTAGGATGAATGATTTGTCACAAACCTTGGAGGGTCGTCAAGTAAGGCTTCCAATCAAACCTCTTACTGGCCGCTGTCTTTGAAGAATACTTCTTTTAACACGATTGGTTTAAAGTTAAGTATATGACACCCTATGAATATTTTTTCAAAATAATTTTCACACCAACAATAGGACCATGAGTCCAAATTTTTAACAATACTTTTATAATATGCAGGATAAAATCAATAAGCTAATGTGGTTTTGAGTTTATTTACATACTAATTTAGACACAATGTAATACCGCTGTTGAGTGTGATTAATTTCAATACAAATATTATATTTCTAAATTATTATGTGGATAAAACAAACGTTTTATTAAACTGATTAAAATCCTGAAGCCATTTAAAGATTCTCAATTATTGTCAATTTTATTTCTTTCTCTCAACAATTCTGTCAAGTTCACTGTACGTTATGATCTAATTTATCGGCTATTGTTTTACCGACCAGTTTGTTTATGGAATGTTCATACCAATTTCAACGATGATTTTAAATTTAATATTTTTCAACGATGAATTTAAGATTTAAACTTTATTTATATTTCAGAAATATAAAATGATTCAACAATTATTTTTAAATTATTTAATACCTATCTACATTAGAAAATTATTTTATCAGGCACCTACATAATTACTTATCTATTACAGTGGCTACGACGCTTTGTAAAAAGTATGGCCATAAATTTTCTAAAATATGTCAATTTCAAAATGGAGGAATGATTTTTACAAAATTTTGCATTAAATCTTTATTTATTGAGAATAATAAGATTTGAATAACATTTATATGTATAACAAATCAATCTCTAATTATTTTATTACATTTTCATACAGTAATACCAAGATTCCATTCAACGTTTACATGAGTAATTTTGTTTCCAAAAGATGGCATCTGTCTTTTTTGAAAACGTTGTATGAAGATCCTAAAAAAATAAGAGTTTTTTAAATAGCTTTAAATATATCAAAGCTCATGTGGTTAAATATATTTAAGAACGCTCTCTGGAATTTTGCGCGGCTTTTCGCATATTAATATCTGACCTTAAGGTCTGTTTTCTACGATTGATGATGATTCAAAAATATAAATAAACGGACTAAAATATTATGTAGATTACATATAAGTAAATAATCTTCGTGTTTGTCGGCCATTTTTATCCGCTGCTAAACGAAAATCCTTTATCGCGTAGACTTCATTTGGTTATCAATACTTCGATTACAAAGAAAATTAATACTTATTCTGGTTTCCTACAATAATTTTGAATTCTCGGAATAATAGATTTCAAGAATTTGTTAAGGTAAGGTAACCTACTTATAACCGCCCCGATTATAGAATTGGCTTCAGAGTTTTGTCCTATCTTGCGCCCCACACAAGGTGTCTAAAATTTTTCCCATTTATTTTCTCCTAAAGTCTGTATTTAACTTAACAAAAAAAAAATTAAAAAATTTGTTTTATTATAAGTTATCACCAATAATAGTACCTAGGTTAATATTTGCTAGATAAATTGAAACAAGAATTATGTGAAAGTAGAGAGAAAAAATGATAAAGCCATTATGTAATTACAATGATTAAAAATTTTTTCTGACTGAAAAAAAAAATGAAATTTAATAATAAGAAAAAAATTAGGCATACATATAGGCATGAATGAATAATTAAAGTAGAACAAGTAGTACAAAAAGCTCACAATTAAAAGCGCTACATCTACAGCTATATATTTGTATAAAAGCGTACACCAAAATAAAATAAAGAAAAGAAAAATAATAAAAAGAACAAAAAATACTACATCCATCAGCTACACATAAAAGTGTATACTTACCAAAAAATAAAGAAAAGAACAAGAAGTACAAAAGTACTACATCTAACAGCTACACATATGTATAAAAGCGTACACCAAATAAATTAAGAAAAGAAAATAATAAAAAGAATTGATCAAAGCTCAAAAAGTAGCTGATAAAAGTCTCTGAAAATTATATTTTTGCTTTGATTAAGAACAAGAAATAATGAAATATTTGATGTTGGTAAGTAAAGTGAATTATTAAACCTCATAATTATGAAACTTTTGTACCTATGTATAATAATGAGTAATAAAGCAATCTCGTACTTATTTCGGTTACAAAGCTAATTATTTACGCAGTCATTACTTTAGTAATAATAAGATTAAATCCCGAATTAATTTAAAATCCGCACTTTTAATTATGAGATCCGTTGATTAAATACAATATTAATATTCTTATAAGGTAATTCGTGAGCCCGCGATATTATGATTATAAAATATATTAATTGTAAAACTCTCCGTGTTGTTAATCCTTGAAAAAGATTTTATATCTACAGTTATTTATCTTATTGAAATTAATTAAAAAGTATTGATTCGAGGGATCATTTTGAGTGGATTCTTTGAAGCAGCCAATAATGAACAGCTATTTTAGGTAAGTATCTCTAGTAACTTTAGTAGTAAGTAACAGACATATCTTACGTATTCATGTTCCACTTATTAGCCACTTTCTTACGTTTCAGAATCGTGACCTATCACCTTCTCATATATTGGCTGATGATGTCTTCTGAAATTCTAATTCACCTGATTCGCTGATCTAGCCAATTAATAAAAGCCGTTAATGACGATTCGAAAATGTGTGTGGTCACA
Source organism: Mystacides longicornis (assembly GCA_963576905.1). Classification (NCBI taxonomy): domain Eukaryota; kingdom Metazoa; phylum Arthropoda; class Insecta; order Trichoptera; family Leptoceridae; genus Mystacides; species Mystacides longicornis. The sequence goes on from OY756428.1 coordinate 21,628,427, forward strand.
GCAGAAAACTAATTGCTCTTAGAATTATAGAGTTCTTAATAATATTGTTCCGCTTCCAGGCTTGCATAGAACAGCCGACATAACACTTCTTGATGTCTTGTTCATCTTTTACGATAGTGATATCGCTCGTACCGAATACGATTTTGAAAATAAAATTCAAAGCAAGCTTTTCATCATTGCATTCAACAACGGTCCTCACCAGCGATTCTCCTCTCAAACACTATTCAAAAGCTGTAATTCATCTTTGTCCACTTTTCACAAAACTTTGAGTACAAGGCAGTTAGTCTGTAGTTCCCATCCCAGTTTTTTTTTTTCAATCTTATATGGATAGAATATGTAGGAATTGGTTTGACAAGGTAACAATTGATTTTCGAAAATCCGAAGTACCTTGTTTTTCTTTCCGTGCCATGCTAGGTGTCCCCGGCAATCACTTGAGCAAACCGCTTCATTCATAACTTCCATTCGTTTATGAATCAAGCGATTCATATTGTTGACTTTGAGTGTCCACTTTTCGGTGCCGTATAACAAGACGGACAACATATTATTATAACACTTTGTCTGAGTTTCAGATTGAAGTCTCGTCACAGAATAAAGGTCTCGTTCTATGTATGTACATTATTATTATTATTATATAAATATGGCATTACGTCACGTAAAGGACGATTTGTGCCAACTGGCAGCAAAGTAAGACTTACTCACAGACGAAAAATAGACATGGAGAGAAAAAAAAAAAAAAAAAAAAAAAACTAAACAAAAAAATAGCTATCTATAATAAAATCATATTTTTCTCTATGTACACCAAAATATGTTTGTATATGCTCTTCGAAGGAGTGGACAAGAGATGGGTCATATTGATAGGGAGTTGAATATTCATTCTATTGTACAATTCGTATCTGTCTCTTAAAGGACAGTCAAAGAACACATGGTCCAAGTTCTCCAGATCCAGCTCGCACTCGCAATATGGACTGTCGACTAGATTAATTTTGAACAAATGACTGTTCAGTCTATGGTGACCAAAACGCATTCGGCAAATGTTAACGATTTGAGGTCGGGTCAACTTCAAATTATGATACCAGGGTTTTTTGGAGATATTATTTTTGATAGCTTTGTAAAGAGATCCCTTGGTAAGGCTCTCTCTATCCCAGAAGATTTCCCATCTTTTAAAGGCTGCCTCCACCATAATGCGCCTCCGGTCACTTATAGGAAGAACAAATCTCCCAAGAATGGTCCCAGAAATAGATGCTGATCTCGCTAGAGAATCAACTTGTTCATTATATTGTATACCCTTGTGTGAAGGGATCCACGTGATGACTGTCTCCTGGTGGTTATTCATTTGATCAAATAGTTCCTTCTTAATTTGTAATAATATCTCATTATCCATACGAAATGGGTCTGAGAAAGAGAGAGATTGGACCAATGAGAGGGAATCTGTGAATATAACCGTTTTATCGAATTTAAGATCACTGACGATGTCAAGAGCCTTCAGCAACGCAACACACTCCGCCGTGAAAATCGATGCTTCTGGAGGTAACTTGATTAGAACTTTTATGTCGAGAGAGGGGATAAGGACTGCTGCACCCACGCATTCCTCGGAAGTAGTTTTGGAGCCATCAGTGTAAACCTGAATATGCTTTGGCCATTTAGACTCAATTTGAAACTGAAATTCACTGTTTATTTGTTGGGCAGACATCAAACAAGATTTGTCTAAACCCATGTGTGGAACGGTATCAGGTCTAAAGATTAAAGCTTCGAATGGGAGGTTGTATATAGGGGAGGGAAATGGGTATTTTTTTACATGGAAGTTGATGCTCGAAAAACTTTCACACAGATTAGGTGGTTGTCGTTTCAACCAAAATCTATCATTTCTTACGATGTTATTGAGTACAGCAATTCTGCTGGTTAAAGGATGTCCTTCGTACATTATCTTTTTCGAGTAATAACAATCCGACAAATACCGACGTCGAATTCTCAATGGCATATCAGCACATTCGACCTGAAGGGCGTTATTTGGAGTAGATTGCATTGCTCCTAGAATCAACCTCAGGGACTTTGTCTGAATCCTGTCCAATTTAGACTCCAAAGTTTTTGGGAGAGGGTCAAATAGGAAACTCGCGTAATCCAAATGACTTCGGATTAAGGCATTATAAAGTAGCTTTAATGTGGAAGGGTGTGATCCCCAGGATATGTTGCACAGAGCTCTCAACATATTGATACCTATTTCACATTTTTGAGATATATGATTAATTTGGGAATGCCATGATAGCTTCCTGTTTATGAAAAGGCCTAAAAATTTAACTTCCTCCACTTGAGGAATTGGAAGACCTTCAGATTTTAGTACGATTGAAGGGTTGTTATGTTTTCTAGAGAATACTATTGATTGTGATTTATGGGCCGAAAGTCTCAAGGAATTATCAAACATCCATTTGTTGATCTTATCAATAGCAGAAGATATGCACTCCTCAGCAAGGGAGAGATTTTTGTTTGACGTATATATTGCGATGTCATCAGCATATTGGACAATAGAGCAGTTAGGTGGAATAAGAGATTCCAGATCAGAACAGTACAGGTTAAATAAAGATGGGCTCAAAACGGATCCCTGAGGAAGTCCCTTCCACACGCTTCTACTCACATTTTTCTCACCATGATTAACGACGATGGTTCTTTCAGAAAATATGTTGAAAATCAATTTGGCAAAGGGTTCCGGAAAGGAAAGATTTATCATTTTTTTATAAAGAGTGGAAAGACAAACATTATCATATGCGGAATCGATATCGAGGAATACTGCGATAGTAAACTCTTTTTTGGAAAGAGCTATATGTACGTCGGAGATAAGTAAGCTAAGATTATCAATACAAGAAAGGGATTTACGAAAACCGTATTGGGATTTGGGAAGGATTGACTTATGTTCAATTAACCAATCAATTCTATTTTTTAGGAGGTGTTCCAGAATTTTCAAAATACAGGACGAGAGGGCGATAGGTCTGTACGAGGAACCTAAAGAAGGGTCTTTTTTTGGTTTAGGTATTGGAATGATAAGTTGTTTTTTCCAACTTTCAGGAACAGAAGAAGATATGAGAATTTTATTTACAAAAGACAAAAAATATTCTAGGAAAGATGGTGGGGCCTTTTGGAAAAATGTATATGGGATCAAATCTAAACCTGGAGCAGAGTCTTTTACACGCTGCAGACAGCATATTAGTTCCCCCATTACGAAGGGTGAAATAAGAAAAGAGAATGTTTCTGAGCTGGAGTAATTTAAACAAGGAGGAGAAATTTGATCAATACATGGCGCATATGGGGGAGCCAAGAGATTCACAAATTCAGGTAACCAGGTCTCTACTCCTTCCTTAGGGAAGGAAGGAGAGAAAGAACCCTTAAATCTCTTAATCATGCTCCACACGTATGACGAATGAGAATGGGGAGACAGCGAAGAGCAGAATTTCTGCCATCCCTGTCTCTTTTTTTGTCTTAATCTTCTCTTGACTTTAGCCTGGATAGACTTAGCCGTTAAGAAGGCATCCAAACTAAAATTTTTCCGAACTTTGCGCATAGCCTCCTTTCGATCTCTGATGAGCTCAGAACATTCTTCATCCCACCAAGGGGCATTTCTTCTAGGGCGATTATTACATGCCTTTTTAGGAATGCTTTCATCCGCAGCTGAGTAAATAAACTCTAATAATACAGTATTTTCTTCATCCACATTTGAACATTCGTTTCCTTTTGAAATTAATGATGGAACGTTATTATCTAGATGTCTAGAGAAGGCATTCCAATCTGCTTTGTTCAAATTGTATAATTGTCTTCCGTGAGGAGAATTTTTGATAGGTTTAGTATGAAATTGAATCACAATTGGATAATGGTCACTGGATCGAGGGTCATCCATAATCGACCAGTGGAGGGAAGCCATTAAGTTATTGGTACAAATAGATAAATCTACTGCGCTTTTGTTCTGGCCTGGAGGGGTCATTCTAGTTGGAGAACCATCGTTGACAATACATAAGTTATGAGAATCTAAAAACGAAAGGACAGAATTCCCTGCTCTATCTGAGATAGAGCTTCCCCAAACGTTGGAGTGACAGTTCAGGTCTCCTAAGATAACGAAAGATGAAGGAAGAAGTGCGACAACAGCGTCAAAGAATCCGACGTCGAAGCCGGTGTTGGGAGGAATATAAACTGATACATATGCGATCCCATCGACAAGGATCGCCACTATTTCCAAGTACGGGTTTTGTGGTAAATTAATAACAGAGTGAGGTATTCTATGATCAACTAATATGGCAGCTCCGCCACCTCTTCCATATAGTCTATCTGAACGCGAGCATACATAACCTGGTACATTAAAATTGAAATGAGGAAGGAGCCATGTCTCTTGGATCAATGCGATATCAATGTCCAAGTCATGGAGGAGTTGAATTATTTCGTGTTTATTTGATACGGCACTTCTGCTGTTCCACTGTAATAAATTTAAATGATCTCTTTTGTTTTTATTGTTATCTTGTAAATTTGCCATGATTATTATTTTATTGAAATATAAATGTATAAAACGATCGATTAATGCGCTGTACTAAGGTTGCACAACACATCATTCCCGCTCTCAGACATCTTTTCAAATACTTTTGTAAGCATAGGGAGAATCAAAGGAATAACATCATCTTTAGGACTAGAAATAACTAGTGAGAGAATCTGGGAAAGCATTTTAAATAGTTGGTTTTTTTCTGAATCGTATGAAAGCGTGGAAGGAACGGTTTCTATATTTTTAAGAGCGCAGCCATTTTGGAGATTTGTGGATTGCCCATTGGAATATGAAAGAAGGGCCTCTGTGGCTCTTTTATCTAGATTTGGTTTTACCACAGGACGTGTAACAGGGGTGGTAGGTTTATTTTTTGTAGATGAACCATACTGTTTTTGTGAGGACGAAACCACCTCACTGTAAAATTTTTTTGAAGGGGGAGTTTGTTTGACGGCTTCAACAAAAGAAATATTTTCAGATGCCATAATGTATTTTATTTTCTTTTGCCTGATGAATTCAGGGCAAGAAACATCTGTCGTCAAGTGTTCTCCCTTGCAATGGGAACACTTTGGAGGGAGTTCTTTATCTGGGCAAGATTCACCAAGGTGATTTTCACCACAACGGAAGCATTTAGGGGAAGAGGTACAGTTCTTTTTAGTATGTCCAAATCTAAGACAACGATGACAAATATAACATGGACGAGCGTACAACTCCACTTTGATGGAGTTATAGAACAAATATATATGCTCAGGCAGGGATTGGCCCTCAAATGATAACAAAATAGTGGTAGATGGTTTCCATATAGTAGTCCCATCTGGAGCTGTAATCCTTCTGTTTAGCCTTCGAAGTTTATTGAGCTTTCCACAAGAAGAGGGAACCTCAATATTCTCAATGATTTCTTCGTCTTTAAGCTCTGTTGGTATTCCGCGAATGATTCCATGTTTATACAATTTATAGCTTGGAATGAATGCATTCAAATTGTATGTAGATAAAATATCATTAGAAATGAATGAGTTCGCTGAATTTGCAGATGAAAAAGTCACAGCTATTTTATTTCTACCGTCTGAACGCACGCCACCACTTACGATGCCTTTAACGCCATTCTTAGCCACTAGACCTCCAAATACCATTGGGTGAAGATGTTTGTCAGGGTTTTTATTTTCTACTATGACCAAAAATGGAGCATGAGAAGATTGAGGGTACCTGGCCGGAGCCTTTCCTTCGGGGTTAGGTTGGGCCTCGGTACTCGGAGAAGGTACTGATGAAGGAAATTGAGCATCCATGATTGTCCCAGAATCGGACATCAGAGAAGAATCATCCGTTCTTCTTCTCTTGGTGCTAGAGTTTACATCGTCTAATCTGATTTTATCGGGGTCTTTATTAGGAGGGTCTCCCATGATGCTACATTAGTATTGGAAAAAAAAAATAACAACAAAAAAATCTAATTTTAGAATGAAAAAGAGAAAAAAATAAATGGGTACTTAAACCTACTTAACACTAATATGTGAAAAAGAAAAAAAAAAAAAAAAAAAAAAAACAATAATATTATTATTAAAGTGAAAAAATAATAAATGGTTTTATAAATATCTGTTTTTTCCCAGCGATATTTCAATGTAAATAAATGACGTAACCACTGAACACCTGCACAAGAAATAATAATAATAAACGTAAACACACTCAGAGCCAGAGAGACGACCGTCCGCCACGAGAAGCCGAAGCGAAAAAAAACATGTATGTACATTCTATATTATAAAAAAAAAATATGCTTATCGTAATCAGGGTTGATTCTGTTGTCAACACAATCATTTATAATGCTACCTTTAAGAAAAATGAAAATCAGGAGACAGTTGGCGCAGTGGCCCCGTAGTCTAACGGTAACGCCAGTGACAAACTCCATGCACCCACCCCCGCAACATGACAAGTGTCAGCTACATGAGAGTGTCTTCATTACTATCACAAACGTCACAATGATATTACATACTACACGGTTTACTCGTCGTAAGTCCATTAAGATTATTACTGGTGTCACTACTTTTGTACAGGGAATGGTCAAAACATTTAGCCACTTTTATTAGCGAGAAGATTATGTTTCTTGATGAACACGTTCAAATGGGCTACACACGAAAATTCTCTATACTAGATCTTGTCGCGGTGCCTTTTTGGGTTGTCCGTCAAACTTAGGAAAGTCACGTAGACTTCATAGTCTATTGTGTTCTCCTGTGGATTGGCTGTAAGAAAGGTCACCTGGGGTCTTTTCCCCTATCTGCCCGGCTAGAGGCTCTCTGAAATAGACCTGTTATCACTCTGAACTAACACTGTAATATTTCAAGGGTGGGTTGAATGGTTTGGCTCAAGAATACTCTTGGAATGGTCATAGGTTCCAATAAAAGAAATTGTTTACAGTTACTAATAAACTTCAATGTTTATTCAATAAAATATTCATTGAGTATGGTTTTATAATAAATATGTTTATCAAGGAATCTTTCAAATAAAGATTATTAATTCCAAACTTATATCTAATTTAACATACAAATTACTATAGGTGGAACTCAATAAAAAAAATCGCCACCATGGTTTATCGAAAAGGGGAGAAAAATTATGAACAAATTTTTAATTAAAACCCCATATACAACAAAACTTATCATTCCAATTATTTACCTTCTTTTTTAAACTTGAAGCTAGACTATTGGCGGCATCCATTACTAAGCAAATAGTAATTAAATATTCCATTTATTTTACTTTATACTGGTTAATCCAGTTCATATACAAAATCTTACACATTGGAATTCTATATTTCTATACGGCTTCGGTAAAAAAACTAACAGAACAATTCGAAATTAAAATTCCGTGAACTGATTGCATGCTACTGAAGGAAAATTGCGGTTATATACTTAACTCAGGTACGTAGAATTCCTCAAATGCAAATTCTGGTTGACTAGCTAAGTCCTCTGACCTTCTTAACGACTAGAGGTTCCCTCATTTTTATATATTATTCCCCACTAATACCGATGAGCAGCATACGGCTTGGACCTGGTCGTTATTCCATACATTCCAGAAAGGCTCGCTTTGACAAATACAAGATGAATTTTACCCGCGGTTAAAATTATTTCGCGAATCGCATAATTCGCTTAATCCAATTCTAGTTTAAACGACTGGCATTAATTCCCAGAAACTAGGGTATTATTTGCCCATGGCTGGGATGTTTTATCCCCAAGACTCGGAAGTTACTTCCCCAAGACTGGGAGTTACTTCCCCAAGACTGGGACCCGCTTTTTGTAAATAAAATTTACATTGTCACCATTGCTTCATCGCAATGATCTCACTTTACAAATTTCACGATCAATTTTATATTTTATTTAAACATTACGTACCTTTTATTACTGCGGGTCGAATTTATTACATGATAATATCACTCCTAATAACTTAAACTTGGTTAATTAATAAATTAAAATACTATTCATTTTGCGCAAAGCAAAATACACCGTGTCAGTGTGCACTCTCGTCGCTCTGATTTCAACAATTGCCGCGGTGTAGCGCTGCGCTTTGGACTGCCTCGTAAAACTTCGTAACACCTACGACCCTTCGGCTATTGCCGAACTAATAATGACCTAGCATTCAAAATATCTGTTACAATCTGTACTGTTTGTGTCGAATGTGCATACAATCAGATACTTTGATCACAGAAGATAAGAGGGCTTATGCAGGAAGGTAGTAAAGTAAGTCTGAAGAGCACCAGGAATAAGACCAGAATGCATACTTCCGGTGGTAATTAAATAAATTGTTTTGTTTCAAGCATCTTTTTTTCTTTGTAACAACGAAAACTAAAATGACACATTATTTTTTGAAGACACAGTTTGGTTTGTTGTGTTCAAAATTAACCCAGCCCATTAATGCAATATGACCACAGAAAATAGGACTCCATTTTTTTAGTAGAGAGATTATATTGCGGTTTATTAGTTTCGTCCTGTTAGGTGGTTTGAAACATTACAACAGTTACAATAAATAGATGAGCAATTGTACTTTAGCGAGTAATATTTCACTGTTCGTGTCCCCATTGTCATGTGCAGTTCATTTCAAAGTTTAAAACTTGCGTGGCAGTGTAATAATTTATTGTTGCTATAATTATTATGACTTCTATGTCAGTACCTAGAACCTAGTAGTACATATGTCATCCACATTAAGTCTTTGTTCCTAGTTGTATGCCTCAGCTAATTATAACCAGCACTCAGGGCCTATTTATTACAATATCATAAGTTCAACCATTTTGAAATGACAAACATACCATGTTTTATGCTGCAAAAGCAAAATACCGATGTGTTAACACTTCAGAGCCCGCACCCCGGAGATTCCCCGGTCAGGCCAGTTTTTTTGTAATTCCTAAAATTCCTTTAAATGTAGAACCCTGGGCTCTTACCATATCCTTCACATTTGTTGATTATACCATTATTATTTGAAATAGTTGGTATATGTGTCAAATCAAATGAGTTTTTAGTGTTATTTCGTTAATCATCGGGGAATTTCCAAGGCCGCGGGTGCTAAGGGTGTGTAAAGTTTCAACAGTCCTAAACAGGTTGTAAAAAAGATTTTGCCGCGGACGGTTCTAGGTTTCATTGTTATGTTCCACATTTTCGAAGGGAATTATTTCTAGACGGCAGTAACAAAAGAATCCCGATAACAAAAAATAAGTTTGGGACAGGGGCCCGCGATCCTAATAATAAAATAAATGCACCCCCGAAGCAATAAAGAAGATGTCACTACCTGGACACCGGCCCTTGGATGCAGGGCAATAAAAGTCGGCTATTTGCTAAAGACGCGGGCTATGACGGTGTTTGAAGGTTTGTCAAAAAGATGGATCATTATATAATCGTATTTTAATCAATTATTTTTAGATTCTGAGAAAATAATTTAATGCTATTCGGCAAAGAAGATCTCAAGCTTCATACTGGCATTTTTTTGTAACTCCAAACATCTCATTTGTATGAAATATTAGCCATTAAAAAAGTACGAAGGTTTCCCCGTTGGCGCGGGTCATCGTACAATTTTTCGAGCGCGGGCTATGAAGTGTTAATATGCAGTATTGCAGGCTTGGCTAAACTTCAAATATTTGAATACCTTAGTGGATTTCATATATACCCTTTATCTTTTGGATCTCAGTAACTACGAATTTGCTCTTCTTACATTTTTCTTCATTTGCACTATTTGTTGATCGCGTTCGACGAGCGTCTTTACTGAATGGTAAGGTATGTTGAGGAGGCGCGATCCGAAGGTGGGATCGGAGTATCCCTGCCCGGAATGCGACAAGGTCTGATTATTTAAAATTGGACTATACGGCCACCTTATTGTGGCACAGAATACATCCACCGTGGTTCTTTGTCTTTGTTCATCTGAGGTCCGTATCTACGGGCAATGGGCTTATCATTAGAGATGGGCATTACTAGAGGTACAACGATAGCTGATAAAAATATTAGATAAATAAAAAAACTCATCTAACGTTATTAATATTTAACGTTATTTATAAATAATAGTTGAATAAAAATAATAGTCAGGGAAATAATAGCCTACCCCTATAGAAAAGGACCATATTTTGGAAACGACCTTTTTTTAGGAAAAAGCTAAGTTTCAAGATACCAAATTTTGGAAACAACCTATTTTTTTTTAGGAAAAAGTTAAGTTTCCAGATGTAAATGTAAATGTAAATAGCTTTCAGCTTTTAATATTAACGTTATTTTCAATTATTAACGAAATGGCTATAATGTTTTTGAATTTAAGCCGTTAGTCCCATCTCTACTTATCATTGCTCTTCATTGGAAAAACTTTATCGACCCATCACTTCAAAGAGGAAAACTAATAGGGTTATAATATAAAACAATATACTTAGATTTATTCATGCGTAATTAAAGATCACTTTATTCATCTTTAGAATAGGTAAACTTCATTGTAATAATCAACTATGTTGACAGTATTTTCATAGTCGCTAGGTTTATTACATTTTTTAAAGTAAAGCACTAATTAATTTTTAAAGTATTGCCCCAGAACAGACGTTGTCTAATGGGGCAATAAATTACAACAATTATTTATGTAAACTGTTTGTTATAATTGTAATTGATAATGGAAATAAATAAATAAATAAATTGAAATTAAAAAGCTAACTGATTTCTACACACGAACTTTCGTATTGACAGAATTATTCTCTCCTTTTTTCCTCTTGTGATTTCTACCGAATAGTATAGAACTGAATTTCAGGTAGAAATTGTTTTGCATAAATCATATAAGCAGATTTCGTATGACACCTTGTACTAGTATATCATCGGAACTATTATGCAAACTTGTTAATAGCAAAAACACACAGTTACCAGGTCGGTTGACTTTTAAATTTTTTTACGAAACCACCTCTGTTATTATTACTACGTGCCCTGAAGAGGTTATTACTCAAACTGACACTGTATGTTACTACTCACGGGAATAACTCACGAAGGCACCTTGCAACCAGGACTCGTGATGTAAGACTCGACCGGTAAGGGTGAAATTTATTGCTTTACATTGTCATAATGTCAACAAATATCGTTGCTTGCACTTGAATGTTTGTCACCTGCTTACTATGACAAATTTTCATGACTAGCTTTGTCCTGTCTTTCGAATTCGTATAATGATAGACTAATTAACAATTTAAACAATTTAACTCTGAACAATGCATCTATTTTAAACGATTTTTACAGGGCACATTTTGACAATCGCACCAACTATAAAACAAGTGACATGTTGGATACTAGGCTGTGACATCCTGTTGAATTTGCTAACTTAATTAATTAGACTACTTGAAGCACTTTTTTAGATTATTTGGCCATAATTAGTCTTAATTAAATATAGATTTGTTTTTTTTTTATTTTAATACCTGAAGCTTGTTTGAATCCTCCGAATGAATAAAATTAACAACCTTTGTTAGAAGTGTCCGACCCAGTCATTGAGAATTATATCATTGTACATCGTGCATTTGAACGATATCATTACATTTTGAGTTTTAAGCTTTCATTTATTAATAATCAACCAAAAACAAAACGCTTATAAAAATTCACATAAAATACTTAACCTTACTTGATGTCTTCGTATCTTATCTTTGTATGTACTTATTGGTGAATAATTTCGAATAAAGCATGATGTGAGGGATTTATTCAGATGTGTTATTCAAAATATTGTTAAGTCATTATTTGAAAATTTGGGAACGCGATGGTAAAGAGTTTGAAAACCAGTTGCTTCTTTGTTTATGACAGATTAGAATTTTGGGTATTTTTACATATTGAATACGGCGAAACCATTTTTAGAAAAAAATGTTGTTTAAAGGGATTAGTAGAGAAGGCAAGGCTTCTTTGTTTTGAGATAGTATAGTTGGCCCTCGATAGGACAACTAGTTTTTTTTGAAGTTTAGTCTAGATCCACGCTCCGATGGGAGACGTTCTTAAATTTTGTGTTGAAGTGTTTGAGTAATTTTTAATATCCTTCGCATATTTCAATTGTACATATATTATGTACCTACCGGGGTGTGTCCGAGTGTGTTGTTATTAATACGGGATTTGCGTGCGACTTGATTGATGTGTATCTTTGGAGGTTAAAATATCACATTTGATAAATTCGCGTTTGATAAAACTTAGAATCTTCGGTTTTGGATTAAGCCTTCTGTTTAATTATTATAATATATTATTTATTGTTCGACTGGGCTAACCAATGAGGGAGGATGCGTGGCGGATCGTTAGATTGGACAGCCCCCGTGATAATTCAACTTCCAACTATGAATGTGACGTGCTTTATTATTGGTGCTTTGTGCTTTTATTTTGAAGGTAGGCGGAATTTTGGGTGAGTGACCATATTTTTATTAGAGTGTTTTGTTTCGTCGCTGGCAGCTACCCCCAGGACGATGATAGGGCACAGAGATATATTTTTATGCTGTATTTTGTTTGTTACTTGGTTGCCCCCGCCAAGCATGCTTATGAGCAAGTTGCTCGATGTGGTTTTAGATGAGAGATATATGGCCGACGCGATACGGCATATTTTTGAATATTTGTGATCTCTGTGTGCCAATGGATTTATTGTATTGCAGCATGTACCTACCTGTATTGTTTTCACACGTCACCTGTCAAACACACGTCGCGAATTGTTATCTGTCATTCGCGGGTTACCCCATTTTCCGATACCAGTGGTGTGACCTATCTTTAATGTTTATTTTTGAACCTGTTAAGGAATTTCATATTTAGAACCTTCTAGTAAGCTCAGTGTAGAATTTTCATTTGTCAAAGTAGGTACATCGGTGTTTTCCCCGAGAGAGTAATTTTGTTATGAATATCCGGTCGCGATATTATGATATTCTGAGCTTGTTATTGCCCGCGCATAAGATAGATTAGGTATTATACACGCGCCGTTGTAAATCTATTAAGGTTAAAGTTACGGAGTCCTTATAAGAATATTTAGTATGTCAGGAGGGCTGTGGACTGAAGATATACCTCACATGACTCTCCAAGAGAATGGGCTGTGGCTGATTTGGACGCTTTTCAGCTCAGTTCATGAGTTTCACTGGCGAAAAGGTCGCGGGCCAAGACCGAAGCAGTTGAGCGATTTGGAACTCTAATGAGGAAAACTTGCGGTATTATGACAGCCCGCGGTAATTCGACTAGAAGGTTAATTAGTTCGCCGGTAAAGTGACTGAACGGTTATTTTGATAGTGAGATCGATAATAATTAAATGCACGCGAGGTAGACATTAACATTGTTAATAGGCAGGATCGTTTTGACTGTAGCTAGAGCCGTGGCATAATTTTCGCGTAGTAAAATCCTGTCCTATTTTGAGTCTCTGTCGGAAGTACGTTTAGGTATTTAGAGTCAAGAGTTAGATAGTTAAAATATAGCTTTCAGCCCCTGTAGTCTGTACACCATCAGGAACCTTTTCCGTTTGTCTATATACACTATATCTGATGGCCCCCTTCTTTGTACCTGGTCGAGGCGTGAGGTCGCATCGAATTGGGCCAGTCTCGGACCTTCGGAGTTTTTTTTTTGCCCGAATTTTGGCAAGAAGGTTTGTTTGACATGGAAGGCCCTCTTTCGGTGGCTAATTCCTCCCGTAGACATCGAGCATGCTTATCAAGCACTCTCTATTTAGGTATAATATGCTAACAATCATTTTTCATTAATATTTCACACACTTTTTACTTCTTTAAACACTTATCCCGTGTTTGTGTTGGTTTCAAGTGTTTTTATTTTATCAAGGAAATTCAAGGTGAAGATCTTTCACTCATAATCTTTTCACTAAATCTTTATACTAGTCTAGACCGATATCTCACAGCAAAATATTGTTTGCTGTTTAATAACAAAATAAAACAATAAATTTGGTTGGGTAATCAATTCACAATAATCCTATGACCTTTATCATATCTAAAGTAAGTAAGTCCCAATTTACTACCGCAGCCAGAATACTGTTTGCTCACACAAGAATCAATAGTTCACCGGTTCATACAAAACATGACTCATGTGCATTGTGTATATATGTGTACGCAATGAAAGAAGTAAGTGCAAAAATTGATTAAGTATTGTCTTCTTTTTTACGTATCCTGTCGGGTCCCCCCAACCTTGGCGATCACTTCGACGAACTTGTCCCTGTCCTGCGCTGCTCGGAACAGCTCCTCTACAGTTCGGATGCTGGTCCACTATAACATTGCGCAGCCAGGACATCTGTCTCCTGCCAGGTCCTTTGCGTCCCTCAATTTTTCCCTTCAGTATAAGGCGAAGAAGATGATACTTTTCTCCTCGCAGTACATGGCCCAGATATGATATTTCCCGGCCCTTAATAATAATTAACAACAAGTCTCTGTCAGCCCTAGCTCACCTCAGGACTTCAGTATTGATAACCATATCCGTCTAGGGAATTCTGAGCAATCGACGATAGAGCTACACTTCAAATGCTTCCGGTCTGTTCATTGAGTTGACTTTCAGGGTCCATATTATGTAAGTATTATAAAGCCCTGAATTTTCATCAAGTTGCACCTTTCGTGCTTCCAAATTTACACATTTGTCATATTTTGTGCGTGACGGCGACTTATTGTTCCATTCGGTACAATTACGATCCCGTGAGTCCCAATGAAACGTGACAATGTTTACAATGGGTTGCGACTAGCATTGTTATATGAAAGAATTTCTATCAGTTATTTTCCAAATAAATTTATTATGATGATAAATTAAACGTAGGTTCTATCAATTTTATCTTCAATTTGTGAAAATATTATTTTCGCAAACACTCCCCAAATCTAATATCATTTTTGGGGTGAGCTATTTACCTATTCCGAATACCACTCACTAACGTAAATGAGAAACTCACGTGAATAATAATTATAATATGGGCTGCGGAGCTTACAAAGTATTCTGTGGGAGCGCTCTACACGTTTCCATACAAAATTTTGTTACTTCACCCCAGCGTCAATGTCCCGGAAACTTTATAATATGGGTACAAATAGATCGTAGAGTAGGTACTTACGTTTATCCATATTGATATGCCGTAGGTCGTACGTTATCAAATTTTTTTTCTTCAACCAGTCCTAAAAAGAAATAGAAATAATTATTATAGTTGTAGCCGTGATAATTATATGTCAAAACTCGTCACGTCGGCGTGACGCTAAACCCAGCGTGCTGAAATTGCACAAAGCTAGTATTGGAGGTTCACAACTGGTTTCCGACCTTCGGAACTTTGTTGACCCCTCCCCCCCGACGCGACTCTGTATCCACCCAACCACCCACTTACAGAGTATTATCGTATTATCTATTACCTCACAATTAAACTAAAATATCACAAATAATAAGCACAACAAACCACTGAAAGAAAAATGAATGATTATGATACTCTTACCAATCGGCAGCTAGGTATGTAGTAATAATCCTTACCAGAACACTAAAACACTATCACTAATAGGTATTACCTCACACTTCACTATCCGAGATTAAATACCTTACAGAACCCCGACGCACGCGACAAAATTAATAAGCTATACACGCGAATCAAAATTATTAACACCTCGCAAAGAGCAACGTTTTCTCTGCTACTAATTTGAAGTAAGCACAAACACAAAAAAAAATTAAATAAATAAGAAACCGGATCCCGAAATAATTTAGGTACCTCACAGAAAGCAACGTTTAATTCTGCTACGCCAAAATATGCAGGTCGAAAAACCACTCAGCAAATAGCAAAACAAGTCTACGCGTCGCGAGCTGAATGACAGGAATGAGAAAGATTACCTACTGACCATGTGCTTAAATATCCTTGTCAGCTGATTAAAAAAACTTCTAGAATCTTAGGGGTGTACCTGTTGATTACACCAGTGCATTGGCCTTCCGAGAAATGGTTGGACCTAGAAAGGGGGTATTTAAAACAATACTGTGTCATGGTAATAATTTTATTCAAAACATCAGGTTCATTGTCCTTCTGGCAAATCCCTTAGGACATACGTACATAGTCATAAATCATAGGATAAGATACATTCCAAATAGCCGAACAAGATAAAAGAATATTATTTTTTTCATATCAGCGAAAGTATTTATTACTACCTGTTATCCTTGAAAACAAAAGGTACCTGCCCGCATATCTCAAGTCTCTATACTTTAAACAACAATGGAAGACTTTCGTTTCGAAAAAGCTTTTAAATAATAATCGCTGACCATATCAATACTCAGTAGTAGGGTTTTTTTTATAATTTCTACTTAACTATTAAAATTAATGCCATCTTTCGGGCGCAAATACCTACTCACAACAATATGAAACAGTATAATTGCTAACAGCAAAACATGTCAGGCAACAAAAATAGAAAACTTTAAACTTAGTTATGTATAAAGTCTCTTAAAGCGTCTCGATAATTGTACTTCACCACGTTGAAACTGCGAAAAATTTGACATTTCAATCGTAGCAAGAGTTGTATGTTCGAAGCTCTGATCAGCTATTACATATTTCGTCAATATAATAGTTTCCGAGGACATTATCATTTTCTATCATTTAACTTAAAAATATCAATTAACTTAGATAATGGGTGTAGGTATGGGGAAACGAAAAAAAATATCGATATATGTATTATTATTAAGTATACCTTATCGATATTTTTAAAACAAATCGATGCATGCGGACTGAAAAATTACAAATTGTCACATAAAACGTTGAGACTTACCGTAGTGACTTTCAAATAAGTGTTGCCTTCGAAACAAATCAAGAGGAATGTTTCTGCCAACTACTGTAGCTGAGATTGGTACATTATAGATCGTAAGATAATAAATATCTGATTGACTAATTATTATCCATTAGGTTATTTTCCCAATACATTATTATTGTCGAGTTGAGAAATTATATTCCATTAAATCAATTTGACACATGTCATTACTTAACAATGATACACTAATCTTAATTATTTGTACAAAAGGGTTTATCTTTCATTCTGCACTTTCGTTTTGTACCTAAATCTCAAGAAATTAATGTTTTAATTTAAGTGTTGTATGTAGCAACGGATACATTTTGAGCCGAGATATAAGCCAGTCCACAGTTTGAATAATAATTATTATAACGATAAGCATTTTGAATTATAATGGGGATCATCTATCTACTGTGAATATCCTTGTTATTCGGAGGGAATGTTAATTAAAATAATTCACAGACAACAAAATTAATACAAGAGCGGTAAAGTACGCCTCAATACAAATTACAATGGAATATTCGATCAATTAATTTGATGGATTTCTCTCAAGGTAAACTCGCTTTAGAATATATTAAATCATTATAGGACGCAGTTTATAATAATTTAGGACTGGTAATAACAAAGGTGTTAAGTGCATTAAACATAAAACAGAGAAAAAGGGGGATAATTTAGTGCGTAGAAATTGCATGTGCACGAATAACATTATATTTGATTAACTTCATAATTCAATCACTTCCAATTTCTATATGGCACCTTTTGTAAATAAAATGATTTAAATTTTTTTTTTACTTTTGAACCTTTATTGATTGTAGTACAGTAGTCCATCCCACTTACTCCACCGCACCGTTTGGAGCATTTTAGAAAATGTTCATACAAAGTCAACAATATTATCGGGCACTTTTGAATAGGTACCTACTTCATAGGCGAGGTAGGGTGTGTGCGCGAGCCTCGAGCGCATTAGTCTTACGTTGTTCCGCCAGAGCTTTGAATACGAATGAAATGTGGATGTTTCAGAAATATTTTAATGTTATTATTTTATTAGTTTAACTCAATCGAATTAATTTTGTATTGTTTTATGGGGGCGAAGTGCACATTATGTACATATTAACGGGCTAAAACTACAGGACAACGTCTGTCGGGAAAGCTAGTTATTCATGTAATGGGTTAAAAAATTGATTGAAATGTTCGGTTATTTCTGAGCTCGTGGCGTCTTTGGTTGGGGTCTTCAAGGTTCGGAGGCCTGTGGCGTTTTTCGATCCAGCCCTGCCTCGTGTGAAAACTTCCTTTTTAAACCCAAATCAGTCCAAATAAACTTAAAATACGCTAAAATCACTGACTTCATAAACATGGTTTTCAATTACTCTTAGTAAGTAAGTACATAGCTACTGACAACGTTTACCTACAATCAATTAACAATATTGGATAATTAATTATCCACGTACGCATTCTCTATTGATTAGACTTTATCAGTTTAGCCACATCTTTTCATTTGATTTACAGCTCGCGAAGCACTTTTATGACTGACATTTTTATCACTAGTCATCACAATTGACGGACGTTCATTTATTACTTACTTGAACTATTACTAATTTGATAGACTATTCCATAACTCATACTGTAATAATACTTCTTTACAATCGATTCGAGCTGGACATTATAATCGGGTTAAAAGGAGCACTATTCATTTCAGACGTATCCTTACCGGGCTTGGCTTATTTGAATTCAAATATCTCACTTTTCCCCATAGGTATATCGAGTGTTCCAGATTTTCTTGACTTTCATCTCATTTATTTTATGATTCAACACTCTTTATAATAAAGGAATTGATTTTTTGGGACTTCAAGCTTCAGCTCTCCTTTCAACGCTTTAGAGGGGCTTTCCTTCCCGTTGTCGTCTCAGGAACGCCATGAATGATCAAATGCAGTTTTTTTTGACATGCTGGTTCCACTGGTCTTTATTTAGTGTCCACATAAATCGTACGATTTATATATTTTTTTCTTGATCATAAGAGAACTTACCTCGTAGGACGTGGATCCGTTGGTCGACGTAAAAGAACTCAGCAACCCGTCTAAAAAACTATCATCTTATGTAAAACATGCATAGAAAGTCTCCGAAATTTGAAATTAGTTAGGCAGTACTTTTACTTCAAATCTATTTGTAAATTTCTCACGACCAATTATTGTTGATCTCCAGGAGTTTCTGTAGCTTGGACTCTTTTCATTAAAGAACGTTCTGTAGCCTTGAATATATCGTTATCAGATTTGTCATTTAATTTAGTAACTTTTTACTGATCTTTGTAAAACCTAATGTGTTACTTGAGTAGTAATCACCTCGCGCATTATGTGAATAATAGCACAAAACAAGAGGCTGAAAGACATGGTTCTGGCACCTCTGACTCAGGACAAACCGGCTAAAGAAAACTACTCAGGCTAACCCTTTCCAAGAAATGAAAATGGCAGGGAATAGGTATGCCTTTGCTTTTATATTAGCTAACATCGGGTTGCTCTGATATATGTATGGCACTAACTATAAGAAAATAGATTATGTTATTGAATAAGTCGAAATAAAATACGTCTATGATGAACATTGAACACCTTATGTATAAAGTATTTTTTCCAAGTTTAAATCAATCTTGATTATCGCCCCGCTCGCCAAGTTTTTACGGACCATTCCAACTCTAATAATATAGGTATCGGCTTATCACCGTGAAGCAATAAGGAAGGCTAAATGACACCAGGCCGTGTGTGGTGTGCCGAGTGGGTAATATTTCAGCCCAACTTGGATCAGACTAAACTCATACATTGATTGATTACGTGTCCCCCAGGCAAACATGAAATTTACCTACACGTGGCTATTCGATCGGTATTTACCAACGCAGGTACAATGTTAGTTTGTTGAAGGCTGATACTTTTGTACTAAGTACGATTCATTCTAGTAAATTAATACTTAAGATTTGTAACATTATTTTTTTATCAGTTATTCTCACTCTTGAGGGTCGTGATCATCTGTCTTAGACCATTGATCTCTGGGCTTCTCTGTCCACAACCAGATGTACAGCGCAATAGTGTTCGAGCGGGGTTATCTGCTTTATTTGGTCAGACCAACGCATCGGTGATCTGCCTCTAGGTGTTACTCCCGGTGTCCTCCCGACCATTATCGGCTTTTCTTAGCCTTTCTTATATAGCCTCTATCCTACAAGCTACGTGAGCAAAGTATCTGCATAGTGTTTGCACTATTGAGACGTTTGTTCTTCTTGCTGTTCAAGGTATGTTTAGCATTCGTTTCTAGCGCCACATCTTGAAGGCTTATATCCTCTCCCGGTCTCGCTCGATATGTTTTTATGCGTCTCAATCTTATTCCCTAAGGCGGGTCATGACGCTTTTTGTTTTCCCTGTCCTCCTTTTGGTTTTAGTTTCGCTCTCTCCTTGGTTGGTGAGAGTGAATCCAAGCTGTATGAATTTGTCAATGATTTCAAGGTCTGAAAGTGTATGACCCCGTCATTTGTAGTTTGTTTCATCCGTTTGCAATTATGAGTTTGAGCAACGGATATGTATACCGTTTTGTTTACCCATGTTCACAATAATTCGCACACTACTGTTCCTGTAGATAATCCCTATAATAAAACATCGAAATGCTTTCAAAAGATTAGCAAGGTGAAATGCTATTCGAGCCAGATAGCATCGAGCTTGGATTTAATTGACAAATGAAGCAAATCCATCTTAGATGTTGTAATTCCACAGTTCGGCTTGATTCCCGTTATTGTATCGTGCACTCACGCTGGTGGTTTCCTCAGTGCAGCCATATAATTAAGCAGAACGTTAATCAACGGAGAAGGAATGATCCACCAAGAGAGCAAGATCACTTTATATTGAAGCTACAATAGGAGCAATCACATCACCTGGATGCCAGAGCTTGGGTACCCATTAACATAAATCATTCGCATATATACCTATTTCATCCGCTCTATTTTCTACTTATGAAGTTTCACTGTGACAAATTCATGCGGTACATTTAATTATTTCATACCCTGATAGCTGTTTCAGATTCATTTACAACGAATTTTTAGTTAAATCAATTCAATTACATATTTTTATCATCTTCTGTTCTTCTCATCATTTATATATGGATGCCTCTTCTTCTTTTATGGTCCCTCACACTTTGACCTCCAGAGACCGAGTCCATTGGATCGCAACATCCTTCAGTGTTTGAGAGTCCTACAGTTCTTGAATGCACAGTTGGGGCTCTCGTTTATCACATGATTTATTGTTTGTGTCATCCCATAATATGCGCATGCTGATGAGTCCATCCATTTCCATTTATATAGATTTGAAGCGGTGCAACCTAAATCACAATTTATTCGGTTGAGTCTACACCACACCTTAAAAGCTTGTCTCTCTCTTAAACTTAATACCTACTACACTACATCTTAAAAACTTGTCTCTCTCTTAGAGTGGGTTGTTTGATCGTTAGTAATATCAAAGTAATAGCAACTTTTTAATCGTTAAAAAAAGTCATTTTATAATAATTTTGCATGATGAAAAAATGTTTTAAGCATTGTGATGTTGTGAAGCATGTTACTAATCGGTTACCATTTAATTTGATATTCCTTACAATCGAGGAACACCTGATATTAAAGTATTGTGCTGATACTTTACTATTACTCGCGGCGTCGAGCAACCCAACCTTCCTCATACAATCTTGAAGATACTTTACAATGTGAATCTTTGCATAGGTACAGAACAAAGAAAAAAAAATAATAAATACCAGGCACCAGTGCATATTGAAAAATGTTTTAAAAAAAGTTAAAACAAACTTTGTCACACTTATCTTCAATGAAATGGTTGGTAGCCCAGCCATTCAGTCGCCGATTTTCGTAGTGAAGGTCATAGGTTCGGTCTCTTATAGGTACCGACCATCTTCCTCCTTCACGACAAAAATTTTCTGTGAAACATGCCATAAATGTAATTCTTTAAGCACATTATTTGTAACTTGGTTAGGTACACTTAGTCATTATATCAATAAAATTAATAAATGAAACTTATTTTGTAGTATTAGGATGACAGTAACAATGATAAGTTTGTTTCATTACTTAATTGATATATAAATGTGTTGTCATCACTTTTATTGAGCCACAATTCGTTTTAATTAAAAAATAACCTTTTATACAAGAAAATCAATTCGATCAGAAAAATAATGCCCCTTCTTATACAATCTAATAAAAAATAATCAAAAAAGCAAAACTAAGATACGCTGCATATTGTTAAGGAATACTTTAAAGCTAAAACAAATTGTGACAAAAAAAAAAAAAAAAACTTAACACGAACTTCTATTTCTTTCAATGAAGTAGATGGATGTGTCGTAAGAATTCAACACAAGGGTTAATGATTTTTGAAGGCAGCTGCTCTGGGTGACATTCCATTGAGACCCTAAAAAGGGTTCAATCATCCATCAAGCTATTTAGACTGTCAGGAAATGTTGAATGTTTACCCGCAAGAAATGTTGACCACTCTCTTTGCGATGAGACAGAGGTTTTCGGAACGACTTCGACGCCGCCCACCCTTTCCATTGCCGACTCCTTTTTTTTTCTTTTATTCTCAGACCTTTTTGACGCAACACAGCTCGTAAATCATCCCTCACAGACCCAAAAAGGAAAACATTCGTAAAACTAAAAAAAAAGGAATAAACTTTACTGTTTTTTTATTTAACTGCCTACGTTAAAACCAGGTGTGAAAAAATGTTCTATGGATTGCTCGTTTTTATTTCCGCAATTAAAATATCGTAAAAATGACAGCTTCTACTGTATTTCAATTTCTTAAAGTTTCTGTAGATTATTATTGGTCCCTGGACTAAAAGACACTTTTGTTTTTAATGTTTGTTGAAAGAGGATCCTACTTCTCAACTAAGGGATGAAATAAATAGCTTTCACGGGATGGACCAAGTCGTAACTATTAAAGGTTAATACGGTAGTAAGTTCTGTGCAAATAGAACAAATTAACTGTACGTTGATACCTAGTATGTTGGATTCGTAAAATACATGTATGTAATGAATGTGCCTACATAATCTAGAAACTCTTAAAAATACACTATTAACGAAGATATCTCAATTGGCTTGAGACGGCTAGAGATGCGGGTTCGAATTCTGCAAGGGGCATGGGATTTCGAATATGTCGAGGCTTCCCATGATTTGGATAATTCGGCGATTGCGATAAATTTGACCACCTAAACAGCGAATAATAATTTAGTCATACTTATACCCCTATTCCCTATCAGATTCTCTAAAATTTAGCATCAACTAAAATTTTGAATTTCGTGGGCAATTCAATGTGATTTCAACCAATCCAAGCGATATTCCTTACGAAATCGATCGAAGTGAATATAGCTGCAAGTGATTTCAAACGAATAATTTCCCCATGTCAAAATTTTCATCATGGCCGCCAAATTTCCTTTTTCTCAAACAAATTCATCTTGATCAAGAAACATTATTAATTATTTATTTTCTGTCAAAATTAAGCATTGCTCACCATTACAGAGTAAACCTTTGCGGTGAACAATGCACATACAATACAAAAGAACAACAATATATATATATATATATATATATATATATATATATATATATTGTTTTTTTTTAACAAATAAAATTAACACAAAGAGTAAAAAAAATGGACAATCCATGGTCATTTTAGAGGAATTGTGATAATTTAAGGAACAGTCAGTTAAAAGTGACTTTTTTCATGCACTTTTTTGGCAGATTCTACTTTTAGCGGATCTGATACGGTATAGGGGTATAAGCCTGATTTCGTAACAACAATAGAAGACAGTCGTAAGCCCGTAGTGCTTCAAATTCGGGAAATTATAATATCTCCTCAAAATCTAGCACAAATTGATTTAATGGTGGCATCGATTCAATACTTATTTATTTTTAGCTTTATTTGTTGTTGTTGTAGTAAATATAAGTGGACACTCATTTTGGGGTGCGGTATAAAAATGATGCTGAAATCAATACAAATATATCAAACTAGCGGCTAACCATGTGACGCAATTATACATTATATTTGTTGCGTATATGATTGCTGAAGATACCTTTATTCATTGTCTGCACTAATATGGTGTGAATTTAGAACTTTAACTTCAAAGATTATTGGGGCGTTGGTTTCCGGAGCATGCTTTGTTTCTTTCGTTGCCAGAATCTGTGCTTACTCAAAGTGAACACAAGTACACTCCTTGACTCTCTCACAGTAAGCTACTTAAAGATTGTGTCGTGAAAGAGGAAGATGGTCGGCACCTGGGACCGAACCCACGACCTCCGATACGAAACAGTGCGAAATCCGGCGTTGTGACCGCCAGTCTACCGACCACTTCTCCAACCAGTTCTTTTCAATCATACAAAATTGACAATAAACTGACGGGGTATATCTGTATGGGGTATGTGAGAGAGGGAGGGTGTGTGTGTGTGTTTGTGTATTTCAAACAACAGAACTCACGCACCACCACATAAATTTGTGTACACCTCACGCTTCGGGTAGGTGGCGTTGATCGAAAATCAAAGAATCAGTGTTCCAAGCTATTCTCATACAGTTATGTATGTATACTGTAAACCTATCTATATCATTTTATTTTGCTTCCAATAGAAGAGCATTTTTCAATATTTTGGCTATCGCTCATCGTTTTATTAAAAAAAAAAGGTTCTAAAAATATAATTTAAACAAAGGCGTGCAAGAATAGTTTAAGATCTACCCGTATAGGTGTGTAAGGTATGTGCGGGTATATGGGCTGTGGGTTCTTTGCAGTAAAGGTATGTCAAGTAGGTGAGCATACAGATCCCAGTATGGAGCTCAACCATCCAGACGTAGAATATTCATGAAAAAGGAAACCCTTTGAAATAGCAGAAGCTTGCATCTCATTCGCCTCTACTGCAGACCCTCAATGTGTAGGTACTCTATGTACCTATATCTACGTACAATACGTCTTTCACTTACTGATATACAATATACATACACCCCCATAACGTAAGTAATGGATAGACTGAATGTTTATACCTACACACATAACCTCATCCAGTCATTGTATGCCGACAAACACGTTTCTTTGTGCTTTATATTGATGCTTTTAATTATCTTCTGTGGATAAAATTGTTTCCTTTCTTCAATAATTATTCAAACAAATTACCAAAAGGAGGTGGATAGCTTTGTCATCTTCTATTTGCGCTTTTCAAAGGTCTCCATAGCAGAATCTATCACATTTCCTGAAACGACGGTGACAGAAATTCCATCTCTGTGTAAGTTGTCCCAGTCTCTGCACTTTCTTTTATTACAACATATTATGCTGTTGTGATTGGAAATTTAAATATCAATATCAGGCAATACATTTGCGACATATTGTCATTCACATAAAGCAAAACTTGTATTGAAATAACTACATGAGCCCGGACATCCCTCCAATACTCCATCACGCCGTACATATGGCTGCGGAACGACAAGTCTGGAGAACAAACAAAATGGTCCACGCTTGATGACCAGTGATCACAAACCTTAAAAATAAGTACTTATAATAAAAAACTTTTATTATTTTAAATAAAACACTGTTTATTTCACTTTATTCTTTATTGGCAGAGGCCTTTCGGTCATACGACCATCTTCAGTGCCATCTTCAGTGCCACAAATACTATAACCGAAAGGCCTCTGCCAATAAAGAATAAAGTGAAATAAACAGTGTTTTATTTAAAATAATAAAAGTTTTTTATTATAAGTACTAAAAAATATGGGATTTCACAAAGTTACCGCCGAAAACCTCAATAATTTCTTAAAAATAAGAATGACGAGTATTATGGTAAGGTATTGCGATGAAGATGTTAGTCATCCGGGATCAAACCCTCGAATTTTAAATAATTAATATCATAATATAAGAAAATCATAAATAGACTACCCTAAAATTTTCCCTTATTTTTGAGCTCACCCAGAGTAAACACAAAAATACACTTTTGACATAATATCTTACCATAATAATTCGGTATACCTAATTTGGTTTTGATGGACTTCTATGCTTTCAACAATATAATATAGAATATCGTAACGTGTATCACATGTGATTTACTTCCTACTACACCGCCATCTATTAGATCTTTTTTAAAAGTTACGCATCTATAAAGGAATAATTCTTTTTATTACAAACTTATGACCCGTCGAACTTCATCCCGCATCCGAATCAACAATAATTATAACATACATAATGAAATAAATTATTAGATAAATAATTCAGTTTTTACGTCATAAACTGTTTTAATTCATGTAATAAGTCAAAATTATCTTTTTATTCTGGATTAGGTCGAAGTTTGACGGGCAGGTCAGCTAGTTTAACACTAACCAAAACTCTGTTCCGAAAGAAGAAGACAGTTGGCACTGGGAATAGAACCAATCCTGCCATCATTTCGAAAACTACAAACTACCTACTTAGAAACGTTGTTTTTGCGCAGAATCAATACTTAATTGATACACACAGATAGTGTGCAGCCTTAAAGAGGCAGTAGACATATAGGTACCTACACATCTGCTCATTTCTAGGTAAATACTTTTAACTTTTCACGATTCTATATACTGGAATCTATAGATGAGGTGCAATATTCTAATAATTTTGTCAGAGCAATTCATCCTAAAAGATAATGTGAAATGGCCAAACAATCGATAATCCCTATTTTAAAAATTTCTGTCTAAGCTCCAGGATTGTCAGTTTATTTTTATATTCCTCAAATAACCTGAAATTTTGTTGTAAAAACATAGAAAGGTTTTAGCGTGGATTGAATAATGAAAGAAATATGGTTGGTATCAAAACCAAACATCTTTTGAATTTGGTTCTTTTCTCAAAAAAAAAAAATGAGACGGCAACAACAGACATTACAATAATTATATCCCATTGTTTGGGACAAAAATAATAAAGAAATAAATATTCTGCCGATACGGACAGAAAAAATCTCATTACTGTTTTGTCGGAACAGTCGTATATTATGATTACTTTTTTTTGGATAGTACCTGTTATTGATCTTAGCCTTAAGCTTCAACGTGAACCTTTGACCTAGAAGATCGAGTTATGGAAAATCATGATTAGAATTATTTAATCTTTATTAAATTCTTATACCGGTATAGATTATTTATGAGAAAATGTTCATCTAGAGTACGCCCGATTCTATTTCAATTTTAGTGTGCACTAACTAAAATAAGAACGTTCCTAATTAGACTAATATTCAAATTAGTTCATTTTAATTCATCTGAACTTAATTCTTAAAATTTGGAAAGTTCTTATTTTAGTTCGAACCAAAACAGAATAGGGGGTAGTGTTTTTTATTTAAAGGTGTCAGATCTCGAATAATATTATCTAAACCAATTTCTCCTAATTAACCGGTTCCGTCCAATCTGATGAAAACCATGGTAGGTAAATCTCTAGTAGTTTAATGTGAAAAACGTGAAAAAAAATCTGCATCGAAGAGAATCGATCCCGGGCCTCTATAATCTACCTTCTGTTTACCTCTTACAATCAAATCTTCCTTTACACGCCACTTAGGGGCTTGGGAATACAAGAGCTCTCAATTGCGTTCGATCTTGCGCAATGATTATCACCTCCTCCCACACCATATCCTAATCTCTCAGCTTTGTTTCGTATGAGCGGAACACGATATGAGAGGGTCTTCCTCGTCTTCGTGACCCTGATGGGAGGAAGAACAGTGCTCTCATCGGCCAACTGTCATATCAAGCTATTCAAACCTTCACGTAACGGTAGTTGCCGGGTACACGAGAACAGCTTTATCCAATTTGTGCTGCTCAAAAGCATCCGATTAAAAGTCGCACCCGACGAACGACAAGTGGAAACGGACTGGTAGGGAACGTGTACGATGTACAATCAATCGAAACTGTCATTCGGTATCATTTACATGTCCCAGCCAACTCCATCTCCATAATTATTGCAGAAGTGATGGACCTCCACTAGATGCTCCGGCGTAAAGCATACATACATCCTTCCACGAACAATCCTACAACATATTGTGTAATAGCTGACAAATTTTTGCATTTTGCATTCAACCATACAAACACTTCAATAATAACTACTTGAGCTTGGCACTAATTAATTATTTATTAAAAGTGACCAAGTCTATATAAGCATTTTTATCTGTTGTTTTGTTGCAGAATATATAACAAATTTGTTTTTATTGTTACAACTGCGAGTCAATTCAAATAAACAACAAAAGGGTAGCAATTACACGTTATCTATTTCTAATGGACCATTTCCATCCTTCCTTTTCACACGCCCCAAAGTAAAATGTATGAAACGGAATACAGCCTTCATGTCACTGAATTACAGCTAATAAAATAGATGATCCGAAATAGAGCCTTTTCCTCCCACGTAGTAAACAGTGCTCCGAAGATCGTCAAATAGAAAGTTTTCTCATATAGGTTTTTACTTAGAAAATTGCCCCAATCCTGTAAAGAAAACAACCTTTCTTGAAATACATTTATTGTTTTCTGAAAATGTTGATTAGGAAGAAAGGACCTTTTATTTGGGGAAAAAATTAAACTCGTGGCACAAATCAATAACCTTTACACATTATAAAAGTTTTTTAAAAATATTTTTAAGCATAGATTTTCAACGGTTTTATAATTACACTAGTGGTCGCTCAGTGGTCGAAATTCGAATTTAACTAGTTCAAATTATAAGTTTGATAACTATTAAGGTTTGATATTTTAAATTGGATATATTGAGCGAGCGCTTTTTCACAATTTTCTTTCAAAAACAAAGACATGGATATGTCAAATTTCAAATGTTGATATGTACAAAGTTTTTTCTATTATTATTAAAGACAAACAATATCAATCTATTTTCAATTTGACCACAGATAAACAAAAGAATAAATCCATCCATGTCAATGTCAAATATATCGAAGTGTGTATCAAATACATAACATTACAGTAGTCTTTGTAATGTTTTCTTATTGATTGAATCTATTTTTAAGCACAATTTAAAAAAATATAAGCATTCGTAAATTTTTCTCTATATAAACTATAAGGGTGCGAAATTTCATACTCCTCCGTCCGCGCAATTTTCGTAATAAGGGGAAAAGTTTTTGATTCACGTATTAATATATAAATTATCACCGAACTCGGTAGCCTAGTTGTACTGGTGTGGACTTCAGATCCGGGGTCCCGGGTTCGATTCCCGGTCGGGTCAGAGTGAGTGTAAAGTGTTTTTTCACATGAAATTTCTACCCGGTGTAGGCCCGTCTCAGATTGGACGGGACCGGTTGACTGGAAAAAATTGCCTCAGGCAATTAATTCCGCCGGCTATACTGACACATTTACATAGAAAAGTGTTATAATATTATTTGATCGGGATATCATATTTACTTACTTAAAAAAGTAAAGTTAAGTAAAGTATAGAATATCATAGACAATAAATTTGAGTACTTATTAACTTTTTTGTGGCTAAATTTAAAGAAATAGAAGAAGGTCCGTTCTCTCTGGCTATCCCTGAAGATAAAAAAAATGTATTTACGATATGTATGCATATTTTTTTGCATTATAAATACTGGGGTGGAGTGTATAATCTAATACCTCACTTTAAAAAATTACAAACCGACTCGTATAAACAATTTTCATCTCCACCAACAATATCATCTACATAATATTTTAGTCCGTTTATATATATATATTTTTGTAACAGCATCAATCATAGAAAACAAACGTAAAGGTCAGATATTAATATGCGAAAAGCCGTGCAAAATTCCAGAGAGCGTTCTTAAATACTCTTTGATAAATTAACATTAATATATTTAGAGCTATTTAAAAAACTTTATTTTTTTAAGATCTTCATACAAATTTTTCACAAAAGACAGTAAGCCATCTTTTGGAAACAAAATTACTCATGTAAACGTAGAATGGAATCTTGGTATTACTGTATGAAAATGTAATAAAATAATTGGAGATTGATTTGTTATACATATAAATGTTATTCAAATCTTATTATTCTCAATAAATAAAGATTTAATGCAAAATTTTGTAAAAATCATTCCTCCATTTTGAAATTGACATATTTTAGAAAATTTATTGCCATACTTTTTACAAAGCGTCGTAGCCACTGTAATAGATAAGTAATTATGTAGGTGCCTGATAAAATAATATTCTAATGTAGATAGGTATTAAATAATTTAAAAATAATTGTTGAATCATTTTATATTTCTGAAATATAAATAAAGTTTAAATCTTAAATTCATCGTTGAAAAATATTAAATTTAAAATCATCGTTGAAATTGGTATGAACATTCCATAAACAAACTGGTCGGTAAAACAGTAGCCGATAAATTAGATCATAACGTACAGTGAACTTGACAGAATTGTTGAGAGAAAGAAATAAAATTGACAATAATTGAGAATCTTTAAATGGCTTCAGGATTTTAATCAGTTTAATAAAACATTTATTTTATCCACATAATAATTTAGAAATATAATATTTGTATTGAAATTAATCACACTCAACAGCGGTATTACATTGTGTCTAAATTAGTATGTAAATAAACTCAAAACCACATTAGCTTATTGATTTTATCCTGCATATTATAAAAGTATTGTTAAAAATTTGGACTCATGGTCCTATTGTTGGTGTGAAAATTATTTTGAAAAAATATTCATAGGGTGTCATATACTTAACTTTAAACCAATCGTGTTAAAAGAAGTATTCTTCAAAGACAGCGGCCAGTAAGAGGTTTGATTGGAAGCCTTACTTGACGACCCTCCAAGGTTTGTGACAAATCATTCATCCTAGAATAAATACAATATTATTATGATACGACATATAATATCATTTCATCTTCCACATAATTTTTGTTAAAATATTTTATGTGCAGTTTCATTAATTTAATATTATAAAGTAGGTACCTACTTAGAAAAAAATAAACAGCAGCAATAATATTCCTATATTATAATTTATTCAATCTTATTCAAATTTCGAACAAAAATTAAATTTACTTTTTGTATTGTTTACATCGCCTATGTGTCAAAATTATTGACAACCGTGAATCCATAGACTATGATTAAAATGAAATATTGTGAAAGATAATGATTTTTTAAATGTGTATTTTGTGTGAATAATATATTCTTAAAATTAATAAAAAATACTTACCTCAGATTACTTACGATACACACCTACGTATTTTTTACAAAACTTTTTTTATTATCCAGCCGAATTGCTCGAAAACGAAGCGCTAAAAAAGAGATATTTTGTTGCGTTGTCTATGCCCTATGGATTCATTGTCATTGACACTTCTTATTTTGTTGTCAAAAAACTAATTAAATAATACAAACGAATGAGATGTAAAAAACTTTCTATTTTTCTGGTTATTTTTTAATTATAAATAACAAACAGGAATATTAATGGACAATCTACTGGTAAGCATATTTATTTGTTTCAAAACAATAGGATATTAATAATTAGTTGACATTATGGTTATAATGTCATTGACAAATTTTTGTGTAACTATATTTTTTGCAGGCTCGGCAGCATTTTCAACAATAACAACTAACCGGTGAATATCTAAAACGTAAAAACACATATTTCAAGAGAAGATCAACCAAAATCGGTATGTTACGTTACATACTTATCATTATTTAATTCTATTAATTTTGTGTGTATAACTCATTAATGTTATGTTACAGATTAAAGAACCTAAAAATTTACCAGTTCAATGAGGAGGAAAAATATTCAATGTTTGCCAAGTTTGAAATGTAAAAATACAACTATTAAGTCATAATCAGTAATAATGAACTGGCTGTCATACGGATAAGATATGCTGTGACAATACATAAAAACTTAACATAACAAAGACATCACGGAATCAACATACAGAGGGCGAGTTTCTATCAACTAACCCCGTTTTTTCATTTGTATAGGATTTTTTTTATTTTATTTTTTTATCTGTTAGATCTCACAATGACATAATATTGTCAAATGACTGAAATGAAATAAACAAAATTGTTTTATTCATAACCAGAAATATACTAAATGAAATAACATAATGTTTTTTTTTCATCAAACATAATAATATATTCTTTCAAACACCACTAATATTTAAAAATGATGCCAACAGCAAAAAGAAATTATGAGAATTCATGGAGTTTTATAAGTATTTTTACACAATATATTTATGTTAATGTTAAAATAACTATCAAATAATGTGACATTTTAACACAACTTACTTCATTATTATTAAAAAGATATTCTGTAAATTTGAGATGCAAGAAGATAACATGATGGTCTTATTAGCAAGTCAATTTCATATAAAATACTTTATAAATTTATTATGTCCCACAATGTGCATTATTCCATTTTTAAATGGAACATCAGTAATGAATTGTTAGACTTATTAGTTGTTATAAATTAATCATGCTTCGACGTATAAAAATATCTTCTTCGTGTGGTTCTCCTAACTGAAGTTGGTGACCATCACTGCAAACTTTTCATGATTTTGAGCCAGCCTTCTCTCAGAAGACTCTCTTCTGTTCAAAACCACTTTTTTCCGTGAATTTTAAGTTGGAAGAGGGAATATTTTATTTATTTAGATACATAAATAGGACAATATATTACGAAACATACACCAGTGAAGTATATACATTTGAACTTATTCATCACAGCGTAATGAGAATTTAGCCAAAGTATGAGGCATTGACAGTGGTCAGGAGCTCTCTTTTTACTTTTGTATCATTTCCAGGACTCTATAGACACCCTGTCAATACGTGATATGCTCAGCATTCTTCTATACAATCACATCTAGAGGAAATTATCAGTTTATGTAGAGCTAGATGCTGGTTTAAAACTTGACGTGCACCTTGAAATTTGTTCTTCAACAGTTGTGTGCATTAAGTTTTAATAATTAGATATCGACTTCTGATCATGAGGACCTGGGTTCTATTTTTGGAGGAATCAAAGTTTTATAGATGCTTTCTTACGTAATACAATACATTGATTCAGGAGCTACACTGATTATAATTAATATATTACTACCGTAGTATTTATAGGAAAAGACAAGTTTCCTTTTATTATATACATAAATTCCATAGAAAGAAGCTTAACTTGAACAGTCTTTAGAAAATTCATGCCTACTTTTAGTCAATATTTTTAATGAAGATAGATATTTTAATTGTTTCAGCAATTTTTATTATTTAGATGAATAAAGTACTTATAATTGATCAAATTTTTGAAATATAATCTACATACCTAATAATTCAGTAATGTTTGTTTATTTTGTTATTATATATTTATATTTTTGTATATTGGAGCATAAAACCGTAGGTTCTGCGTTGGATTTTAATAGTCGTGGATCCTTGCAGGTATATTTATGGTAATTCATGTCTACTTTTAGTCAATATTTTTAATGGAGAGAGATATTTTAATTGTTTCAGCAGTTTTTATTATTTAGATTAATTAAGTACTTATAATTGATCAAATTTTTGAAATATAATCTATATAATAATTCAGTAATGTTTATTTATTTAATATTGTATATTTATTTTTTGTATATTGTTGGAGCATAAAACCGTAGGTTTTGCATTGGATTTTAATTAATCGTCGTGGATCCTTGCAGGTATATTTATGGTAATCAAAGATACAAATTTTTACAAAATCTCAAATAGGTATATTTACTGTAATTAATAAATTTCTAAAATTATAAAATCTTCATAGTAAAATCTCCGTAAACACAGATGGTCATCTTTTAAAAACAAAATTACTCATGTAAATGTTGCTTAGAACCAAAATTTGACTGAATAAAAATGTTTTTTAAAGATTCAAGATTGTTTTGAAATAGAAATTAATGTAATTCAAACCATATAAAACACATTTTATCAACATTGAAATGAATATTCAATTTTTACCATTCTACACATAGGTAGAGGGTTTAGGGAATATAGTCAAGACTCAAACCACATTGAGAGTAACACTTGCATATTAATAAAGGAAAGTTTTCCCTTCTATTGAACAGTGAAATTGAATCAAGTATGAGATGTAACATATTATTATAATGCAGTTTTTTTCCATGTGATTGGCAGACTACAATTTTTTTTCTTTCTTTTTATAAACATTAAAAGTGTTATTCTTCTCTCTTTTTATGAATTGTGAAAGTGTAATTCTTCTTTTTCTGTGCTTATGTGCTTAATGAGAAGCTTAATACTTATAAGTAGTCTGTGGAGAAGCTAGACTAGAACCTGTTTAATTACCTACCAATCAATCCTGACAATCGGAATTACATACGTTAGGCAAGACGGGTATTAGCTAGTAATAATAATAAAACCGAATTTTGCCAACCAACCCGTACACGGGGACACTATATTGCATTTTATTGCCAGAAAGGGGCGACAATTCATCTAACTACCTTATATCCACTATTTTTTTATTTCTTTTTTTTTTTTGGTTTGGAAGTGAAGGCACTACGTGGAGAGGTTTCGAAAATCCCAATGATGTTTTTTTATTTTCTGAATATTTTTAATTTTTTACACATTCCCTTCACAATAAACTCTGTTCCAAAATGAATCGCAAATAACCGAATATTTTTTATTTACTCGTCTTCTATTGACAATGCTAGGTACTTTAATTGCATTTTTTTTTCTAATAAAAAGTATAGTTGGGGTTATAACAAACTATGCTTTACACTTGCAAATTGAGTTATAGAACTCCTTCTCCACCACTCGTGAGCTGAACAACTAGCAATGGAGCAGATGGCTGTTATCCTGAATCAAGACACATTCGCATAAGGCATTACTTGGAGATATGTATCCTCATCTCTCAAGGTTTTTCCACATCTTGAAACTCCCACCATCAGTCTATGTAGAGAAGACTACAGTGGGTATTGAAAATGTTCGCCCAGTCGGACATCCTGTCGCAGGTTCATCCACAGTACCTTTTGGGACCTCGACTTTAGTTGAAATTTTAAATTTTGTTATTAATCCACAGAGACGAATAATGAATGGTTATAAACGCATAATTACTTTCTATGACAGACAAACTAAAATATTTTTTATACTTGGAATCAAGCAAGATCTATTTTTCCTCAGCTTGCCCGGCCTACATTTTCTCAACTGTCCCTATAAGTTTTTCTTGTACTTTCTGTTATCCCCTGTAATGATTACACATTAAGGCTATATTATGTACATATGTGAGTATTGAAGCAGCAGAATCTGGCAGTTGAATCAAAAGCAAATTATAGCTTCTTGGATTCAACTGTTTAAATGTAAATCCAACTATCCGTAATTAAAATTTGCAATGCAAATTAAAAATTTTTAATATACAGCCTGCAACATTAAAATATCAAAATCCAAATCCAAGCTCCCTTAAGACCCCACTTAGGGGCATAGGGAGGCAACAAGAGCTCTCCATTGCGCTCGATCTTGCGCAATGTTTATGACCTCCTCCCACACCATGTCCATGTCCCTCAGCTCTGCTTCGAAGGAGCGGAACACAGTGTGAGAGGGTCTTCCTCGTCTTCGGGACCCTGATGGGATCAAGAACAGCGCTCTCCTCGGCCAACTGTCATTCGGCATCCTTAACACATGTCCCAGCCAAGTCCATCTCCTCCCCACAATGGTGGAGGTGATGGGCTCACGCTGGGTACGCCGGCGTATAGCGTCGTTCGTGATGCGGTGGTACCATCTTACGCCCAAAATTCTCCTTAGGCACTTCATCTCAAAGGCTGAGACTTTTTGTGCCTGGGCCTTGGTCAGGTGCCAGGACTCACACCCATACAAGAGAATGGGCAACACACACGCATCAAACAGTTTACATTTCGTCTCGACACTAAACGCCGACGCTTTTCAAATCTTGGGCTCATGTTGTTAAAGGCGCCACTCGCCATACCGATACGTATCGGGAGCTCAGCCCCGAGGTCACCAGAGGTGGTAATGGTTGCTCCCAGGTACTTAAATTTATCCACCCGGGAGACTTGGTGACCATCGATGGTTATCGGTAGCTGTTTATCGGGGCAGGCATTATTCGCCATGAGCTTCGTCTTACTGGCATTGACTCGAAGGCCGAGGCGTGCTGTTTCGTCGCAGAGTCTTGAAACACTGCGCTGTAATTCCTCCACTGTCGTACTGAACAACGCTAGGTCGTCCGCGTACTCCAGATCGCACAGTTCGCCCATTAGACCATCTCTCTGTGTTATCGGTATACCTCTTGCTCCTTGCATGGACTTTCTCAACAGGAAGTCCATGACTATTATGAATATAAAGGGAGCTAGTACGCAGCCCTGTCTGACTCCCGTGGTGATCCTAAAAGCTTCAGTAGGACCACCTGGCGTTTTCACGCTACACTCGGAGTCTTCATACAGGGACTGCACCATTTTAACTATTTTCGGATATTATAGGATATTAAATAATATAATTATATAATTATAATTTTGTTGTAACAAAACATTCCCATTAGAAAAGATATAACGAAGGTATCTTCCCGGGCTCCGAGCCATTATATAAATATGGAACAGCCAGATAACGATGACGAATAAATTTACAAATTCCAAAACTTGAAACAAAATTTAAAATAAAACGAAAGAGAGGACTTGGAAAGGGTGGATCCCCTACACAGCCCTTTTGTGATTTTAATTTGATATAATTCTGCTATCAAACATATATTAATGTTATACGCGTGGGGTCTGTCCCTCTTTTACTTTGTGATATATCCCAATAACTTATCAAAACTCTCACTTCAGTTCTCCTATTCTGAATATCCGTGACATAACGCTAGCAAAAATTAACAGAATTTTGAAAGAAAACGTTGAAAGCGTCACCATATTTGGTGCGAAATTTTTACCAGCGTCAGTGAGTTACCAATATTGGTACTGGATTCGACTCATGCTGGTAAGAAATGAACTCTTATAAGACCTGCAGAGCTTACCGAAAATATTCTGTAACTAAATACGTTTTCATACAAATATTTAGTCACTTAACATCATAATGTTACGGAGACTCAGAATACAGCAACATCATCCCTAAAGCCATGATTATCTAGGAAGGCGGTGCTGCGATATATGTATCTTCCGTAATACAACGGTGCTTTATTTCACTATGAAAGTTGTCAATTGATTTGTTTTCCTAGGAATCCGATTCTGCCATTTAACGGCCATAAATAACGGTGAATGAAGTCAGTTGAACGTTGTCAATGTTGAAAAACATTATCGCAATTTTCAAAAAACGGCCGTCTTGTCAGACGACGACGGATGGCTTCTTAGGAATCCATTGCATAAGTAAACCAAATGGCACGGTAGCTTAGATAATGATAATTATTATTGTCACCGTAAATGTTTCTGTTTATTTTGCGACCGGAATATTAGACTTTTCGACGTCATCGGTATCTTAAGAAAACATAGCTTTACCAACATCGCCCACTATCAGACTATAAAGTCTTGTAAAAAACAGCTTGACTTATTCAAGTATCATAATATAATTATTTTATCATGATTTTAAGCAAAGCATTAGAGCTTAGTCAAATTCTAATGGACACAAAGTAGTCCATCCTATAAAAAATGAATATACGTTCGTTCCAGCATTTCCATTTAGTGACAAGCTTAACCGCATTCTATTACTTCTTCCTGGTTCTCTCCCACTAGTGATAATTCTGCAGTGTCTAGGATACACTGTGCAACCTTTTCGTTTAAAATAATAGTGCAGTTTTATTTCACTTTTCCTCCTCAAGAGTTCACGTATTCGAGTTAATATTGGTTTATTGATTTGTGACACTTTGGTTTCAAAAGTATGTTTCGTTCAGACATTTTTATACGGCACTTCTTCGTCGCCCTCGCTTTTGTCCCATTATTTGGAGTCGTCTCTCCTAGTCCTATTTCGCCAACAATCTCTATCAAATCTTTGGTTCCTCATTGCATTTTTTTTAGTTCCCTCTTGATACTCGACAACCATGTTTCGGGCGGTCTGCCTGGTCTCCTGGCTTGAGTTTCAATGTCCATCATAGCTCTCTAGATCATGGTATCCTGTGGTCGCCTTATAACACGCCCTAACCATCTTGGTCTGTTTTCTGTAATCTTTCGGTTATGGGGGCAGCCTTGAAGCTTTCTTGGACATGGACATTTCTGACTCTATCGAATCTATAGTTACTCCTCCATCCCATCTGATCATCTTCTTCTCTGCACTGTGCATGCTTTGTTGGTGTTTTTGTTTTAATGCCCAACATCCAGAGCCATATGTCATTGCGGATCTTACCAACTGCAGTCTTGTCTACTTGACCCTTTAATCTCATCATTGGGTACCCACCTACTGAATAAGATGTCTAAATAATCTATTCGTAAAATTCTGTATAGAAGTAGGTAATATTATGTTATGTTAACATCTTTATACATGTTGAAATGTAATGGAAAAAAAACACATATTTTGACTTTTTCATAAAGCAAACAATAAATTATCAGAGCCTCACTAAATATGTTGGAAGTATCGTAACACCAACCCTTGTGGTAGAGGGATGGACTAGTATTTTTATTAATTACTTTGGAAAATACACAGATCCCGAATAATAATGGGTCGAGCCTTACTATAATACTACTGGTATAGAAATATACAAAATGCGACACTATTTTTCACAGGGCGAAAAAAGAATATAACCCATTCCCACGGAGCAAATGAGGCGAGACATTTTATGATCCGACCCTGTCCGACTAAGTTTCAGTTCAGTACCGACGCGTATTTGGGTTTTCGTATAGCACGGACAATGTTAAACGTACGAAGCGATATTTCGCGTCGAATTCATGTTTTTAACATTTTTATAACGGCGTTTGAATTATATGAACATTTCCTAGAAACGTAGAGATGTGTTCGGCGGAGATAACACGCTCTCAATGGGTTGTTTTGCCGGTCTATAGTTGAATAACTTTTATCAAAATATAAAATAAAATCATACATAAATAAATAAAACACTTTTGTGATATTCATGACCGAGTAGGTAATCTTTTTTTTTTTCAGACAAATCCGGACTCGATTTTCGTAAATTCGAAAATTCCTTTTTTTTTTAGTTTTATTTACAAAATAAAACCACGAGTAGCTACCTACCTCGTGTATGTTAGTATTTTATTTTACGCTAACACGCATGAAATAGTAACAAATGGAAAAAAATGAAGAGAAATTATCAAAAATTTACTTTTCAAGATTTTGGTTTGTTGGTGTAAAAAATCATTTTGTCAACACTAAGATCCTTCGCCTATGGCATTGTAACGCAAGCTTATTGCGTAAGTGTGTACGCCCTTACAACCCGTGCACACTTATGTTGTGTGTCCGGTCCGACTTTAAATCGGGGACACTGGTGGCAGAACATCTTATATGAAGCTATTCAAACCTTCACGTAACGGTAGTTGCCGGGTACACGAGAACAGCTTTATCCAATTTGTGCTGCTCAAAAGCATCCGATTAAAAGTCGCACCCGACGAACGACAAGTGGAAACAGACTGGTAGGAAACGTGTACGATGTACAATCAATCGAATCACTCTTTAAGTATACCCCACTTAGGGACATGGGGAGGCAATTCAAGCTCTCCATTGCGCTCGGTCTTGCGCACTTTTTTTGACCGATGTACAAAACATACTGTTATATTATATCATGCTACTAAACTATTCTTAGTCTGTAAACAATATAATACAATAATTTAATCTACAGTATTTTCTTATTCCGCTTCTTGACAAAATAACAAAGCGATATAAGTTTAAAAACACTTAAGCATTTTTCCATACATTTATTTCTCTACACGATTGCAATTCCAATAAATTTCAAAGTAGGCAGTCGATATCACAAATGAAAATAGGGGACGGCTGGCAAAAAATAATCTCGAAACGACTGAAATAACAATATTAATATGAATGATATATTTTCAAAGATACGTTATACCTAATAATAATACATAAAATATTATGCAATAAAATCAAATTTATAACTCGATATGTAGCTAGTATGTTTATTTGTGTGAGTAAAGCAGGAAACTCACTACTGTGTCGCGTCGTCGTGAAGTCACTTCATAAACACACCAGTGTTTTTTTCATACAAAATCTCTAATATAAATGAAAGTCGGGCTAGTGCGAACACTTACAACTCGATATCGGCTGAACAGATTCTTACACTGTTTGATTTATTGGATTCTTCTGTTTGATTTATTGGATTCTTCTGTTTGATTTATTGGATTCTTATCCGCTCCGGATAACAGAATAACTAATAAAAAGTAAAAAAAAATGGGTATGAAATGATATAAAATATAATATTTAAGTTAGTATGGAACGGATCACCTGTGACGCGCCAACGCCATCGCGGGTAGTTCCCTCTCATTCTTGCAAACGTAATTGCCGCTCTTACAGTAGCCCATCCCACTTACTCCAATTTTCATACAAAGTCAACATCGCGTAGAATGTCTGCGCGCGCATATTATATTCTCACGTTGTTCCCGCCTGAGTTTTGAATACGAATGAAATATGGATGTTTTGGAAGTATTTTCTTCTTATTATTATTTTTCTTCTAGATCTTGCGATCTGTTTTGTTGAATTGATCCGTCCGCGGACACCGACTGCCAGCTGACTTGCCACCTCTTGGGCGGTCTGCCTGGCAATCTTCTGCCTTGTGGGATACCGTCAACCACCACCTTGGCTATGCGGTCGTTTCCCATTCTACCGACATGATCCCTCCAGTGTCGTCGCCTGCTTCTTCCCCATCTCACGACGTCGTCCACACTGCATATATCCCTAATAGTGGTGTTTCTGACTCTGTCTCTTAGGGCTTTATCCGCGATGGAGCGAAGAGTCCTCATCTCAGTTGTACGGAGAATAGACTTGGTTCTGGAGGTGTCAGCCCGAGGAAGTATTTTAATTTTCATATTTTATTAGCTTAACTCAATCGAATTAATTATGTATTTTTTATGGGGGCGCAGTGCACATTATGTACATATGAACGGGCCGCCTCGGGTTAGAACCACAGGACAACGTCTGTCGGGAAAGCTAGTGTTAAATAAAACGTCATTTCATAAATTGTCCGGTCGTGACGTTAATAAATCATCAGCTATTTTACACAAAATGTACCCATTTGATCTTATTACTGTAACTTGTCATTCCGTGATGTGTCGTAAACAAAAAAGGCACTAATAAAAAATATTGTTTAAATGTGTTAAGTCGTCATTGACACAACAAAAATAATAAAGCAAAAACAATGTTCCGATTCTTGACTTAAGGCGTCGTCGTAGCCATATCGATTACACAAAATGTTTTGATGGAAGCTTTAGACTGGAATAAAACAATTTCGTTTGTATGTAAATTATTTTTATAGTGAACTCTAGTCCAGTCCGATCGAGAAGTTCGGGCGAAAACACACACGGAATGATTCTAATCCGACCGGGAATCGAACCCGTGAATATCTTGATTTTTCTGGCGCCTTGGAGAGCTCAATGTCGTAACCTTTACTACCCCACTGGACAAAATAACTTTTTAATAATTTTAAACCTCTAATAAACGTGTTCAGTGCGGATCTTTTACCTCACCACTTACTGCCGGTTTCAATAACCTATCCGTAGTAATCAGTTAAACGCTATCCGTCAATTAACCTCAGTTAATATTCTATCCTTATCCGCGTTTCAATAAACAAACAACAGATAGATAGTATTTATTTTAGTTACCATGGAAATTATCCGCGTTTGATCAAAGAAACTCTCAATACTTTTTTTTTCTTTTTAGCATATCATCCACAAGGGGGATGTTTTGGCCATTTTTTGTCAATACTTCGTCCACGTCAATTTTGAAAATACGTCAGAGCTTCAATATCAACAATATTATTATGTTGTCTATGGACAATATAATAATATCTATGCGTCAGAGAGACGCAACATTCGCCCTCCATTATTTTTCTCGTCTCGTCGTCGTATATTGTTTATAAGAAAATTATTTATAAAAAATAAATCATTTACGACGGTTTTGGTTAACCGAAACCTGACAAGAAAATCTTTGTTCGACAATATCGACATGAAATTTATCCGTGAATATAACATCCGGGGTTCTTCGTCCTCGTCAGAGTCGAAGACTCCGTCTTCAAATAACTCCAAATCGCTCTCGTCACTTGAAAAGTCCATTATTTTCAAAAAAACTTGTTGCTATACCAAACACTTGCCGTCGAAATCTGAGGATAGGAAAAACAAACCGCCGAAATCGGGGGTTTGGTAAACCATAGAAAAAACAGTAATCACAAATGTTACAAGCTACTAGAGATAGGTTATTGAAACGCTTTATCGCCGATTTCTATACAAATCATATAATGAAAGATAGATAGAAAGTTTAGATAGAAATTCTATCTATCCATTGTTTATTGAAACACCAAAGTGTAAAGATAGATAGATTTTTAACCATAGATAGGAGATAGACAGGTTATTGAAACCGGTCGTTAATAATGAACCATTGGAAGTCAAATAATACTCTTCAACTCAAAATGTTTATTTTGGTTGTGCAAAAAACCAAAAAAAACATAGTTAAAAAAAATGACACGACACGCCACAAATGTTTGCCGCCCTGGTATTCACGAAACTGCACGAAATTTCACAACACACTTAAAGTTTCTGGAATTATTATAGAGATATTGTCTACTATAATAGCAGTCCTCATCTCTATGATCGCACATCCGAGATTCCCTCCACTTCATTTCCTTCTG
Organism: Mystacides longicornis; assembly: GCA_963576905.1. Lineage (NCBI taxonomy): Eukaryota > Metazoa > Arthropoda > Insecta > Trichoptera > Leptoceridae > Mystacides > Mystacides longicornis. The sequence goes on from OY756428.1 coordinate 21,670,837, forward strand.
TGCATGCTTCGCTTCACCTTTTCACGGTTCTTCCACACGTAACGTGGCTTTTGTCTACCTACAACACCTTTCTATACTTTTCATTTTTTTTTTTGCAAAATACTCAAAAAGAATTTCCCAACAAACACATTTTCTATTTAATTTTTTTTCCAATAAAATCTCACAGTCAGCGGAACGCCTTTGCTAAAAACAATCCTATTTCAAATAATAAAGAGTTCGATATTGGATTACGGTTTGTCTGCACAGCTTTGTCTAAATACTTGGAAACAAAAAAAATATCAGTGATATAAAAACTTGAGCAACACACCTCACAAAACAACAAAATATATTTTCATACGCTTAAATCTGAACAATACCAATAAACTTCTATAGGTACTGTGTGCAAATCCTTATGCTCTGAGAATCACATTTAGGATTTGTAACCCTAACAAAAGTTAAAACGGCTCTTTTCTTGCTCAAAATAACCTTAATTCTTATTTTCTTCTTCTTTGCTTGTGCTGTATTTAGCTCCACGAAGTTAACAACAACTTCCGCGAAGGATTTTCGACGGTCACGCGCCAGCTGGAACAACTCCTCCGCCGTTCCTACTTCGGTCCAATCTTTCCAATTCTTATTTTACCATCTTCTAGTTATAAACAGTGTCTTTTTACGTTAGCTAGAATGAAAATACAAAAAAACTTTGGCCGTTAGCTTACAATGTTAGGTCTTGCCACTATCAAACTAAAGGCGACAATGTTCATAGTTTCTCTGTAAACATTTCTCTGTTGTTTTGATTCCTGGCCACTCTTCTTAATCTTACATAAAACACAGCTCGATTGTTCTCACCCGTTCTTAATTTTTCTGTTCTTAAATATTCCAACTGTCGATTTGTTGAAGAGAAATTATTTCTCGAGACAGATCGGCAGTATCAAGCCAAGATACGTGAGATTTGTATGGCCAGGTCTACATTTTAAACGGTTTTTCAAACTTTGACGACAAAAAACACCAACTTAGAGGCTTCGCAGAATATATGTTCCATATATGGATTTACTCAGAATTCGGAGGAGAACATTTAGTGTGTCTGTGTGTGTGTGTGTCTGTGTGTGTGTGTGTCTGTGCGTCTGTGTGTCTGTGTGTGTGTCTGTGTGTGTGTGTGTCCGTCCCCCCCTTATAACTTTTGATTCGCTTGATGCACAGATCCTAAAATTTCAGAAAATATTTAATACTTTAAGTCTACAAAACTTGTATATTCAGAATTTTTAAATTTTCTTTCAGTCAGGGGTAATCAACCTTTGAATTTTTACTTAATTTTTGCATATATCTCGAAAACTATAAAAGCTAGAACCCTAAAAATGTGTACGTATATAGAAAAATACAATATCTCAAATTAAATTTAATGAAAAATGTGTCTATATTTCAGATTTTTATAAAAATATCGAAAAACGCCGAAACACCCCAACTAGATAATTAATTTTTCTATAAAAAATGCATACATTATATCAGTACATCTCAAACTTTTCTTAACAATTTTTGTAAAAATTTAATTTATTGACATCGTTTCATACAATAAACATACCGACTTAGTCCATCGACAGTTGGATCTCATGTTTACATGCAACTAGTTATATACAAAATACCCTACACGTTTGTCTTAAAAATATTAAGTGTTTGATTAAAACTTCGTCTGCTTTATTTAAAATCTACGATCAGTGGAAAAAATAGCACAGCGATAGAAAATATTACGATCAAGCTGTCATCGAGATAGTTTAACGCATATCGCTTGATTGTGAGCTGATCTCTGTAGATTTTGACCCGCCGTATTGGATTTGACGTCAACTGACAGTTGTTTCGAGTATACAAGAGTGCTTTTTATAATAAATACACTGTATTTAAGTTTTTTCCCCGTCCAAATATGTGCTCCCTTCATATTATGTTGGTCCATTGTATTTTGGTTTATCATTTTAATAATAGGAAATTTAAAGAAATAAAGCAAATATGCATTCTTGAAATCATTTGAGGGCTTACACACTCGTGTTGCCCGGCTACTATTAATTTGGTTTGTTTGCAAAATTTTGTTTGAAATGTCATATTCATACATAACAAACGCGGATTAAATATTGTTTTTATAAATAAAGTAAAAATTGGTCAGTGAGTTATACGTAATCTTACGATTAACGATTTTTTTATAAATAAAACGGACCGTAATATGTTTTAAAAATATTGAAGAATAGGATATTTAGTATTTATTGCTAGTAAAAAACCTTACCTGTTTTGACCATAACATTTATTATGCAGTCTTCTTATAAAGCCACCCAAAAAAATGATATCTAGAGACCGAACCCGTTAGATTGTTTACCCGTCAATGCGTTTAAATCCTGTAGGCCCTCTTGGAATGAAAACAACCGTTTATCACATAATATACGCATAGTTCATTCATTTCCAATTACTATTTCACCATACTGAAAAAACCATCATTATGTAACTTAATTCCATACAATGATTGAAGCTATAGAGTCTTCCAATCTTTGAAACACAGTCAAAGATATTATATCAAAATCTGAATTTAGTAATAAGCTGATATTGATAATAATAATATATACGATCCAGCTTTATAATAAAAGTTTTAACTATCATCAAACAGAAAATCCATTTTAATCAAAGCTTATGTTTTATGTTTTCTTAAACTAACTCAAAACTTTATTTAAAAAGTAAATGAAGTCAGTTCATATACAATTATTATTGAACTGTTATTTGGGATTATGAAGTAGATATGTCATTGTGTTCATGACAAACAAATAAATAAATAATCGATAACAATATTCCGTGATAAAGTCGTAAAATATCTCCGAGCTTAATAAAACCATTTCAACGGAGAATAATAAAATATACATTTATTTTATGTTCATGGGTGGCATATTGTCGGTACCTACGTGAAACTAAATCCCTCTCCATACCAATATTTTGATACCATCGCACTTTTTGAATTTCATCTAACACATATGTCGTATCGCCCAGAAGACACACTGGAGTCCATTCAATTTGAAAAAGAATCTTCTCAACTCTCTTTCAATACTATTATTTCGTATTCAAAATCTTACAATACATTTTACAGTTCTATATAAACAGAAAGGCCAAAGTACGTTTACATTCTTTCTTCTCGTCTTTATCAAGTACTTTTGTTTTTTTTTATCCCTAATGGAATAATCAATTTTATGGCTACATTTCTATTCTAAAATCAATTCAGAGAGCTTTGTGTAAATTTGGAATCAAAATCATTATTTCTAGTATAAAAGAGTCATTTTGTAGTATTTCTTGTTTAGTTTTAAATTAAAGCGTGTTGTTTGACTATAGATAGAGTAACAAAAATATAAAGATGATTTTATTGGTCTTGACTCCCTTTGATTCCCTAGGTCACAGAATCACACCTGGAAGAATTAGTTCATTCTTCTTTTGTAATTATTATTGTCAAAATATTTGAAAAATTTAAAAGATATAGCGACCATAAAGATTCTTACTTTTTTGTTGAACTTAATTGATGTTTTTTTTTTTTGTTTCAGGTATGTGCTGTTTTTTCTATTCAAGAATATGTTTTTTTTAAGCAAAATTCCAATAGAAAAGGTAAGTTTTAAAATAAATTTTAAGTACGTTCAGTTTACACCTAGCTCCTAATTAATATTACCATCAAGTTAAAAACTGGTTATTTTGATTATTATTATTCGCATTTTATGCGAGGCATTTTTTTCTAGCCAACCGTTCCCCTCCAATCTGAGTCAAGACAACCCCGGTTAGAGATTTCAAGAGAAAATCACTTAGAAAAATTCTGACCCGAACCGGGACCTCTTGATTGGGAGTAACCACCTATAGGTACCATAAGGCTATCGAGGTCGTCATTTTTACTCTATTTATTATTGATGCACACCCACCTATATGATCCCTTAGTGCAAAATATATATGTATTAATGGAATAAAACCCTGGATTTAGTTTTGTTTAATTATTACTTTATTCCTTCAACGAAAGCGGTTTGCTTAAACTTCCCTACAACTTAAGAATTATTATTTTTTTTTTTTCAAAAATATAAAATGAAAGATTTTTATCGCTCTTTCCAAAAAATTTTGGGATTGCTTCCGTTACAATTATTCCCTCGGTGGAATTTATTTTCGAACGTGTAAAAGCAGAGTTGAAAGTAATTGAATTTTCAATACGAAAATCAATATTCAAATCACGGCCGGCCCATTTGTTACGGCTCTCGGGCATAAATCAGGTAGGATTAATTTAAGGGTAGATGCGCGTAGCCTCACTGGGCTTCCATGAGAAATAATTATTTCGTTCAAATCGGACTTCGCAGAATATTTCAAGGTTAATTTCCACACCAATAAAATATTACACGGAGGTCGCTGTTCTCCAATCAATAACCGAAACCTGTGAAATATCGCTGTTCTATTCAACTCTACATACATTTTTAAGGCCTATTATTTCACGCGTCATATACGGCTCCATTCGGTTTAGCTTCCATTCGGTTCTTCATTTTCACCCGACAAAAATGAAACGGTTATTCGTGTTCACCCGACAAAAGTGAACCGGTTCTTCGGTTGCAGCCGACAAAAATTAAACGGTTCTTCGTTTTCACTCGACAAAAGTGAAACGGTTCTTCGGTTGCAGCCGACAAAAATGAAACGGTTCTTCGTTTTCACTCGACAAAAGTGAAACGGTTCTTCGGTTGCAGCCGACAAAAATGAAACGGTTCTTCGTTTTCACCCGACAAAAGTGAAACGGTTCTTCGGTTGCAGCCGACAAAATGGTGAATGGTTCGTTTCTTTTCAATTCAAATAGAATCACAGGGATGTTTGAAAAGGTATCATTAGTAAAGTAGAACTGTGCGTTCATTTACTAAATAGGTGACTTGGACCTTGAACTGACACATTACCGTCCGTGGGTTGTATTTTTTTTTATTTTAACGGGATCGCAGCCCATCATTCAATCACTGTTAGGCCCGGTACTCACTTGCGCCGCGAACGTGTCACGTTGCATTAGTTTTATCAAAAGGATGCACGCATTCCGCTCGCGCATTATCGGGCATATTCGTGTTGGTAATAGGCGAGGTAGGGTGTGTGCGCGAGCGCATTTTTCTCAAGTTGTTCCCGCCAGAGCTTTGAATACGAATGAAATAGGGATGTTTCAGAAATAGTTTGATGTTATTATTTTATTAGCTTATCTAATCGAATTAATTTTGTACTGTTTAACGGAGGCGCAGTGCACATCGGTACATATTAACGGGCCACTTCGGCCTAGAACCACAGGACAACGTCTGTCGGGAAAGCTAGTTCAAGATAAATACATATTCCAATATTTGAAAGATGTTATATTGAAGTCCAATCAAATATCCTTATCTTTACTATATTTCAAAGGATTCAAATTTCACTTAGATACTGTAGAAAATTTAAAGATGGAAATCTAGATTAAGCCATTTTGTCCCCCCCCCCCCCCCCCAGTTATCTTATCTTAATTCGGTTAAAACAATATTTAAAGTCACAAACTGCACCGCTCTCCGTTCGTATCTCTACTCTTCCAATTACGCTGTGCAGCGTTATTTTTGAAGTCATCTTCAAAAATAATAACGCTCGACAGACCGACGACATTTTGATGCGACGCCTTGCGGGTATATAGGGGTTGGAGATATGTTCCCTAATTCCAAAAACACGAAAACCCTGGAATCCTTTTGTATTCACCTCGGCCACATGATACCTATCTTTATCAACCCCAATATTCGGTCGCCTTGGGCCATACTTGTACGACTTTAACATATCCATACACTGTGTTCATATACTTATACATAGAGCAGGTATAGCCTACACCAATCCAGTGGCGTGCGATGGTTTTATAAACAGGTAAGGCAACATTGCTCATTCCTGTAATAGAATGACTGATATAATCAACAGTAGGTAATATATTTTTTTTAAGTGCAATGATTTATTTATTTATTCATTATTAAAATATGAAAAATAAAATTACAAATTAGGTATTAAATAGGTAAATATAAAAACATAATATTAAATCTAAACAATAATTCTCTCTCATAAAGCATAGCACTTGAGAGAGTGTTTTGACTAACTTGATTTTATTATTGCAAGAATGTATCCCCCGTTCTTTATCGCCCGTTTTCAAATTATACGTGATGGTTGGTCGTTCATTGGTATCAATCGGCGGCTTTCGTAAGTACAGCGTATGAATGAAAACACAAAGAACACTGATTTTGACCGGCGCCAATCGGAGCAAAGAATGTTTCTATGCATTTGAATGGGCATACGCACAGCAAAAGCAGGAACCCGCTCTCCGGCATGCCTATTTAAATGCACTGAAACCATAGAAAACATTCTTTGCGGAGATCAGCACCGGTCGGAATCGGCGTTCTTTGTGTTTTCACACTATTGGAGGTCGTGGGTTTCCGGCGGTGCCGACTATTTCCGCTTTCACGACACAAGCCTTTGCTTAGTGTGAAAGATGTCAAAAGTGTATTTGTGTTCACTTCGAGTGAGCACAGATTCATGAATTTACAAAAAATATACTATCAGTTTCTGTATTTATTATCTCATTAAAAAAAATATTCGTCATATCACCAAAGCCAGCGAAAATATTATGAAAAATATCACCATATAACCAAACGTTGTTGTCACCCTATACCCCTGAGGTAAAAAAGTGGAAATTGATTGATTAAACCAAAAACTGTGAGTCATACTTTCGCGCCCCGTATTAATGTGCGTTTTGGTAGCGTACAGGACCAATGAGCTGGGATGCAAAATAAAAGAGACTAAAAACCACTTATGGTGCAGCGGTAGACAACATATCAGTGACTGAAACAAGAATCATCCTTGCAACGATACACTGGAGTGATAAAATCTTCGAATCAATGTTACCATTGTATTCGTTAATTCAAATGATCTCACCAAACATCCTACATAAAGGTTTTTTGTTAATGAAGATTAAGGTGCTGTATGCTCCTGGTATCACTGCGATTAAACGAAATGTATGGTGAAATGACAATTTTAAAAGTATCTATTAGATACTATACAATATTAACAGTTATTATCAAGAAATACTAGAGTAAAATCTAAGCCCCAAAAACATAATTAATGGGAATTTATTTATATTATTTTGAATAAACATTATTACAAAAAATTTAGGTGATAACGATATTATCTTTTATATTTTTAAATCAAACGTTTTGATAAAAAGAAATCGCGGTGAATGTAATCCTACTTTTTGGCTAGAATGAGATGCACGCCACTGCATCACTCGTTTTCCAATTTGACTCTCCGAAGTATGAGTAGATCAAGTACCCATAGACTCAAGAATCAACCTCAGAATCTGTGAGAAATTTACTTACAACATTTTACTTGAATTCAAAAATATTTTTTGTTTACTTACTGAAAGAACATCATTTTTGTACTTAAAAGATTTTTTTTTATATAGGTATTTTTAAATCTTATTTCGCGAGGGTAACTTCAAACCGCAGAAAAAAAACATAAAATTAAATCCTATAAAAGGTTTAAAAATTTTCGAAAGGAAAAGGCGCGAATTAATTTTGTCTTTTACACTTTGTTTATCTTTGCCATCTTGGAAAAAAAAAACATTTTCTGTTTTAATCTTGTACCTACGAGTAAACCTGTTTACAATTTTGCTTTTTTTTTGAAATATGATAATATTTAGCTTATACTAAAACCACCTTTCAAACCCAGGGATGACATACCCAGCCACATTTTTACACTACCTACATTTTTCAGAATACGCATTATATTCATAAATATAGGAAACCACATCTGCATAAATCAAAAGTAAGCGAGTCTCCTCAGCATATGTAGTGTTTCAGACTCACCCCTGCAAGATTCCATCTAATGTTTCCTCGGGGGATGCAGTTTTTTATTGTATACACGCTCCCATCTATTTTTGACTCGCTCAAGGTTTCTTTATTATTTTTCCTTAAAAGGTATTTATTAAGTTTTTCAGTAACATCCCTAATTAAACAACCATACCTACATTTCTTTCTTGAAAATCCTGCCCGGCTTCTTGGAGTCGAGATTCATTCAAATTGACTCCCTCATTATGTGATTTTTCCTTTTTTCTTAGTTGCGTTTTTTTGTGAGTTGTGAATCTGAGGTTAGCACCAGGTTAGCACATGGTCATCTGAGACCAAAATTTTTAACGTCTTTGACTATCACTATTTGAGATTACGATAATTTTTTTTACATGAAAATGAATCTTTGCTCACTCAAAGTGAACACAAATACACCTTGACCTTGACCTTAATCCTTGACTCTTTCACAGTAAGCTACTGAAAGCTTGTGTCGTGAAAGAGGAAGATGGTCGGCACCTGGGATCGAACCACGACGTCCGCAGTACGAAAGCCGGCGTTGTAACCGCTGGGTCACCAACCACTTCTGATAATTTTAACAAAACTCCATCCCTATCAATACTAAGAAAGAGCCATCTTTTAAATTATTGCAAAAGTTACACTCATATTTCAATATATTATTACAGGATGAAAGGGTAGTTTGGAGTCCACGACACAAAAAGCTAACACAGATAGAACTAACAAAAGAGGAAGAAAAATAAAACCAATCACTGAGCTCATAAACCACTCCACAAAACCCACTTAATATCAAAAATAAAAAATACTGAGCTATTGCAAAGATCAGTAATTGTACGACGAATATTTGAAAATTTGTTTTCGCATTAAATGTGACATTTTATTCATAGGAGAACATCCCTCTTATCGTATCGAGGGGAAGTAATCTCATATGGGCTGCACGCTATCTTAAATGAACGAACACATAATGTCTTCTAGGTAATTTATTTTCCTATTACTATATAACATTTATGTATATAACATATCCGACGTATCACACTGTTTTCTGTTAAAATGTTTACTTAATTTATAATTTGCGGGACCTTTAATAAGCACAATCGTCTGTGATGAGCAGAACAACCCTCGGCAAAGAAAAACAATCAACTTGCTCTCATTGTTTCATGCCTATGACTTTACAAATCCTCGCTAAATAGACTTATTGTCTAGTTTTAGTCTCCTGATTTTGTGGAAACGTATTAATTTCTTAAAGTCATCATGTTGGTTGTTGAGGTTCAAAATTGCGTACAGGCCATCATAGAGATAAATTTAGCAACAATAAATTGAAAATTCATGGCATATTTCACAATAAGCAAGAGCTTGTGTCTTGAAGGAGGAATATGATCAGCACTGGATATCGGACCGCTGCGCGCTGGCAGCTTCGAAAAATTATTGTAAAAGGGCTTTTTGAAACAAGTTTCTCAATCAAGTGGTAAATTTATTGTACATATGATATTGCAGTAACTAACTGTTGATCAGTTCCCATATTATTATGCGATCATACCATGGCATGAATATGAATACCCAGATTCAGGGAAACTTTCTTGATCTGGAATGTTGCACTGCGTTGAATGGATACTTTCAAACTGAAAAACAATACATTATTATGCTTTTAACTTAAAGGTAACATCAATATTATGTGACGGGTTTTAAGTAGTTATGTATACAGACATGAAGTGCCAATATATCAAATTATATTCGGATTTAACGAGGACTGCGACGGTAAGAAATCCTTGAAACTTAATTACAAATTGTTTTGTATTTAATTAGGCAGTTTAGTTTAATGTTATCCTGTTATCAGAAGAACAGATGTTAATTTGGAGGCTGTAGTTGGATAGAATTTCCTCAAGTTAACCAACAGTTTATTTTCTTATCTCGGCTAACTAATGACGGTACAGTATAGGACCCTCGTTATGAAAACATTATACAAATAATACATAATATTATGTACGTGTTTTACATCCTGTTAAGGGATACAAATGTTGTACGCGTCCATACATTGTTACATCAAAATGCAATCATTATTTCACTGCGATGTATATGTTGCGAATATAGTATTTTATGCCATGCAAACACAGCCTGATAGGGTTGTGATGGTATTCTTCTTAAAAAATTTGAGTGTAAAACTAATGAAATTTATAATATAAAAGAAAGTCGGGTTAGTGCGAACACTTATAACTCGAGATCGGCTGAATAGATTCTTCCGATGTTTGATTTATTGGATTCTTCTCCGCTCCGGATAACAGAATAACTATTAAAAAGTTGGAAAATGCATAAGAAATAATATAAAATATGATAATATTACAGTTAGTATGGGACGGATTTCATGTGACGCCAACGGCAACCATTGACATTTAAAATATTGGTACCTACGAAGATATTTGATAGAATACATACATTCTCCCTTTAAGGCACCCCGCACACCGCAAGCCAGCCCGGTGGCGACCAATCCGCAGCAAACCCGACCCGCACGAAACCGACCTCCTAGCTCGATCAAAGCAATCAAACCAAAAAGCCGACACCGGACAAATCAAGCAATTTGATAGAATAGCTTTCAGAAATATTTTTTAATATTCAAACATATTTTAATCGAATTTTTGTATAAATGAAAAATTTTAAATCAATGTTCATAGTTAGGACTACAGGACAACGTCTGTCGGGAAAGCTAGTTAAAGATAAATGTGGACTGTTTTTTGCCAATATTTTTATTGTGATAATATGCTTGAAAATTAAATGAATGAAACTCTTTAAAATAAAGATCAAATAAAAAAATTGTATAACTTTTCCACAAATTTTTATTACCCTGACTAGTTTCGTAGGCACACGTCCTACATGGTCACAGGAGACTAAGAAACATTTTCTTAGTCTAGTAGTCAGGGTAATAAAAAATTTGTGGAAATGTTATACAATTTTTTTATTTGATCTTTATTTTCAAATAAACTCCACCAAGAAATGCATGTTCATCAGTTAGTGAAACTCTTTAAACTGAGCTTTCTCTGTTGTTATGATGACAGTTGCACTTTTTCTGAATTCGATATTATTTTTATTAGACTATAAGGCTTTCAAGACACGTGCATGTATCTAGCTAGGCCTAATGAAGTTAATTTTCTAAGTAAGCTTATTTTCACCATACGTATTGATTCGACAATATCATCATATACATACATAGTACATAAAAATAAAAAAAAATGTACATATTAAATCATCATAGAATTGGCAGGTAGCCTGGCGGTTTCGACGACGGCTTTCGTACTGTATCGTTCAGAGGTCGCGAGTTCGATCCCAGGTGCCGACCATCTTCCTCTTTCACGACACAAGCCATAAGTCGCTTCCTGTGAAAGAGTTAATGAGTGTATTTGTGTTCATAAAGTTCAGTTATCGACCGTAAATTCTAGGTGAAACCTACTTTAAATCATTATAAATAAAAGTTTTTTTTTTGGTTTTTTCCACTTATATTCATTAATAATAGCGAACCGGTTTTCGAAAGCTTCCTTCTTCGGGCTAACTTAGGTGGAGTTACCATCTATGCCCGAAAATATTTTATTCATAACTACTTATGTTCGCTTTGAGTGAGCACAGATTCATTAAAAAATCAAAATAATTAATTCTCTTTACAAGACAAAACAGAATAAACGATGAAAAAAAATTGTAAACGCATCTAAGTACAGCACAGTGAATGCAAAAGACAAACTATTTTATATGCCATAATATGCTAATATCACAAAAGTTTTAGCAGAGTATGCACCCTGATAATAAAGTAAGAAAAGTAAAATAAATATTCAATAGCTTAGAAAGTTTGTAAAATATTTCGTATGTAGGCACATTACTCGTATAAAAGTTTATATTTAAAAAAGAAAAATATGAAGTATGTTTCATTTTGTGGGTATAAATTTTTAATAGATACGCTAAATTGTAAAATTTGAAGCGTCATATATCCATTGGAAGCTCTTTTTCCAAGAAAAAGTGTGAAATTTTATATTACAAGAAAAAATTGACGTGTAACTACTCATATACACACTTAGTTAGAGATAGGTTCATTGAATTCTGCGTGAAATCATTCATGCTTCAAGCTCTTTCATTAGCAAAGCGTCCCTTTAAGATAACTTTTCATTGATTAACCAAACTTTTGAGAAAAATAATAATAATAAAAATAAGTTGGTGGCTTCTTTGAGCAATTGCTACGGGAATAAAGTGTGAGGGTCTGTACATATCTGAACACGCGCGGTAACGTAACCAATGTCACGTTGCATGCAACCCCATTGAATTTTCTGCAGTTCTCAATGTGGTAAAATGAAATTTGGACTCTTTACGGGATGGTAGGCATAACTGATTAATAGAACAATCAAAGAGTTCTGTTAATGACCCTCTTCTATGCCTGTCGTCCTACAGGTTTTGTTGTTATTTGTTAACACTTCAGAGCCCGCGCTCGAAAAATCCTACGAGGACCCGCAGCAACTGGGAAACCTTCGGACTTTTTTAATGGCTTATTTTTCATACAAATGAGTTGTTTGGAGTTACAAAATTATTTTCTCAAAATTTAAAAATAATTGATTAAAATGGGATTAGGTATATAATGATGCATCCTTTTGACAAACCTTCAAACACCTTTGTAGCCCGCGTCCATAGAAAATACCCGACTTTTATTGCCCTGCATCCAAGGGCCGGTGTCCAGGTAGGGACATCTTCCGCGACAAAATCTTTTTTACCACTGTTTAGGACTGTTGAAACTTTACACATCCTTAACACCCGCTGCCTTGGAGAATCCGACTGAAATTTTCTAACTTACTGAAATTTTCTAAAAATATTTATAATAACAGACAATCAATATACAACATTTCCTAGGAACTATTATACACTTTACCTACATACCAATCCAATCCAAACTCCCTTTAGACCCCACTTAGGGGCATAGGGAGGCAACAAGAGCTCTCCATTGCGCTCGATCTTGCGCAACGTTAATGACCTCCTCCCACACCATGTCCAGATTCCTCAGCTCTGCCTCGAAGGAGCGGAACACAGTATGAGAGGGTCTTCCTCGTCTCCGGGACCCTGATGGGAGGAAGAACAGCGCTCTCCTCGGCCAACTGTCATTCGGCATCCTTAACACATGTCCCAGCCAAGTCCACCTCCTCCACATAATAGTAGAGGTGATGGGCTCACGCTGGGTGCGCCGGCGTATAGCGTCGTTCGTGATGCGGTGGTACCATCTTATACCCAAAATTCTCCTGAGGCACTTCGTTTCGAATGCAGATACTTTTTGTGCCTGGGCCAGAGTCAGGTGCCAGGACTCACACCCATACAGGAGAATGGGCAACACACACGCATCAAACAGTTTACATTTCGTCTCGACACTAAACGCCGACGCCTTCCATATCTTGGTCATGTTGTTGAAGGCGCCACTTGCCATACCGATACGTATCGGGAGCTCAGCCCCGAGGTCACCAGTGGTGGTAATGGTTGCTCCCAGGTACTTAAATTTATCCACCCGGGAGACCTGGTGACCATCGATGGTTATCGGTAGCTGTTTATCGGGGCAGGCATTATTCGCCATGAGCTCCGTCTTACTGGCATTGACTCGAAGGCCGAGGCGCGCTGTTTCATCGCAGAGTCTTGAAACACTGCGCTGTAATTCCTCCACTGTCGTACTGAACAACGCTAGGTCGTCCGCGTACTCCAGATCGCACAGTTCGCCCATTAGACCATCTCTCTGTGTTATCGGTATACCTCTTGCTCCTTGCATGGACTTTCTCAACAGGAAGTCCATGACAATTATGAATATAAAAGGAGCTAGTACGCAGCCCTGTCTGACTCCCGTGGTGATCCTAAAAGCTTCAGTAGGACCACCTGGCGTTTTCACGCTACACTCGGAGTCTTCATACAGGGACTGCACCATTTTAACTATCTTCGGAGGTATACCGTACAGAGCTAAAATTTTCCATATCGATGGTCTATGTGGGCTGTCGAAGGCCTTTTCAAAATCTATAAAGCAACAAGCGACTGGAGAGTTAAACTCCTTGCACTGCTGAAAGATGCACCTGGCACAGAAAATTGGGTCCGTGCAGGACCTTCCAGGTACAAAGCCGCATTGTTGCTCTCTCAGGACAGCCATGACAGGCCCCCGAATGCGGTGTAGTAATATCTGAGATAATACCTTACCGGGAACACTCAGCAGAGTAATTCCACGGTAGTTTCCGCATTCAAGGGGGTCCCCCTTTTTAAATATTGCGACGATGGATCCATTCCGCCAATCTTTTGGGCACCTCTCCTCTTCCCACGCCATTTTAAATATATCTAATAGTGGTTGGCCAAGGGTGTCTATGCCTTGTTTGAGGAGCTCTGCGTGAATTCCATCGTCTCCTGGCGCTTTGTTGTTCTTAATTCTCATCACGGCCAGCACCCTCTCACTGTATGTCGGCGGGTCCTCACATATCCCAGTTGCCTGAGGTATATTCAGACCAGTCAACTCCTCCTCAAAGTTGTAAGGTGAGGAGGGCTCGGGACGGTTTAATATTGACTCAAAGTACTCCCTCCATCTCCCTTTAATCAGTTCGGGGGCAGTGACAGTGGCTCCACGAGAGTCTCGTATTGCCGTCACGGGTCTTTTTTGACCCCTGCCCCCGACCTCCCGGGTGATTTCGAAAAGTGTCCTTGAGTCATTTCCGAGTGCAGCAGACTGCGCTCGCCGTATCTGAGAGTCCAGGTGTCTTCTCTTATCTGTTCGTACAGAGTGCTTCACCTTGCGGCTCAGCTCCCTGTACTCAGACACCAAAGCAGCCAGTTTTTGAGGGTCTTTTTCGCTGTCTCTGAGGGTCTTAGCCTTCTGGCGATCTTCGATGAGGCTCCAGGACCCATCGGACATCCATATTGGCCTCTTTTTGTTCTTATACCCGACAGAAGAACGTGCGGATTCCATAACGGCGTCACGGAAGCTATTCCAAGCTGTCTCAATCGGAACAGCTCCGTGTGAATCCTGCAAGGGGGCAAACCTGGTGCGTAACTCAGCCTCGTACGTATGACGACACTGAGCACTCTCTAACCTGCGTATGTCCAGCGGGCGAGAGGCAGACGGCCCCTGCTGGAAATGGGTAAATCTGAATCTCAACGAACCCACAAGGAGTTCGTGATCAGTATCCATGTCTGCCCCTCGGTAGGTGCGGACATCACGCAGGTCAGTTCGGTTGCTGGCCCTTACCAGAAGATGGTCAATCTGGTTTTTTGTTCTCCTGTCAGGCGAGGTCCAAGTATATTTATGGATATCCTTGTGGGGGAACAAAGTTCCCCCTATTAAGAGTCCATGGAGTGTGGCGAAACCAATCAGACGGCTTCCATTATCATTTATCACTCCCATGCCATGCCTACCCATGACGCCTGGTCCATACTGGGGGTCACTGCCAACCTTGGCATTAAAATCCCCCAGTACTATTAAGCGGTGGCGCCTTGGGACATGGGACACAACTGCATCCAGACTGTCATAAAAACAGTCCTTGGCAGCCGCATCCCCATCCTCAGTGGGAGCATAGCATAGGAGGACCGTCAGTGTTTCGCCTGTCATCTTGAAGGACGCACTCATCAGGCGGTCAGAAACAGGTTCCCAACCAAGAAGGCGAGAGAAGGCATATTTACTTAAAAGTAGAGCGACGCCACGCATCCGTGCAGTTCGGTGACCAGAGTGTAGCATGACATAGTTGCCAGCGTCACTCTGCCCCGTCCCTGGGATGCGTGCCTCGCTCAGCCCCAGGATATCCAGTCCATAATCTCCCGCCAACTTGGCAGCAACAAGCTCCCCGCCCGCCCTCAAAGTGCGGACATTCAGGGTCCCGATTTTCAAGCTCTTGTTAGAGCGAGCCGTGGTCAACACAGGGGGGACACTAGCTGCCTGGACCCCCCTCTGGTGGGGCCCAGGCGTCCGAGGCTTAATTTTGTTGCCTTTTCTGACCGCTTGTATTTAAGGGTGTGAGGTGGTCAACCCCACGACCCCGATCTGATTTTTCGATTACCTGCCTCTTACAGGATGCTCGAAAAACCAGCAAAAAGAACAGAGGTGCTATTCTAAGCCGACAGCCCCACGGATACACATAAGTTTAATCATACACATAAGTTTAATCTTTGTATCTACATTCCTT
The DNA here is from genome assembly GCA_963576905.1 of Mystacides longicornis. Lineage (NCBI taxonomy): Eukaryota > Metazoa > Arthropoda > Insecta > Trichoptera > Leptoceridae > Mystacides > Mystacides longicornis. The sequence continues at coordinate 21,686,837 of OY756428.1, forward strand.
TGATCTCTACCTACCTACTTTGTCATAATGTATAATGGACATGTGTGTATGTATGTGTTCTGATGAGTGTAGTTAACATTTATTTTATTCGTCTGATTCGGAACAACGGTGAAATGTTCATAAACCTGGTTAATGTTTAGCCTAGCGCTGTCTAAGATTCTTGTTCCTAATGATATTAACTAGAGTTGGCTCTACGAGGGGAGCTTCATCAAAGCCTCGAGGTTACATTTATGGCGTGCTTGAATCTGGGTACAAGATCTAACCAAATAACACTCTACAGGGTATTCGCTGAAGAGAAACCTAATCTTCATTACCTTTTTACACTAATTTTTATAATTTAATTTTGTAGTAGGTAATAGAAGTGACAAATAAACGTAATAAATGCACTAAAAACTGCCTTTTTTTATAAATCCGGTACAATTCACCAAATTAAGTGAAAAAAAAAGACTCGCTTGAAACCATAAATTACCTCCTATATAAATAATTGTTGGTTGATTCAATGAGAAAAAACTCTCCGACCAATTGAGGAATTCTAATCGAATCGAAATAGAATACGCACCAGTGATATTAGAGAAACTTAAGGGTTATTCTGATTTACTTCATGATTCCGATTCAATTAAAATCATAATAACGATGATATAATGACATTTGATGAAAAGAGTTCCACGATTGGTCTATTCTAATTGCGGTGTTACTTCGAAAAATAGTATGAATAAGGATTCATACAAGCGTTTTCCCTGCAAGTATAAATATTTATATTTACATTCTTTCATGAATAGTATAAGTATACACTTTAAATGGAGAAACATATTTTTTTATTGAAAAATCTTCTATATTATAAAAATGGAAAGCTATTTTGCGTGGTCTAAGTATTTTAGAAGAAGGTTAATTTTTCATCGTAATTAAAAATGTGCGAAAAACCCTCACGGTGTGTGTGTAGATGTGTTTCAAAACAATTCATCGTATATAATCAGTGACTCAGCGTTATTTCCCCCTCCACGAATTACATATAATGACAGCAGATTCTATCCCATTGCATCCTTAATGCACATTCAGAACGAATGATGAGTCTCATTCCCGTACTCGTGTTTTGTTGTTAATGACTATTATTAATATCGTATAGTTACGAAAATTCTTAAAGAAGTTTTAAATATTATTTATTTTTCTTTGTATGTTCCTTCAGATGGTTTCACTTTGATGGGCTTTTCTTAACGTTTTCTTCCTTTTTTTCGAAGATAAAATCGACACTTTTAATTAATGAAAAACAAACATTACTCAGTTTAAGATCAATTTGTGGCTAACAGATAACTTTTTAAATTTGAACTCAATTTTAGTTTTAGCTTACATAAGAAAGTATTTTATCGCTCGTAAATTTCTGTAATATGGATTTGTTTAAAATACAAGCAATAATGGCGTTAAAAAACTTTTTTAATTGTTTTCTTCCTCGCCACAATTGTTTCAATATTAAAGTACCGGTTAGCCAAACACACTGTATGATTTTGTCTATAAGTTACATAATGCATTAAATTTTGAGCATCAAACGAACTTACGTGAACATGGAGATTGTTAGGTACTCAGTATTTGGCTATGTAGATACTTACATAATTTTTTTTGTAAATCTACATAATAATTCAGAAATGTTTTTTTATTTGCCTTTTACCGTATATGGGAGCATCACGCCTAAACGGCTGAATCGATTTCACTAATTCTTTTTTTGTCGTGTTGGCTTTTATCAGTAGAAGGTTCTTATGAAAGAAAAAATTAAGAAAGTTGCGTGGTAAATCTACATAATAATTCAGAAATGTTTTTTTTATTTGCTTTTTACCGTATGTCATAGCATCACGCTCAAAATACAAATGCTACGTCAGATATGAATCTGCACAGAGCCGTGCAAAATGCCGGAGAAGGTTCTTTAATACAATTTGCTGCATTAACTTTACTATATTTAGAGCTATTTTAAAATTTTTTTAGGATCTTCATACAAAATTTTAATAAACATTAAAAGTGTCATTCTTCTCTCTTTTTATGAATTGTGAAAGTTTCATTCTTCTTTTTCTGTGCTTATGTCAGTTATAGAGGTCTGCAAAGCAATGGGAAGTTAGACTAGAACCTGTTTAATTACCTACCGATCAAGCCTGACATTCGGAATCAAAAACGTAAAGCAAGACGGGTATAAGCTAGTTAAATATATTATTATAATGTGTACAGTCGTCAATCGGCGCATGAAACAAAAATCTATCGGTCTTTAAACATTAAGTTATTTTAATAATAGTAAATTAAACCTTCACTAACGCTATAGTATCTCTGAAATATTATATCCTTTCCAAAACACCCATTCTAGCCTTTATGCCGACCTCGGTGATATCCCGCAACTACTGTTTTAGTAAATGAAATTTAGGATACTGATTGTTCTCTTATCTCTTTAAACAAAATGAACTCCCTCAAAGTGAACATAAATAATGTTACCTAACACAACGAAAACAATAACAATAATTAAAGCTGTTTTGTGAAAGAGAAATATGATCGGCGATGAGGATAAAACCCATAACCCTCGGTAAAAATGCTTGCGACCGTTCCGTTAGTCTACCAACCAAAAAATAATTGAAACCGTTAGCATAATGCTCTCAGATTTTCATTTCTAGGTACATCATTTTACATAATTATTCAGATGTACCTACTCTTAATTCATATTTTATATTTGCGACTTAAATTAATTTAACTAGGTAGGTATAATTCAATGTGAAGCTTTGCGTTCTCCATTTTTTTTTTCCATACCATTAATTTAAAAACATTTACAAATTACCTAACAAATATACCTTAGCCGTATAGGGAAGAATCCAAAATATGTATAAAAAAAAATAAGAAAAGCCAATCCACGTAATGACATAAAAAACAATTGTCCCATAAACTTATAGCTTGTCTTCTTGGTTGCTCAGTTAAATTCTGCTTAAAGTGATCGATTAATCCGGCGGAGAGGCTCGGTGTAAATTATCAGAGAATGTTTGGATCCATCCGAGCGATGGAAGTGGCTTACGTCGTATAGATTCCTTGTTAGGTGCCTCTTCCCTGCTAATCTCCAGCCACTTCTCCCTCCTCACCGCCTGGTGTCGGCTAACATTTGATTAATTATTGTTTCACTCCGGCCGGTGTTTCCTTGCCATCCCCCGACATAAATAATCCTAGTAGACTTTCACTCACTATACATCATTTCAGAAATATCATTTTACTAGACAAACATTACGGTATAATCTGTTTTTAAAGGCCTAAGAACAAAATAAATATACCAGACACACCATGACCTAGAATATTATTAAATACCCAGCTTTATCCAAACACACAAAATCTCCGCTTTTATGACTCCGAAATAAGGTTATATTTTTTTTTTTTTTCGGTTACATTATAGATGCAATATGATTTTACTCCTTTTACCGTTTAAATATTTTTATTTTTTTTTATTTTTTATTCATTTTTATTATTATTATATTTTTTTTCTCCTTCGATTGTTTTTTTTTTATCTTATATTCTGTTATGGTGTGTTTTTAATTGAGAATATATTGGATCATTTTCCTTTTGTGGATTTAGAAGAAGGCTGTTTCTACGGACATAACTCGACACAGGCTATGCCTAGTGAGGGTGTCCGAGATCGCACTTGAAGGTGTTTATTTGTCTTGAATGATTTTTGATTTTGTTTGTGTTGTTTTCATGTTATATTTATTTTGATCTAATAAAGTTATTATTATTATACTACCAGATAACACCTGCACTTCTTTCTTTCTGTTGTCAGACCTTGTCTATTATTAATGGGCATAGACCTGCCCTGAGACAGTTCCTTAACTTGTGCCAGCCGCATCCTCTCTCCCCCGGCAACTTTTCCGGCATCGTCAGACCACCTTGCCTGAAGCCTGCCAACACTTCTCCGTCCAGTTCAGACACCACTCAAGAACTTTCTTGGTCCATTTGGTGTCGGTAACTCTGGCCAAATGGCCATCACTTAATATGTCTACATAATGATACTGAATGGCAGATGGCTGTCGAGCTTGCTGTTTCTCCTATCAGAGGAAGGATCCTCTCATATTTTATTCCTTTCTTATAATAATCTCTCATACAAAAAGTTTTCTTCTAACGCTTTAAAAGGATCCTCAATGGGGAAACTCGAGTGGGCGTGGTCCAAGTCATTACATCACCTGCTTTTCAGTGTTAACAACTTGGTCCAATATTGTCTCATTTTATCATAATCTTTCCACCAAAGTAGGCCTGTTGCTATTATTTTTAATTTAATATTATCAAAATACGTGTATTCACTTAATTGAAAATTTCGTTAAATTGTTTGAAAAAAAAGTTTCACATCTGATGTCAAAATGGAGTCACTTCGCTGATGGACAATTATTTTGGATATCCTCCAAAGGATAACATCTATTTGGAGTGAAAATGAATGGGGGGCTTTAGAAGTTTAGAAAAAATACGGCTTAATTAAATTCAATGGCAAAAGGGGCGATGACCAATCTGGGGAAGATATGGAGGAGCAGAGTGATTAGGTTACCCACGAATATCAGATTGGTGGAATCCCTGGTGATCTCAATATTCCAATATGCTGCAGAAACCTGGACCATGAAGTCTCGTGATCGATCCAGGGTGGACGCGTTCGAGATGTGATGCTGGAGACGCCTCCTTCGCGTATCGTGGATAGAACACAGAACAAATGATCCATCTTGGCAGAACTAAATGTCAGAGAACGGCTGTCCACGGTGTGAGGGCGACGTGTCATACAGTTCTTCGGACACATTGCGAGACGCGGAGATGATAGTTTTGAGAGGCTTCTTCTAACTTCTCCTAACCGAAGAATCGAGGGCGTCAGAGCTCGGGGTCGGGCTCCGATGAGATGGAGCGACCAGGTCAAAGAGGCAACGGGTGGGACACTATGGGAGGCTCTACAAGTGGCGTTGGACCGGGGACTTTGGGGACCGTTGGTTGGGATGGTGGGGAGTGGTGATGGTCACGATCCTCAGCAGTGAGGGAGCGACGAGGATGATGATGATTTAATTTTCAAGAAGTGGAAAATAAGACTTACATAATTACAAAATATCAGTGTTCTCTACGTCTTCCAGCTTTAAGCAGGGAGTACGCAGACGATCGAAGAAGAAGTGGACTGTGTGGAAAAGGGACTCACTTACCGATTGTTTTGTGGTTGCTTCCTTTACTTCTGTTCCGGTATTATTCCTGATTCTGTTGTGCACAACGCTTTACATATGGAACATCCGACCATTATTTTAATATGAGTTTTTTCCGGGCGTATATTGTTCCGATTTTGACGTTTATGCAAGTTAGGTGAGTCAGAGAGAGAGAGAGAGAGAAGGGAAGAGAAAAAGGCGAACGCTTTTGTTGCACTCAGTACGCATAGAATAATTTTGGAAAACGCCGTAATATTCGTAAAACTCAATTCGATATACGTACCTAGTGCCTACCCATGTTGTATATCGAAGAATCAGAATTTGTTCTTTTGTAAAGGATTCCTAGGATATCTATAAACTTCTTTTGAACAGGCTGAAATTTTTCAAGTTCAATTTACTTGATGAAAAAAAAAAGCTGCTAACCTAGGGTAGCCCAGAACTCATAGTATATTATAACAGCCTTTTCGTGTAAAACATATCTTTGCATAAAAATTCATAATTTTACGATTAAAATGAATTTATCCTTGGAATTATTATAGAAACTTTAAAAATAAATGATATCCACTATTGGAGCTTTTTATTATCTGCTTTAGAACTACATATTCAATAATAATCGGTACTTTAAGGGGGACCCACTGAAGTTACGGACCTCAAATTATACGTGTTTGTGTAGGAGCATAAGACCAACCCGTATACCAAATTTTATGAAAATCGAAGAATTTTTTTTCTCTTTTTTAGCCCTTTTTCTAGAACAAGTGAAATTTTCTTTGGATACTTTAAGAGGGTTCCCCTGAAGGTACAGATCAAAATTTTACTGACTCATCTACATCGAGGGACTAACCGTTCTACCAAATTTCAATCAAATCGGATAAGAATTACTATGAGTTATGGGTGCGCACACATTTTTGGCGTACGGGTACGGGTACGCAGAAATTTAAAAAAAAAATTTTTTTTTGCTATTTTGGAATCTACACCCTCGAACGTCGAGAATATTAATTTCAGCGAAATCTTTTTTTTTTTTGAAATCTGATCACAAGACTCATGTATATTCCATATACTATACTATGAGTAATAAGGCCAATACCTATGTACATACATATTACGCTGTTACTTACCAATAAAGAGTACCTATATACAAATTATTTAGGCATTGAAATTGCTATGAAAACTTGTACCAATATTGATGCTACTTTGCTCCCTTGAATATTAAAGACAAAACTTTAGACTAATTGCTTAAATAATAATTATTATTATTACATTAATGTTTGTGTATCTTCGAATTACTAGAGAAGTTTTAGTTCCACGAATTCATCGAAATAAGCAACAATAGTGCTATTGTATAGGATAATCCTACTTTAAACGTTGAAATATTTACAAAACAAAATATTATATTAAATTACTATTTTTAAATCAGATACACAAATATAACTTTTTTCGAAGATTTTTTTTTAATGTTTCTTAAACACTCTCAAACGTACAAGAAAGGTATTTCTACATTTTTCGAAAGCAGCATTATAAATGAATGAGCTCACCCAAGTCGGCTTTATCGGAGGCCAATCCAAATCCAAACTCCTTTAAGACCCCACTTAGGGGCATAGGGAGGCAACAAGAGCTCTGCATTGCGCTCGACCTTGCGCAACGTTTATGGCCTCCTCCCACACCATGTCCAGATTACTCAGCTCTGTTTCGAAGGAGCGGAACACAGTATGAGAGGGTCTTCCTCGTCCTCGGGACCCTGATGGGAAGAAGAACAGCGCTCGGCCAACTGTCATTCGGCATCCTTAACACATGTCCCAGCCAAGTCCATCTCCTCCACATAATAGTAGAAGTGATGGGCTCGTGAGAATTATTCTAAACTAGCTCTCCCGGCAGACGTTGTCCTTACTATGAATATTGATTTCGAAATTGTAATAATATGCAAAAATACGTTTAAAATATGTCTGAATGTTAAAAATTATTTCTGTAAGCTTGAAAGATAATCTATCAAAAATGGTTGTGAAACTCAATGATAAATAAAAATTGTGTTGTTATGGAATTTTTCACAGAGGCGTTGTTGTTAGTAAATCCTTTCCATACTTACTTTAATATTATTTGCTATCCATTTATGGAATTGTTAAAAATTATTCTGTTATCCGGAGCGGAGAGCGGGAAACCAAGAATCATAAAAATCAGTTCAGCCGATCTCGAGTTATAAGTGTTCGCACTAGCCCGACATTCTTTTATATTATAGACTAACTATTTTTCTTTGTATCCGACAGAACTTACTTTGTACTTTACTCAAACGGCTCCATACAATTAGAGATTGTCAATCTCGGGTAGAAATTTATGTAAACGACACTAAGAAAAAATCTGACTCGACCGGGAATTGAACCCGAATTCTCTAGGCACTATGTTACCGAGGTCGGTATTTGGTAACCACCTGACTTACGGTAAGGTGATGCATTTTTTAACCTTTGCACTCGTTGTCGAGTGATTTGAAAACACTTTAGCGAGTCTTGCTTTGGGAATTTTCTTTCGTTGAACCAATTTTATTGTTTTATAGAAAAAATAGAAATAGGTTATAGAGATGTAGATAAATAAAGCAAAAACATATGTAATAGGTAATAAAGCATAGACATCGTGAGGAAGACAAGAATCAAGAGACAGGTGCAGGTGTAGAAAAGGAAATGAGGTTTAATTCTGTTCGTGAAAGAGAAGGTTCTGTTGTTGAAGAGAGTCTGATATCATCAGGTAGGTAATTGGTTCCATAAAGTGAAATGTGATGTGGAAAATGAAGAACAATGCTTTGGGATTTGAAGAATGCCGCGTGCAGCAAATCACAGAGTAGCTAGGCCATAAAATGCTAATCGATTAAATAATACAAATACTGGTTGATGTGAAGTCTATAATATCCACTCATTTACCTAACTCTGTGATCATTGAGTGATTATAAGATGTTTTTTAGACACATGCCTATAGTTGGTTCATTTTAAGATTGACCAAAATAAAATACCAATTCAAAACGAATATGTAACAACAGAACTAATGATTCTAACAATTCATACTGATGTTCGATTTTTAAATGGAACATACCACTGTGGGCTTACAACCGTCTTCTACTGTTATTTCGAAGACTGGCTTAGTGTGATCTCTTTAAGTCTCCGAAACTCCTAATCATGAGAATTCTCGACATGTTCAACATGTCAAAAAATCTCATGTATACAACAAGTAGATATTTAATAATAATTGATGAGATATAGAGATAAAAGCTTGAAATTATTGAGAACAAGACAGCAACCAAATTTAAAGACTGCAACTGCTGTCATATATTTGGCGCCAGGATATGAATATATCAATATTTTGTTAATGTCTCATCTTTATTGCCTATTGGCTTTGTTGGTGTTTAATACTTTTAGATCTTTAAAATGTTGGCCAATGAAATAAAATTTCAGCCAAATTAAAAAAATGGAGACAATCAGGCGGAGACTAAATATTAATATACCGCCTCAAAAAGGGCGTGAAAAAGTCATTCTCTCGATGAATAGATAATATATGATTTTACAAACTTTAGAAAACGTTTCAAAATGAGAAACATTATCAAAACAGATCCGAGTTAAATGCAAATGATGACAAATAGAATAAACATACATACGGTATTTGATTAAAATAACTTAATTTATTCCCCTAGTATCGTATAAACTGAATAAAAGCCGAATCATGATTCACATACCAACCGACATGGTTAATATGTGAGATAGGTAGGCTCTGTGTTTATCTGACACCGCACGAAATAATACGTAAATTCGCTGTATGTAGTTGCCGATTAATATATTTAACTGTTTAGGCAGCATTGCGTAGCTCTGTTTGCGCTCGTTTCTGAATTATTAGGCAGACATCAGCTACATTCAACCCCGCAAAACAGTGGTACGCCCTAAATAGACAAGCTTTAATTAAAATATAAGTAGGTACCTACGTAGAATATCGATACCTAGAAACCAAGAATGCTCTGTAATAATCTCAATTAATATCCCAGCATCCGGAGTTCACCATTCACGATAAAATCTACACAATGAATACAACGATAATGCTGTTCATCTTCTTGTATAAACCAGCTATTCAAATTACTTTGAATCCTAGTAGGTACACATACATACAGCGTTCGTCTTTATACGAGACTAGTGGTCTGCCCCCGCTTTGCCCGGGAAATAGGTACCTATTTAGTTTTCATGAAGATCCATATTTTTTTTTTCAAATTATTCTACAGCCTTTTAATCTGGAAAAATGTAGCATTCTAATGGTCCCCTCCCGTACGGCGCGTACTCCAGTAACGCCCTTTATCGCTGCCTATAGCTAGATGGGCAGAGTGAGCCACGGAGAGCGCCTACCACTCTTTTTTTTTTCTAAACGTACTTTGTGCGGACATTCAGGGTCCCGATTTTCAAGCTCTTGTTAGAGCGAGCCGTGGTCAACACAGGGGGGACACTAGCTGCCTGGACCCCCCTCTGGTGGGGCCCAGGCGTCCGAGGCTTAATTTTGTTGCCTTTTCTGACCGCTTGTATTTAAGGGTGTGAGGTGGTCAACCCCACGACCCCGATCTGATTTTTCGATTACCTGCCTCTTACAGGATGCTCGAAAAACCAGCAAAAAGAACAGAGGTGCTATTCTAAGCCGACAGCCCCACGGATACACATAAGTTTAATCATACACATAAGTTTAATCTTTGTATCTACATTCCTTTGATCTCTACCTACCTACTTTGTCATAATGTATAATGGACATGTGTGTATGTATGTGTTCTGATGAGTGTAGTTAACATTTATTTTATTCGTCTGATTCGGAACAACGGTGAAATGTTCATAAACCTGGTTAATGTTTAGCCTAGCGCTGTCTAAGATTCTTGTTCCTAATGATATTAACTAGAGTTGGCTCTACGAGGGGAGCTTCATCAAAGCCTCGAGGTTACATTTATGGCGTGCTTGAATCTGGGTACAAGATCTAACCAAATAACACTCTACAGGGTATTCGCTGAAGAGAAACCTAATCTTCATTACCTTTTTACACTAATTTTTATAATTTAATTTTGTAGTAGGTAATAGAAGTGACAAATAAACGTAATAAATGCACTAAAAACTGCCTTTTTTTATAAATCCGGTACAATTCACCAAATTAAGTGAAAAAAAAAGACTCGCTTGAAACCATAAATTACCTCCTATATAAATAATTGTTGGTTGATTCAATGAGAAAAAACTCTCCGACCAATTGAGGAATTCTAATCGAATCGAAATAGAATACGCACCAGTGATATTAGAGAAACTTAAGGGTTATTCTGATTTACTTCATGATTCCGATTCAATTAAAATCATAATAACGATGATATAATGACATTTGATGAAAAGAGTTCCACGATTGGTCTATTCTAATTGCGGTGTTACTTCGAAAAATAGTATGAATAAGGATTCATACAAGCGTTTTCCCTGCAAGTATAAATATTTATATTTACATTCTTTCATGAATAGTATAAGTATACACTTTAAATGGAGAAACATATTTTTTTATTGAAAAATCTTCTATATTATAAAAATGGAAAGCTATTTTGCGTGGTCTAAGTATTTTAGAAGAAGGTTAATTTTTCATCGTAATTAAAAATGTGCGAAAAACCCTCACGGTGTGTGTGTAGATGTGTTTCAAAACAATTCATCGTATATAATCAGTGACTCAGCGTTATTTCCCCCTCCACGAATTACATATAATGACAGCAGATTCTATCCCATTGCATCCTTAATGCACATTCAGAACGAATGATGAGTCTCATTCCCGTACTCGTGTTTTGTTGTTAATGACTATTATTAATATCGTATAGTTACGAAAATTCTTAAAGAAGTTTTAAATATTATTTATTTTTCTTTGTATGTTCCTTCAGATGGTTTCACTTTGATGGGCTTTTCTTAACGTTTTCTTCCTTTTTTTCGAAGATAAAATCGACACTTTTAATTAATGAAAAACAAACATTACTCAGTTTAAGATCAATTTGTGGCTAACAGATAACTTTTTAAATTTGAACTCAATTTTAGTTTTAGCTTACATAAGAAAGTATTTTATCGCTCGTAAATTTCTGTAATATGGATTTGTTTAAAATACAAGCAATAATGGCGTTAAAAAACTTTTTTAATTGTTTTCTTCCTCGCCACAATTGTTTCAATATTAAAGTACCGGTTAGCCAAACACACTGTATGATTTTGTCTATAAGTTACATAATGCATTAAATTTTGAGCATCAAACGAACTTACGTGAACATGGAGATTGTTAGGTACTCAGTATTTGGCTATGTAGATACTTACATAATTTTTTTTGTAAATCTACATAATAATTCAGAAATGTTTTTTTATTTGCCTTTTACCGTATATGGGAGCATCACGCCTAAACGGCTGAATCGATTTCACTAATTCTTTTTTTGTCGTGTTGGCTTTTATCAGTAGAAGGTTCTTATGAAAGAAAAAATTAAGAAAGTTGCGTGGTAAATCTACATAATAATTCAGAAATGTTTTTTTTATTTGCTTTTTACCGTATGTCATAGCATCACGCTCAAAATACAAATGCTACGTCAGATATGAATCTGCACAGAGCCGTGCAAAATGCCGGAGAAGGTTCTTTAATACAATTTGCTGCATTAACTTTACTATATTTAGAGCTATTTTAAAATTTTTTTAGGATCTTCATACAAAATTTTAATAAACATTAAAAGTGTCATTCTTCTCTCTTTTTATGAATTGTGAAAGTTTCATTCTTCTTTTTCTGTGCTTATGTCAGTTATAGAGGTCTGCAAAGCAATGGGAAGTTAGACTAGAACCTGTTTAATTACCTACCGATCAAGCCTGACATTCGGAATCAAAAACGTAAAGCAAGACGGGTATAAGCTAGTTAAATATATTATTATAATGTGTACAGTCGTCAATCGGCGCATGAAACAAAAATCTATCGGTCTTTAAACATTAAGTTATTTTAATAATAGTAAATTAAACCTTCACTAACGCTATAGTATCTCTGAAATATTATATCCTTTCCAAAACACCCATTCTAGCCTTTATGCCGACCTCGGTGATATCCCGCAACTACTGTTTTAGTAAATGAAATTTAGGATACTGATTGTTCTCTTATCTCTTTAAACAAAATGAACTCCCTCAAAGTGAACATAAATAATGTTACCTAACACAACGAAAACAATAACAATAATTAAAGCTGTTTTGTGAAAGAGAAATATGATCGGCGATGAGGATAAAACCCATAACCCTCGGTAAAAATGCTTGCGACCGTTCCGTTAGTCTACCAACCAAAAAATAATTGAAACCGTTAGCATAATGCTCTCAGATTTTCATTTCTAGGTACATCATTTTACATAATTATTCAGATGTACCTACTCTTAATTCATATTTTATATTTGCGACTTAAATTAATTTAACTAGGTAGGTATAATTCAATGTGAAGCTTTGCGTTCTCCATTTTTTTTTTCCATACCATTAATTTAAAAACATTTACAAATTACCTAACAAATATACCTTAGCCGTATAGGGAAGAATCCAAAATATGTATAAAAAAAAATAAGAAAAGCCAATCCACGTAATGACATAAAAAACAATTGTCCCATAAACTTATAGCTTGTCTTCTTGGTTGCTCAGTTAAATTCTGCTTAAAGTGATCGATTAATCCGGCGGAGAGGCTCGGTGTAAATTATCAGAGAATGTTTGGATCCATCCGAGCGATGGAAGTGGCTTACGTCGTATAGATTCCTTGTTAGGTGCCTCTTCCCTGCTAATCTCCAGCCACTTCTCCCTCCTCACCGCCTGGTGTCGGCTAACATTTGATTAATTATTGTTTCACTCCGGCCGGTGTTTCCTTGCCATCCCCCGACATAAATAATCCTAGTAGACTTTCACTCACTATACATCATTTCAGAAATATCATTTTACTAGACAAACATTACGGTATAATCTGTTTTTAAAGGCCTAAGAACAAAATAAATATACCAGACACACCATGACCTAGAATATTATTAAATACCCAGCTTTATCCAAACACACAAAATCTCCGCTTTTATGACTCCGAAATAAGGTTATATTTTTTTTTTTTTTCGGTTACATTATAGATGCAATATGATTTTACTCCTTTTACCGTTTAAATATTTTTATTTTTTTTTATTTTTTATTCATTTTTATTATTATTATATTTTTTTTCTCCTTCGATTGTTTTTTTTTTATCTTATATTCTGTTATGGTGTGTTTTTAATTGAGAATATATTGGATCATTTTCCTTTTGTGGATTTAGAAGAAGGCTGTTTCTACGGACATAACACAGGCTATGCCTAGTGAGGGTGTCCGAGATCGCACTTGAAGGTGTTTATTTGTCTTGAATGATTTTTGATTTTGTTTGTGTTGTTTTCATGTTATATTTATTTTGATCTAATAAAGTTATTATTATTATACTACCAGATAACACCTGCACTTCTTTCTTTCTGTTGTCAGACCTTGTCTATTATTAATGGGCATAGACCTGCCCTGAGACAGTTCCTTAACTTGTGCCAGCCGCATCCTCTCTCCCCCGGCAACTTTTCCGGCATCGTCAGACCACCTTGCCTGAAGCCTGCCAACACTTCTCCGTCCAGTTCAGACACCACTCAAGAACTTTCTTGGTCCATTTGGTGTCGGTAACTCTGGCCAAATGGCCATCACTTAATATGTCTACATAATGATACTGAATGGCAGATGGCTGTCGAGCTTGCTGTTTCTCCTATCAGAGGAAGGATCCTCTCATATTTTATTCCTTTCTTATAATAATCTCTCATACAAAAAGTTTTCTTCTAACGCTTTAAAAGGATCCTCAATGGGGAAACTCGAGTGGGCGTGGTCCAAGTCATTACATCACCTGCTTTTCAGTGTTAACAACTTGGTCCAATATTGTCTCATTTTATCATAATCTTTCCACCAAAGTAGGCCTGTTGCTATTATTTTTAATTTAATATTATCAAAATACGTGTATTCACTTAATTGAAAATTTCGTTAAATTGTTTGAAAAAAAAGTTTCACATCTGATGTCAAAATGGAGTCACTTCGCTGATGGACAATTATTTTGGATATCCTCCAAAGGATAACATCTATTTGGAGTGAAAATGAATGGGGGGCTTTAGAAGTTTAGAAAAAATACGGCTTAATTAAATTCAATGGCAAAAGGGGCGATGACCAATCTGGGGAAGATATGGAGGAGCAGAGTGATTAGGTTACCCACGAATATCAGATTGGTGGAATCCCTGGTGATCTCAATATTCCAATATGCTGCAGAAACCTGGACCATGAAGTCTCGTGATCGATCCAGGGTGGACGCGTTCGAGATGTGATGCTGGAGACGCCTCCTTCGCGTATCGTGGATAGAACACAGAACAAATGATCCATCTTGGCAGAACTAAATGTCAGAGAACGGCTGTCCACGGTGTGAGGGCGACGTGTCATACAGTTCTTCGGACACATTGCGAGACGCGGAGATGATAGTTTTGAGAGGCTTCTTCTAACTTCTCCTAACCGAAGAATCGAGGGCGTCAGAGCTCGGGGTCGGGCTCCGATGAGATGGAGCGACCAGGTCAAAGAGGCAACGGGTGGGACACTATGGGAGGCTCTACAAGTGGCGTTGGACCGGGGACTTTGGGGACCGTTGGTTGGGATGGTGGGGAGTGGTGATGGTCACGATCCTCAGCAGTGAGGGAGCGACGAGGATGATGATGATTTAATTTTCAAGAAGTGGAAAATAAGACTTACATAATTACAAAATATCAGTGTTCTCTACGTCTTCCAGCTTTAAGCAGGGAGTACGCAGACGATCGAAGAAGAAGTGGACTGTGTGGAAAAGGGACTCACTTACCGATTGTTTTGTGGTTGCTTCCTTTACTTCTGTTCCGGTATTATTCCTGATTCTGTTGTGCACAACGCTTTACATATGGAACATCCGACCATTATTTTAATATGAGTTTTTTCCGGGCGTATATTGTTCCGATTTTGACGTTTATGCAAGTTAGGTGAGTCAGAGAGAGAGAGAGAGAGAAGGGAAGAGAAAAAGGCGAACGCTTTTGTTGCACTCAGTACGCATAGAATAATTTTGGAAAACGCCGTAATATTCGTAAAACTCAATTCGATATACGTACCTAGTGCCTACCCATGTTGTATATCGAAGAATCAGAATTTGTTCTTTTGTAAAGGATTCCTAGGATATCTATAAACTTCTTTTGAACAGGCTGAAATTTTTCAAGTTCAATTTACTTGATGAAAAAAAAAAGCTGCTAACCTAGGGTAGCCCAGAACTCATAGTATATTATAACAGCCTTTTCGTGTAAAACATATCTTTGCATAAAAATTCATAATTTTACGATTAAAATGAATTTATAGTTGGAATTATTATAGAAACTTTAAAAATAAATGATATCCACTATTGGAGCTTTTTATTATCTGCTTTAGAACTACATATTCAATAATAATCGGTACTTTAAGGGGGACCCACTGAAGTTACGGACCTCAAATTATACGTGTTTGTGTAGGAGCATAAGACCAACCCGTATACCAAATTTTATGAAAATCGAAGAATTTTTTTTTCTCTTTTTTAGCCCTTTTTCTAGAACAAGTGAAATTTTCTTTGGATACTTTAAGAGGGTTCCCCTGAAGGTACAGATCAAAATTTTACTGACTCATCTACATCGAGGGACTAACCGTTCTACCAAATTTCAATCAAATCGGATAAGAATTACTATGAGTTATGGGTGCGCACACATTTTTGGCGTACGGGTACGGGTACGCAGAAATTTAAAAAAAAAATTTTTTTTTGCTATTTTGGAATCTACACCCTCGAACGTCGAGAATATTAATTTCAGCGAAATCTTTTTTTTTTTTGAAATCTGATCACAAGACTCATGTATATTCCATATACTATACTATGAGTAATAAGGCCAATACCTATGTACATACATATTACGCTGTTACTTACCAATAAAGAGTACCTATATACAAATTATTTAGGCATTGAAATTGCTATGAAAACTTGTACCAATATTGATGCTACTTTGCTCCCTTGAATATTAAAGACAAAACTTTAGACTAATTGCTTAAATAATAATTATTATTATTACATTAATGTTTGTGTATCTTCGAATTACTAGAGAAGTTTTAGTTCCACGAATTCATCGAAATAAGCAACAATAGTGCTATTGTATAGGATAATCCTACTTTAAACGTTGAAATATTTACAAAACAAAATATTATATTAAATTACTATTTTTAAATCAGATACACAAATATAACTTTTTTCGAAGATTTTTTTTTAATGTTTCTTAAACACTCTCAAACGTACAAGAAAGGTATTTCTACATTTTTCGAAAGCAGCATTATAAATGAATGAGCTCACCCAAGTCGGCTTTATCGGAGGCCAATCCAAATCCAAACTCCTTTAAGACCCCACTTAGGGGCATAGGGAGGCAACAAGAGCTCTGCATTGCGCTCGACCTTGCGCAACGTTTATGGCCTCCTCCCACACCATGTCCAGATTACTCAGCTCTGTTTCGAAGGAGCGGAACACAGTATGAGAGGGTCTTCCTCGTCCTCGGGACCCTGATGGGAAGAAGAACAGCGCTCGGCCAACTGTCATTCGGCATCCTTAACACATGTCCCAGCCAAGTCCATCTCCTCCACATAATAGTAGAAGTGATGGGCTCGTGAGAATTATTCTAAACTAGCTCTCCCGGCAGACGTTGTCCTTACTATGAATATTGATTTCGAAATTGTAATAATATGCAAAAATACGTTTAAAATATGTCTGAATGTTAAAAATTATTTCTGTAAGCTTGAAAGATAATCTATCAAAAATGGTTGTGAAACTCAATGATAAATAAAAATTGTGTTGTTATGGAATTTTTCACAGAGGCGTTGTTGTTAGTAAATCCTTTCCATACTTACTTTAATATTATTTGCTATCCATTTATGGAATTGTTAAAAATTATTCTGTTATCCGGAGCGGAGAGCGGGAAACCAAGAATCATAAAAATCAGTTCAGCCGATCTCGAGTTATAAGTGTTCGCACTAGCCCGACATTCTTTTATATTATAGACTAACTATTTTTCTTTGTATCCGACAGAACTTACTTTGTACTTTACTCAAACGGCTCCATACAATTAGAGATTGTCAATCTCGGGTAGAAATTTATGTAAACGACACTAAGAAAAAATCTGACTCGACCGGGAATTGAACCCGAATTCTCTAGGCACTATGTTACCGAGGTCGGTATTTGGTAACCACCTGACTTACGGTAAGGTGATGCATTTTTTAACCTTTGCACTCGTTGTCGAGTGATTTGAAAACACTTTAGCGAGTCTTGCTTTGGGAATTTTCTTTCGTTGAACCAATTTTATTGTTTTATAGAAAAAATAGAAATAGGTTATAGAGATGTAGATAAATAAAGCAAAAACATATGTAATAGGTAATAAAGCATAGACATCGTGAGGAAGACAAGAATCAAGAGACAGGTGCAGGTGTAGAAAAGGAAATGAGGTTTAATTCTGTTCGTGAAAGAGAAGGTTCTGTTGTTGAAGAGAGTCTGATATCATCAGGTAGGTAATTGGTTCCATAAAGTGAAATGTGATGTGGAAAATGAAGAACAATGCTTTGGGATTTGAAGAATGCCGCGTGCAGCAAATCACAGAGTAGCTAGGCCATAAAATGCTAATCGATTAAATAATACAAATACTGGTTGATGTGAAGTCTATAATATCCACTCATTTACCTAACTCTGTGATCATTGAGTGATTATAAGATGTTTTTTAGACACATGCCTATAGTTGGTTCATTTTAAGATTGACCAAAATAAAATACCAATTCAAAACGAATATGTAACAACAGAACTAATGATTCTAACAATTCATACTGATGTTCGATTTTTAAATGGAACATACCACTGTGGGCTTACAACCGTCTTCTACTGTTATTTCGAAGACTGGCTTAGTGTGATCTCTTTAAGTCTCCGAAACTCCTAATCATGAGAATTCTCGACATGTTCAACATGTCAAAAAATCTCATGTATACAACAAGTAGATATTTAATAATAATTGATGAGATATAGAGATAAAAGCTTGAAATTATTGAGAACAAGACAGCAACCAAATTTAAAGACTGCAACTGCTGTCATATATTTGGCGCCAGGATATGAATATATCAATATTTTGTTAATGTCTCATCTTTATTGCCTATTGGCTTTGTTGGTGTTTAATACTTTTAGATCTTTAAAATGTTGGCCAATGAAATAAAATTTCAGCCAAATTAAAAAAATGGAGACAATCAGGCGGAGACTAAATATTAATATACCGCCTCAAAAAGGGCGTGAAAAAGTCATTCTCTCGATGAATAGATAATATATGATTTTACAAACTTTAGAAAACGTTTCAAAATGAGAAACATTATCAAAACAGATCCGAGTTAAATGCAAATGATGACAAATAGAATAAACATACATACGGTATTTGATTAAAATAACTTAATTTATTCCCCTAGTATCGTATAAACTGAATAAAAGCCGAATCATGATTCACATACCAACCGACATGGTTAATATGTGAGATAGGTAGGCTCTGTGTTTATCTGACACCGCACGAAATAATACGTAAATTCGCTGTATGTAGTTGCCGATTAATATATTTAACTGTTTAGGCAGCATTGCGTAGCTCTGTTTGCGCTCGTTTCTGAATTATTAGGCAGACATCAGCTACATTCAACCCCGCAAAACAGTGGTACGCCCTAAATAGACAAGCTTTAATTAAAATATAAGTAGGTACCTACGTAGAATATCGATACCTAGAAACCAAGAATGCTCTGTAATAATCTCAATTAATATCCCAGCATCCGGAGTTCACCATTCACGATAAAATCTACACAATGAATACAACGATAATGCTGTTCATCTTCTTGTATAAACCAGCTATTCAAATTACTTTGAATCCTAGTAGGTACACATACATACAGCGTTCGTCTTTATACGAGACTAGTGGTCTGCCCCCGCTTTGCCCGGGAAATAGGTACCTATTTAGTTTTCATGAAGATCCATATTTTTTTTTTCAAATTATTCTACAGCCTTTTAATCTGGAAAAATGTAGCATTCTAATGGTCCCCTCCCGTACGGCGCGTACTCCAGTAACGCCCTTTATCGCTGCCTATAGCTAGATGGGCAGAGTGAGCCACGGAGAGCGCCTACCACTCTTTTTTTTTTCTAAACGTACTTACATTTTTAAACTCGTGGTATCTTTTGAATAGAATATCCGAATTGAATAATAAAAAATTATATAAAATTATATTATACAGTCTTGAATTTGAACTGGGTAATTTATTTTGATAAGGAGTCATACCAAAACACAAATAAGGAGCCTTTTCTAGCGGCGGCATTTTAATTAGTTTTTCAAAAAAAAAGAACCCTTAATTGTGTCACAACAACAATATATGTATGTTGTCGCGACACTTTATGTAAATAATTATTATTGGCATATTATGTTCTGAAAAAACGTACTTATTACAATAATATGTTTTTTTATCATCAATAGTTTTAGCAGGGCACACTATCTACCTAAACAATAATATTTTAATAAAATTCACTAACTGATGAACATGCATTTCTTGGTGGAGTTTATTTGAAAATAAAGATCAAATAAAAAAATTGTTTAACTTTTCCACAAATTTTTATTTCCCGACTAGTTTCGTATAGGCTCACCTTCTACATGGTCACAGGAGACTAAGAAACTAAATTCGAAACAAACAAACAAACA
This sequence comes from Mystacides longicornis, assembly GCA_963576905.1. Taxonomy (NCBI): domain Eukaryota; kingdom Metazoa; phylum Arthropoda; class Insecta; order Trichoptera; family Leptoceridae; genus Mystacides; species Mystacides longicornis. The sequence continues at coordinate 21,706,814 of OY756428.1, forward strand.
AAGAAGGTACAAACACTTATGAGGAAACAGATATTACAGGGGTAATCAACTTTTGGTAGGTGAGACTTTGATGCTAATTTATTGTAGGAATTTATATAATGCTAGTTGTTAAAAAGATTTGTGGAAAAGTTAAACAATTTTTTTATTTGAATAATATTTTAGGTACTTTTTTTTTACACCTTCGGTTACAATGTTACATTATTGGAGTTTAAGCAAGGATTCCCATTTTTCGTTAAAATATTATATTCTACGTTACTTGGGGATAGTGTAGCTACCCAACAGTGAAAGAATTGTTTTCAAATCGGTTCGGTAGTTTCGGAGCCTATTCAATGCAAACAAACAAACAATCACATCTTTCCTCTTTATAATATTAGTATTAATATTCTGAAATTTACGTTACATACTGACTTAATCATTCTGAATTTGGTATCTGCGATGTGAATACATGTAAATAAGTAAAATGAAATGAAATTAAATTAAATTAAAAGTATACGTCTTCAAAAGTTGGATTTTCCCGTAATTGAGGATTTTGATGTTTCTTGGCTGTAATCACTGCACATTTACTGGTGCTTTCTTAGAATAAATTGAAGATGAAGCTTCTTTGGGCTTGAATGACTCTGGTTGGTTCTTATAGAATCTCTTTTAAGAGATTAGACAGAGTTTTAAAGAATATAAATTATTATGGAAAAGTATTATCTGTTCAAGAGATACAAAATTCTTTTTTTTTCATAATATCTTATGTCTTTAGAGAGTAGAATGTAAAAGTAGGACCTTTGGTTCCAGCAAATTTAAGATTAACTACTGATTTATTGGCACTAAAATTACTTTCTTATTTACGAGTAGCAACATTTCTTTTGAAAAAAAAAAAATGAATCTGTACTCACTCAAAGTGAACACAAATACACTACTATTTGACTCTTTCACAGTAAGCAAATTAAAGCTTGTGTCGTGAAAAAGGAAGATTGTCGGTACCTAATTTCAAACAGTATGAAAGCCAGCGTCGTAACCGCTAGTCTATCAACCAATTCAAGGTATAATAATACAACTAACAAAGCTACTTGAAAAAAAACAAGAAGTATGGATTTACGCAGAATTTTCAGGATCGAATCTTTCAGTTTAATAATATTCCAATAATCTGAAGCGCCTCGATAATTTATTCGTTTTGCAAAGGTCCTTCAACATGACGCCTTAAATCCTTATTCGAAACGAACATTTAATACATCCGTCGAGGGAGATTTATTTATTGATAAATATTACAGGGGAGAACAGAGAAAATTAATTTGCAATAAAGAAAATCAGGCACTTGGGAGAGTCTTTCAAGAGGCTATTGTATCGATAAAGGAAATGACCGTTTTGTTTGAAATTTCCGTTCGACAGGCAATCAGCTTGAAGCCACGCAGCTGAAAGAGAGCATAATAGTATTATTGAACCGACGAATCCCACTCCCAGTTCTATTAAAATGTAAAAGCTAGCCTTCATTTCTCCCTCAACTCGAGTCAACAACAACAATTTGCCTCTCTTATTGCGTCGCTATCTGGCGAGACAATACGGAGAGTTGATCCACTTGTATATTGTCGGACAAAGAATGGGAACAATAACATTAAGCTTGTTGGCTTGAACTATGATTTGTTTGAGAATCAATGTTTGCATAGAGATGCTGCTTGGTCGATCGATACCAAATGTTTGTCTTTTCAACTGTGGTCATTTAAAGATTTCTTAACGAAACAGTCTAAGCACGTGAATTTTACGTTGAAAACAGTTATTTATTTTCAATTGAAAACATTAAGTTTATTTTGAACATTAACTCATTTTACATTGTCTTATATCGTTTTGTTTGGATACGGGTAGTCATTAACTCAATAAATTGGAGAATTTTCAAATCCACAACATTCTTTATTTTCTCCTGGATTGTTTTTTCATTTTTTTTTTCGATTTTTCTTTCATCAGCCGGAATTACAGTATTCACCTATGCGCCGGTTGATGATTTTTATTGATGTGTTATTCTTCTTTTAACACCATAAAAATGGATGATAGTAAATATTGCACATATACATTCCTATGTAGTATTGTTGGCTTTGCGTAGGTAGTTAATTAAAATTATCAAATTGCATTACCTTTGAGAGCTTTCGCCTTCTTGCCAAAATCATTCCCCCTGAAGGTATGTATGCAAATTTGTCCCCTTTATAGGTGAGCGTTTCTGTTAGGGTTGTCCACGGACTCCTGTGTCAAATGTCTCGGCCTTGATTACCACAAAGCTATATGGAAAAGTCATAATTATTGATATGTTTAGACTTTAATGGAAAAAATGGCTCAAAAGATAAAAACAGTCGATATGGAAGTGAAATTGATTTAAAATAACGAGTTCCTTAGAAACTAATTAATACTCGTAGATGGTGTTATCTGACTTACTGCTAAGTTCTTATGGTCACCAACGGTTTCTAACTTTTAGGTAGAATTTTATATGAGGTGGAGAACGCTAGGAGCGTCCTAAAAGTTAGGAACCGTTGGTGAAAGTCGACATTAGTTTGTGTTCTAACTAAGCGTGTTCGCGCGTCGAATTTCATATACTCAAACGCGGACGGATCTTTCAAATTGAGAACATTGTATAATCACTCGACACTCGGACGCGCGATCACTTTCCAATAGAACAGGGCCTAAAGCGTCCTTGCCTGCTGGAAAAGGCCCTTTCCATGTTCCTTAATACACGTCTCTGTCTTGCTGCCTTCTTCGCCATTCCCACGACTGTAATAAGCGCGTCCAACCATCGTTACTCTGGTTTTATAATTCTTCTTTCCCTATAAGCCAAGATAAACATATAAGGATTCAAGTCCTGTCATTGCCTCGTTTCGCCTCTCGAAAAATTGCCAGGCAATGTTTTATCAACTTTTCAGGAGAAAACGCCATGTTTAAAAGAGGTTCGGATAGTCTCCTATGCTTTTTTTATATTCCAGAACATTTTATTTACAAGATAATAAAATAAACATTGTTTTAACATAAAAAAAACTTGTAATCAAATGGATTACCCTAACCTTACCTAACTTTAAAAGCCTGAAAGTAAAGTTTTCGAAAGGGAATTCACAAAGGCCCGATGACAATGAAATAAAAGAAACAGTTTCGGTGTATAATTCCATTGTCCGGACATCTCTCCAGGCCCCTGTCCCACTCCGCCCCGCTTCTAATAAAACTCTTTCATTTGTTTCCGAGAAAGACGAACTTCTGTGAGTCTATCAACTTTAACCTTATCGTGCAAAGTGAGTTTTCGTTTGACATAAAATAGATCAAGAGATATTCTTCTACCGTTTCAATTGGTAATTGGAATCTATCGACCAAATTGTACGCTTCTTTCAACAAACAATATGCTAATTGCTATTAGGTATATAATATCAAAGCTTCAACTTTTTTGTTTAAAAATAAAGCAGGTTGATATTGTGTAAAATAAACCTAAGCATAAAAGTTATGTTATATAACTTCAAAGATAAGAGTTTTTTTTAATATAGCATCCAGGTGGCTGTATGGCGTTGTCGCGGATTGTCAGGTTCTGGGGCAGCGTAGCTGGAAGTTGGCAGCCAGATCAGGATGGAGAGACAGCTAAGACGGGTTGTAGCGCTGAAGATTATGATGAATCAAAGTGAACACAAATAGACTTTTTAAATCATAAACATAAAGCAAAGCTTGCTATGATAGAGGAAATTGATTGAACGCAAGACTTACTTCCTGCCTCTGCGACAAACGCGATAAGAAGAAATATTGAAAAACTCTCATATTATGAGTTACCAAGCGGTATTCGAACGGTCAATATCTACATAATATCAAAACTATGAATTGATAGGATGATAAATGGGTGATTTTGACGCCATTTTTTGGTATAAACGATTATATTATAATGTCTATTATTTTATTGGAACATCATTTAAAAAAAAATATATTTAATAAATGGTTTATTGTAGTGTAATAAAAAGCAGATTTCTTAAAGAATTGCCTCGTAAAATTTCGCTGGGTAGTGATTCTATAGAAATATCTCCTCTAAACGTTAGATGTTAGCAATAATAAAGATTAGTTATTCCTCTGTCGTTTGTGAGTATTCATTTATTGCCTTGTCTCCGCTTTCACACGAAGCTTTATTGAAATATATTACACCATTCCAACCTTCCCTGTGCCCCAACTCTGGAAACTTTATTCACATTTCGAGGGGTGGGTTTTGGTTTCTTCAAATCTTTACGGCAGCGGTGTTCAAATCAATGACGAAGACCTTACCAAGGTTCCGCTTTGGTTTTAAGAAATTTCACGTTATTAATACTAAAACAGAACCCAAACAAAATACAAAATACTAACACAACCTTGTGAAGGTATTGTGATGCGAATTGCAGACGAACTTTGAGAACCTATTTTCTTAAAACAGCCAATGCTTCAAATCAAATCAAATCATTAAAAAATTCTAAAGTTCAATCGAATTTCGATATACAAGATAGGACCCGCGATTTTTTATGCTGTTCAATTTTAATACATACAATCTACACAATAATGGGATACTTTTTTTCCTTTTTGTGCCACCAGAGGCGCCCTTGCTAACCCAGTCTAATGTCAAATTCAGTGTTGCCAACGTGGGTGATTTGGAACGATAATCGGCGACGAAAAAATCTAAAAGGCGACAGGTCGCCAATTGGGCTACTTTCCTTTCAGTGAATTTTCACCTTTTCGGATACTAAATGACCTTTTTTAGTGAACTCCCGCCTTTTAGATTTTTTGGTCGCCGATTCTCGTTCCGAGTAGCCCAAATGGCGATAAATCGCCCACGTTGGTAATACTTATACCTAGTGTGTCTTGTCGGAAGCTCCCCAGAAAACATCCCATTAAGTAAATAGGTACCTACCTATATATATATTTTAGAATATCGTCACATCACGCATAAACTTTCCGTTAGATACCTTCTTGGCAATTCTTTTCAGATATTAATGTGGTAATATTAGATATAGGTACCTTTGATTGCACTTGGAGGGTGTGATGCCTCTTTCTTCGCCTGGCACAGACCTTTCATTCATTGGATCGCGAATATCTTAAATTACTTAATGTAAAATGTTTATTTCTTATGAATTTAATAAAACACTGTTGCACTTTCACAAAATTTGTATTGAATCTCGAGCGCTTTCGTCTAACTCTCGCAGACATTGTCTCTTGACAACTGTGTTTTATTAAACTTTATTTACGTAAATACACAAACCCTCCAAAAAATGATTATTTCTTGCTTGTTTTCCATTTAATAAGTTAAACCATGTTATGCGTGGTAATATTTTATACTAGCATTTTTGTTAATACCTAGTACTGCCTCAGAACTGACCACGTCTAGTGAGGCAGTAAATTTATTTTATTTTGTAAACATTAAAATATTCAAATTATAATTGTGATAAGGAAATAAAAAGATTCATTCATTTTTTTTTTTTACAAAAATAAATCTGGGCTCACCCAGAGTGAACACAAATACACTTTCGACATCTTTCACATAAAGCAAAGTTTGTGTTGTGAAAGTGGAAATACTTTTTGTAAGGTTTGTGTATTCACATAGTGAAAGTTCATGTTCTTCGTTCTCTTTGTTTAGATCTAAAATCCGTTTAGGAAGTGCTCAAATCGGATTCTTGTGACGATGAAGTCCAGCTTTCGATGAAGTCAAATCTGTTTTCTTCCATCCTTTCGACATGGTCCCTCCAGAACCTTCTTTTCTGTCTACTCCATCTTACGATATCGTTGACATTGCAGGTTCTTCTTATCTCATCATTGGGGACTCTGTCTCTTAGGGATCTCCCTGCTATGGGTCGCAACGTTTTCATTTCGGACGTTCTAAGAAGCTGATTTGTTCGTACGGTGTCAGCTCTAGCTTCAAAAGTTCATTTTGATGATTAAAATGATAACACAGTTGCACTTTCACATTTTTTTTTTTATGAATCTCGAGCGCTTTCATCCGACTCACGCAGACATGGTCAAGAGACTAAACTAAAAATTATAAACTCAAAGAAAAGTATGTTACAATGATGGTGGGAGAGGATACTATAACTAACACTAACAGTTAATATGAGGATACTATAACTAACACTAACAGTTAATATGAGGATACTATAACTAACACTAACAGTTAATATGAGGATACTATAACTAACTTTAACAGTGACATCGTTCCATGTAGATGTATGGAGGGATCGCTGGCTTAACGAGTTCTATAGGTTAAAGGGTAGGTATCTGCTTAATCTAAGATTTAATTCGAGACTTTTTTAAATAAAGAACATAATCAAAACGCAAAAAAAACGCTTTTGCTTTGTCTCCAATCGCGTCATGTTATTTTCAAATACCTAGTTATAAAAAAGTTCGTGTTTTCATAACAGTTTAACTACATAATATTTAAATTTCCTTGTTGTAGCACTCGTAGAACCACCGAAACATGACGGTATAGAGAGCTGCCGTGTATCGGGTTCAGAAACCAAGAATTTAATCAATAAGTATGTTCTAACGTCATTATTTTCAGTACACGCGAATTGCTAATATTATTTTTACAAACAATGAGGTCATACACAATATATGTGAATAAACATTACCAGAGGCAAAAAACTGTAACTTTACATTACATATAGTTTAATGCATAATTTATTAAAATTTCGAGACTTTGTTAGTATTATGTAAAATTATAATCTGCATATTCAAATTTCGTAAAGAAAAAAATAAGTAAATTCAATATCCTATTCAAATATGTATGGTATATTTTTGTAGGTTTTGTAGTTGCCTATACAAATATTCTTAGTTTTCCAAAAATATTGATCTTTATTTTACATGTATGAACAAAAAAAACGAAGTTCTTCGAAAGTGTAATTTACTAATGTGGGAATGTGCTTTTGATCTCTGGATTAATTTTATTTCAATCATATTATATATCTCTACATCAACCATCTCTCTCATTCGCAAATAGACGCGACAATACACAAACCATAATATCCGAGTATGCCTAACTATGTCTCTCATTCGCAATCATAACTCAACAATAAGCGATCAATAATGTACGTGTATGCCTAACCAATAAACATGTGTCTCATTCGCAGATAACCCGATAACACACAAACCATAATATCCGAGTATGCCTAACTATGTCTCTCATTCGCAATCATAACTCAACAATAAGCGATCAATAATGTACGTGTATGCCTAACCAATAACCATCTGTCTCATTCGCAGATAACCCGATAACACACAAACCAAAATATCTGAGTACGCTCAACCTTCTCTCTCGTTCGCAAATAACTCGATAATAGACAAACCATTACAATATCTATGTATGCCCAACCATCTCTCTTATTCGCATAATATAGACTCGACAATAAACAAACCATAATATCCGAGTATGCTCAACCATCTCTCTCGTTCGCAAATAACTCGATAATAGACAAACCATTACAATATCTATGTATGTATGCCCAATTGCCCAACCATCTCTCTTATTCGCATATAGACTCGACAATACACAAACCATTGTAATGTTCCCCATTCACTATCACTCCGTCCGTCTAAATGGAGCGATGTCACTCCAAAAATGTCGGTCAGTGGGAAAAACTAAACTTAAAATGAGGAGTAATAGGGTAAGGTTAAATCGGATATCCATCAGCCCAAATTTAATCGCGTCAAGCCATTTATATTTTTGTAATCGCCAGGCCAAACATGCCATATGCATTAAAAAAATGGATGAATGGCTTGACGCGAGGCAAGCCATGAAACTCCAATCGGTTCGTCTATTGGAAAACTGGAATGGGCGTAGTCCAATTCATAACATCAAAAAAAAACTCAAGGTTCATATCTATCAAAATGGACTGATATCGCTCTGGACGGATGCAGTGATCTTGAATGGGAAAAATATTTTGAATGTGTCCGTTTGGGGTGATAGTGAATGGGGGGCATTATCTTTCCACGCCCAACCATCTCTCTCATTCGCAATTAACTCTACAATACATGAACCAAGTGGGTGGCTTAGTCGAGTTTACCTCAGTTGCTAATAAGATTTTAAAAATTAATCTTAATTACGGTTACACGCCTACGGATTCCTCAGTTTAATCATATTATTTCATCTTTTGTGCCTAACAAGAACGAATACAAAATATTACATTGGAACGTGGGCCTTCATATTTTGTTCTCTTTCTTTTCAATACAACCCTGTTTTATAATAATTTATATTCGTCATTTATTTAACGGTACAAACAAATTGTTCTTCTTGTCGTGCCTGTTATATCCGCCCATGTATTCGTGGAAAAGGAATATTGTTAGCATATCAAAAGAAATTTTATTTACAGGAAGCACAAAGTTGAACGCTTTGATTTTAAAATTGTCATCCTACGTAATTAAATGCGTCATTATTCCAATTTTCGCTTCTTGAATTGGCAATATAGAAATGAAAATATAGCGCCAACTACCGTAAAAATAATTATATGTCATCCATACGTAGCTCCATACCTGTTAAGCTTATGCTGTTTTTTTTATTATTATATGAATCTGTGCTTACTCAAAGTGAACACAAATACACTCATTGACTCTTTCACAATTAGCTACTAAAAGCTTGTGTCGTGAAAGAGGAAGATGGTCGACACCTGGGATTGAACCACGACCTCCGCACGAAACAGTACGAATGCCGGCGTTGTAACTGCTAGTCTACCAACCACTTCAAATTAAATATATCTTTTTATAATTCTGTCATATGACGACTTTACTGTTAGTTTTATATTAAATTAGGGTATGAATCACGAGTTAATCGTAATCTCTTGCAGGTAACTACTCCATCTATTATGAAAATCTTTTGTATGAACATTTTTCTTAATATAACATGTTAAAGTCATGAAACTTGTGTTTTAAAAATTTCTTCTCTTTTTACTGTACCTTTGTATAACGAAGTACCTCAGGACAATTTTGAGTATAAGATGGTACCACCGAATCACGAACGACGCTACACGCTGGCGCACCAGCGAGGGCCCGTCACCTCTACTATTGTGGAGAGGAGATGGACTTGGCTGGGGCTTGTGTTAAGCATGCCGAATGACAGTTGGCCTAGGAGGGCGCTGTTCTTCCTCCCATCAGGGTCCCGAAGGCGAGGAAGACCCTCACACACTGTGTTCCGCTCCTTCGAAGCAGAGCTGAGGGATTTGGACATGGTGTGGGAGGAGGTCATAAACATTGCGCAAGATCGAGCGCAATGGAGAGCTCTTGTTGCCTCCCTATGCTCCTGAGTGGGGTGTAAAAGGGAGAATTGATTGATTGATTACTGTATGTAGTTTAAATATCTACGTTTATTATTATTATTGACTTAAATTTATAAAATTACTAGCTTTCCCGACAGACGTTGTCCTGTGGTTCTAGCCCGAAGTGGCCCGTTAATATGTTCATGATGTGCACTGTACCCCCGTTAAACAATACAAAATTAATTCGATTGAGATAAGCTAATAAACTAATAACATTAAACTATTTCTGAAACATCCCTATTTCATTCGTATTCAAAGCTCTGGAGGGAACAACTTGAGAAAAATGCGCTCGCGCACACACCCTACCTGGCCTATTACCATCACGAATGTTCCCGATAATATTGTTAACTTTGTATTAAAATTTTCTAAAACTATCGAAACGGTGCGGTGGAGTAAGTGGGATGGGCTACTGTAAGAGCGTATGCCAGAATGAGAGGGAACTACCCGCGATATCGTGAGCGCGTCCCAGGTAACCTTTCCATACAAACTTAAATATTGTATTTTACAACATTTCTTATCCATTTTTTTTTACTTTTTATTAGTTATTCTGTTGTCCGGAGCGGAGAAGAATCCATTAAATCAAACATCAGAAGAATCTGTTGTGCCAATCTCGAGTTATAAGTGTTCGCACTAACCCGACTTTAATTTATATAGTAGATGATTGTTTTAAGCGCTTCGAGTATTTTTTATATTCCTTGTGTCACCGCGACCAAACTAAATCTATTGTGACATTCTTTACCTCATTCATGGAGTGATACTTCTTACTTGGCCTCATCTCCAGAGGCCTTTTTCAGAATGTCAGTGCTTCTGACTTCATCCCTCCGCAAGAAGTCTCCTAAATCGTCTATTTCCTGCCCCGAAGGATAGGTCCTAACAGATGATAGTAACATAGTATCAGAGGAGTTACTTGGAGTACCTCACACTTCCATATTCTCTATAAATGCGCCAGTTATATCCTCCATAGATAAAGCTAGGGAAACGAACGTCCGCCCATATTTATATGCCCCGCGTGTTGGGGTTATGTCACCCTGAGATTCTCTGGTGTCAGGGAGCCTCCGTTCATTACTTACCCACCCATTACTCACGCACCCTTCGACAGGGATCGAATGACACCTTGGATTGTGAAATAGACAATATTGTCAGCATATGAAGTCCAAGGGACAACTCTATGCTGGTCTTAACATCAGACAGAACTTGTGGGTATCACTTCTTTTTACAAACCTTACCTTGCAGTAGTGAGATTCACATTCGAATTAAAGTAAGTATCTTTCGGATTATATAATTAGGTTATAGTGTGAAAATCAAAGTATCATTATCTCTAATATAAATTAACGTCGGGTTAGTGCGAACACTTACAACTCGAGATCGGCTCAACGGATACTTCTGATGTTTGATTTATTGGATTCTTCTCCGCTCCGGATAACAGAATAACTAATAAAAAGTTGAAAAAAAATGGATAAGAAATTATGTAAAATATAATATTTAAGTTAATATGGAACGAATTTCATGTGACGCCATCTTTGAACAAATCTAACAACAAAATAATTGTCTTCTGCACCTGCACCCTCTCATTCTCGCATACGTAATTGCCATGCTCTTACAGCAGCCATTTCACTTACTCCACCGTTTCGGGCGTTTTAGAAATTTTTCAAATAAAGTTAACCAAATTGCGCGCATATAATTATTATTCTCGCGTTGATCCCGTCTGAGCTTTGAACACGAATGAAATATGGACGTTTTAGAATTCATATTTTAATGTTATTATTTAATTAGTTTATTTTTGTTTCTGGAGGCGCAGTGCACCATTGCGCACTTCATTAATGGGCCGCCTCTGATTAGGACCAAAGGGTCCACAGGACAAGGTCTGTCGGGAAAGCTAGTTCAATATAAACGTTCTTGCTTTACGACAACTAAATAATCAAATTCAGTTTATTCCTATTAATAACGTTTGCATAAAAAACTTGTTAGTAAGTAGGTAAATTATTATAAAATATTTTATTCGATTATTCCAACAAAAAAAACATGTTGAAGAAGAATACAGTAATAATTACAATGTAGTTCGATAGAGTCTCTTTTCATTTATTTTTTTAACGACAGTCGTTTATTATTATTAAGAGCTGTGATCGAATGAAATGTCCCATTTGGGGGGCTTTATTATATCTCCCCCGTTATTTTTCTCGGCAACAATTAATGCAGTTTACGACCTCCTTCGCTTTACCACTTCCTGTGACCGCCACGCTATTATAAATTGTGACGGAATGACTCGATTCTATTTTGTTTTATTTTTCCTTTTCCTCAACAGTTTTTCTATTATGTTTCAACACCCTCTAGATACAGACACTTTTATCGAAAACTTCCCCCAATTCATTATTATACATACATACATACATACATACATCTGCGGCGCTACAACCCTGAGTGGGTCTCGGCCTCCCTCAGCAAACTTCTCCAAGCCACCCTGTCCGCCGCCAGTGCGCGCTAGTCACCAACCCCCAAAAGCCCCAGATCCCTCTCAGCGCCATCCAGCCATCGTAGCTTCGGTCTTCCTATGCTCCTCCTTTCCTCTGGTCTCGTGCGGAAGATCCTGTTTAGAACCGAGTCTTGATCTGCTCGCGATACATGTCCCAGCCAACGGAGCCGGCCTATCTTTACGAATGTGGACACTTTAATGTCATTGTACATTTCATAAATCTCACGGTTGTATCTTATTCGCCAGTGATCTCCATCTTTGACTGGTCCATATATGCGGCGCAGGATCTTCCTTTCGAAAATGTCCAGTTTGTCCTGGTCTCGTTTACTCAGTGGCCAGGTCTCGGAAGAATACGTCAAGACCGGCCGAATTGTGGTTTTGTACAATTCTATTTTAGACTTCCTGGACAGCAGTTTTGATTTAAGGAGCTTTTGAAGCCCAAAGTAGGCCCGATTTGAGGATGTGATTCTCTTACTCATTTCATCGCTGACACTATTTTTATCCGTTATGAGAGATCCAAGGTACGTGAAACTATTAACAGTTTCAAAGGAGTAATCTTCAATGGACAGGTGACCAGTGTGTGATACAGGAGAGGTGGGGTCTGATACAAGATATTTTGTTTTTCCCTGATTGACAATCAGGCCAACTTCTCTGGCCGCTCTTTCTAGTCTCAAGAAAGTGTCTCTTAGAGTCTCCTCGTCTCTTGTGACAATGTCAATGTCGTCCGCGTATGCCAGCAGTTGTACCGACCCACCGAATATGGTGTCCAAAATGGTAAAACCCGAGTCTCTGATAGCTTTTTCCAGTGCTATGTTGAAAAGGAGGCAGGCAAGGGCATCTCCCTGACGAAGGCCATTCTGTGTACCAAATGAGTCAGACAAATCCGTCTGCACTCTCACCTGACATTCTACCCTTGACATGGACACCTCCGTCATCCTAACAAGTTTGTCAGGGATGTTGAATTCTCGCATTGCGCTATACAGTTTATTTCTATATATGCTGTCATAAGCAGCCTTAAAGTCAACAAACAGGTGGTGCGTCTCCACATTGAATTCGCGTGTCTTTTCAAGGATTTGCCTTAGGGTGAATATCTGGTCAGCACATGATCTATTCGGCCTGAAGCCACACTGATAGTCACCGATAACGAGTTCTGTATAATGGGAAAGCTTTTCAAAGAGCACATTGGAGAAAACCTTGTAGGCTGAATTAAGTAGTGTTATGCCTCGGTAGTTGGAACATTCCATTTGATCGCCTTTTTTATGTAGGGGGCATATGATTCCCTTGTTCCACTCATCGGGCAAGCTTTCTTCCGACCAGATTTGGCAGAGAATTCTATGAAACATGTCCAGGAGTGTTTCGCCAGCATTTTTTAACAGTTCTGCGGGAATCTCATCAGTACCCGCGGCCTTGTTGTTTTTGAGTTTATCGATGGCCTTTTTTACCTCCGCTCTGGTAGGCTGTTGGTCATCCTCAGCGGCTTCTTGCTCTCGAACTTGTGGCGTCTCTCTTGCAGTCCCAGTATTAGTGGGATTTAAGAGAGAATCAAAATCCTCCACCCATCTGCACAAAACGGCCTGTCTTTCGCAGATGATGTTTCCATCCCGGCTTCTACACATGTTAACCCGGGGCTTGAAATCTTTTTGCATGTTCACTTTCTTATAGAACATTCTGCTGTTGTTGACGCTATTATAGTTTTGTGCTTGTCTGATCTCGTTTTTCATAAATTCTCTTTTCTTTCTGCGATGAAGCCTTTTCTCCTCCCTTCTTTTACGCCTGTAATTCTCTCTGGACTGTCTGGTGGAGTTGCAATGCAACATTCTACTATATGCCTTGTTTTTCTCATGGGTCGCTTGGCGACACTCATCATCAAACCAATCTACGTTTCTGTTCGGTCTCGCTACACCTATTGTATTCCTCGCAGCAGCTTTTATGACTTCACTGCACTGCTCCCATCTTTCGTTTAGGTCTTGAGACGTGACACTGTTCAGACCATCCGTCACGGTGTCCATGAAGACCTCTCTCGTTTCTCTGATCTTGAGCTTCTCCGTGTCGAATCTCGCTGTGCGCCTTCCCCGCTCCTTTTTCATATTGGAGATTCTGGCCCTCAGCACGCACCCCAGAAGATAGTGATCAGAGTCAACATTAGCTCCTCTATATGCCCTCGTGTCCATGAGATTGGATTTGTGCCTGGAATCTATCAGAATGTGGTCTATCTGATTGACAGTTCTTCCATCGGGCGACTTCCATGTTCCCAGGTGTATTCGTTTGTGTGGGAAAAGGGTTGTTCCAATTGTCATATTGTGGGAGGCCGCTAGCTCAATGAGTCTCACTCCATTGTTGTTAGACACATCGTGGAGGCCAAATTTTCCTATATATGGGCGATATATATCTTCTTTACCAACCTTGGCGTTCAGGTCACCTACTATAATTTTAATGTCATGTGTTGGGCATCTGCTTATAGTGTCTGACAGTCTGTCGTAGAACTCATCCTTAATTTCATCTGCTGCGTCTTCGGTTGGTGCGTATGTATTAATGAGGCTTATGTTGAAAAATCGACTCTTTATTCGCAGGTAGCATAGTCTCGGATCAATGGCTTTAAAGTCCAAGATAAGATGTTTACACCGGTTGCTGATTACGAATGCAACTCCTCGACGGTGATAGGTCTCATGGCAACTGTAGAATACAGTGTGACTCCTTTGCTCTATGTTGCCACTGCCCAGCCATCTTACCTCCTGTATAGCGGCGATATCCATCCGATATTTATCAAGCTCTTCTAGTAGTACCCTTAGGGTACCCGTCCGGTTAAGAGACAGCACGTTCCATGTGCCCAGTCGTATTTGTTTCTTCTCGTTGTCCAATTTCCGTTTGCCATGTTGTCTAGCGTGTGGGTGACCGGTTATTTTCTTTTCTTTGGGTTTCGTAACGTTGTTTGTTTTATGGGATGAGGTTGTTAGCCTCATGCCCAACCCCCTACCAGGAGGACCGGGGTTTTCTGTAGGGGTTTTCCTTCCCTTAGCTGGTTGGGCCCAGTTTGATAGCGCTGGACACTCGCTATTCGCCCTCTTCCTGTCTGCTATGACCGTGTTATCACAGTCACATTGCCCGGGGTTCGCGGGGTCCGAGGACCACACGTGGACGCCAGGAAGTCGGACTTGTTGGTGGTGCTGACGTCGGCATACAGCGGGGGCGTTTCATGGTATTTATTGAGACGATACCTCCAGCGGATGACGGCTCCCATGACCCCACCCAACCATTCGAACCCCATTATTATAATAATATATATTTGTTTTGTTTTTTTTTTCGTTGTTCTTGCTAAGAAAAAGTTATTAACGAGCGATGATAATTTGTATTTGACGTCTGTTCCATTATTAATTGGGTATTTCCTATGTCATTATAATCACTTTGTCTTGTTATTATTTCTTTGTAGATTTTCTTTTCTTCTTATCATGTTTTGTTTTAGATTTGTATCATTTTTTAATGAAGTTATTATTTTTCTATCTATCTCACTCGTTCCTTATGGACAGGCGTAGTAATAATATTTATTACTAGTGGTCGGCCAGTGCTCGAAATTCGACCATAACTTATTTAGATTATTCGTTCGAACATTATTAAGATTCCATTGTCAAAGACTGAGCGAGCGCTATTTCAAAATTTTCTTTCAAAAACAATGACATGGATACGTCAAATTTTAAATGTTGATATGTTAAAAGTTTTTCCTGTGGTTATTTAATACAAAAAAAAAATATTAATCTATTCTCAATTTGACCACAGATAAACAAAAGATCTATGTCAAATTATGTCAAATACATCGAAGTGTGTGTGGTGTGTGTGAGGGTGTGTAAGGGTGTGTGTATCAAATACATAACATTACAGTAATGTACGTAATGTTTTTTTTTATTGATTTAATCTATTTTTATGCATAGCTAGCTGACCCATCGAACTTCGTCCCGCTTAAAGTCAATAAAATATTGCTGGGCAACATACATGACTACTCATTGTGAAAAAATCAAAAGTTATGTGGTTATAATATTATGAATCACCGTTCTATAAAATTGAGCATTTCTCGAAAGCCATGGTATCATGGACTCAAATTTAATAAAAAGCAAGTAGTGACATTATCACGAATGAGATTCAATCATCACAGATTGGATGGTCATCTTTTCAAAATTAATCTCGTGTCGTCTCCATGGTGTGAGTGCGGATTGGACGTGGAGTCGATGGACCATGTTTTTTTGGGTTGCCCTATTAGGGACGCATCACCTATATACTTTAATATCCCTGATGTCCAATATCCGATAAATATTGCCCACCTTCTTAGTATTAATTGTCGAAATATTTATAAAATCCTTCTAAATTTTGTAGAACAAAATATGATTTTAATCTGATTCTTTTTTTTTGTCTTTCCTTAACTCTTGGAGATGAATTTTGTCTATTATTTTGCTAATATCTATATAATTTAAACCACGGCGCAATATGTTCGCAAATGAATGAGTCGCCGGTAATCTAGAAAAAAAAAAAAATATTATGAATCAGTTATTTCAAATGCACCCATTCAAATTCAAATAAAGGAAGTTACAATACTTTACCTATTCAATAAAAAATAAATCATTATGAAAAATAGTTTCCGCCATCTGTGGAAACATAGGGAAAACATTGATCTATAGAATTTTTCTACCAAAATATCAATCTACCAGACATCTGCCTTTCTTTTCCCCAACAGATGGCGGTATTGTCCCCAACAGAAAATTCGTTCCATACTAACTATAATATTATTTGTTATCCATTTTTCAACTTTTTATTAGTTATTTTGTAACCCTAGCGGAGAAGAATCCAATTAATCAACCACCGAAAGAATCTGTTCAACCGATCTCGAGTAATAAGTGTTCGCACTAACCCGACTTTCATTTATATTAGAGATTTAAAAAAAACATTAGCATTCGCTACCCCTTCTCTATATAATCTATAAGTGTGCGATATTTTTTCATACTCCACGGTCCGCGCAATTTTCGTAAAAATGGTCACAAAGTTTTTTTTTTTTTAATGAATCTGTGCTCACTCGAAGTGAACACAAATACATGCACTTTTTGACATCTTTCACTATAACCAAAGGTTTGTGTTTTCTTCACGTATTTATAAATTTTCACTATGACTGTCCGTCCATAAGGATCGTAAGCGCGAGAGAGATACTATCGTAGAAAAGAGATACTATCGTAGAAAAGAGATACTATCGTAGAAAAGAGATACTATCGTAGAAAAGAGATACTATCGTAGAAAAGAGATACTATCGTACCGAAGTTATCGTAGAAAAAGATTCGGACAATAGTCGAAATATAAAGTGTACACATTCATTACTACAGGAAGATCTTACAGAAGCATCTCGTCTGAAGCAATGCGACGAGAATGGACTTGCTTTACAGTGATTTTTATGATTCTCCAATCCAATCCAAACTCCCTTTAGACCCCACTTAGGGGCATAGGGAGGCAACAAGAGTTCTCCATTGCGCTCGATCTTGCGCAACGTTAATGACCTCCTCCCACACCATGTCCTACTTATGTTATGATACTATGATATATGTTTATGATACTAAGTCATTTAAATTCAGGATTTTTTCATTAGGCGTCTTTTTAACTGCTATACTCGGTGAAAGAGAGAAAAAGATAGATTTGATCACCCCTTGTAATGCATTCAATAACAGTACCTATACGTAGAAAAGAACCAATAAGATTTTAAGAAGTACATACATTAATCACAATCACACTAGGTGAGACATACGAGAAATGAAACAGTTTTTTCTTTTCTTTTCAGTTCTCTCAGCTCAAAGATCACGAGGGAAACAAAAAGAAGAGGGATCGTCAGGTGAAGGTAAGGTGGCGGGGGGCGCGGACAATTCCCTGGCTGGCCCCGGGGGGGCTGGGACCCTCACGACGAGTACCACTGGAGCGGTGAATAGGAACGGGCCGTATTTTGATCTGAACGCTTCCAAGAACGTGACTGCACTGCTCGGGAAGACGGCCTATTTGAATTGTAGGATAAAGAATCTTGGGAATAAAACGGTGAGTTCCATTTACCTACTTCTAATTTAATTTTATTGACATACGAGATCTTTTGATTCCTATTTCTACTTATATATCGAAGTTTTTGCATTGTTTATATCAATTATCATGCGGCTCGTTTCCACTTTGCAATGAAGCAAGTCGAAATTGCAAGGGCGAGTTGCCAGTCAA
Organism: Mystacides longicornis; assembly: GCA_963576905.1. Taxonomy (NCBI): domain Eukaryota; kingdom Metazoa; phylum Arthropoda; class Insecta; order Trichoptera; family Leptoceridae; genus Mystacides; species Mystacides longicornis. The sequence goes on from OY756428.1 coordinate 21,724,766, forward strand.
AATTACAGGTCAAAAGGTAATCTCCACTTATGTTTAGACTCACTATAAAAGCTCAATAATGTTTGATTCTTTTCATAGATTTAAGACTACTATGGGCTTCCAACCATCTCCTACTGTTGTTTTGAAAGCTGGCTCAGTGCTCACAGTTTTACCTTAAAACCGTTCTCAAATCCCAAACCCATCACGAATATTTTCAACATGTTTAAAAATCCCATGACCACGGTAGGATTCGAACCTATGACCCTTTGTGTACTGTGTCAAGGTGCTTACCTCATTAATGTACAAAGCTGCCAGGTTGTTGAATATAATAATTGTTTAATTAGTGAAATGATGAGACAACTATAATAATAATTTAACTCTGTATCAGAACCTTTTTTAATAATATACATAAGTTTTGTTTAGTGGCCACTGATGCTAGATGACACGCTAAAGTTAGCATCGATAAGTTTGTTGAAACTTTGGGGTAAACAGTCTCTTTCAGACCATGACGGTATTACAACATCTAATATCAAAGTAATTCTCATATGAATAAAATGTCACAAAACAAACTTTTCATGTATTCTGCTCAAAATGACCACCTTCCAGACACTCTAAAATATGAAAAAAAGGGATTATGGTCAATATCTCGGAAAATACGATCAGATTCAGACCCTCAAAATGTATAATTAAACGGTTTACTTAAGTGAGTGTCCTAATTGGAAAGCGTTCGGGCGTCGTGTTCATATATTCAAATGCGGGCGGATCGTTCAAATTGTATGATCGTTCGATGCTCGGAAGCGCGATCACTTTTCAATTAGGACAGGGCCTCAGAACTCAGACCCATTCAGATTGCAGTTATTTCAAATGAAAAAAAAACTACACCACTCACCTGACTGTGGCAACGCTATTTGTAATACTTTTAATAAAATCAATGTAATAAATTTTGTTTCATTTACGAATATAAAAATTTCAAAAAAAAAAAAACATCTAGAGAGCAGTATTTTTTTTAATTTTTTTCAATAACCTTTCAATTTTTAAAGTGAAATAACATCAATTAAAATAAACAGGAATTAGTACATCGAAAATACCACTCCGAGCTCATACATAATATATTTTGTTCGTGAATTTCGTTATTTTGATCGATAGCTTGTTAAGTGTTTTGCAGACGGAATTATAAATTGGTTCCTACGCGAATCTACATATTCCACTCGGTTACATTTCAACGGAAAACAAAGTTAGTTCAACTGTTACTCCGTCTGAGGTAATTTACAAAGTAACTTACTTAGTAGATAGGTACGCCATACATGTACCTAATAACGTTCTAATGGCCAACCCGTGCATTGCTTTTCTTTATTCGTACGTACAATTTTATCGAATAAAATGTTGCTTTATTTTTAAATCAAATAAACAGAAGGGTATTCACGAAAAAGTTTGATAAAGTAATCATGCTTAGCATAATTATTTATTATTATTCGGATAACTTGTACGAGTACATCGCCGTTTCTGGGAAAAAATTCCACCTCAAGGGCGCTGAAATAGACAAATTCCTATTATGGTAGGATTAACGTGCACCGGTAGATGTCACTATCCTCGAAAATTGCTAAAATTTTAAATATTTCCCCACTCACTGTATATATACAAGTTTCAACGAAAGACAATTGGAAACATAGAACAGTGAATGTTTCCTAGGAATAAAAAGCTCTTTTAACCTGTTCTCAATAATTTCCAACTTTTATCTATATATTTCATTACCTAATCATTAAATATCTACTTGTTCTATACATGGGATTTTTCGACAACATGTCGAGAATTCTCATGATAAGGAGTTTCGTAGACTTAAAACAACCTAATGGCGAACGTTGTTAACGTAAAGTGATCACACTAAGCCAGCCTTCGAAATAACAGTAGAAGACGGTCGTAAGCCAGTAGTGGTTTGTTCCATTTAAAAATGGAACATCAGTAATGAGTTGTTAGAGTCATTAGTTGTTACATATTTGCTTTTAACCTGGCCTAGGTGGTTGAGGGCCCACTGCTCTGTTGTCCAAGATCTGATAGACTCATTGTTTGTTGAGATTGTTTTCCAGTACATTAATTTTGAAGTATTTGGTACCCTGGCGACTACGACGCCGATTTTCATAATGTTTCATAATGGAGGTCATGGGTTCGATCCCAGGTGTTGACCATCTTCCTCTTTCACGACACAAGCTATTGGTAGCTTACTGTGAAAAAGTCAAAAAGTTTATTAATTGTGTTCACTTTGAGTGAACATGTCATGTTCATTAAAAAAAAACTTATGTCTCAATTGACTAGTTCTTAAACATTTTCGTGAATAACCCTGCATTTCTAATTATTGTGAGTAACGGCCATTTTTTAGATTTCATTCGAATAGAATTAATTGAGGACAGTCAAACAATTAATGTTACCATCCTTTTATACCTGTCATCCGACTGGTTTGCTGCTAGTTTAATTGTGTTTGGATAGAATATTTAAAATATTATTATTAAAATAATGACAATGAACAAGATAACTGAACTTTAACTCATAGTATATGGAATATAAATGAGTCTTGTGTTCGGATTTCAAAAAAAAAAGATTTCGCTGAAATTAATTTTCTCGGCGTTTTTGAGGGTGTAGATTCCAAAAATGCAAAAAAAAAATTTTTAATTTCCGCGTACTTCAAAAATGTGTGCGCACCCATAACTCATAGTAATTCTTATCCGATTTGATTGAAATTTGGTAGAACGGTTAGCCCCTCGATGTAGATGAGTCAGTAAAATGTTGAGATCTGTACCTTCAGGGGAACCCTCTTAAAGTTTTCAAAGAAAATTCCACTTGTTCTATAAAAAGGGCTAATAAAGAAAAATAAAATTTCTTCGATTTTCATAAAATTTGGTATACTGGTTGGTCTTATGCATAAGCACGTATAATTTGAGGTCCATAACTTCAGTGGGTCCCCCTTAAAGTACCAATAATTAATATTGAATATTATTATGTAGTTCTAAATCAGAAAATAAAAAGCTCCAATAGTCGATATCATTTTAAAGTTTCTATAATAAATCCAAGAATAAATTCATTTTAATCGTGTTTAATCGGCTATATTAGAAATAACTGATATAGGTCTATAATACATGCGGGATGTCCGCACCTACCGGGGAGCAGACATGGACACGGATCACGAACTCCTTGTGAGTTCGTTCAGATTCAAATTCCACCATTTCCAGCCAAGATCGTCTGCTCCTCGCCCGCTGGACATACGCAGGTTAGAGAGCGCTCAATGTCGTCACACGTACGAGGCTGAGTTAGGCACAAGGTTTGCCCCCTTGCAGGATTCACCCAGAGCTGCCCCTATTGAGTCAGCCTGAACTAGCTCTCGTGACGCGATTATGGAATCCGTACGTTCTTCTGTCGGCTATAAGAATAAAAAGAGACCAATATGGTGTAACAGATATTTTGAGTGGTAGGGCAGTGTCGTTTCGGCGACGGCCGAAGGGTCTTAGGTGTTACGAAGATTAGCGAGGTAACCCGAAGCGCACTGCTATGCGACGGCATTTGTAAAAATCACAGCGGGGGATACAGGCCGTGACGGTGCATTTTTGCATCGCGCGAGATGAATAGAAATATAGATTTTTATTTTATTTAACTAAGTTTAATTTTGTGTGGTGTAAATTATAATGTGCTAAATTCAACCCGCAGTATAAAGAGGTACGTAATGTTTAAATAAGAGTTAAATTTGGTCGTGAAATTTATACAGTAATGTCTTTGCAATGTAGCCTTTGTGACAATCATATAATTTTCTTATTAGTGACACTTTTTTGTAAATTTTATTTACAGAAAAGCGGGTCCTAGTCTGGGGGAGACAAACTCCTAGTCTGGGGGAGACAAACTCCTAGTCTGGGGGAGAAAATGTCCTAGTCTGGGGAAGACAAACTCCTAGTCTTGGGGAGAAAATGTCTTAGTAAATGGAGAAAATATCGTAGTATTGGGGGAGAAAAGAAACTCCTAGTCATGGGCAAATAACCCGGAGTTTTAATAATTGAAATCAATCGTTTGGACTAAAGGTTGGATGGAACGTATTGGGCAGTGCATAAAACAGTTTAACCCTTATCGCGGGTAAAACTTATATTCACATTTGTCGAAGCGGGCTCCTATTTTTATTTTGGAACGATGTGGATTGGAGACGAGAACCAAGCAAAGTAGCTGCTCAACAGTATTATTGGGGAGATAATCTATAAATTGGAGGGTTGCGGATGCCAAATATTTGAGGGAATGCCTAGTAGTTGAGAGGATCGGAGGAGTGATTGTAGTCAGCCAGAATTTACTTTGGAAGAAGTCTACGGACCTGAGTTAAGTATATAACCGCAATTTCCTTCCATAAGCATGCAAACAGTACACGAATTTTATTTCAATTTCTTTCTTTCAAATTCTTTTTACTGAAGTCATATAAGAGTGTAGTATTTTACTTGTGCTATTTATTGTTGACTGGTATAACCAGGGTAAAATATAAATTTACATAGATTAATGATTGAGAAGGTGGATAATTCGAACGTTAAGTTTTGTTATATGTAGAATTGTAATTTTCTTGTTTGACCTTGGGTCATAATTTGTTTTTTTTTTTACATTTTTTTGATAAACTGCGATGACAATGCAAATTTTGGGTTTTGGGTTCCACCTATGGTGAATTGTATGTTGAATTAATTATAGGTTTGATTAAATGAATTATTATTTGAAAAATTCCATATTAGAATGAAATTAAGTTGAAAGCAATAATCAATGAAAAATATGTTTTGAATAAACTGTGAAATTCCTTTGTACCTATAAACAAATTCTTTTATTAGAGCCTATGACCATTTCCAGAGTCTTCTTGAGCCAAAACTAGTTTAATCCACCCTTGAGATTGTGCAAAGTTAATCCAGAGGGATAACGAGTCTGTTTCAGAGAGCCTCTAGCCGGGCAGAAGGGGAAAAGACCCCAGGTGTTCTTTCTTTCAGCCAATCCTCAGGAAAACACAATAGACGAAGCAGTCTAAGTGATTTTCCTAAGTCTGCTGGACCTCCTTAAAAAGGGCTCCGCGACAGATTGGCGCCCAACGTGGGGCTGTCAGAAAGGCGCAGAATTGACATCCAAACTAATTGGCTGTCAAATAGGCACAATTTTCGATAGTAAAAAAGTAGAATTTTTTGTGTTTCATTAATCTGGCTCAAGCTCTGGAGGGAATGGTAATTGGTACTATATTTGTCAAGTTATATTGTTCTCACTGGGTGCCCCGCTTTGATTTTTAGCATTTGTCCATTTAGTTAAGTTAGGTAGGTATAATTTTAGTTTGTCGGGTTTGCCGGTGAGAATGTTTTGCATTTGTTTTTTTTTGGTATAAATTATGTTCAGAAAATTTTAATTTACTCAGTGGGTAGATAATTTTTCTGCTAAAATTTTATAAACTTGTAACATGTTGTGCCCGAGCGTAGTAAGGTAGGTTCGAACCTGACCGCTCTTATAATAATTGTTTATGCAAATTCTTTGGTGGATTGATAATCAATGATTTAATTTATTGTTTTATAAAATTGTTAAAATTTAGGAAACGAATATATAATGTTTAAATTCATAGAAGGTGATTTTCGCTCTTAAATTTTTTTCTTAATTTGCTGTTTATAGTTGGCAAGTGGGAAAATTAAATATTTTTTTACATGAAACTAATGGTGTAAAATTTTTTCTTGCAGAATTAAATTTGTTTGGAATGATTTTTGGATAATCGAATGATTATTGTTTAACTGGATTGAACTGAGATTGAGGACCATTTCACACTGACGAGGAAGCTATATTGATACCGATCAAAATGTTAAAATTATTTTATTACTGTTTTATGGATAACGCGGGTAAATATATGTAATATTTATTGTGTTCATGAGAATGCTGGTAAAGTATTGAATTGATAGTTTCTTACTGAAGATGTATGTGTTATAATTGATCGAGCAATTTGTTAAGCAAAATAATTTTTATAAATAGGTATGTTTTGAATGTTGTGATACAGAGCCATGTATTAGAGAGAGACTGTTAATGTTTTTAAGTTGAGTCAGTGGTGAATTTTAGTAGGCATGTATTAAGTATCAGTTTTTCTCTACGTTTTCATGATGGAGGAAGATGACACTTGCAAATTAAAGGTCCCTGCGGAGGACATAGACCGTCATTCTACAGGGTCGGATGATGGTGTGCAGTATGAAGACGCTCTGAGTAATGCGTCCGATGGAATTTGGGTGAAGTTTTATATTAGGAAAAAACTTAGTAAGGGGGAATCAGGAGGTACAGACTCAGTTGTCCAGGGTGACAAGAGGAATATAGCTAGGGTTAAAAATATATACCCGCACAAAAGGGTATATGTGACTCTGAAACGACTGTCCATAGGAAAGTCTTGGCGAGATTGGTAGAGCTAGATAGATTTTGTAAATTGTCGTAAAATTAAGGAAAATTAATTTCAATTTATATTCCATAATATAGTATATTAGGTAAATTAGTTAAAATAGTTAGATAATTTTTACGTTAAAATTTTAAGGAAATAAAATTAATCAAGAATTAGTTAGTAAGTTTACGTTAAGAAATATTCTTAAATATTGGTTAGTAGGGAAGTACGGTTATAAAGCGTATAGCGTCAGGGAAGCTAATGCAGTTAGTATAGTTTTGATTGAGTATACTCGTTAAATACAAATTATGTCGTGTTTTTAGACGATTTACTTGTTAAGGGAGACGGGTACACAGGGGTGTAGGCGTAATAATTAGGAAAAACAAAATTTAGAAATTTATGTAACATAAGTAGTAAGACGTTCGTAGGAAGTATTATTTTATTATAAACATACGTAAGTTATTAACTGGTTAAAATAATTGTACTCGATAATAGTATGTCCGCATTAGCGTACATCGATCAGTTCTGAATAAGAAAACTATACGATTAGGTAGGAGCGTTATGGAATGAAGCGAAGGGTTTAGGCCAGGGAAGGCAATTGTCGACGCACAACCCGGTATAACAAAACCCTAGTCCAAGGTACATAGGTACTAGTATTGTAGGTATAAAGAGTTGGCAATCTTCTGTGGGTGTACCGACGGTACGTTTCTCGTTTTACATACCCGAATCTATGAATGTAAGGAATTAATGAGTAGAATATTGTGAGTTATGAGAAAGTCCGGACTTATGAATGTAGGAATTGATAGAAGTGAAAGTTTAAGTGTGAAATGTGATGAAGAATGGTGGTTGATGTATGTGTAGCGTGTGTTAAAAGTTGGGAAGTTTACTGAGGCAGGCCGTGGGTGCATCGGGAGGAGGAATATAATGTTAATGTTATGTGGATAAAAGTGTGATGAAATAGAGGCCTAAGTGGGCACCTATATCCGCGGAGCTTCGTCAGTGAGGGATGGTACCCGTCCGGGTCATCTAAATATCAATTATTATAAGTCAATTGTACAAAATATGGTACCTGTAGTAGGTGCTTTCATAAGAGTGTAAATTATAATAAATATGCATGTCGTTGTCAGAGATCAAGGGAAGATTGTCGGGAATTATGCAGAATAACTGTTCTTTCCCTTCTAGTGAAATGTTTTTACACGAGTTTTGGTTTCACAAATCCCGTACTTCTACCTAAGGGATAAATATAAATTAAATCAAACTCGTGTTGGCGCCCATAACTTTGTAAATATTGTAAATTATGATGATGAAATGTTTAGATTTTAAGGTCGGAGATTTAAGGTGTATTGTATTAGCGACTTGAGCTGGTTGGCAAAATTCTTCCTATGATTTCTGATGACTAGAGTAATATAAGATAGTTTAAGTTTGAAATGTATTGATCATTATTAAAATAATTAAGTATACTGTACTTGATGTAACGTTGGGGTGGGGTTCGTGGAATTGTTTGCATGCGGGAGAGGTCGTGGAGTCGAAATTTTCCGAACATTAGGCCGGAAAATCTCTCGGTGGTCGAGGGGTATTTGTAACAGATATTTTGAGTGGTAGGGCAGTGTCGTTTCGGCGACGGCCGAAGGGTCTTAGGTGTTACGAAGATTAGCGAGGTAACCCGAAGCGCACTGCTATGCGACGGCATTTGTAAAAATCACAGCGGGGGATACAGGCCGTGACGGTGCATTTTTGCATCGCGCGAGATGAATAGAAATATAGATTTTTATTTTATTTAACTAAGTTTAATTTTGTGTGGTGTAAATTATAATGTGCTAAATTCAACCCGCAGTATAAAGAGGTACGTAATGTTTAAATAAGAGTTAAATTTGGTCGTGAAATTTATACAGTAATGTCTTTGCAATGTAGCCTTTGTGACAATCATATAATTTTCTTATTAGTGACACTTTTTTGTAAATTTTATTTACAGAAAAGCGGGTCCTAGTCTGGGGGAGACAAACTCCTAGTCTGGGGGAGACAAACTCCTAGTCTGGGGGAGAAAATGTCCTAGTCTGGGGAAGACAAACTCCTAGTCTTGGGGAGAAAATGTCTTAGTAAATGGAGAAAATATCGTAGTATTGGGGGAGAAAAGAAACTCCTAGTCATGGGCAAATAACCCGGAGTTTTAATAATTGAAATCAATCGTTTGGACTAAAGGTTGGATGGAACGTATTGGGCAGTGCATAAAACAGTTTAACCCTTATCGCGGGTAAAACTTATATTCACATTTGTCGAAGCGGGCTCCTATTTTTATTTTGGAACGATGTGGATTGGAGACGAGAACCAAGCAAAGTAGCTGCTCAACAGTATTATTGGGGAGATAATCTATAAATTGGAGGGTTGCGGATGCCAAATATTTGAGGGAATGCCTAGTAGTTGAGAGGATCGGAGGAGTGATTGTAGTCAGCCAGAATTTACTTTGGAAGAAGTCTACGGACCTGAGTTAAGTATATAACCGCAATTTCCTTCCATAAGCATGCAAACAGTACACGAATTTTATTTCAATTTCTTTCTTTCAAATTCTTTTTACTGAAGTCATATAAGAGTGTAGTATTTTACTTGTGCTATTTATTGTTGACTGGTATAACCAGGGTAAAATATAAATTTACATAGATTAATGATTGAGAAGGTGGATAATTCGAACGTTAAGTTTTGTTATATGTAGAATTGTAATTTTCTTGTTTGACCTTGGGTCATAATTTGTTTTTTTTTTTACATTTTTTTGATAAACTGCGATGACAATGCAAATTTTGGGTTTTGGGTTCCACCTATGGTGAATTGTATGTTGAATTAATTATAGGTTTGATTAAATGAATTATTATTTGAAAAATTCCATATTAGAATGAAATTAAGTTGAAAGCAATAATCAATGAAAAATATGTTTTGAATAAACTGTGAAATTCCTTTGTACCTATAAACAAATTCTTTTATTAGAGCCTATGACCATTTCCAGAGTCTTCTTGAGCCAAAACTAGTTTAATCCACCCTTGAGATTGTGCAAAGTTAATCCAGAGGGATAACGAGTCTGTTTCAGAGAGCCTCTAGCCGGGCAGAAGGGGAAAAGACCCCAGGTGTTCTTTCTTTCAGCCAATCCTCAGGAAAACACAATAGACGAAGCAGTCTAAGTGATTTTCCTAAGTCTGCTGGACCTCCTTAAAAAGGGCTCCGCGACAATGGATGTCCGACGTGTCCTGGAGTCTCATCGAAGATCGCCAGAAGGCTAAGACCCTCAGAGACAGAGGAAAAGACCCTAAAAAACTGGCCGCTTTGGTGTTTGAGTATAGGGAGCTGAGCCGTAAGGTGAAGCACTCTGTAGGAACAGATAAAAGAAGACACCTAAATTCCGTGGAATTACTCTACTGAGTGTTCCCGGTTAGGTATTATCTCAGATATTACTACACCGCATTCGGGAGCCTGTCATGACTGTCCTGAGAGGACAACAATGCAACAATGTAAGACCGCATCACGAACGACGCTATACGCCGGCGCACCCAGCGTGAGCCCATCATCTCTACAATTATTGTGGGGAGGATATGGACTTGGCTGGGACATATGTTAAGGATGCCGAATGACAGTTGGCCGAGGAGAGCGCTGTTCTTCCTCTCACCAGGGTCCCGAAGACGAGGAAGACCCTCTCACACTGTGTTCCGCTCCTTCGAAGCAGAGCTGAGGAATACGGACATGGTGTGGGAGAAGGTCATAAACATTGCGCAAGATCGAGCGCAATAGAGAGCTCTTGTTGCCTCCCTATGCCCCTAAGTGGGGTGTAAAAGGGAGAATTGATTGATTAATGAACATATCCCTACACGCATGTTTATAATTGATATAATATACCCTTGTGTATATCCTCTTACTGGGGGTAACGTTGAGGTGACGGTGAGGGTTTTTTGATATTATGTTCATAGAATGGAACCATCTAGAAATCCTTGCGGTACTTTGTCATAGACAAAGGAATATTATAGATCCACAGAAAAGATCCAACTATACATTGGTTCTTTTCTGTTGAAAAAAAAACTTCTACCTACATGATTCATAGAAAAGAACCAAAGTAATGTTGGTTCCTTTCTATGAATAAATCTAGACTATTTGACTTTTTTTCCTTGAATGGTTCTTTTCCCTGAAATGATATAACTTCACTAATATTTTTAAACTGTATTATCACACATTTTTATTGGGGATTACAGTTGGTTCTTTTTTGATAAACATGGATAGAGTGTTTGTGAATTCAATGGCGATAAAATTCACGAAATGCAAAAAAGTTGATTGGTTCCTTTCTGTTGAATGTCGTCCAATTAATATTGAATATTATTATTATGTAGTTCTAAAGCAGATAATAAAAAGCTCCAATAGTCGATATCATTTTAAAGTTTCTATAATAAATCCAAGAATAAATTCATTTTAATCGTAAAATTATGAATTTTTATGCAAAGATATGTTTTACATGAAAAGGCTGTTATAATATACTATGAGTTCTGTGGGCCTAGACAAAACACATTAGAAAGCGAATCGTTAATTCGAATCGACAAGGCGAATTCTTCGATAACGAAGAACGGTTTCATAGACAAACACACTTCGTTTCTATATCGCCGTGGCGATAAGACGCAAAGCGTCGATTCGACACATGACGTCAGACAGCGTCGTTTTTTTCTATGATTTTTAATTGTTACGTTGGCAGCCATTTCATTTATTGTCGTTGATCTATGGTCGATATGTCATTATATTCTTCTTCTTCTTCTTTAATTTAGCCTATTACTCCTAAAAAATAGGGTGTTCATGCCATGATCTCTTGTATATTAATTATGACAAATATCAAAATCTTTGTTTATAGTAATTGCTGTGTTTATATTTTATTAAAGTTAGATTTAGAAAAATACATATAGAATAAGATGCATAACTATTTACATATTTTAATATTGGCTTTAATGCATGATAATAAAATTTTAAGAAGGATTGTATATTGTCGGTTGATAGAAGAATATAAATATTAGATCGGAATACTACGGCATCTTAGATCATTCAATAATGGGCCCATTGATGGGGGAAGTTGTTGCCTGCAATACTTTGTCCTGGCAAACGACAAGGCGATGACTGTCGCTGCTTACTGTTGTGGCAAAGTATAGATCGGATTCGAAAAAAAACAATGATGGGAACCTGTCAGGAATTATTATTGGATATTCAAATAAATAAATGATTTAGGTCTTCGGTACCACCGCACTAGCAATATAATCTTCAGGTTTTCATTTATCGATGTTGAAGGATTTTCTAGTGTTTTTATCTTGTGAGATTGTGAAAAAATTCATTAAATATGGACGGTTGTGATATTTTTGTGAAATATGGACTTAACCATGAAATATGGAAAAAATAATAAGATGTATTTACATATTAATCCTGGCCCTACTTATCACGAATCATAGACTAATCAATTCATTAGAAACGATATCTCATGCCTACCCATATTTTTCGACGCGCGCCGACGCCATATAAATTATGAAATCATATATGTTATGGCATTCAGATTTGGCTGGATCTGATCCATAAGATGAGATGAGATTGAGATGAAGAAGGAGTAATGATTTCTTTTCTCAAGGTTAAATGATATTTGGGAAAAGTGGTCTTTATCTGAAGATGAGAAACTCTCTTATGAGTTTTGGCAAGATTAAGAATATCTGGAGTACTCACCAAGTTTCACTATTTCTTTATGAACTAGATTAAACAGTTAACAAGGAGTTCGACTAACTACCGAAATGAAACTCGATTTTATATTATAAAATACACAAACACTATATTAGTGAATTAAAATAAAGTATCACAGGAAAATATATTTTAACTTAAAACTAATTACAAAGATATGCACTGGTAGTGGGTTCTGAAGGAAGGAGTAATAAAATTGTATCTTGAAAAAGCTTTTATACTAGGGTTATTCACGCAAGATCTTTTTTGTAGAATAGGCGGTGTGTTCTCCCTCTGGTGTGAAATATCCAAAGCTAGTTGACTTGGTACAGACGGCGATGAATCTGCATAGTTGATAAAATACGAGATGTATTCGTCGCACTCCGCTAGATGGCTCTTTGTTCTGGATGGTTCTGATGGATGGTTGTCATCAGATAGAAAATTAGTTTGTGTGATATAAATTCGATATTACATAACCGCCATATAGCCTCCCGCAAGAATTTATGGCGTGCTATAAATTCTGATGTGGAACTGGTGATGGAGTGTGGAGTGGAACTCTGCAGTCCTCTGGTTGAGCGGTTTGTAGGATGGTACGTCTTAGATGATGACTTGGCTCGACTGGGCTGGTCGTTGTAGCGACTGGAACTTAATAGAAGTTGGACAGAGTGTTCACGACGTTAGTGCGGTTGCACTGGGGGAATATGATGGCTAAAATAGGTTAAAACAGCGTTGATGTGTTTTACCATATGAAGCGGCGATGTTGATTTGCGCTCGGCCATTAATGCAGCAGCGATGGTGGTTGTGCTGTTGTAACTGGTTGATCCATGATGTCTGTTGACGATCAAGGAAAAATGCATCAGTTGTTTTCAGTGGGGTGTAATCGTGGTGTGATGTACATCTGCCACTGGAGAAAAGAGACAGTAGTGGGGCAAAATTCGTTGGAGAAGTTTGGCCTCCGAGCTACGAAGTCTGTGAGACAACTCGTGTAGTCCGCCTTTGCTAAGTACAGCAGGTGAAGATTGCTACTGTAGGCTTCCATCAATTGGATTGTGGTGGAGTAGTCCAGCGTTGGTTGAGTAGTGTCGTGATGAGATAATATGCAACATATAGAATAAACAAAAAAATTTACAATAGAATTGGTATAAGTATATTTGTTTTAGGGTGGTTCTTGAATTTAAAAGATTGTGAAGTAAATTTTAAATTTGAAATTGAAATTAAGAAATTATTTGAGTATAATATTATAAACAAATGTTGACTTTGAAAAAATTTACAAGTTATATTTTACTAAGATAATTGTTCTAGGAAAAATTTTTCTGAGTGTAGTGTTTCAATGTTATCCTTTGTTCAATATTCAAAATAAAGTTAGGAAAAATTATTAAAATTGGTATTGAATAGGTATGGTTCACAATTGGTATATGTTTAAATACTTTTTCTATAATGTTTATGAAGTGAAGTTACTATGTGAGATCCTTTATATATAATAAAATTTGTTACCAATCTGGTATTAGCAATATACAGTTGGTGGTTTTGTATTGGGATCTGTAATCATTTTGTAAAAATACATATTAGAATTTTTATACAATAAAATAAGTAAAAAATAGTGGGTAGACATGGTAATATAATTGTACATAGTGTGTTTGAATTAAAATTTTTCATAATGTTGTATTTTGTCAATGTATGTGTGTCAATAATGTTAAATAAATGTTACTGATTTGGGAAAATTAGTATGACACTTTTTTTGAATTTTGTTTTCAATGGTCTTTTGTATGAATGTAAATACATTAATTGTCTTTTTCTTAACTCGTTGAGTTGTATATTTGATGGTAAAAGATTATACGTATGACGCTGTTGTCATGTGTGTATAATATGGACAATACGTATGACATTATGGTCATGTGTGTATGCCTTTGGTAGACTATACGTATGATGCTATGATCATGTGTGTATGTCTGTTGCTCAATCACTACAAGAAAGCTTTGAGATGAGAATCTCTGCTCTTGTGTGTATGTAGTTAGCCGACGAAATGGGAATTTCGGTCTGAACATGCGCGGTGCATTGTACTAGACGTGGCGTGAAATACATAGAGCTTTTTTTAGTACATGTGTATGAGTACATGTGTATAAGTATTAGGCCGTATTTGCATATGTAAGTTGACCTCGAATTGAATTCGGACTGAGATTCTTGAGACAGAATTTCTCTAGTCGCGGAAAACGTTAATAGCAATCGGCTAGTAGTGGATGGTAATATAAGATGGTAATTTTACATTGACAATTTAGATAGAATATTTTTATAGACCATTGAAATGTTTGTATCGTTGATAAGTTGATACATAATTAATCGTTTATTGACCAGAATAAAATAAGAATTGGTAAAATATGACTGAAATGTTGGTAAGATATTGATAGTAGGAGTCTGAATGTCCTTTATGTGTTTACCAAATATCAATATGACAATATACAAATGTACCTATGTGAAAATGCGATTTAAATTTCTTGTTTTTCTTTAAAATGCAATAATGCGCTATGAAAATCTAATAAAAATGTAGGTATTTGTTTCGCTTGTTGTTTATGTAACATATAAAAAGGTTACCTCAAAGTTTGGCAACATGAAAACAATGTACTTGTAAATCTGCAATCAGATAATTAAAGGTTATTCTTTTGTAAAAAAAAATCATTTAAATTTGCAATTCAGCATGCGATTATAAATAGTTAATGTATTAAATTAAGTTTTATCAGTATTTAAAGACATGAAAAGTTTTATGAAAAAATTTCGATGTGACATTGTATCGTGAAAAAAATTTAACCTACAAATTATTGTTCACAAATTTTAAGTTTTTTTCTTTTTTTGAAGATTTTAATATCGTTTTTACAAGGTTTAGGCATTATTGATTAAATATATGTAACATTAAATAGAAGGCAGAAAAACAAGAGGCTTTTAAAATAATCCGATGGGTTGAAATTGATTGGAAAAAAATATATGGGCTGAATGTCGTTTTACAATGGTATTTTTAAAGATTTTACTTGCCTGATAACCCATCGGATGACTCATCCCTTCAGAACCAGTTGAATTTTAGAGTTTGCACATGATTTTACCCTATATTTATATTTGAGTTGTAAAATTGAATAAACTTCGTAAGCAATGCTATTTGACAGCTGCGTGTTGTAATTGAGTGCAGTCGAGTGAAGTTTGCGTCGAATGGGAAATGTGAGAGACGCGCTTAAAATTTGAATGTAGTATGTGATATGAAAATTTTAAATTGTGGGACAATATTATTTAGATGGCTTTGTGAAAGAAATAATTTGGAATGAATGTATAGGGTGTTAAATATTCGAGGTAGATTAGTGGGCGAAGGTGTATATGTGACAATTTTGTTAAGATTGTTGAGAAAATTTTGTTTGAGAATGTTAATGGATTGTTGGAGATTATTAGAAAATGATGGATTAAGTAGATAATTGAAGCAATTTATTATGGTAATTGATAGAAGGGTGTTCGAACGTCGTAGGGTCACCAATTTATGGCATTCAGATTTGGCTGGATCTGATCCATAAGATGAGTAATGATTTCTTTTCTCAAGGTTAAATGATATTTGGGAAAAGTGGTCTTTATCTGAAGATGAGAAACTCTCTTATGAGTTTTGGCAAGATTAAGAATATCTGGAGTACTCACCAAGTTTCACTATTTCTTTATGAACTAGATTAAACAGTTAACAAGGAGTTCGACTAACTACCGAAATGAAACTCGATTTTATATTATAAAATACACAAACACTATATTAGTGAATTAAAATAAAGTATCACAGGAAAATATATTTTAACTTAAAACTAATTACAAAGATATGCACTGGTAGTGGGTTCTGAAGGAAGGAGTAATAAAATTGTATCTTGAAAAAGCTTTTATACTAGGGTTATTCACGCAAGATCTTTTTTGTAGAATAGGCGGTGTGTTCTCCCTCTGGTGTGAAATATCCAAAGCTAGTTGACTTGGTACAGACGGCGATGAATCTGCATAGTTGATAAAATACGAGATGTATTCGTCGCACTCCGCTAGATGGCTCTTTGTTCTGGATGGTTCTGATGGATGGTTGTCATCAGATAGAAAATTAGTTTGTGTGATATAAATTCGATATTACATAACCGCCATAATGTAATGCGTAGACAAACCCATTTAATTTTGACAGATCGGCGAATTCTCCGTCAATATTTGTCGAATTTTTCGACTTCGCCGCCATCTTTTTGACGATAAGAAATCTTTGTAGATAACGAAGAAAAATAATTCGTTTGTTAAAAATTCGACACTTTGAAAGGAAATTTTATAAAATAAAATATTTACTAACATTTTAATTATGTTTTACAATAAAATAAAGGTAATACATTATACACCCCATTGTTCAGAAATCCCACCCCATTGCCTGGACCCCACCAGGGGGGGGGGGGTTCAGGTAGCTCGTTTCCCCCAGAAATGACCCCGGATCGTTTAAAGAACAAGGGCGTAATGATCGGAGCCCTGAATATCCGCACTCCGCACTCGAGGGCGGCCGGGGAGCTTGTTGCTGCCAAGTTGGTGGGAGACTATGGACTGGGTATCCTGGGGCTGAGCTAGGCATGCAATCTAGGGCGGGGCAGAGAGACGCTGGCAACTTTGTCATGCTGCACTCTGGTCACCGAACTGCACGGATGCGTGGTGTCGCTCTACTTTTAAGTAAATATGCCTTCACTCGCCTTCTTGATTGGGAACCTGTTTCTGACCGCCTGATGAGTGCGTCCTTCAAGATGACAGGC
Source organism: Mystacides longicornis (assembly GCA_963576905.1). Lineage (NCBI taxonomy): Eukaryota > Metazoa > Arthropoda > Insecta > Trichoptera > Leptoceridae > Mystacides > Mystacides longicornis. The sequence goes on from OY756428.1 coordinate 21,741,626, forward strand.
GAAACACTGACGGTCCTGACGACCCCCAGTATGGACCAGGCGTCATGGGGTAATACATAATAACGGAAGCCGTCTGATTGCTTTCGCCACGGTCCATCTACTCTTTATAGGTGGAACCCTGTTCTATTCCAAAGAGCTAAAGATAGAAGTTCACAAACAGAACATGTAGGAGGAACAATGAACACTTTACTAATTCTTTTAAAAGCGACACTTAAGAGATAATAATTAATGTTCTTGAAAATCAAAACAGTTATTACAATGTTATACAAGTTACAATGATTAATAAATGAACTAGCAACAACTAATCCATTTATGATGCTGTTCTCTATTTTGTTTCACAAGAACATCTGTTATTTTCTTGAAAGATGTTGATAGCATACCTATGTGTGTATTAAATTGCGTAAATGTCTATAGTTGTTTTCGCTAAATATCCAGGTGCGCCATTTTCCATTCATATTCCCTTCTATTCCTATCTTATTATAATTGCAAGCTACGGTTTTCCACTGTCGCAAACTTGTTGTTAGCCCTATCAAAATCTGAAAAGCTTCTAGACCTTCTTCGAAAACCTCTTGGATGCACAGATATATTGTTTCTTATGCTTATTAATGTACAGTAAAGAATCAATAAATAAATAAAACAATTAGATAATGTTCTATAGCTTTATTATTGTGTTGTGTTTACTAATATTGTACATCTTGAATTTAAAATAAATAAAATGATCACAGAAGAGCACATGGATGTGGTATTGACTGATCTGCAAAATAAGAAGAAAATATTATTGTACAGAAAATGCTTACAACCTTGATCTGGCTCAATTCTGACGGACATTGGAAGTGGAAATGTTTAATAAATTCCAATTTATCCGTTGTCTTTGGATGTCCCGATTTTATTGATTGTTCCATTTAGCATTTTAATGCACCACGTAAAAATTTCCAAAAAAATAATACATTTTATTTTTAACGATTTTTTAGCAGTAGTGACATTGTTTTTGTAAAAATACATAATTTTGCTGGTTGTTTTCGTCATATCGAAATTATTTTTCATATTGAACGGAATTTTCAACAATATCAATTTAAATAAAAATCCAAACACTAACCGTCTTACTTCTGAAAAAATGGTTCATTGTAAGATTACGTATAAATCACTGATAAGTTTTTACTTCAATTATAAAAAAAATATTGAATCTGCGTTTGTTTTGTATGAAGATGACATTTCATACAAAATTTTGTAAACAAACAAATAGTAGCTCGGCAACGCGAGTGGTACCAACGTAAGAATCAAAAAAACATTCAGAAAAACGACGCTGTCTGACGTAATGTGTCGAATTGACGCTGCCGATGCATCGCCAAAGAGAAAAATTCGAAAGTAGATAACGAAGTCTGTTTGTCTACGAAACTGTACTTCGTTTTCGAAGATTTCGTCGTGGCGATAATAATTTACTCGTTTTCTAATATTGTCAAGGAAACAAAGCGTTCGCTGATAAACAAATTCCATGCGAAATGAAAGTATTTATATATAAAAATCTATGGTGACTCTCGACAATAGTGCATATTATGTCAGGAATGTTATATTTATAAAAATTAAAATTAAGTGAATATAAATAAGTACACCGTTGACATCTTTCATCTCTTAATCAGGGTTGCCAGGTGTTCGGCATTTTACCGAATTTTTTCGATATTTTAGAACCATGTTCGGCGTTCGGTATGAAGAAAATTTTACGGTATATTTTTCCAAGTAATTTTCCAACCAGTCCTTTCCGAAATTTTCGGAATAACGTTTTTCTTTTTTTACTGAATTTTCATCTTTCTGGAGATACCAAATCTTGAGAATCACTTTTTTATGGTGAACTTTCATTCTTTTCAGATACCAAGTGGGAACACTGGTTCGCTATTTTTTGGGAAAAAAACCTGATAACCCTGATTTTATCCAACAATATGTTATTGATGATTCACGACGAGTTCTTTGAAAATCATTTCATGATTATAAGCCAGAATGAAGTTCGATGGGTCAGCTAGTTGTGGATTAAAACTACTAAGTATATAGTAAATGCCAAAAAAATACAAACTGACGTTATTTTTTTTAATAAAGCGTCGATAAATGGAAGTATAAAATATAAATTATATATTATTACATATTTTCAATTTAAAATAATTTAATAAATATGTCTCGAATGCTGAAAAAACAACATATTATTTTTCTACAAATAATTCTTATCGTCGCAAAGATGGCGGCGATTTGTCGAAGATTTCGCCAAAGTGTCAAAATAAATGTGTTTGTCTACGAAGAACGTACAAAATGTATGGCGTCGTCGAGCGTCGAAAGAAATCGTGACGTCATGGAAGCGAAATCGAAATATCGTTTCTAATGAACTGTCATTATGTGGTTTTGTCTACCAAATTGACCCATTGGCGTAAAGTTCGTTTGTAGTCGATCGCCAAATGCGATTTTGTCTAGGCCCACTGGGCTACCCTAGGTTAGCAGCTTTTTTTCTATTGAAAGAAAAAAAATACAAAATAAGTTTAAACAGGAAACAATTTATTATTTCGACTGTGAAATGAGAAAATAATGTTTAGATGAAGGGAGAAATATTAGTACCGAAAACAACAACCTTTCAAAATCAAAGTTCAAAAGATTCTTTTACAATAATTGAACAATGATCAATAATAAAAATTTATTTCCATAGCCTTTCTGTTAAATTTCCTTTAGATGTTTCATTTTGCTTTGATGGACGTAGCATTTTTATTTTCTAACTTCAAGTGACACAATGTCATCCATTCAACTTTAATACACAATTACCTACTGTTGAATCAACTAAAATACCAAGTAGGTACCTATTAAAAGTTTTCTTAGACTGTGTTATATTAACTTTTGGTTTGAGTATAATATTGAAAATTTTATCATCATGTACATGGTTGAAATCTTGCCTGAATGCCTTCTGGCAGTTCTATGAATGCAACTTAAATGTTTGTCACTTCGTGTGTATGCAGGAAAAACAAGTGAAGTTCAACACAGCGTTCCAAATATTTATAGGTCCTTGCGCCGGTATACTAGCATAATATAAAACCAACTATTTGATTCAACCGCAAAATAAATTGGTTATTGACTTAGGGTGAAAACACGTAGAACGCCGATTCCTACCCGCGCCGACCGGCGCAAAGAATGTTACTATGCATTTGAATGGGGATAAGCACAGCAAAAGCAGGAACCTGCTTTCCGACATGCCCATTTAAATGCATTGAAACCATAGACAACATGCTTTGCGCCGGTCGGTATCGGCGTTCTACGTGTTTTCATCCTTAAACAGGTAGTTTTCATACGAATTTGAACCACTACGGGTCCACGACCGTCTTCAACTGCCGTTTCAAAAGCTGACAGTGTCATATTACGTAATCATATTACGAAGTAATTTGTTGATGGTATGATAGTTGATTAGTAGAAGATCCTTAAAACATTAAAACATGCCTACTATAAATACTGACACCTTTGTGGAGAGTGAAACTTATCCAACTGTCGATTTGTTGAAGAGAAACTATTTCTCGAGACAGATCGGCAGTATCAAGCCAAGATACGTGAGATTTGTATGGCCAGGTCTACATTTTAAACGGTTTTTCAAACTTTGACGACAAAAAACACCAACTTAGAGGCTTCGCAGCATATAATATGTTCCATAAATGGATTTACTCAGAATTCGGAAGAGAACATTTATTGTGTCTGTGTGAGGGTGTGTCTGTGTGTGTATGTGTGTGTCTGTCCCCCCCTTATAACTTTTGATTTGCTTGATGCACAGATCCTAAAATTTCAGAAAATATTTAATATTTTAATTCTACAAAACTTATATACTCAGAATTTTTAAAAAAATTGCAGTCAGGGGTAATCAATCTTTGAATTTTTACTTAATTTTTGCATATATCTCGAAAACTATAAAAGCTAGAACCCTAAAAATGTGTATGTACATAGAAAAATACAATATCTCAAATTAAATTAAATGAAAAAGTTCCAGGGTTTCCCAAACTTTTTTTATAAAGAAAAATATTTTTTTTATGACAAATTTACGAGTTTCAAGCCTATATTTCAGAATTTTAAAAAAATATAGAAAAACGCCGAAACATATCAACTAGATAATTTAATTTTGTATAAAAAATATTTACATTATATCAGTACATCTCAAACTTTTCTTAACATTTTTTGTAAAAATTTAATTTATTGACGACATCGTTTCATACAATGAACATACCGACTCAGGCCATCGACAGTTGGATCTCATGTATACATGCAACTAGTATTTATCTTCCTCAACGTTGGCTATCATTTGGGAAAAGTCTTCTTGTCTCTAGCTGCATGAATCAGTTCACCGACGTTTTGAATTCTCCTCCACGCCCTTACAATTTGGAGTCATGACTTCTACGATGATAAGCTGCAGAATCAAGTAGGTACCTACTTACTTATTACCTATGGGTCAGAACACGTAGAAAGCCGATTCCGACCCGCGCCGACTGGTGCAAAGAATGTCGGTATCGGATTTCTACGTGTTCTTACCCTACGACTAGATAAGCCAGATATTTGCATAATACGTATGATAATATTTTTCTTCATTCGTATTTTTTTTATGAGAGACACCAACAGAACAATGAACAACACAACAATTGAGGTGGTTGATAGACCAGCGGTTACGACGCCGGCTTTCGCACTGTTTCGTGCGGAGGTCGTGGGTTCGAATCCCGGCCGTGTCGACCATTGTCCGCTTTCACGACACAAGCATTTGCTTACTGTGAAAGATGTCAAAAGTGTATTTGTGTTCACTTCGAGTGAGCACAGATTCATTTTATAAAAAAAAAAAATAAAAATCCATTTACTTAAAATAACATGTTTTTTAATTGCAGTATTCATTTAAGTTGTAAGCTTAGTATTTAAAAATACTGCAAGTAAATGCCTTAATTATAATGTTTATGGTTTAATTATGTTTAACTTAAATGACGACTATTGTGATATTTAATAAATAGTTACTTACGTTGAGCTTAATTTTAAGTTCAAAAAAACTATAAAATAATACTCGTATAGAATTTAAGAGTGCCGTTCCAACACATTACAACGTCTCTATAGACTGACTGGGACCAAAAATATCCTGACTATTAATAGTTTATTTATTGAGCTCTCTTATAAATAAAAATATATTTTGTTAATTTTTTGTTTTTTTCTTTTTCTTTTTGTTTTTTGCGTTCATTCTTCATTTCAGAAAATAAAAGTTTCTTACAGTATGAAAAAAGTTGAAATTAAACATTAATTTCTTAGTCATTAAAAAAGAAGACTTAATATTTATCACTGAAAAGACATTGACATAAGAATATCTACGTTGATTTTTAATTAAAGGCCTTCATTGTTACAGAAATAACTAGTTCATACCGTAAAACGCCTACAAATCTGTTAAAATACACAAGCTTCAAGTTGTTTTAGATGAAAGGAGCTTGTTAATGTGTACCTAAGATTCTACCGTTTGTTTTTTTTTTCAAGGATCTTAGTCCATTAATATTTTTACGTTCTGGGTGTTATAACTACTAACAGTCTTATCTTTGAGGGGTAGAAAATAACCTTGTATTTTTTTTTTCTACCCAGATTTATTTTTCTGCAAGTATTTTCTTGGCCTACATTTGCTACTTTCTCGTGGACCAAAACATGATATTAAAAACGAAATGATGGAAACAAATATTTTTTGCCATTTGACAACATAAATATATTTCATTCCAGCTAACACTGGGGTTGATAAAAATATAGAAATGCCTGGTATAATAATAATATTATCATCCCCTAGGGAAGTATAGATACAATATATGTAGGTATGTACCTACCTATCTATCGTTATAATATGAAATCGAATACTTTGTTTCAAAAATAGAATGACAGGATATTTTTTACCCCCATGGCGTGTCCCTGACAGGGTAGATAGATTCACATTCTGTCGTACTTTTACATAGATCACATACTGGCCTAACTCAAACAAGCGGTATAAAAATGTATCCACAAATCATGTCTAGTATTCCAGAAAGTAAGAATGATTAAGTGGAGACAAATATAAATGTGGAACCAAATAAAAAAGCAGGATCTGAACCCTAACAATATCAAAAAGTTGATCGATCTTAGCTAACAACTCCCTCACTTTCTTGGTTGTTGCTCTACAAATCAGGCTTTGTCTTCCTGTAGACCAATTTTCTAGCCTTCTTTTGTTTTGGTCAATTGTTCATCAGTTGTTTAGACCAATTTTTTGGGCCAACATATAACACGCGCATGTTTCGTGATAAAAATACAGTGTTGCACTTCGTGTTGTTTTTCTTCGTAATGAATTTACAGATAATGTATCTTAGAGTTGTAACGTGATTTAAAAAAAGGCTCAAAAATTGTCCAAGAAATAGAATATGAATAATGTAAAAATATGTAATGTTTTTTCATAGCTTTCAAACATAAAAAGGTTTCAGTAGTATAATACATATACGTTAAAGTATTAAAGATATGCATCAAAACAGCAGTGCTTTTTGTTTGAACAAAATAAACAAAAACAGAGAATTGTTTTTCAATTAAAGAGATTCTACAACAGCGTTGTTGTCTTTTAGTGCAGACATAGGAGAGCTGGGGGTAGTTTATCGACCAATTAAAATGTCCACGGCAGTAAACCGCCGTGAGATAAGAGAAGTAACAGCCTATGGAGGAGACACGTCTACTTAGCGCCGCTTCCTCCTTACAACATATCAAGGACATAAATTTTCTTGTGCACAACACAGCTCCTAAATAATGTCCAGTTAACAACAATATTATGTGCCGTATATCACTGCGGTCTATTTGTCTACTGGATGAATTTATTTTATCGCACCATCGCCATACAATAAATTAGATATCGCACCTATAATGATGCCGTTCACTGTTATCTCGAGATTTTTTGCAATTTATTGCCCAACTTCTTTCTCTCTTCCATTCAGAATATTTGGGGTTAATTTAATCGCTGTTATAATAAATTATGGTTGATTGTCTGATCTTGATTGTCCCGCACTCTCTTTCTCACTTTTTTTTTACATAAATTTGTTCTTTTTTATAACTGTTAAATCTTTAGCAAACTAAAATATTGTATTTGTTTTCAACTTTTAAAGGTGGAATAATTTGATTTTAAATAACAAGTTGAAAGTTTCGAACTATCAGTCGTGAATTTTTGTCTTTTCTTAATTAAATTTGATATTAATATTTGTCAATTTTTTTTTAAATTATTTTAAATTTGAATATGCTGCTTCTATTTAATTTGGCAGCAAGTTGAAATTAAAAATGTGTAACAACTAATGACTAACAATTCATAAGTGATGTTCGATTTTTAAAGACCGTCTTCTACTGTTATTTCGAAGGCTGGTTTAGTGTGATCACTTAGGGTTAACAACGTTCGCCATTAGGTGGCAATGTTTAAATCTCCGAAACTCCTAATCATGAGAATTCCCGACATCGAAAAATCTCATGTATACAACAAGTAGATATTCGATAATCAATGAAATATAGAGATAAAAGTTGGAAATTATTGAGAACAAGAGAGCAACCAAATTTAAAGACTGCGACTGCTGTCATGTATTTGGCGCCAGGATATGCATATATCCATTTTTGTTCATGTCTCATCTTTATTGCATATTGGTTTTGTTGGTGCACAACGTTCGTCAACATTAGTTTTTACATACATATTCGTTAAGATCTAGTCCTGAAAAATGGTCACAAGAATCTAGACATAATTAGAAATTAAAAGTGTTTATTCTTACCAGTGGTCATATTCTTCACGCTTGAAGGTCGTGCTCATCATGGTCTATGTACTTAATTTAATTATCTATACATTGAAAACAGAACTTCAGGTCTTGAATAGGTCATTATTGATAGAGAAATCCTGACTAACATAATTACAAAGATTAAAAAAAATCTCGCACCTTGACCACGTATCTAGTATACTCATAGGCAATCGGTAGGTTTGCTTCTGTCGCTAATCATTGGAGGATGGAGGCAACATAATGGGAAGACGTGGTGTGAAAAAGACAGGTGTCATGGCTTCACAATATTATAATTGCGTGGACTGGAATGCAACCAGTCAAGTAACACTGACAAAGATGGTAGATATTATATTTCGTACTCGAAATTTAGTGCCAACGTCTATACAATATGTACTCTCGACACTTGGTCAAACAAAATGTGTCAATAATAGACAAAAATTTGTCGATGCAATTTTTTTTGCGGAAAATTTTTTCCTCTGTTTTTTGGTATAGTCGTATAATCGTAAAATTCATAATCCTTAATGTGAATGAAAAAACACTTGTCTTATACTACACAAACTATTTATTGCAGAGACGTTCTGTTAGAACATTTTCGATCGATGTTAAATCGAAAATGTTCTAACAGAACGTCTCTGCAATAAATAGTTTGTGTAGTACGAGTATAAGACAAGTGTTTTTTCATTCACATTATGAATTACTACACGGTAAACACCAAAAATATTAATTCATAATCCTTGTTGTCATTATTTTCTCTTTGACTAAGCAGCCTATTTTCTTTAAATTAATCTCATTTGATTGCCAGAAATTCCACCATATTTTATTAATAAAAAAACAATGATGTCATCTTTTCAAAAAAATACGCATTTATATCGATATTTTTTTGTGTTTATTCACACAATTAGTTTGCTCAAGTTTTGAGAAAACACATTGTATAGGATTCTTAACTAGGTCCTTACACACTTTCTAGTATTTATGTACATGTGTATAAAATTATATCGTTTACTTTGAGAGTGTTTGTTTGTTGTGGGTGTTTCTTAAATATTAGCAATCTTATATATTTTTAATATTTTGGTGTCTGAATATTATGTGAAAACGTCACGCATAGGTGAACAGCAATCAACACGCCACACAACCGTGTGACACCCACGCGACGCTGGGATATCGGGAACATGTCGTCTCCAGCACACCGCCCGTCACGCCGTACGCTAATAACGTGTCCTGGGAAATTGAGTTAGTCCTCAGCAGATAGAGGTGAACTATCTCGCGTCTCTTACGGTGGTAACGCAAATACTTTCATGACAAACCTTACGTAACACGCTATGTAATGCGACTCGTTCAAATACAGTTCGCTTGCTCACAAGACCCCGTTACGTTCCATGCTTTGTAACGAATATAATATGTAGAATTTAGTTTTCTGAGACATTCACGACTGGATTTTGACATCATGATTATTTTTGTTCTTTTCTCGATTTGGTCAAATTCAATTTCGCATTGTTACTAATGTCGAGGTTTTAAAAAAATATAATACGTCATAATTAATAAGATTAAGTTTATTTTGTTTAAAAAAAACTCTATTTATTTGGTCATAAACATTGCGCAAGATCGAGCGCAATGCAGAGCTCTTGTTGCCTCCCCATGCCCCTAAATGGGGCTCAAAGAGAGAATGAATGTTTATTAGAAAAGTCAGTATTTATTATATGCCGTTTCCTCGAGTGATGTGCACTTTTTTCTATCCAAACACACTTCTTGCTCTTCTTACACCAAACTCACTTATTTATTTTGATTCTTACATAACTTTCCTTGAAAATACAATGAATGTGTTCGATCCACGTCATCAGTAGACTACGTCAGTTACTATAAAAATAACTGTTTAAAGGCGTGTCAACCTTTAGGGTTTGAACAAGTATTGGCAACTATGATATAATTTTAAAATAATTAACCAAGGAACGCACACAGGTCCTGAATCGCCTCCAAGTGCAGAAAATTCGATGAGGCTGGTTTGGTTACTACTTAACATTATTAAATCCGCAAAAAGGCCGCTGAACTTACCAGAAATGTCGCAGAAAGAACCATATTTAGGCCTGAAGCCTATCTGTAGACTGGCACATAAAACTCTCAGAACCAACCTTAAAAGCTGGGTCAAAGAGAAGAGTTACGATATTTGGGCAAACAGTTCAGAACTGATAAGATACAGAGTCATTGCAGAAGTTTGCCCTCAAAACATTTATGCTTTTGAAAAACCAAGTTAAAATCCTTCCAAGGGACCTTGACTTGTGACAGAGTAGACACTGCAGACTGCGAGAACATAATGTGTCAAAATTTAACTCTCAGTCTGGAAATTATTCTCAAAGATTAACAAATCACTTAAGCGTCTTCATACAACTAAAACTCCGAGAATACAAGACTATACCTACTTGCACTAAGACAGATTGTGAGCTACATGACACAACGAAGGGGCCGAGTTGTAATGTTGTCATGTAAGGATGTCATAATAGGCTTATTTTGGTCGCAGCGATACAATGGGCATATCACTTGACCTTCTTTTAACAATTTTTTTATATTGAATCAAAAGTATATTTTAATCTTGTGTGAATCGATCTCTCGAAAGTGTTCTAACAGGACGAAACGCGTCTCTGCAATAAATAATTTGTGTAGTATAAGACAAGTGTTTTTTCATTCACATTATGAATTACTACACGGTAAACACCAAAAATATTAATTATATTTTAATCGTCAAGGATCTTTAGACGTGAAACAGAGTATGTTAGAAAACAAACGTTAAACTTAGTGTCAGTAAATAACTTTGTGTATTTTTGTGTGATGCTAATTTTCACGAAAACGTGCAAGAAGCTTCTATCGAAATAAGATGCTGTAATATGAATTATGAATATTATTAGGAATTTCAAGTTGAATGATGTTTACACTATTTCATGCAGTTCCCTTTGAACACCAGACACCACCGTATCACCGTAGAGAGACACTCTCCTGCTTTGATGGGAGCGGATAAGGTTCTATTTACACAGCATACACTAGAGGGGAAGATAATCAAGTAGGTACCCAGCTCAAAACACACAGAGAGGGAATCTTGGTCACGTATTTCATCGGACTTACTGTTTGCACACTGCCGGAGTATAAGACGTTTCAAACGTATGATTATATGTAGGTTTCATTGAGTTATACGTACAATATACTAGAAGCGTCATCCGGAACAAAAATCTCTCTCAAAAAAGTTTTGTGTCTCATTTTTTATTTATAAGGTATGAAATTGAAGGGACAATGAAGTGAGATACTGAAAAATCATCACAAATAGTATTAATAATATTAGTTTTATTCATAAAAAACAGGACAATACAGCAATTCAATGGAAACAAACTAAAACAAAAAAAAAATAGAAAAATATACATCCTTACTAGGCAAAAGCCTGTATTCTTTTATCATACTTGTTATCACAAATTTCAACTTCAGTCGGCAAATTTAAACAAAGAATGTAGTTTTAAGTAGGTATTAATATTCACGATGAAAATAAGTTTATATTTAAATTTAAATAAAGAATGTAGTTTTAATTAGGTATTAATATTCACGATGCGTGTGTGTTGCCCATTCTCCTGTATGGGTGTGAGTCCTGGCACCTGACTTTGGCCCAGGCACTAAAAGTATCTGCATTCGAAACGAAGTGCCTCAGGAGAATTTTGGGTATAAGATGGTACCACCGCATCACGAACGACGCTATACGCCGGCGCACCCAGCGTGAGCCCATCACCTCTACTATTATGTGGAGGAGATGGACTTGGCTGGGACATGTGTTAAGGATGCCGAATGACAGTTGGCCGAGGAGAGCGCTGTTCTTCCTCCCATCAGGGTCCCGGAGACGAGGAAGACCCTCTCATACTGTGTTCCGCTCCTTCGAAGCAGAGCTGAGGAATCTGGACATGGTGTGGGAGGAGGTCATTAACGTTGCGCAAGATCGAGCGCAATGGAGAGCTCTTGTTGCCTCCCTATGCCCCTAAGTGGGGTCTAAAGGGAGTTTGGATTTGGATTGGATTAATATTCACGATGAAAATAAGTTTAGCACGGGCAGCCTTCGGGAAGCTTAGCATTACGTTTCGTAGCTCTATCCCAAACACACTGAAGACTAAAGTATTTGAGGAGTGTGTCTTGCCGGTCTTCACATACGGCACGGAAACTATGACCTTGACCAAACTGTCTTGCAATAAACTGCAAATAGCTCAAAGAAAAATGGAAAGAATAATGTTGGGCATTAAACTGCAAGACAGGAAGAGAAATGACTGGATTCGCAGCCAGACTAAAGTAATTGATGTGGTCGAGACGATAGCTATGCAGAAGTGGAGATGGGCGTGGCACATTTCTCGAATGAATGACAACAGGTGGACGAAGAGACTGCTGGAGTGGAGACCGCGAGGCGATAAAAGACCGCAAGGGCGGCCACCAACCAGATGGACGGATGACATAAAAAGGATCGCTGGACCCCAGTGGATGGTGATCGCGCAGGAACGGGAGGAGTGGAAAAGGAGAGGGGAGGCAGTGGGCAAACGAGGGCTTATGATGATTCACGATGAGTGGATAGGAAAGTGACATCTTTTCGCAAATACAATGAGGCGGGGCTATAACCTGTCTCCCCCCATCTTGTCAATTAAAAATACCTTATTTAATGTTACAACACCGATGTCGGCTTTCGTACTGTTTCGTGTGGAAGTCATGGGTTTCGATCCCAGATGCCGACCATCTTCCTCTTTCACGACACAAGCTTTTAGTAACTTACTGTGAAAAAGTCAAAGAGTGTGTTTTTTTTTTCTTTTGATTGTGCATAGATTCATTTTGAAAAAAAAATGACAGCGGGATAGCAATTAACAAACTTTTATTGATTTTGTATTATAAAGAAGCTTTTGAAAAAGCCCAACATCACTTAGTTTTGGTCTAATTTCGACCTCTGGGCGACCACTAGTCTTAATACAAATATTACAGAATAAAGTGTATTTGAAAATGGAACAATAATTTTATATCGAACCTTTGCTGTTGCATTTTAAACGGAAGGATACCCAAAACGGCTTCCTTTTCATAGACAAATGCATTTTTGCAGGAGATATCGCTTCTAGAACGTAGTACGTAATATAATTGAATGGTACGTACCTACTTCTTTACGTTTTTTATTTGAGTAAACCAATTTCAAAGTAATTCTTCATTGAAGTCCGTAGACTATTAATCAACTTTTAGAATTATAACAAAATGGTCACTCTTTAGCGGCGAGATCTAACCTAACACTACTCGAAGTGCTCGGAAGATTTATGGAGCAAAAAATTCAACACCTTGAAACCTTATATTATATTATCTCTTCTTCCATTATTTTTTGTTCGCCGACCAAATAAACGTTATTTTTTGCGTCCATGAACGAATGGGTTTTTTTGCGCAACGTTAAACTGCTTCTACAACGATTTCATTACATATTATTATTCTATACACATTGTATTTTGTCTATGAAAAAAACAGCATAAAGTATTTTTTCTCTTGAACTTACAATTCTTTAAGCCTTTTTCTATAATTAAACTCAATATCCAGGGTTCTAATTTCAAAAACGAGAGTTCCTGGGTTCGCTTGCCGTTTGAACTCAGTACCTACCTACTTTTAGGTAAATGTGTTTTTCAATACGATTAATTCTTACCCACGGGCGGCATTATTTATTTTCTGAGACTGGAAAAAGTTAACCAAGAAACAGTTTTCTATATGAGTACAAGAATATTCATTGTCAAAATATTATTATTGATGCTTGGTTACTTATATTACCTACTGCTATTTTAACAAGAAATTTATTTTCTGATTATTCATCTGTCAAGTTATGCGGTTCACTAGTCACGAAATTGCACATCAGCTGAGGTAAGTATTATGAGTGTAATAGTCTTATCCATGAAGATCAGCATGGTTTTTTTGAGCGGAAGGTCAATACTGACCAACTTAATTCTTCATAGGGACAAAATTTCGGGGGCCCTTTGCTAAGGTAAAACAAAAATGGATTCTGTATATATCTACTTTTCAATAGTCATTTTATTGTAGAGTACTATGGTTCCAAATGGAATTTGCTAATGGTACTTTGGTTTCAAATGGTAGCATTTGCTAATGGTACTTTGGTTTTAAATGGTAGCATAAGCAATGGGTATTTGGACAGCACGCAGCACCATAGAGAACAAGATTTAAAATCGTGCAAAATTATTTTATGCGTGTTTTTGCTCTTGGTATTTTTTTTTGTGGAAATTATTCAATTGGGCACCGTTGTCACTTAACTCAATAACTCGACTTGTCTCATAATGTTCTCGTTGATTACATTTGACGATTATGAGTAGGTACCTAAATGAAAGTATCTTGGTATCACTAGAAGAAAAAATTGCTCAAATTTCAAATTCAATGCTCAATCAAACTCTCCTTTCACGAATGACAATAATATGACATTCAGGCGGTCTGTAATGCCATTCAGTTAAATATAACCGTAATCAAACTAACTAACTGATGTTTGTTAAGATAGGGCCTAAAATACGCACATCTAAAGCAGGAATCATTATCAGCTACACTATCAATAATCATTAACATGCAAAACAAAGTTTTTAATTAATTACCTACATTTATTCGAAATAGTTTCATTCTGAAACACAAAGCCTGCATACTTAATATATTGCGACCAAGTAGTTTTTAGAATTCAGACTCAAAATTATTTATTGTGCTGAATTTCAAAGTTGTCTCGATTAAATATTTATACAGAGTTACTCTGCCAAGCACAGCGATGCTTCAAGAGACGAGTTTTTTTTTTCCTATAAATTGCTCGCATCTCAAATAAATTTATATTTTGATTTGTTCCAGTCTTTTAACTACTAACCCAATCCTTGTTTTTACTCATCAAACTTGTTTTAATAAGTGACAAAATTTGTTTGTTGTGCAAGTACTTAAACAAAGAAACAAAGTAGTTTTACCTAAGAAATCAGTCGCCTTGAGATAACTGAAGGGCTTGCAATTTATTCTTCTTCATAAATGAAACTAAAATTTACTTAATTGAATTGCCGGTGTAAATTTTTTGCAACTTTTGCTTATTTTTCATCGCTGCTTTTCTCATCACTAGTCAAAATAACTTCTCCGAGGAGATCTATTTCTTAAGGTGTTTGTTTTTCCCCTTTCTCTTATTTCATGAATTTCTTCTCCTCAAAACCAATTATTTGCTGATCATAGGTATGCTGCAGCTAATGAATCTCTATTCACTATTCCATTGTCGATTCCTTTCAGTGTTTTATTGATTCCTTCGCCGTATCTCATTTTTTATTGAAATTTCGTATGTCAAGGTACTCGTATATGGAGACGACATCGTTGTGTTAGTTATTCTCATACAGACAATTTATCAAAAACACAATATTATTATCTGCTTCGGGTAAAAGTTCCAAATTAACAAATTTAATATGTGAAACACGTTCTTCGGTTGGAAAAGAAGTCATACATACTTCATGAATATTTCAAATACAGCAAATGAATACTAACCCCCGTTCATTATTACTTAAGTTTATTTATGTTAATTCGGAATATTTATTTAACATTAATATACACAAGTACGTACCTACAATATTGATACAATACGAATATGATTACTTTCAAAATATTTCACAGCTCAATTCGAAACGATATACCTACTATTATTGGGTAGTCTCGGCACTGACATCTGAACACAAAGTTCCGGGTTTCCCTGTCGGTCCGGGGATTCCCTGTCGGATCAGAAATTTTCCGAGAGTTCTTAAAGACTGGCGTCCTGTCTCATCAGTGAACCGGTCAGTTAAGTATTATGCTGCACCGGTTGTTATGAGTTGCGTGTTAGAATAATAAAATTTATCCCATCAGGCTAAAGTCTTAAAGATCTTTAGTTCCCAACCAGTTGCAATCAATGGAATCCAAATGAAACAATACATCCATTACATTTTGAGTTTTTCTGAACTCATTTTTTGAAAAAAGACCCAAAAAGTGTAGAGTGACCCCACTAAGAGCCTGAAAGTGACCACGGACTGTAAAATAAAAACATATATGTAATTAATTACTATTTCGAACTTTCCATATGAAATTTACGTAAATCACTTAATTAATAATGACATTATTTCTCTACAATGGCGAAAATATTTTAGAATTTTTTTTTGCAAATAGAGTAATTTAAATGAAGCAATTTGTTATTCCACCATGAATGCACGTTTCTATGTCTGCACAACTCTCTTAGAATCGTGAAAAAACACGTCTAGATTAGGTAGGTACCTGAATAAGGAACTTGAAATGCGGAACATAAAAGGACTGTAAATGTATAACTACGTTGTTTCTGTCACTAATAATTGCAGACAAAGTTGTGGGTGAACACTTTGGGACAGTAGTACAGTGATAGTGGGCAAACATAATTAATAATTTTCAATGTGTGACTACGTTGAGAAGTGATTATTAGTGACAGAAACAACATAGTTATACATTTATTTTTCTAAAAATGGATAACTGTCACAAAGTAAGCCCAAAGACAATTGAAAAAATTTAAAAAATAAAAGGACTGGTTTAGATAG
The DNA here is from genome assembly GCA_963576905.1 of Mystacides longicornis. NCBI lineage: Eukaryota > Metazoa > Arthropoda > Insecta > Trichoptera > Leptoceridae > Mystacides > Mystacides longicornis. Next base: position 21,757,986 of record OY756428.1, read on the forward strand.
AGCGAATGGCAGAATAAGAGTGGTCAATTTTGCTGCTAACCAACGCTTATAAAAAATTATGCAATAAAAAATTGTTTAAGACTACCATGTCACAAGATTACTAAAAGCTACGAAGTCTTAGTACCAACTCAACTGTTGCTTTATTCATTTAAACAAAACAACTAAAAATATAATTATTGCTCACTCACTTAAGATAATAATATCGAACTAAAATATTCCATTCATCTCCTTCAATATCTCCCACACTCTTAATAATAATTATTAAACACGTAAGTAATTACTACAATAATTACGAAGTTGGTTGTAAATCACAGGACTTAGGAGCCGTTATATTGGATTAGTCAGATGCGTTCATGCCGAAAATTCCCTAAAGTTCTCCTTAATTAACTACACACCCGAATATGTACCTTTGTGATTTGAAAATTATTAATTATGTTTGCCCACTATCACTGTACTACTGTCCCAAAGTGTTCAACCACAACTTTGTCTGCAAAGAACATGTTCACATTATTTGCTTTGAATATCATTAAGTTTATTATATCGCTAACAACATAATATATTATCCAAAAGGGCAGATGTAATTTTTGTTTCAAACTCATACTCTTTTTAATTTAAGACTTGTGTCCTGTAGTTCAAGATGTGGGGTTGACTCCAAGCTGTTCCTCTTCCTCTTTGGTGCAATGCCATTGGAGGGAGTATGGATGAGCCCATTTTGCCCACTCACCATGTCTTCGACCTGCCATATTTCTGTTGCCCCCGTGTTTTTCATTATGTCTCTTAGGTTTTATATCTTTCTCTTCCGGCAGTAAATAAATAATGAAAGGTCGAAAGAGACAGTGTGTGGTGTATGTTTAGTGTCATTAAGCATAGTTTAGATATCACAATAAACAAGACGCCTACTGAAATGAAATTCATGTACTAAGTAAAAAGGTTAAATTCAAAATCTTTTACAATATTATGCGTGTAACGCCTAATTAATGTTAATTGAAGATATGTAAACTTGGTGACCTGTTCAACAAAGACACCTTTCAAAAATACGGGTCCTAAAAAAACATAATTCTCACATTATAATTTTGACTTGTTCGATCAGGAGCTTATAGAAATTATTGCCAGTCCTCCTCAGCCTCAACTTCTATGACCATTGACCATAATATCTTCTGCATTACAGACAATATTATTTATGGCCAGCTCTCCCACCAAATATGCTTTTTCAAATGTTTTTTTCTCATCCACAAGCTTGTCCATTCGATTCAATAAAATTAATCAGAATTCTGTTTAAGATCTTCTTCTTGACAGGTTGAGGTGCAACACAGAATAAAAGAAAACATTTTTTATTCAAAACTAGCTTTCCCGATTGTTGACCTGTGGACCCTAACCTAACCAGAGGCGGCCCGTTCATATGTGCATAATGTGCACTGCGCCTCCAGAAACAAAAATAAACTAATAAAATAATAACATTAAAATATGTATTTCTAAAACGTCCATATGTCATTCGTAATCAAAGCTCAGGCAGGAACAACGCGAGAATATAATAATATGCCCACAATTTTGTTGATTTTGTATGAAAATTATCTAAAACACCCGAAAGGGTGCAGGTGCAGTAGACAATAATTTTGTTATTAGTTTTTTCATAGATGACGTCGTAGGACATCCATTCCATACTAACTACTTATTAAAGTGTTAATTATATTTCATTAAAAGTTATTAAAAGTTGAAAAATGGAAAAGATATAATATAAAATATAAATTGATTATATTTTATATTAAAACTTTCCCATTTTTCAACTTTTTATCAGTTATTCTGTTATCCCATGCGGATAAAAATTCAATAAATCAAACATCGAAAGAATCTGTTCAGCCGATCTCGAGTTATAAGTGTTCGCACTAGCCCGACTTTCATTTATATTGTAGATGAAACCATTTAAAGAAAGGTTGATGAAAAATATAAAAAATGTAACATTGCTTTTCTTTTTTTTTCAGATGGTGCTTCAAGTATCTTGGGTGCGACATCGAGACATTCACCTGCTAACTGTGGGCCGGTACACCTACACCACGGACCAACGTTTCAGAGCCATTCACAACCCACACTCCGAAGACTGGACTCTGCAGGTGAAACTTTAACCATTTATTTGAGTAGTTCTCCGTAATAATAAAGTCTATTGTTACCTTCTGGAGATTAATTCCAAGCGTAGGTGAACTATGAACATTTTCAATACTGTTATTACACAAATGGACCACCCTTGTAGCAGTACAACGTAATAACTATTTATTTACGGTGAATTTAACAGCTATTATAATTATTAACAAAGCAAGATGCTTTCGAGCATATCTTGCTGTGATTGATTTGAATTGTTGCGCAAGTAATAATTGTTAAGCTAACAATGAACAAAACTTGGCTTTGCACCACAGTAATAGACAAGAAAAAAGAAAGCACTCTTTTCTTTATATTCATCGGTGATTTAAAGAAAACAGTATATAAAAATAGCTTTACAAAAAATAGGCAAAAATCATCAGCTCAGGTCTGCTCACTGCAAGACATAAACCGCTGTCTTTCTCCACTAATGAGTGGAAACATTACAGGACGTTTCTTTGCGATTTCCATTCACTAGGGTCTAAGGAACCTCTTTAAATCTTCCATACATCTGTTAGGTGGTCGTCCCTGTTGATATTATCGGCCCTTGTTCTCCACTCTAGAAGTTTCCTCGTCCATTTGTTCTACATTCTTGCAATGTGCCCCGCTCATCGCCACATCTGCACAGCTATCGTCTCAACGGCATACGTAAATTTATTCTGGCTGCGTATCCAGTCACTTCTCTTCCTGTCTTGCAGTGCCCAACATTATCTTTCAATTTTTCTTTGAGCAATTCGGTTATAGTTTACGTGCCATATGACAGTGTACCTTGATACACAGCAAGATACACTGCTCAAACGCTTTTGTCATCAATGTGTTTGCAATAGAGTTCCAAAAAGTAGGGCTATACTTCAAATCTCCGTGAGGATTTAAACAAACTCAAAAATAATCTTATCTTTTGGATATTCATGAAGTGAAACTTCATTTGATGAGTAAAGACAGTTGCATTTTTACAACATTTTTTTTTTACCCATCACGCCGTGTCCCGTAAGGGGTAGGCAGGGAGAACGGACCTCCACTCTATTCAACCAAGCACATCTCTTTCGCTTCTTCCATCGACATAACACTTCTCATACATTCTCTCCTATTTCTCTTACTTTTTACCTGGCCTTCCTTGAGGACGGAATCGATGTGTTCGATCCACGTCATTCTCGGACGGCCACGCTTTCTTACACCTTTCTTTCAGCCTTGTGATTTTCTTCGTCATTCTGATTGCATTCATTCTTTCCAAATACCCAAACTATCTCAACTATTGACTTTCATCTTTGTCACAACACTCACTTCCATAGGTATCCCATTTCTTCCTAATATTTTTATTCCTTTCCATATCCCATAAAGTTTTTCCACATATTCTTCGTAGATATTTCATCTCTAGTGCATTTATACTACATTCTTCGTTTTTCGTCCATGTCCACATTTTACAACCATACATCATCGATGGTAACAGGATTGCATTATGCACTAGTTTCTTTTTCATATACGAGTAAGTATAGATAAATCTCTTTAAGATAAAAAGTTGAAAAATAATTAATATTAATACGTTTACGAAATTAATATTAATCTTTTAATTTTATCAACAGAACATTGAATAACACAAACAAAAAAATCAAGAAACAAATACATATTATAATACCCAATGCTCCAATAACAGGTATCTCCCGCACGGCTATTGTGCATAGCTTAGTAGGTATAATCAGCGTCTCTTCAATTATAAGGCTAAAGGGAAAGATGTTAGAAAGAGAATGACGTATCTTTATCGAACTATTGATTCTTTAAGAAAGACTAGATCAGAATTAGAAGAAATAAGAGAGGTTGTATAAGAAAAAGTACCTACGTCAATAAAAGGTGCTAAGGAAATGTGTGTGGATAGAAAATAGTAGACGTCCCTTTTCTTTGCCTAATATTTGATAGCTTCATACCTTGATTTCATTTGAATGTTGTTTTATACTGATTCAATTAGCATTTATGCTATGCAAAGTTAAATTACTTATTTTTGTAGGTACTTTAAGAAAGCTCTTTGTGTTTGAATTCGTCTTTTGTCAAAACCACAAATGCATTCAGCGGAGATGAGTTTTATACAAAAAAAGCGAAAGTCCTTTCAGAAAAATGAAATGGCGAAGAAAGGGAAATGTGGAATTTCTAAGAGTCATTCATTTAGTTCGCTGAAGCGTCCTTGTCAGAAAGAAATGCAACTTATTCTTGGTAAAAAGTGGAGTTGAAATTCAGCATATTATTATACGTTTCTATTCTTTATAGTTGAGATGTCAACTATAAAGATGTGCGCATCCAACGTGCACTCGTATCTTCCGCAGTAATATCTAGAGCAAGGGTGGCCCAATCCGCGGCCCGAAGGCTACATTTGGTCCGCCAATCTCCACTAGTGTCATGCGTAACATAGGTAATAATATGGACAAATTTTTTCGTTTCCCTACTTAAACTTGGAGTTTTAAAGTCAATTTGTTGTCTTTTTGATATTTGGAAAAACCTTACACGAGTCGAATGAAGCATGCTTAATCTCAAATGATAACGCGAATTACTTGCATGAATAATGAACATTATTAGGAAAAGGTTTGCGTGAGCAACGTACAGTAGATATCGACCTTGGTGAAGTTAGTTCTATGATTTATTTTCTTTGTAATTTTTTTTTTCACAATACAATATCCTGTTTATTAATATAGATGAAATTTTTGGTCTACTAAACTCCTTGGAAGTCTAACTAAAATTAATTAATAGATTTTATTTTTTTGTATTGGCACCTGACCAAAGCCCAGGCTCAAAAAATCTCTGCATTTGAAATAAAGTGCCTCAGGAGAATTTTGGGTATAAGATGGTACCATCGCATCCCGAACGACGCTATACGTCGGCGCACCCAGCGTGAGCCCATCACTTCTACCATTATGTGGAGGAGATGGACTTGGCTGGGACATGTGTTAAGGATGCTGAATGACAGTTAGCCGAGGAGAGCGCTGTTCTTCCTCCCATCGGGGTCCCGAAGACGAGGAAGACCCTCTCACACTGTCTTCCGCTCCTTCGAAGCAGAGCTGAGGGATCTAGACATGGTGTGGGAGGAGATCATAAACATTGCGCAAGATCGAGAGCTATTGTTGCCTCCCTATGCTCCTGAGTGGGGTGTATAAGGGAGAATTGATTGATTTTTTTTTGTATGGTGTAATAAATAATACCTGCCTATATTAGATTCCAATTTTTGTGATATCTTTTTAAAAAAAACCACTAAAATACTTATTGTTTATTTTGAACTATAAAAAACATATTAGGTAATCTTATTTCTAAAATACGGCCCGGCTACTTAAAATGTTGACCACCCACGATCTTGATGCACCCTCACCTGGTTTAGCCCAGGCATCTCTCCTATTTACAGTTTACTCGACACAAAATGGGCACGCACAGCCTGCATTGTGTGCTGACGTGACGTGAATTTTTGCTCAACACTGCACTGTATTATAAAATAAATAACGTGACAATTTTTTTATTTCAAAAATACACTAGGAAATATTTTCCGTGAATAAATTCCGTACAAAGCAATACCTACAATTAACCCGGTGATCGATTGGCTGGGTAGATCGTAGACCGATTTTAGCATAAAAATGACGTTTTTTTTTTGTTTTTAATGATTGAGTTCCAAAACTAGAGTATTGGGTATAGATGCCGTAAAGGCAATTTACTCTCAGTTTACTTCTCAGTATTAAATAATGGTATTTTTTATTTACATTTTAATCTTTAATAAGTCCCCTCTAAATGATTTTTTGTAAAACACTACAATTTTGTTCGAAGGTACACTCGCGGGCTTACCTTCGAACACCTTGATGTGTACCTTCGAACACCTTGATGTGTACCTTCGAACACCTTGATGTGTACCTTCGAACAAAAGGTAACTTAAGGCAAAAATTGAAACAAAATAATTTATCATCAAAAAATGCGCTATTCATTTATTCAGGAAAATACAAAAACGTTACATAAAATAAAAATTTATATACAAACATTCATTTATTCTCCATTTGAACACCGCTTAGGGGCATAGGGAGCCAACAAGAGCTCTCCATTGCGCTCGAACAATGTTCATGTCATGCAGAATGTTTCTCCAGCTGCCTGCACACTCCTCCACCCCCCCCCCCCCTGATGGGATGCAGGTGTCCAAGGTTTATTTCTTGTTTTTTTCTGACTTTAGGGACATAAGGTGGTCAACTTCATGATCCCGATTTGATTTCTCGAGAACAGTTAAGATCTTGAGATTTTTTTTTATATAATATAAAGAATCTGTGCTCACTCAGCACCAGAATTCGGAGCCACGACTTCAAGGACGCTGAACGTACGAAAGCAGCTGACTGATACCACTGGACTATCAAGCACCTCAAATGAAAATTGTTTTGCATATTTTCTTCAGGTGAAAATGATTCAACATTACTTTGTGGCTCGGCCTACTTAGGTCAGGAAACCTTTTCCAGTAGCTCAACTCAACCAATCTCTCCCGGCCCTTTGTCCAGTATCCACGGTTGTAATAAATTTTTTTCAATGCACCAAGAAATCATACACCAAGACTCTTAACATGTTATTGTTAGGCTGTTGTGTAAATACTGAGATTTTTTAATGTATTCGTAGAGCGAATTTCTCTTCCTCATGATTAACAACATTGTAAGGGGGTATCATATGACATTCCTATTCATTTTTAAATAATTTTAAATATTTAAGCACCGGTTTATTTATTTATTTTTATTTATTTATTTATTTCAACACACGGCGTAAAGCCATTTACATGTTAATACAGTTTGGTATACAAATTTTTAACAACAACAGAAATCTGGACAGATCAAAGTGGGTGGTACACATTATAATGATAATCAGGAGTATAAAATCGCATCGCCAGTCATTTTGGACCAATGCGATTCTATATCCATCGTCAATTTGGATTAGATTTGTAACACATAAAAAATAATAACGATATAATCAACAACAAATACACAGTCTCCAGTTTTAATTATCACAATTTAACAAATTAAATAAATAGAAAGTCAATGTGGTGAAGTTTTAGTCAGATCAAGTCAGAAATAAAATGAGAACAGTCAGAGTTAAATTTATAATGATGAGTCAGAGGGAATATGGTAAGATGATTTTTATACAATTAAATAAAATTTGTTCATTTTAAGTGATTTCACAAAAAAAAAGAAATAATAAAAAAATATAATACCAAATAAATTCAAGCATGTGTCAATAAAAACAAATGGGATAAAGAGCGTTGAAGCGGGTCATCGATTTGCCCATTGTCAATTATACAATGAGTGAAAGAAGATAATTATGTCAGATTTGAATTTGAGGAAACTGTCGGCAACGATGTCCGCACAACCATCCACCAGATTTCCAAGTCTATGAATACGGATCATAGGAGAATGGAACATATAATTATTACTAGTTGTCTGCTCCCGAAACAGAGACGTCTGTCGAGTAGATCTAGCTGGGATGCGGAAATGAATAAGTGCGAGAAGTTCCGGGGAGTTTATGACACCATTGATCAGCTTATGAAGGATACAGAGGTCTGATATGTCTCTGCGATTTCGCAGGCTGAGCAATCCAAGTTCATTCATAAGGGCAGAATAATCTATTTTATCTAATAGGATGCCTTTTCTGAAGTTGACCAGCCTCAAGAACTTCCTCTGCACTCTCTCCAAACTATTTACATGAATGGTGTAGTTCGGAGACCACACCACAGAGTTGTATTCAAGCAGTGGCCTAACTAGGGAAACAAATAAAAGCTTGTAGGACTGAATCAGTTGCAAGTCAGCTGACAGTCTGAATACAAATCCCAAAATTCTCATCGCTTTGCCAACAGTTTCCTCTATATGTGCATTAAAAGTCAGATTTTCAGAGAAGATGATACCGAGGTCTTTTATTTTGGTTACACACTCAAGTATGACATTGTCAATAGAGTAATTAAAAATAAGAGGAGATTTCGTTCTATGGAATCTGATGACCTGACACTTCGAAATATTGAGATAAAGTCTGTTTTCTATACACCAGTTACTTAGGTTATTTAAATTATCCTGGATAATGGTATAGTCCTCTATGTTATGTACGGCTTTAAACAGTTTCAAATCATCTGCAAAGAGTAAGACTTCTATGTCTCTGAAAATCGTGACTATGTCATTTACAAATATATTGAATAGTATTGGTCCCAAGTGCGATCCCTGCGGTACCCCGCTATATGCATTAATGGGGTCAGAAGTGCAGTCCCCAATTCTCACTATCAGTGTTCTTTCTTTCAGGTAACTTTCCAACCATCGGTGAAAGGCTCCGTCGACTCCATAAGCACGTAACTTCACTAGTAGCCTGTCATGTGACACCTTGTCGAATGCTTTTGAAAAGTCCGTGTAGATGGAGTCGACCTGACCTCGCTTCGACAGGGTATTCATGATATATTGTTGATAAGTCAGCAAGTTTGTAAGTGTGGACTTATTTTGGACAAAACCATGTTGTTGACTGGAAATCATTCTGTTAATACCTGGGCTAATCTTCTTGACTATAATAGATTCGAACAGTTTGGGGACTGCCGATAGCATGCATATAGGTCTGTAATTTGGAATATGACATTTATCACCCTTTTTAAAAATTGGAGTTATAAATCCGGTTTTCCAGGTTTTAGGAAAATTACCGGATGACAATGAGCGGTTGAAAATTATTTGAAGGTGATATGACATAATGTCAATGCAATTTTTTAAGAATATATTAGGTATACCGTCTGGACCAGCAGATTTAGATATATCTAGAGCAAGGATCGCACTCTTGACGTCGTCAATGGAGATTTCTATGTTGGGCAAGTCGATAACCACTTCCGAGGAAAAATCGGGGTTAACCTGTATAGATGGAGAGTCGTAAACACTCCTAAAGAATGAGGCAAAAAGATTAACTGCCTCTTGCGGCGATCTCGAGTATTGATTGTTATAGTTAAGGTGTGTAGGTATCTCCACCCGATCTTTCCTCATACCATTCACAAACCTCCACAGATCCTGACTATCCTTTGGAATACATTTCTCTAAAGAATCAATATGTTGCTTATAGCATCTTTTTGACAAGGAGGAACATTCACTGCGAAGACTCGAGAAATAGTTATAATCATGAATATTCAATGTTTCTTTATATGTTTTATGGGCTATTTTCTTTTTAATGACTAGTTCTTTAAGGTCAGTGCTAAACCATTTAGGAAAACAAGAGGGCTTTATGCGCTTTTTAGGTATATATTTATCGATGCAAATATATAGTTTTTCATAATACATATCAACTAAGGCATTTAAATCGATTTGGTGATTCAAGAAAGAGAAATCGATGCTGTTAAAAAAAGTATTTATAGTCGGATAATCAGCTCCGCGGAAGTCCCGCCTGGTAATGTAATCATTTTTTAAGTTGGACAGTTCTGACCTAGTTGTAATATCAAGAGGTGGATGGAAGGTATCTACTGGAAGTAATTCTGTTGGGGATCTACATACAACTGTCACTTCGGGATCGGAGGTGAAGACAAGATCAAGAGTTTTATTTTGATGATTAGTAACATTATTGATGCTTTTTCGTTATTTAAGTTGTTGACAATCTGTAGATTTAGATTACACTCCTCACTTTCATCCCCATAAATAGTTTCCCATTTACAGTCGGGTAGATTGAAATCACCTGTTAGTATAAGCTTTTTGTCTGTGTGCCTAGATCTGATAGATTCTATTTCCTCGTGGTAGTTTTTATACAAGGAAAAATCGGAACCAGGAGGTATATAAGTACATCCAAAAATTATTGACTCTAGTGGAAGCTTTACCATAACGTAAATTTGCTCTATATTTTTATGTTTGCTGGTCAATTTCTTACTAGGGAGAGATTTTTCTACAGCTATTAGAACTCCTCCACCTCTTAATTTATCACTAGTATGCTGATTTCTGTCAACTCTATATACATTGTAGTTTGAAAAACCAAGTTCAGAAGAATTTATGCACGAATCCAGCCATGTTTCAGTTAGGAGTATTAAATTATATCCGAAAGATGGTATGGACTGGCGAAGCTCGGAAAGTTTCGTTTTCAACCCTCTGATGTTCTGGTAGTAGCAATTGAGTTTTTTGATAGACTGGGTTTTATGATTTTAGGAACTCCCTTTATGTATTTGATTGTAAGATTTTTTTCTCCGTTTTGAGTCCGTGTGTTGAGTTCCTCTTTCAGTGTCATATAGTGGTTTCGTTGGATAACTGTTTGGTCACGATATATTGTACAGTTTGGAGGCAACTTACATCTATTCTTAAATATTTCGCTCGCTTGGTTGGAGTGGTTCAAAATAGCTTTGATTGGACGTGGTTTGGTGTTAATTGTTTTACCTAACCTAAAACATTTCAAGTCTCCATGCACTACGGTTCGATCAGCCTCTTTCAATATGTTGTAGACCCTCGATTTATCGTCTCTCAAAATTTCGTCTCTATTTTCGAGTAGACTTTCTGGTACATTGCAAATTATGATGTTATTCTTTCTTTTAATCCTGTCCTCCATTTCGTATGCTAGTGAATCCATCTGCGAAATACTGCGGCAAGGGCCCTTGGATTCTAGATTTATTACTCTTTCCTCAAGGTTGCAAATTTTTTCTTTCAGAATTTTATTTTCGGATACAAGTTCGTCGATTACACTAAGTTTTGCAGTAATTTCATTCATTTTAGTTATTAGGTCTTGATTTTGTGTTTCTATCTGATACTTGACATCTTTTACACTATTATTTAAATTTAATAAATATTCTTTCAAGGAGCTGTCGATGTTTTCAATTTCTTTAATATGCGTACTACGAGTGACTTTGTTATGTTTTGATGTGTCGTCACTGGAAGGCGTAGATGTTCTACGTGATGAATTCGTGTTGTGACTTTGTCCTTGTACGATAGATGTACTCTGTTTAGAATTTTTATCGTTAGATGGTGTGGTTGAAGTCTTAGAACTCCGTCCTCTGGTTTGCATCTTGGGTCCTCTGTCCATTTATGAAGTAAATATTGAAATAAAAAAAACTTTTTTTTTTTTTTTTGAAGTGCGCTGGGTGGGATTCGAACTCACGTCGCTCTTTTCAGCGGTGTACTGGCGTCTTAACCAACTGGACTACGACAGAACACGGCGTGAGTGTAGTAGAAACCGTATTTATATTGAAATGTTTTGTAGTTTATTATTTTCTACCCACTTGATGTCGTTTTTTTTTATATGATGGTGCATAGAGAAGGTACTTGTACTAGTGCATAACGATTTTGAAAATATCCAAGAAATCGTACCTTTTATGAAGTTCTGTGTTGAATATGTATTGCAGAAAGACGCGCACTATTTTATTTGTTAGTTTGTGTCACTTTTTAATGAATTTTAGTGTGTATCACTATGAAAAAACATTTAATTTTACGGAGCGATAAAAAATACGTCTGTCAAAATTTTTTGTTGTTGTTGTTGATGACCTTAAGTTTAGACCTTAAGTTGAATTTTCTGTGACTTTCCTGACTGGCATGCCCTTTCAACATTCTTCAACAGCCTGCTTAATATTTTCGATACAAGTTTGAGGTCTTTTTTCGCTAGTTTTTTTTCTTGGCATTGGAAAAGTCAAAACAATAGTTAAATGAAGTTTTATATGCTATGAGTGTACCTTCAAACAGTTTGTTCGAAGTTACACTCAAAATAATGTTCGAAGGTACACTCAGAGCATAGAAATAATGAAATGTCAAAAATAAATAATTTGAGGTCATATTAACCAAAAATAATATCAAATAACAAGCAAGATAAATTATTCTTTTCCTAAAAAAATCCAATCCAATCCAAACTCCCTTTAAACCCCACTTAGGGGCATAGGGAGGCAACAAGAGCTCTCCATTGCGCAACGTTAATGACCTCCTCCCACACCATGTCCAGATTCCTCAGCTCTGCTTCGAAGGAGCGGAACACAGTATGAGAGGGTCTTCCTCGTCTCCGGGACCCTGATGGGAGGAAGAACAGCGCTCTCCTCGGCCAACTGTCATTCGGCATCCTTAACACATGTCCCAGCCAAGTCCATCTCCTCCACATAATAGTAGAGGTGATGGGCTCACGCTGGGTGCGCCGGCGTATAGCGTCGTTCGTGATGCGGTGGTACCATCTTATACCCAAAATTCTCCTGAGGCACTTCGTTCCGAATGCAGATACTTTTTGTGCCTGGGCCAGAGTCAGGTGCCAGGACTCACATCCATACAGGAGAATGGGCAACACACACGCATCAAACAGTTTACATTTCGTCTCGACACTAAACGCCGACGCCTTCCATATCCAAAAAAAAATCTTATAAAAATTGATAAAATATTTACTTTTGGTATAAAGAAACTTTGAAAATAGATGTGATCCGCGCGCTATCAGTTGAACATACCAAATTACACTGAGTGTTACCAAAGTCGAAAAATGTACGTAAATTCAATAGTTTTGTATTTTTTTAACATCACTAAGTAAGATATTTTGAAACTACTGTTCGAAGGTACAAGCGTTCGATGGTACACTTCTTGCCCCTACCTATTAGAATCTTATTGTATAAATCTATGTATTGTCAATTTCAGTTTGGTGGTTTTCTTCACGTGACTGTCTTTATCCTGGATATTAATTAATCCGAATTCCACTAAACGGAAATCATATGGTTTGGTGATGCCAGAGAACTTATACATAATTGTTCTGGGAGTTTGGAACGAATACCTTACATAATACAATTACACAGACACCTCTCTACATTAGGTATTCCATTTCTGAGTATTTGCTCTGAGTAATGTTTTACTAGCCACTGATCTATGTACAACTCTATTCAACCCACCTACATTGTGTACTATTGAATTTGACATCCAAACACAAGAAAGCTTGCATGAACCTAAATACAAATTAATTTGAAACGACATCAATACAAATGATATCATGTTTACGATGCAAATTTTGTACGTACAAGTTTATGCTGATGATTAATAATTATTTGGTATGTTTAGTCTATCTCAGAATTGATCACTACTTCTAATTAATAGATAATAATATATGTTTATAAAACACTTCCATCTCAATTAAACCCCATTTAAGATACACAATTCAAATTTCTTGTGTTTTTTCTCAAGCACACTAAGGACAGTAATTCAAATTGATTACATCACTTTAGCCATTCACTCGTTAACACACTCATTAATAAAATTACATAAATTATGATGCGTTTGAAATAAATATGAGAGTTGTACTTTCACATAACTTAATCGAATCATGAGTGCATTCGTCTAATTTGACAATTTGTTGTTTTTTTCCGTGCGCTTTGGAGGGTTAAATTTTGTATGGATCTGTTCACATCTTTCTGGAAGCGATACGATTTTTTTTGAAGAGTTTGTTGTTCTCAAAACACCCAGTGGGAATAGAGATGACAACATTCAAATTGTAACTGGACAATTAATTTCAGAAGACCCTTACGCTTGAATCGAGTAAATGTTGGAAAAGTGTAACTTTGTGCTGCAAAATTTGTAATGAACTTTCATTCCGTGAATAATTTACCCTTAAAAATAATTCAATCTCATAAATTTGTAATTAAAAAGGGTTATATAAAGTTGCGTTACTTTTTTCTTCTGCATTCTTAAGGTGAGTTACCTTTCTATATCTATAGATCGCAGAAAGGTAACCCCACTTCTTGAATAGTGACCACAAATTAGAAGAAGTATTATATTTATATGTAAATAACTCCTCGTGTAAACTTAATTGATCTTTGTTTTTCTTTTTTATTTCCAGATCAAGTACCCTCAGCACAGGGATTCCGGGATATATGAGTGCCAGATATCTACTACTCCTCACATGAGCCATTTTGTTCATTTGAACGTTGTTGGTAAGTAATTTGATGCAAATATACTTACTGTTTGAACAACAAAATGATTAACCTTCATCCTTATTCCGTACACTCTCAATCTCAAAACTTTAAGACAAGTAAGTACCTAAGTGTGTTCTTTCCACAGTGCCTACCTTATCCTTACGCGGCATAATCTTTACTTATGTAGCAAAAGATGTCATTTTTTTAATAGCATTAAACGAAACCTCTCATATTTTTCAGTGTTCAGGTAAAATGTAAGGGTACTCCTGACATCAGAACAATAACTTCCTCTTTCCCTTTTCTCCTTTTATGTCCCTTATTTCTGTCCCTCGCCCTTGGCCTACATCCCTTTAACCCAACTGAGCCAACATTCACTATAACCAACATCTTTCTCTTGTTTTTCTTCACTTCTCGTCTAAAATGTTCGAAATCAGTAGAAAAAACTGCATGTTTTACTATTTCTAATTAGTAAACATGCAATATTAATATTGTTCACGTTCATCTTCATCATAATGTGTAAATACTAATCAATGTTAAAATATATATATTTTATAAGATATTATTTAGTATTTGTTAATATAAATCTGAACCGCTCCAAAAGACTTGGTATCATCAGAATAGGTTATTTCAACCGCCCGCCTACTGCCCGAAATCCCGAAACTTTTACAAAAGGATTAAATGAACTAATTCTGTAAACTGCTTTCATAAAGAGTAAACAAACTTTTCTCTATACGTCGGCTCAATGCCGGGCTGTATTATACAAAAGCTTAAAAACTTATTGAAGAACCTACGATATTCTGTAAGCCGTGATTTTGGACAAACAATTATTATGTGTACCTGCTCCGTCTAGATTCTTTTGTTACCAAGGAAGGATTCAGCTTTTAATAAAAATTTCCTCCAAACTACACGCGTTACCAGATATAAAACCTTTGCTATTTATATTATGTGTTCAGATAATGCCAGCCATACATGGTCAAGGCTGTTCATCAAACCTGCTTGACGCGGTGTTCAATTTGCAGTACGTCATTGAAACACACATCAAGCTTTCATGATGGCGCATCAGTCAGAACCATGGAGGTACCTCTGACGGACGATAACACGTTATCCATTCTAGGCGTATTGCTTGCGATAAAGAAAACAAAAAGGATAGATATTTCATGGCAAACTGGTTATTGAAACCAAAAAAAATTCTGGCAGTCTTTACCAAGTTTGACCATGTGTCAGAGATATATGTAGGAGTTTACTCTTTCAATAACCTCGTTTTCTAATAGGCAAACAACCAAGGTGTTGCTACGCTGCTATGGTGCAAAGGAATATCTTGTTATCATTACTGGTCTAGGCTGTTCTGAGGTGCTCATATAATTTTTTTAAGGAGTAATTCATTTTAGTCCTACAGAACGCGAAACATTGTTGAGATCTTGAAGCATTGATTCCAGTTCTTGTTCACTTTTCGAAAAGAGAACGATATCGTCTGAAAATCTCAAATTTGTGAGAAATTGTCAATCTGTACTAACTCCCCGGATTGTCGTCGAGTTTTTTAAATCATAGAAACCTAGATAGGCCACAGCTGAGGTGGTCTGACGATATTAGGAGAGTGGCCAGCAATCAATGGCAAGAGACAGGGAATCTTGAAAGCCGACAAAGGAGGCCTATATCCAATACTCGACGAGTGAAGGCTAATTTATTTACTTCTCCACCCACAAGCCCATTCAGGCACTTGGGAGTGTCAGAAACAGTACACGAATGATTAAAATCTATAATATAAAAGAATGTCGGGCTAGTGCGAACACTTATAACTCGAGATCTGTTGACCAGATTCTTTCAATGTTTGATTTATTGGAGTCTTCTCCGCTCCGGATAACAGAATAACTATTAAAAAGTTGCAAAAATGCATAAGAAATAATATAAATATATAATGTGATTTGGGATTATGATAGTATATTATTTAAAACACAATTGAGTTTCTTCTGAAAAACAAAGTTAAAATATTTTTATTAAACTTGAAATAAAAATAAACAAAATGAGGTTCACAACCATTATAATGTATACACTTATCTTACCTGAAAAACAAAGAAACGACAATTGATGTTTATACTTTTATCACTAACTGAATTGATTTTATTTAATTTATTATTTACTATAACACAACGTGTTTTTATATCGTCGCCATGCATTAGCTGTCAAATATCTAAAATGCCATCTATTGAAATTTAAGTGAAACAAAACTAAGGAACGTACCTACATGGTACTTTCTTACATCTCCCCATCACAGGGTGAAAATTTTTACAATTTTCAGTCTTAATTTTCATTATTAAATGCTATTGGTATTAATTTGGTTATATGGTATAATCCATTTTCCTGTTTTCGTTTTCCAGTTTTTACTCTATATATCGAATCCGATATTTTTTCTATTATTTCATAAGGTCCAATTCTCAATTCATCTAATTTTTTTCTGTTTAACTTGTTGCCATTTTCTATATATACTAGATCTCCCGTTTTGAATTGGTAGTCCTTTCTATTCCTGTCAAATATTTTCTTGTTATAATTATGTGATTTTCTTGTTCTTTCAAGAGCTATTTCTTTATCTTTTATCCAATTTTCTTTATTATTTCTTATTTTCATATCTTCTGGTAAAATACTAGTATCTGTGCCATCTAATAAATATTTGGGCGTAAATCCAGTCACCGTATGCTCTGTTTCATTGTACTTTTCGATACATTCTCTAGCGATCGTTGTCCAAGCTCTTTTTTCTTCTTTCTCATTGATCTTACATCTCGTCTTATTAACTATAGTCTGATTCAGTCTCTCGTTCAGACCATTCGAGAATGGCGAATCAACAGCTGTAAAGATTAATTTAATGTCATTTTCTATTAGGAATTCTTTAAAATCTCTAGAGTTTATTCCAGGATATTGATCTGCAAGTATTATTCCAATTTTGTCCGTTTCCAATACTTTGTTAACCAACTTTTTGAAATCAGTTGCACTCTGGGTTTTTGAAGTTGAAATGAATGCATATCTTGTAAAATGGTCTACAAGCAGGTGGAGGTATTTCTTTGTTGATCTTTGTCCTCCAAAGCCTCCAATGGTGTCAATTGACATTATTTCGAATGGTTTTTTTGCTGGACCCAATTGTGACATAAGACCATATTTTCCTTGCCCTCTAGTTTTGTTCTTAATACATATTTCACAATTTTTACAAAAACAAAATATATTTGAAATCATATTTTTGGCTGTATAATAACTGCATATCCTATTCATCATTTGTTTTATTCCTATATGACACCACTCAGAGTGTATTTCTTTAATTAACTGTAAGCTGAACTCTTCAGATAAAATTATTTTTTCTTTATTTCTAATTTTTTTATAGAACACTCCATCTTTTTCTATTAATTTTTTTTTATTGTTCTGTAATAATTTATTTTGTTCTTGATCATGTTTTATATCATTTATTTGTATTAGATTGACTATTTGTAGCACTTCGTCCGTATTTTCGTTTGATTCTAAAACCGGATTTCTGCTTAAACTATCTGCTTCAGTGTTATTTTTTCCCGGAATATATTTAATTTTAAAATTATATTGTGACAAATAATAAGCTAACTCACCAAGTTCTTCATCTGTTCTAGCTTTTATATTCATGTTTTCTAATGGTTTATGATCCGTAAATACTGTAAATTCTCTTCCAATCAGCCAATGTTGCCAGTATTTTACTGCTTCTTTGATTGCCAGGCATTCCAAATAAATTGCTTTTTTTCGTTTTTGTGAATCATTCAATTTCTTAGAAAAATACGCTACTGGCTTTTCTTTACCATTATTTTGCAATTGTTTAAATACAGCGCCAATGCCTTCTATAGCTGCATCCGTGTAAATTATTATTGGTAGATCCTTATCAAATATTTCCAACACTGGCTGAGAACATAATAATTTTTTTACTTCTCTAAAAGATATTTCGCATTCTTCAGACCATAAAAATTTCTCATTTTTTCGTAATAGTTTATGTAACGGTTCTAATAGTATTGAGCTTTTTGGTATATAATCATGGTAGAAGTTTATTTTTCCTAGAAATTGCCTAATATTTTTTATATTCTTCGGTGTTGGAAAATTTTGTATTGAAATTAAATTATCTTTCAATGGTTTTACGGTATTATGTTCTATTATGTGTCCGAGGTATTTCACTGATTCTGCTGCAAATGTACATTTTTTAAACTTTAGTCTGAAACCTTCATATACAATTGCTTTTATTACTTTTTCTATATGTTCTATATGTGCGTTGAATGATTCTGAAAAAATTAAAATGTCATCTATGTAATTTTCCGAAAACTCTTTTAAATTGTGCTTTCTTAAGATATTGGATAAAATTCTCTGGAAAATAGCTGGTGATGTCTTCAATCCGAACGGTAGACACGTCCATTGGAAATGACCCTCTTGAGTAACAAATCCTGTTTTTTGTCTATCTTCAATGCGTAGTGGAATTGACCAAAAGGCGGAATTTATATCCAGCGTGGTGAAGTATTTACAGTTTCTTGTTTTTATTATTAGATCTTCTATTAATGGGAATGGTTGTGCTTGTGGTGTAACTATTTTGTTCAATTCGCGAAAATCTATACACAATCTTGATCTTTTGTTTTCATCTTTTTTGAATGCTAGAGTTACCGGTGCTGCAAATGGGCTGTAAGACTCTTCAATTAGTTTATTTTCCAGTAATTTTTCCACTTGATCTTCTATTTCTTTTCTATCCTCTATACTACATTTATACGGCCTCTTACTACAATATTTATCAACTATTAGGTCTATTCGAGCTTCGTAATCTGTAACAGTACCTACATCATATTTATTTTTAGCAAATACTGTATTATATTTTTCTACCAAATTTTCAATCTTGACTTTTTTTTCACTGTCTAAGTGATCCAAAATCATTCTAAATTCATCTTCATTCACATATTCGTTAAAATTTACCTTAACTTCTTCCAATTCATCATATTTGTTCAGTTTATTAAAATTGTTTTCTATTTGTAAATTTTCCTTTTGAAAAATTTGTAAATTTTCATCCTGAATTAGCATAAATTTCTTTATTATGTCTAGACCAATAATAAAGTCTTCAAAATCATCTCTTTCTACGATGTATACATCAATATATTTTTCTTTCTTAAAAATTTTTACTTTTATGGTTACTAAACCTTTTGTTTGTGTCACACCATTGACCGTTTTTAAAAATATTTTATTGACATCTTCTGTCTTTTGCTTTATCTTAACTAGTTTTGAATTTATGAGAGATACCTGTGATCCAGAGTCATATGTTCCATTTATCTCTAACTTATCTTCTAATAACATTTTTACTTTAATCAATGGTGTGCTTACTCGTTTTTTTTTTCTGTGTTCAGTTCGACTTCAATTAATGAATTGTGTCCAATTACTCTAGCTTCGTTCTCGCTTTTCTTTTTAAACCAACACGAGTCCTCTGTATGATACCTATTACCTTTGTTTAATTTTTCACATGTTTTACATGGTCTCTTCTCTTCAAATTTCCTTTTATTATCTTGTCTTTCCTCTCTTTTTTTTATAAAACTATTTTTAATCACAATATTTTCACATTTTCTAATTTCATGCAGTAGGCCGGTTGAACTTTCACATTTTTCTCTATCGATTTTACTTCTAATAAACTCGGGTAATCCTGCTGCTATTAGCATCACAAGAGTTTTCGGGCTAATATTTTTGTCCATATCAAGTAACAGCCTCTCCTTTCTCATTGCATACTCCATCAATGAGCCTTCCTTATACTTGAATGATATAGCATACATGCCGCCACTCCACCCTTTGTCTGCAAACGATTCTAAAAAGTTTTCTTTCCATTTCAACCATCCAGCCTCCGCCGTCAATGTTGTTAACGTTGCTGCGTACCATTCTGTACACGGTCTATCTAGAAATAGTCTCAGAATTTCAATTTTTGCACACTCTTCCTCTATCTCAAATCTTCTACACTCTTTTTCAAAAGTATCAAGCCATTGCTTTGCATTTAGGTGTTTCAAAAAAAATTTATCAATCATGAATCTCTCTGCTATGTTTTTTAAATTAAATTGATTTTCTCCTTTATGTGTGGATTCTATTATATTTCCTCCCACAATCCGCTCTAGATATAGATCATTAAAGGTTATATTACCGTCTTGATCGAAATAAATTTTCTCCATTTCCTCTGTGCACGTTATCCAAATTTCTCTCTCTTGCCCTCTTCTGGTTAAACTTTTTTTTATTCTTTTATAATTGTCTGTTTTAATTAATGCAATGTGTTTGCTAACAATTTTGTCTTCATCTGAAAAAATATATTCGGTATCGTCTTCCGTAAAAAGTGAGGTTATTATAACTATATTGGTTTTTTTTTCATGAGGCGATTCCACATATTTGAATGAAAATTTCAGCTTTCTCTGCATTTTTGTACAAAGTAATTGTCGTTTTATAATGTGATTTGGGATTATGATAGTATATTATTTAAAACACAATTGAGTTTCTTCTGAAAAACAAAGTTAAAATATTTTTATTAAACTTGAAATAAAAATAAACAAAATGAGGTTCACAACCATTATAATGTATACACTTATCTTACCTGAAAAACAAAGAAACGACAATTGATGTTTATACTTTTATCACTAACTGAATTGATTTTATTTAATTTATTATTTACTATAACACAACGTGTTTTTATATCGTCGCCATGCATTAGCTGTCAAATATCTAAAATGCCATCTATTGAAATTTAAGTGAAACAAAACTAAGGAACGTACCTACATGGTACTTTCTTACAAATATACTTAGTATGTTAATATGTACCTAACGGATTCTGCGACGCCAACGCCAACAAAAATTCTTTAACAACAAAATTATTCATCAAATTTTTAAATGATAAAGGATACAAATTAGATATATTAGAAACTATTCATATTAATAATAATTGTAAAAATAATCTCCTAAATATCCAAATCCCTCCAGTCACCTCCCCTCTCCTGAAATTGTTACTTACACCCTCTATATACCATTCCAAACAACACCTAATTTTCACCCCCTACCTGTCTTGATAGTTTATAGTTTAGTATTGTTAAGGTTGCTGAAGATGGACGGTTGTCCGAAAACGTTTTAACCAAATATACATACTCATGTAGAACTGACAAAGTTTTTGTTGATTTTAATTTATGTGTGTTTAACAAAATTATTATTTACCATTGATATAAAAAACATCGGTAACTTCGCAGATTTTTTAGAGTTTTTTTTTCGAGATTTCAGATATATTTATTATTAACATTCAAATATATTATTTTAAACGTATTTTTGTATAAACTTCAAATCAATAATCAATATTCTTAGTAAGGACTACAGGACGACTGTCGGGAAAGCTAGTAATACATATCTAAATATACATGCACACGAATACAAATAATAATTCACATGAAAGACTACAAAATTATGATGAATTTTTAGCTATAGATTATTTATTTTAGAATATTTTTTTACTAAAATAATTTACTATTCTATAGCCCGTAGTATTTTGTGCCATGTTGTACGTCGTGACATGTTTGCGCGTGTCTTCGCCTCCCGATTTCCGTCAGTCGGAATAATGCCAATTGATAGGAGGCATGACGGCAGGATTGCTCGTGTATGGCCGGCTTAAGGTATCTCTGTGTTGTTTCAATGTATTTATATCTTTTTCCGTGAATTGGTACTTTTACATGGACTTGTAGGTAGAACTACAAGTTTATTTTAACGAGAACAAGAGATCTCTTTCTGCCTGTAATGTTTGCAATAAAAAGTTTAATCAATCAAAGAATAATTAAACACCCACACGCTCAAAGCCATTCGATTACTAAGTTTGTTATAAAAAGTTTAAGTTTTTTTTTAAGTTTGCGTTAAAGAGTTCAATCAACCAAGTTCTTTAAACACTCACATGCGAATTCAGCAAAACAAAAGTTTGAAAGAAAAAATCAAAAGTAGTAGGTATAAAAAAATTAATAATAAAAATTCTAAATTCCAGTTTTGTTGAAACTGTTTTAATTTTTTCGCATCTATCAGCCCTTATGTTATCGGGATACTAGGGGTCATCATTCATAACGGCTAAATGATGGACGTAGGTACCGATGCAGAAGGTTCTTGCTTAAAGCCTCGGCTACACTGTGGACTAGCTATGGTTCATCATGATCAAGCCATGTGGCTGCTTACTAATGACCATTATCGTCCAAAATTTGACATTGGCCATTACTTGTATAGGCGAGGTTTACAAATATACTTGCCAAATGTTGGTTCAAATGAATATATAACAACTAATGACTCTAACAATTCATTACTGATGTTCGAATTTTAAATGGAACAAACCACTACGGGCTTACGACCGTCTTCTACTGTTATTTCGAAGGCTGGCTTAGTGTGATCACTTTACGTTAACAACGTTCGCCATCAGGTGGTAATGTATAAGACTCCGAAACTCCTAATCATGAGAATTCTCGACATGTTCAACATGTCGAAAAATCTTATGTAGGTATACAACAAGTAGATATATAAAAATTAATGAAATATAGGTAGAGATAAAAGTTGGAAATTATTGAGAACAAGAGAGCAAGCAACTTTAAAGACTGCGACTGCTGTCATGTATTTGTTGCCAGGATATGAATATATCCATTTTTGTTAATGTCTCATCTTTATTTAAACAAAATGACAACAAAACTGTATGCGGCACTGCAGTGGGTATGTTTGTATCCGTCCGTTTCAAACAACAGAAGTCACGAGCCATTACATAGATAGCGGCAATTGTTTATGTGTGGTTTGCAGTGGCTACTTCGGATAGGCGGCGTTAGTCTATCATTCAGTCTGAGCTATTCTTACATAATATAGATAGTGAGGAAGCTTATGCTGAACAGAATATTAACATGGATCAATTGAATCCGTTCCATTTTAGAGTAATAAAGTAAAAAAGTATATACCTACCTTTAGAAATATCAAATAATACTTTTTAAGAAACAACATTTCGTTTATTCTTTCTTTTGGCTAATTTGGATACAACTTCTGACTTATGCTAAAAACTGCAACTCTTTATGAAATTCTGCAATTCGGGGTCACAGAAGGAAAGATTTCACATAATATTTTCACTAAACTTTATGTAAAAGTGTACGTTGAAACTGTGAGAGTTCCTTAATGTGTTTGGTGATAAACTTTTCCTTCACAACTGTGTTTATTCGATGTTTTTTTTCGCATCTTTTAATTCAACCCATTCTTTACTCTAGTTTCCACAACGTAAAACAAACGTTCTTCTGACAAACTTGAGAGAGTAATAAAGAAACAAAAGTTGGACGAATAAAAAAGTTAAACGGAGGCGAAAAAAAAATTGCGTTGTTTTTTGTTCGTGACACAATCAGGCAGGATAGTGCCTACCTACCTAGTAATATTGTTATGAATAAAATTGTAGGAGGTAACCCTTCTCTAAAACACGCAATACATAATCATACAATCTAACGATTCGGTCAATCAGTTATTTAAGAACTTTATCGACGTTATTCAACAAAATATTATAAGCATTCGGATTTCCTGATTCTCGAAACAAACGAGCCATGATGGTTATTTCACGCATTTTATTTTGTTTTGATTAGCTCGTATTCTTATTTAATAAATGTTATGTCGTTGAAACTCTGCAAATATCCTAAATAAGGTTATGGTTAGGTTAACGGACAGCCTTGTTACGGTCTGTATATAGGAACAAACATGCATTCTACAAAATCAAAAAGGTGGAAAGAGACAGGGAAACGTTCGATAAAATTCTTTATATAGAAACAACAATGCATTCTACAAAATCAAAAAGGTGGAAAGAGACAGGGAAACGTTCGATAAAATTCTTTATATAGAAACAAACATGCATTCTACAAAATCAAAAAGATGGAAAGAGACAGGAAAACGTTCGTTAAAATTCTTTATATAGAAACAAACATGCATTCTACAAAATCAAAAAGATGGAAAGAGACAGGGAAATATTCGTTAAAATTCTTTATAAAGAAATAAACATGCATTCTACAAAATCAAAAAGATGGAAAGAGACAGGAAAACGTTCGTTAAAATTCTTTATATAGAAACAAACATGCATTCTACAAAATCAAAAAGATGGAAAGAGACATGGAAACGTCCGATAAAATTATTTTATGCGATAGACGCCTGTCATTAGAGCTCTGGAGGTCTTGTGTGTTTGCTTGTTCATGTGATGATCCATTTCTCTGTTGTTGTCTATAAATAAAATACATAATTTTGAGTTATATAAATATTACATCACTAGCTTATACCCGTCTTGCCTAACGTATTTAATTCCAGAAAAAATAAAGTATTTAATTCCGATTGTCAGGATTGATCGGTAGGTAATTAAACAGGTTCTAGTCTAGCCTCCACAGACTACTTATAAGTATTAAGCTTCTCATTGCTTAACAGACCTCTATAACTGACATAAGCACAGGAAAAGAAGAATGACACTTTCACAATTCATAAAAAGAGAGAAGAATAACACTTTTAATGTTTATAAAAAAGAAAGAAGAAAAATTCTGCCACACACATGGAAAAAACTGCAGTATAATAATATGTTACATCTCATACTTGATTCAATTTGACTATTCAATAGAAGGGAAAACTTTCCGTTAATATGCAAGTGTTACTCTCAATGTGGTTTGAGTCTTGACTATATTCGCTACACCCTCTACCTATGTGTAGAATGGTAAAAATTGAACTTTCATTTCAATGTTGATAAAATGTGTTTTATATGGTTTGAATTACATTTAGTTTTATTTCAAAACAATCTTGAATCTTTTAAATACATTTTTATTCAGTCAAATTTTGGTACTAAGCAGCATTTACATGAGTAATATTGTTTTTAAAAGATGGCCATCTGTGTTTACGGAGATTTTACTATGAAGATTTTATAATTTTAGAAATTTATTAATTACAGTAAATATATTTGAGATTTTGTAAAAATTTGTATCTATGATTACCATAAATATACCTGCAAGGATCCAGGACGATTAATTAAAATCCAATGCAAAACCTACGGTTTTATGCTCCAATATACAAAAAAATAGATATAAAATAATAAATAAATAAACATTACTGAATTATTATGTAGATTATATTTCAAAAAATTGATCAATAATTATAGGTACTGTCATGTCGGGTGACATTAGCCCTAGCAGGTGACTTTGGCCCAAAATGATAATAAAATTGCAATTCCCGCCGATACAAAATAATCAGAGATATAGAAAAACTTTTGCGTGTAATCGATAGATGGCATTAGTAGTTCACAAATCTCCACGCATTTGCCGTTTTTGTATATTTCCGCCATAATCAGTTGTGGTACATAAATGTGACCACAAATAATTAAAAGAGTTGTTTATGTATGAACCTACTGGGCGGGTGACATTAGCTTAAGTATAATAAAAGTACATTTTCTATCACAGAACTTACGGGGGCCAAAGTCACCCTCTATGATGATATATTTTGGCCCAAAATAAAAATATTTATATATATTTGTAGTCAAAATTATTGAAATGATTGTATTGCAACTGGGGCACCTTTTAGTTTTTATCAAAATGATATGGAGCTGATACATCCTTAACAGTGAAAACCACAAAGTGAATAGTGAAATGTTTCCAAATGTTGGGATAAAGTCACCCGACATGACGGTACTTAATTAATCTAAATAATAAAAATTGCTGAAACAATTAAAATATCTATCTTTATTAAAAATATTCACTAAAAGTAGACATGAATTACCATAAATATACCTGCAAGGATCCATGACAATTAAAATCCAACGCAGAACCTATGGTTTTATGCTCCAATATACAAAAATATAAATATACAATAATAAATAAACAAACATTACTGAATTATTAGGTATGTAGATTATATTTCCAAAATTTGATCAATTATAGGTACTTAATTAATCTAAATAATAAAAATTGCTGAAACAATTAAAATATCTATCTTCATTAAAAATATTGACTAAAAGTAGGCATGAATTTTCTAAAGACTGTAGAGTTAAGCTTCTTTCTATGGAATTTATGTATATAATAAAAGGAAACTTGTCTTTTCCTATAAATAATATGGTAGTAATATATTATAATCAGTGTAGCCCCTGAAACAATGTTTTGTTTTACATAAGAAAGCATCTATAAAAACTTTGATTCCTCCAGAAATAGAACCCAGGTCCTCATGATCAGCAGTCGATATCTAATTATTAAAACTTAATGCACACAACTGTTGAAGAACAAATTTTAAGGTGCACGTCAAGTTTTAAACCAGCATCTAGCTCTACATAAACTGATTATTTTCTCTAGATGTGATTGTATAGAAGAATGCTGAGCATATCACGTATTGACAGGGTGTCTATAGAGTCCTGGAAATGATACAAAAGTAAAAAAAGAGCTCCTGACCACTGTCAATGCCTCGTACTTTGGCTAAATTCTCATTACTCTGTGATGAATAAGTTCAAATGTATATACTTCACTGGTGTATGTTTCGTAATGTATTGTCCTATTTATGTATCTAAATAAATAAAATGAAAAATATTCCCTTTTCCAACTTAAAATTCAAGGAAAAAAGTGGTTTTGAGCAGAAGAGAGTCTTCTGAGAAAAGGCTGTCTCAAAATCATGAAGAGTTTGCAGTGATGGTCACCAACTTCAGTTAGGAGAACCACACGAAGAAGATATTCTTATACGTCGAAGCATGATTAATTTGTAACAACTAATAACTCTAACAATTCATTACTGATGTTCCATTTAAAAATGGAATAAAGCACATTGTGGGACATTTTATATGAAATTGACTTGCTAATAAGACCATCATGTCATCTTCTTGCATCTCAAATTTACAGAATATCTTTTTAATAATAATAAAGTAAATTGAGTTAAAATGTCACATTATTTGATAGTTATTTTAACATTAACATAAATATCTTGTGTAAAAATACTTACAAAACTCCACGAATTCTCATAATTTCTTTTTGCTGTAGGCATCATTTTTAAATTTTAGTGGTTTTTGAAAGAATATATTATTATGTTTGATAAAAAGAAAAACATAATATGTTATTTCATTTAGTATATTTCTGGTTATGAATAAAACAATTTTGTTTATTTCATTTCAGTCATTTGACAATATGTCATTGTAAGATCTAACAGATAAAAAATAGAAAAAAAAATCCTATACAAATGAAAAAACGGGGTTAGTTGATAGAAACTCGCCCTCTGTATGTTGATTCCGTGATGTCTTTGTTATGTTAAGTTTTTATGTATTGTCACAGCATATCTTATCCTTATGACAGCCAGTTCATTATTACTGATTATGACTTAATAGTTGTATTTTTACATTTCAAACTTGGAAACATTGAATATTTTTCCTCCTCATTGAACTGGTAAATTTTTAGGAACTCAAAATTTAATCTGTAACATAACAGTTATACACACAAAATTAATAGAATTAAATAATGATAAGATACTACGTTACATACCGATTTTGGTTGATCTTCTCTTGAAATATGTGTTTTTACGTTTTAGATATTCACCGGTTAGTTGTTATTGTTGAAAATGCTGCCGAGCCTGTAAAAAATATAGTTACACAAAAATTTGTCAATGACATTATAACCATAATGTCAACTAATTATTAATATCCTATTGTTTTGAAACAAATAAATATGCTTACCAGTAGATTGTCCATTAATATTCCTGTTTGTTATTTATAATTAAAAAATAACCAGAAAAATAGAAAGTTTTTTACATCTCATTCGTTTGTATTATTTAATTAGTTTTTTGACAACAAAATAAGAAGTGTCAATGACAATGAATCCATAGGGCATAGACAACGCAACAAAATATTTCTTTTTTAGCGCTTCGTTTTCGAGCAATTCGGCTGGATAATAAAAAAAGTTTTGTAAAAAATACGTAGGTGTGTATCGTAAGTAATTTGAGGTAAGTATTTTTTATTAATTTTAAGAATATATTATTCACACAAAATACACATTTAAAAAATCATTATCTTTCACAATATTTCATTTTAATCATAGTCTATGGATTCACGGTTGTCAATAATTTTGACACATAGGCGATGTAAACAAAACAAAAAGTAAATTAAATTTTTGTTCGAAATTTGAATAAGATTGAATAAATTATAATATAGGAATATTATTGCTGCTGTTTATTTTTTTTCTAAGTAGGTACCTACTTTATAATATTAAATTAATGAAACTGCACATAAAATATTTTGTTGTGAATTATGTAGATAAAAATATGATTTGGCATTTACCTTGCATCTAATGTAACCATGACTGTATGTTTTTAATTTGATTTCTTAATTGTTATTGATTTCATTGTGATTTTATTCATTTAAATACTTTTAAAAAATACCTGTAATAAAAAGAGTGTTGATTTTGGCTACTTATAGGTGTATTATATACCTACAATAACTTTAATTAATGTACACAATATTACATAACAAAAATTATGTGGAAGATGAAATGATATTATATGTCGTATCATAATAATATTGTATTTATTCTAGGATGAATGATTTGTCACAAACCTTGGAGGGTCGTCAAGTAAGGCTTCCAATCAAACCTCTTACTGGCCGCTGTCTTTGAAGAATACTTCTTTTAACACGATTGGTTTAAAGTTAAGTATATGACACCCTATGAATATTTTTTCAAAATAATTTTCACACCAACAATAGGACCATGAGTCCAAATTTTTAACAATACTTTTATAATATGCAGGATAAAATCAATAAGCTAATGTGGTTTTGAGTTTATTTACATACTAATTTAGACACAATGTAATACCGCTGTTGAGTGTGATTAATTTCAATACAAATATTATATTTCTAAATTATTATGTGGATAAAACAAACGTTTTATTAAACTGATTAAAATCCTGAAGCCATTTAAAGATTCTCAATTATTGTCAATTTTATTTCTTTCTCTCAACAATTCTGTCAAGTTCACTGTACGTTATGATCTAATTTATCGGCTACTGTTTTACCGACCAGTTTGTTTATGGAATGTTCATACCAATTTCAACGATGATTTTAAATTTAATATTTTTCAACGATGAATTTAAGATTTAAACTTTATTTATATTTCAGAAATATAAAATGATTCAACAATTATTTTTAAATTATTTAATACCTATCTACATTAGAATATTATTTTATCAGGCACCTACATAATTACTTATCTATTACAGTGGCTACGACGCTTTGTAAAAAGTATGGCCATAAATTTTCTAAAATATGTCAATTTCAAAATGGAGGAATGATTTTTACAAAATTTTGCATTAAATCTTTATTCATTGAGAATAATAAGATTTGAATAACATTTATATGTATAACAAATCAATCTCCAATTATTTTATTACATTTTCATACAGTAATACCAAGATTCCATTCTACGTTTACATGAGTAATTTTGTTTCCAAAAGATGGCTTACTGTCTTTTGTGAAAAATTTGTATGAAGATCTTAAAAAAATAAAGTTTTTTAAATAGCTCTAAATATATTAATGTTAATTTATCAAAGAGTATTTAAGAACGCTCTCTGGAATTTTGCACGGCTTTTCGCATATTAATATCTGACCTTTACGTTTGTTTTCTATGATTGATGCTGTTACAAAAATATATATATATAAACGGACTAAAATATTATGTAGATTATTATCGTATGTGATATACCTACTCCTAGTATGAAGTAGGTAAGTTTAAATAAATATAGCATATGTATGTTGGTACGTGACCAATGAATCGATAAAAACCCAATTCAATACTCAGAACTAGAACTCCATTCCAATTATTGGAAAACTTCTTTTCATATAACTCACCCATATGTTTTCAATAATATTTCGGAGTAAACCAATTAACTGAGTATTACTTCGCAAATTCAGCGTTTCGCAAAGATCCAAATCAAACGCGTAGTGTTCCTGGAATCGGTTTAGTTTCAAATACACCGCTTCTCCAATAATTACAAAGTTTTCTCTTCGTTTTTTTTTTGTTCTCAAAGTGTTTGTTTTTTTAAAAGTTCGTTACCTACTTCTAAAAACTTAGGCAGGTGCATTCAATCTTATCTTTTATCATATCTGGATAATAGGTACTGGAAGACAATCTCAAAATGGCTATGTCGGATGTTAGACAGTGCAGCCAATAGGGATTGCAATCCCGCAATGCGGGATCCGCAATCCCGCGGGATCCGCGCGTTTTTAGGGCCTGCGGGATCCCGCAACAGCGCAAGTGCGGATCCGCAAGCAACCAATTGCGTGAATTCATTAAAAGAAATGAAAAAAAAATTAACATCGAGTCATAAAGAAGACTCTCAAAATGTACAACTTGTAGTTCCAGACGATGTTAATGCAGAAAACAATTTATTAACTATCAAATCAACAAATATGGAGTCAGAAAGTGCCTTTTCGGGCGTTGGCTACATATGTAGTTCCATAGGAAGTAGGTTGGGAAATAACACCGATGATGCTATTTGTTTTTTACGATCATATTTTCAGAAGGAGAAGTGACTTTTTATTTGTTCTTTTAAAATTTGATACTTTATACTTGATTGATTATTTATTTATTTAGCGTATGACCATTTCATCACAGTTTATATAATTCAATTAATAAGCACATTATTGTTTTTCTTGATAAATTGTCAATATAATAAAAATGATTAGAGCTTGATTGATTAATTGGTAAGAAAAAAAGACTATTTGCATAGTAGGTAATATGATAAAGAATACTGATCTGGTTATAATTACCTAAAATAAAGATTACAAATAATATTTTTAGTTAATTATGGTGATAAAAATTGGTGTTATATGCGCTAACTTCTAACCAAGAGGTCACGGGTTTAATTTCTGGTTGGGTGTTTGTTCTATCAAATATTCAAAATCTTTGTGTGTTTTTAATCGTTTTTCACGTGAAAAAAACCAAGGCTGGCCTGTTTCAGATTGGACGGAACCAGTTGACTAAAAAAATTTCCTCGGGCAATATACCTACCTACTCTACCGGCTATAATACTGACACCTTTGTATATACAATTTATTTCAAAGAACTCACTATCAAATATTTATCAAAGAACCTACTACCAAATATATTCATATTGCTATTGTTTTTGGATTTTTTTATTAAATAAGTAGACGAGAAGTCAAGTTTTATAATATTTATTAAATTATGTACATTGAGGTGTTTTAAATTTATTCAATTTTTGTAATTTTCAATAAATATTCGCTTATTACATACCATAGAAAACGTTTTTTTTTCAATTCTATCTAACCGTGCGGGATCCCGCGGGATCCTGCGGGATTGGTGTCAATCCCGCAAAATTCTCGCGGGATTGAAAATGGTGCGGGATTGCAATCCCTAGCAGCCAAGACAAAAAAAAAATCACAATCATTGTAAATATTTGATTGTGTTATTGTAGTATTTTTTCCCCGATTCCCTCTGCTGCCCGATGCAGTAGCTAGAGAAAGCAAGCTTTCATTGTTTCCAGAATTATACTGTTTACGTTTTTTACAGCTGCAAACTATTCTTCATTCAGCTCTTAAACTTACTTCGCAATCTTCTTTGGGAAGAAACCGACATTTCATTATCGGTCTTACAGACATGTTTTTTTTATAGCCTGTCTAACATTTTATTTTTTTATTGTATAAGCAATCATTTTCTTAGCATTCCTAAGCCAATTTTACATAAAATATCCATCTTTAATTACAAGCTTAGATAGGCAGATATTTAAATAACTGAAATAACATAAACATGGAAATGATGAAGTTACTTAACGAAGTGGAGAGAGTATAATGGATGACTGTCAAACTATTGCCATATTTTTGCAAAGCCAACTCCCTAATGAAGATTCATTATGTTTCCTTAGTTTTAAGATTATCTCCCAGGACAATATTACGGCCTTTTCCCGAAATCATTTACCGAGTTCTCTTACAACTTTATGGCAAGTAAATAATTCACTTAATACGCGCATAAAAATAAAACTTTTGTACCTTCCCGAGTCTAACGTGGAAAATTATTCGTAATCTTTATTGGACGCCGTAAAATAATTCTTCATTTTTTGCCTTCATGGTAGATCTTTTACTTAAGTAGATGATAAAATGAACGTTTTATCCAGCCTAGTTTGAACATAAAAAAAAATACTTTTTTGGATCACATTTTATTCGACTATTTCTATTTTTTTACTCTGCTACTTGTACGAAATAGGGTTGTTTTTTTTTCTCATACTATTGTTATTTTATGCCGCAATTTATTTATTAGCCCTTTTTTCGCCTTAGGAATAATACCAGTAGGTAACGCGAACGGTTAAACTTATCAGATGCCAATTCCAAAGACTGAAAAACCTCGTATTACTTTTTCCATTTTATCAAAACAGAGTTCAACGATATGAACAAGATGATGAATGAAATCATATAATAAGTTGCGTAAAATCAAGCTGGATGAAGGGCTTTTATACCATCCCTTAACTACCGAGAAGTAAGGTTAAGGCAGTTCTTTTACAGAATCGAAGATATTCATGGTATGCACATGTAAAGACAATAGACTCATTCAGAGATATCATCACAATATCAACCCCATAAAAGACCCCTCCCAGACAGACCATCAAAGAGGTGGAAATACAGCTGTGAAACGACCTCGCATGAGGCCAGTCTCACCTCTTGGAATCTTGGATCACAAGGCCTAAATTAAGAAGAAGAATCTATTGGAGACGAAGAAAATTTCAAGCTAACAAATTTTATATAATACATAACTGTAATAATATGTTTTATTTTTTTTATATATTGTTAAAAAAAATGGCACTATTGAGCATGACGATAAAAACCTTTGCGCCAAACAGTGTTTATAATACAGAAAAAGTGTAGGTACAAGTAAAAAATATAAGAAAAACAATATACCTACATATGTATCATTTTACAATATAACAATAAATGTATTATAATAATATACAAAGTAAATTATTGTACTTACATCAAAATGACAAGTCAACAAAACACAATACACATGAATAGAAAAAAAGCAGTAAGCTACCTGCTTAATATTATTATATTGGTTCTATTATATAGGTAGCGATATTACTCGCCACAATTAGTGAGGTGAGACTCACCATTTCAACATCGATCGATATCAATTTAATAGATAACTCTCTCGAGAGTGGACTGCCACGTTGGAATTTAATAGATAACTCTCTCGAGAGTGGATTGCCACGTTGGAATTGAATAGATAACTCTCTCTAGAGTGGATTGCCACGTTGGAATTTAATAGATAACTCTCTCGAGAGTGGATTGCCACGTTGGAATTTAATAGATAACTCTCTCGAGAGTGGATTGCCACGTTGGAATTGAATAGATAACTCTCTCGAGAGTGGATTGCCACGTTGGAATTGAATAGATAACTCTCTCGAGAGTGGATTGCCACGTTGGAATTTAATAGATAACTCTCTCGAGAGTGGATTGCCACGTTGGAAGAAAGAAGAACATCAATTTACATCTTAAAAGGTTTTTTCTAAGCGTCGTTTCTAGTAGAAAAGTGACGTTTGTGTAATGAAAGTGTCGAGTGTGGAAACGCGATATAATATTCAATCTGTGATGAAAATATTGATTCTATGCAGGTGGCGTGGATGTTACAAGAAATTAGTGGTGGACGTGCATACATTGTAAAGAACAGTCTGGTTGGTAGACTCATTTAGCGGCACTTGGTATATTATGTTTGCGGTGTCGGGCGATAAGTGCTGGCGGATAATGTTGTGCGGTAGGTTGTGCACTTGGGGTGCTTGCTTAGGAAGGCGTCGTACATACATACCTGCATGTGCCGTGTTACCTGTATAGAAGGAGACGGCATCGAATTTCACTACGACTTGATCAATAAATCTGTTACATAGTAAAAATTTGTTTACCGTGTTATTAGCCCGAATATAACGCGACACCGAATTTAACTCGACTTCAAAATTTTCATAAAGATTTTAGGAAGGAAGAAAAAATATTCATACGGGATTACAAAGAATGTAAAATTCAATCAAATTTGCCTTGATTTGGGTAATTTTAAGT
Source organism: Mystacides longicornis (assembly GCA_963576905.1). NCBI lineage: Eukaryota > Metazoa > Arthropoda > Insecta > Trichoptera > Leptoceridae > Mystacides > Mystacides longicornis. The sequence goes on from OY756428.1 coordinate 21,792,029, forward strand.
CAAAATACAGGTTACAATATTTTTTTTTTTTTTAATAAAAATGAATCTGTGCGCACTCAAAGTGAACACAAATACACTGCTTGACTCTTTCACAGTAAGCTACTAAAAGCTTGTGTCGTGAAAGAGGAAGATGGTCGGCACCTGGGATCGAACCCACGACGTCCGCACGAAAGCCGGTGTTTTTACCTCTAGTCTACCAACCACTTCAAACATTTCAATATAATGTCTCGCGCAAAGAAACAAAACAATTATGTATTGCGCTAGAAATATCAACACACGGAAACATAGATACCTAGCCGTACTACAATATCGCCTTCCACTAAACCCCGAATTTAGCGGGTGTCGATTTCTTGTGGGATATTAATGTTCGAAAAATGTCGCGTTATATTCGGGCCAATACGGTATTATATTATGAAAGTTAGATGTTTCAAATTAAAAACAAATTCATTTTCTGGCATAACATCGGTAAAACGATAAATTTAAGAGACCACCAGCCCTTTTCACCAGTCCTTTTCATTCTGACACTGGAATTCAACCACTGGTACAAATTTCAAGTGAACCATACTTTCAAAAACTTTGAGCTCTCTTCCTCATTTGAGGAAATCTGTCCTAGTAAAGAAAACACCGACATAATACATACACACTATCTTTCCCAACAGACACTGTCCTGTTCTAACAAAATTTGAATTCAAATTTGTAGAATGATAAACCTAATTACCTATTTAACCTGTATATTTCCATTATTTGTACATTGTAATACCTAATATTCCCTCCATGAAAAAAAAGTATTGAAATGGTTTGAAAATAGTCATAATGAAAAGAATTTATCTTTTAACAATATTATCTACAGATAATTTGAACAACTAAATCACTCAATAACGAGTGGAAGGCTAATATATAATAAATAAATAATTTGAACAAAAACAAACGAAGTGTATAGTTTAAATATTTTACAAAAAAGGGACAAATTTTCTTCTAGAAACAACACAGTCCAACTCGGTACATATTGTTATCGTACCATGCAAACATAATAATTGTGTAGGCAGGTACCAGCTACTGCAGACAACACACACCACTTTACAACCCAACATATCTGGGCACAGCACGCCTCAATATGCCTAATGAAAAAACCACAACATTACCTTCCACACAGAACTTCAAATAATATATCGGTTGATGTTTTTATTTCACTAACCCTATGACGAGAGAAAACCATGAATAATTTCAAACTTTTTTCAACCATTCTTTTATATCATCGGTGAGAAAGGACCAATGAAAGTTTTTTTATGATTTTCTTATATTTTTAAGGCAAAGAGGTGCGTTGGTTCAATTTATTTATTTATTTTATTAAATTAAATTATGTAAGCATAATAAATAGAATTATAATAAATAAGTGAATTGATTAAGAATTCTTTACAAAGTCGTCAATGACTTTTTATATTCAACTGGTCGCGTCCATCTGGGAGGAAATTTCAAGTGATACACACTTAAAAATCTGACCCGACTGGGAACCGAACCCGGGACCTCCTGATCAGAGATCGGCGACTATACCATAAGGATGCTGCACGTTAAGAGAGATTCTGCTTAAAATCACAAAAAGCTCATTCATAACCCGGGTTTTACCCAAGGCATGATAATTTCACATAAAACAGAATATTTAACGGATGGGAAGGTTTTTCCTTCTGAAATACAGACATCAACAATCATTCCATCTGTTTGCTGATTTCCTTTTTCCTTAAAGACCCTCCCTGATTTATTATGAGAGGAATTTGCTATTCTGTTGTCTGTGTTTCTATAACTTTGTCCTGATTGATACTCTCTTCCTCAACCCCTATTTGATGATTTTCAATTACATCTTGAGATCCTCAACCAAGCACTATCTGCATGATTTACGCCAACAAAAATTTGCAGATTTACGATTTCAGTCATTCGAAGAATGCGGTATCAGCTTGAGGCACATAATTTTGTGGTTGTCGACAATGTTTAATGGTCTTAAGTAATTAAAATGAATCAAGTCTTAATTAAAAAAAACGCAACTTACTATAAATAACAACTCTTTCGACTTCTTATAAAGGTATGGTACAATAAAGTACTTAATGAAATAATCTTTAGGTATGGTACTTGTAATAACTAATTTTAATATCGTTCACGAGGTGAAATTTCTTTAACCGTAAAGAATGTAACGTAGTTAAAAAATATCACTTCTCCATTAAATTTTTATCATCGACTATAAAAGGCGGAAAGACTTTTTTTATTTTTTTTTTGCGATCGTAATGCAAAACTTAATCTATAAAATCAATTATCAATGTTTTAAAGTCTATAAAAATGTAATAGGTTTTTTGTTCATATATTTTTTTATGGTTATAAAGTTTGTGTTCAGTATTCATCGATTTCATGAACGAAATCCTAATTTCATCATTTTTAATTATTTTTTTTACTACATGGTTTATGAACTTCTTTTTTTCGCTGCATTCATTTGTATGAAATTTACAAAAAAAGGATTTTTTTTTTATTCAAACAAACTTTATTAAAAAAAAAAAAGTCCTAAATAAAATATTACAAATTTCAATGAATATGAATAATAAATAGATCATTTCACTACACATATCTTCTTTAATGTAGTATTTCTAGTTACAACATAATAGTATGTATCTTTCCTTTACGTTTAATTTCAAATGTAAACCACGAAAGAAGAATTTTAAATTTCTATACAAAGTGTCTTAGGTCAGAACTGAAATTTATGGGTTGACCACCTTACTGGGCTAGACTTTTTCAATCCCCGTTACACTTGTTCTCGTATGGCGTCATTTTTACTCATTGGTCGTCGATATTAGTACCAATATCTGGAAAGAATGAGCACACAATATATCATATCAGGTATGGAAATCTATTTGGACAACACTGATGATCATTAAGTCTTCCCAAACAGATAGAAGTGGTGGAATTTACCGTTTCAAGAAGAAAACACTAAATAGTTTAATGTCAAAATGCTGAAAGATATTATTTTAGCTTTTGGCTAAATTTCCTACTCTTCGGAATTTTTCATCTACAGATAAATGAAATTTCTTCCTAACATCAGACAGAGCTGTGCAAGTTCATAATATATCCTATTCTTGAAGCGTTGAAGATGGGTGTTTCTCCACATTTCTCGTTGTTACCCCCAAATGTTTTAACACTCATTAATTTTTTATGAGGTATATGAAAAATCGTTGGTAGCTATAAAACTTTTGGGGGTCAAACAGAAAAGAATTAATAAAAAAAAGATGTAGGTTTCTTTTCGGAGACTTTTGGAAGCTCTTGAGTTCAGTAATAAGGCCAGGAAATTGTTCCAAAGTTTTATTGCGATCAAATAATAATATATTTCTCACAGTTGAGGATTAGGTTCGATGGAAACTTTCTTAACGTGTTTAAGTTCAATACACACTAATATATGAGTGTGCCTGAACTATGCAGGGTATTTTAATAGGACCCTCTAGCGCCTGGCCCTCAACAAGCGGTCACGTTAATGGCCCACCACCCTCTGATAAAGAAAATATAATGATTGTAAATATGAACAAGCTTTTATACAATGAACTTTCCTACAAAAACACCAAGCCACAACTCATGCTATCGTTGTAGACACGTTTTCATCCTATGTAGTTCTTACCTAACAATGTTTGACTTAGTTTTCATATTTTATGACACTTCCTTGTAACACCATGAATTATAATATTTTAATAAAAAAGTACCAATTTTGGGTTCATATTTAATGTTTTTATATGCACTACAGAGTTTAACTTCTTCACTGATCAGACCCACCAGCGTGTCATACTCATTGGCTGTAATTTTGGACCCACCGATTGGCAAAGGAACGAGTAGACACTTCAAAATGTTTGTAGAAGCAGCAATAGCCTTGTCATTTACCTCAAAGATATCGTTCAGAATTCAGATAACAAGTTTTGCACATGAGTAGATGCTCATCATCCTGGACTTCACCATAATCACTATGCTGTGTTTTTCTTTAATAATACGGTAACTAGATTATGATGTGTGATTCCAAATCTCTCGTCCAGCTATGTCTTCTTTACAAAATGTAGGTATAGTCCTTCTACCAATCCTCAGTTTTCCAGTCATCTGTTTGAATCATGAAATATTTTTTTTATAAAATAAACGGAAATATGCATCACTCCTAGTGCCTGCACAAAATATTGGTAAGCTTCACAAATGCGATATTACGCTAGTCCAAATTTGCAATTTTATTTCAAACCGTTCGTTTTCTATAAAACGATATAAAGTTAACCTTTATTGTTTGATTTATTGTACGAATAATTTCAACTGCGGTCGGGCAATGTGATTTTTCACCGATTCCACAAATTAGAAACCTCGTAATAATTTTATTACAAAATTGAATATTTTTTTTACTCTTTTTGCGTGGTATGGATTTTTATTCGAATGAAAAAAAAAACGGCTAACAATAAAAAAATATAATGTTCCATCAGAATTTCAATATGATACACCGATACTCATTTCTGAATAATATACCTACCTACCCACACGAGCATTTTATGGGGAGGTTTTTAGTGAAACAGCTGTTTGTTAATCGGAAAAATGCGTGTAACGAAGTCGAAGGCTTTATACGAGCTTTCCCCTTTCTAATAAAGCTTTACAATGTATTCTACACACAATCGCCATGTAACGTGATCACTCTATTACTCGGATTTATCTTTCAATCTATCTACGTCCTTGTTATAATTGGAAATACGAGAAACGACAAAACATAATATATTTAATACGCACGATATTATATTGGCTGGTGGCCTGAACTCTTTGATATTTGGACCTAAAACTGACCTTTCAGAAACAACACTGTTATATTTATGTACATACATAACCTTGGATGAAAGATTTTGTGACAGTTATCAAATTGCCCCGATAAACAGCTACCGATAACCATCGACGGTCACCAGGTCTCCCGGGTGGATAAATTTAAGTACCTGGGAGCAACCATTAACACCACTGGTGACCTCGGGGCTGAGCTCCCGATACGTATCGGTATGGCAAGTGGCGCCTTCAACAACATGACCAAGATATGGAAGGCGTCGGCGTTTAGTGTCGAGACGAAATGTAAACTGTTTGATGCGTGTGTGTTGCCCATTCTCCTGTATGGGTGTGAGTCCTGGCACCTTACTCTGGCCCAGGCACAAAATGTATCTGCATTCGAAACGAAGTGCCTCAGGAGAATTTTGGGTATAAGATGGTACCACCGCATCACGAACGACGCTATACGCCGGCGCACCCAGCGTGAGCTCATCACCTCTACTATTATGTGGAGGAGATGGACTTGGCTGGGACATGTCTTAAGGATGATGAATGACAGTTGGCCGAGGAGAGCGCTGTTCTTCCTCCCATCAGGGTCCCGAAGACCCTCTCATACTGTGTTCCGCTCCTTCGAGGCAGAGCTGAGGAATCTGGACATGGTGTGGGAGGAGGTCATTAATGTTGCGCAAGATCGAGCGCAATGGAGAGCTCTTGTTGCCTCCCTATGCCCCTAAGTGGGGTCTAAAGGGAGTTTGGATTGGATTTGGATATCAAATTTAAAGATGTTGATAGTTAACCATTACTAATAAAACGCTATTTATCGATTTAGTTTAGAATAAGCAAACGCTTCCCTATTGAAATGTCAAACTATTCTAGTACTTCAATTTCATATACTTAGGCTTGAAATTCCACGCTTATTCGACGAATAAAGTTCTATTATTATACCTACGGCTGATTATGTTTTTCCGTTGTGAAACATACCTAATCATTTGTCTTCTGCTTTCATTTTTTTAATTGAGATAACAAAAATATACCTCATGCTGACTTCAATCACAATGGTGCGTCAACAGTTTTACCATATTATATAAAGAGTGGCTAGTTCATCCGTAACCCGAAATTTTCATTAAAACACCCTAAACCCACGCGAAATATTTTTCAAATATTATTATAATATGACCACACCATTTAAACTACAAGAAACGTTTTCATGAATGTAAGTCGATAGTTTCTTCGACGATAATAACAGATGTTGGCGGGAAAGACTATTCCTACATACAACTGTTGTTACGGGAAGAAATGTCAAATTGCCCACAATACCCAAATGGTAAAGTAAAGTTGTGATCCTTTAAGGGAATATTCAACTGATTAAAAGGACAACCAAACAATTAATGACCGTTTAAAAAATCTTAAAATAATGTATTACTATAAATCTTGTTTCGTTTTAATTTACCTACATATTATACTCATCATACAACTTTTTAGTAATTTTAGTGCCTAATTTATCATCAAAATAGGTAGTAATATGTTGATTGATAATTAAACATGACTGATAATGGGAAGTGAATAAATTATGAAACCTAATGTGTGATTGAAAGGTTTATGTAAGGAGTTTCCAGAAAGATAAACCAACACCCAAATCCAAAACAAAACAAAGGTATAAGTACATATGTTTGGGTAGGCTTTTTTGGCAATCTACAAAGCAAGTGGGCAGAATATGTATACTGAAAGAAAATAGAGATGAAGTTAGACAAATTCAAAATCGAAATGATGCATCGAATGACTGATAGACGATGCAAGGAGGATGGTTGGAATCATGAAACCGGGAGAACATAATATGATGTGCAAATGAAGGAAGAAAAAAAATAAAAATACAAAAAAGATTCGGCTTAAGGGTGGGTTTTTCGATCGTTAGTAATAACAAAGCGTTAGCGATAGCAAAGTAATAGCAATATTTTGGTCATTAAAAAATTTAGTTTTATCATGAGGTTGCTTGATGAAAAAATGTTTTTAAGCATTGTGATGTTGGTATGCAATAGTATGCATGTTACTAATCGATTATCATTTACTTTGATATTCCTTACGATCGAGTAACACCTGATACTATGAATGGTTACTAAAACGACCCGACGACGTTCTATTTATATTTTATACCCGTATGCAACTCGTATGACTGTTGTATGCAACTCTTATGATTCCTTTATGCAACCCGTATGATGTCCGTATACAACTTTTATGTTGCCCGTATGCAACTCTATATTGGCGAATCAATCAAAACCGATAGGAGTTCACGTTCCCATTGTGCAGAATGTTGTACATTATTCAAATTATACAAAAAAAATATATTTATGAATATATTCACTTTTTTAATAGACTAGACCCATCACCTATCATAATACGACAGACTTTCCTGTACATTACATCTAGGTATAGTGAAAAATCCATTTTATTAGATAAGTTTACTCCCACTTATTTTATTTTTATTTTATTTTTATTTTATTCGATCAACGGCAATAGCCTTTTACATGTTAAAAAAAAATAACAATCATAATATTCTTCACTCCAACAACACAGCAATATATATAAGTAATATATAATATCAACAAATAATAAATATTGTACAATCACAAACGCAAATAAAAATGTCAACATTGAATAGTATTAAAAAAATATAATCGGCCATAACGGACTTAGCACACAGTAAACGGAATGTATGCGTTTCTGATGTGTTACAGCTCCATTTACGAGGGCTATTTAAATGGTACTAGAACGTGTTACTGCTTAACATAATCACTCAAAGCATCAGCCAGTTCTATTATCTCAATGGACGAGCTCCAACGTATGAAGAATTGTAAAGAAAATGTAATCATGCCTTCGATTCTCCCTTAGTTCGTACTAAGCAATGTGAATCACCTCCTTTACCCCATGTCTGTAACCTCTGTTTTAGTTTAATTAAAGTAATAAACCATCCATCTTTATATATAAAAATGGAAACCGATTTTGCGTGGTCATCTCATCACGCCTAAATGACTGGACCGATTTCGAGAATTCTTTTTTTGTCGTGTTGGCTTTTATCTGGAGAAGGTTCTTATGAAAGAAAAAATTAAGAAAGTTGCGTGGAAAATTAGAAAATTAAAGAAAACTCTACGTAGGCAACCTTATTAGTACCTACTTTTAACAATAATAGATTTTATTCCAAATTTGAATAATTGAAATTTAATTAAAGTTTGACAGGAACTGTCAGTTGTTTGATAGTTGGTGCGATTGACAGAATTTCGATGGAAATTATATGGTTTGAAACAGATGGATAAATCTAAATTACATTGGTTAAAAGGTATGAAGCTTATCCTTACATAAATTCGAATTCAATATTCATACTTAGGAATACAGGACAGCGCCTATCGGGCTAGTTCGTTGTAAAAATGAAAACAAAAATGTATGATATTTTGATTAAATAGTCCAAGTGGAAAGGACGCTCGGGGAATGTAAAGAGCAATATTTGCTGTCGGACTGTGAATAATATATAACCTGAAAGGGTTTTCTTAGATGTTTTTGGAATTAATTTAGTTTTGAAACAGACCCTAAGTTATCCCTGTGAGCACGAGTAGTTTGTTTATAAGTGCTTTTGTTACATTATGTAAAATGTTGGGAATAAGTTCCTTTCCTAAATATATCCATTAAAATACTTACTACAAAATCAAATTTCGCACACATTATTTATATCAAATTAAGGTATCGCATTTTTCATAATATGTTTCAGTCGAAATTTATTAAGTAAATAGCTTTCCCGGCAGACGTTGTCCTGTGTTCCTAACTATGAATATTGAATTCGAATTTGTATGGTGATGAATTAATTATTATTATTTATTTATTTATTTATTGTACAAAATTACAATATAACACCATCAGCATGACAGCTTTCGCCTTTGCGCTGATGGTGTTGAACAATGTAATTCCGACCGATGCGTCTGTTTTAAACCATGTATATTCCATCCGCATTCTGTCAATCGCACCAACTATCTAACAATTAACAGTTTCTGTCAAAATTTCAAAAATGGAATAAAAATTATATGGACAAAGTACTAATAAGGTTGCCTACGTAGAGCTTTCTTTAATTTTCTAATTTTTCCAAGCACTCTCTTTTTTTTATTTCATAAAAATATTCTACTGATAAAAGCCAACATAACAAAAAAGAATTAGTCAAAATTGGTCCAGCCGTTTAGGCGTGATGCGATGACCACGGAAAATAGCTCTCCATTTTTAAATATAAGATATTATTGTGATGAATATAACGAAATAAATAAGTTCACGAAATTTCATCGAATATCGAGCGCTTTCGTCTGACTCACGTAGATATTGTCAAGAATCTTTAAACCAAATTTCAAACAAAAACATGAAATTATGCAATAATAATTAATTGAGCTAGAAAATTTATACTTTATAAAGTTGCAACTGTGTTTTCTTAAATTAATCAAAATGAACTTTCTTCTTCTTCTTCCTCAGCCATCTCTCCACTGCTGGATATAGGCCTCTTCCATTTCTTTCCACTCTCCTCTATCCTGGGCTTTTCTTATCCACCCTCTGCCCGCGACTGGGATCTTTTTTGGGGTCGGCCCACTCCTCTTCTTTTATCCCATGGCCTCCATTTCAGGATTCTGGGTGGCCATCGCTCCGTTCCCTGTCTGGCGACATGTCCCGCCCACTGCCATTTCTGTTTAGCAACAAGGTCCATGATGTCTATGACTTTAGTTCTGCGTCTTATTTCTTCGTTTCTTATGTTGTCTTTTAGACTCACGCCTAACAACTGTCTTTCCATGGACCTTTGTGTGCATTTTAATTTATGTACAGTATTGGCAGTGAGCGTAATGGTTTCCAGGCCATAGGTGATTACGGGGAGGTTACATTGTTCATATACCCTTCTTTTTAGATTCATTGGTATATCTTTATTTTTTAATATATCCTTCATTTTTCCGAAGGCTGCCCATCCTAGTCCTATTCTCCTGGGGATTTCTGCTATTTGGTTTTCTTTCCCTAATTTGATTTCACTACGTAAAATTACATAATTAATTTTTGACTTACATTAATTTACTTTGGACCAAAGTCGGTGAATAATGTTGACCTGCAATCGAACAACGTGAATATACGGCCTGGCCAACCTAGTAGACACTTGATATAATGAATCAAATGTCCCACGACATTCATAGAATATGGGGTAGAGCAGAACGGTGCAGCTGAAGAATCTAAATTTATAAAAAATAACTTTGACTCTGGGTGAATTAAGTATCCCATTCATCCTGACATAAAAATATTAGAGTGTAGAAAATAATGCAACTAGTGGATGGAACTATTCCAAACGCTAGAGTGATACGTCAGTGGAACCTGACCAAGCAGAAAAAAGAAGAGAGGTGTGTTTAAACTAACTACTAAGCATAACATTCTAATATATGAAACATAAACTTTACTGTTTTTTCAAAACAAAATACAAAAAAGATAAAGAGGTTATTATTTTGTCAAATTTGCGGGCGGTTTGTGTCGTCACGTTTGCGACCATACGTTATGGAAAACGTATTACACAAGGCAAACATTCTTGAGCACGTGTTGGAGTCATTCTGTTTTTACATTGTATCCACAAGCAGTGGTTATACCCCAAGCACCGGCGTGCTGTTTCACTGGTAGACATTTATTTTACATATTGAAAGGTTTTTATCAAGCACGTAGTTACTATAATGTATTATTATTAGCCACAAAACATGTGGGATATTCTGAAGTATGCTTCTATTTTAATTTAGAAACACCATAAAATGACACCATATTTTTGTAAATTTATTTAAGCCTTACACGCTTCGTAAACTCTTAAAATATCGTAAAATAAAATTATCTAGTACTTACCTTTGTTTATCGATCTGGGTCTCTACATCGTCCGTTGTTTTAAGTCTAAAGATATAAAAGAAAGTCTTGTTAGTTCGAACACTTATAACTCGAGATCGGCTGAACAGATTTTTATGATGCTTGTGTAGCGGCCATGTTTCGCATGTCGACATCATCCACCAATAGCGTTTCTCCATGATGTCGACGCCCGGCAGCAGCCTGCCACATCGTACAAAGCCGTACAGCTATCAGACACCAACAAGTCTTCATAGAGTCAACATAGAATACGCATCATCCGTCTCGCGACGCACATCGCGGGGCGCCACTCGACGCCCGTTCAAAGTATTTTCTGTATAACATGTTACTTCTTCAATAAAACCGATTAGACCTGCAAAACCTTCTATCACTACAAATCCAATAAACTTGGTTTATTGGATATTTCTCCGCTCCGGATAACAGAATAACTTGGACTTAACGAAAAATGGATAACAAATAATATAAAATAAAATATTAAAGTAAATATAGAGCGAATTTCGATACAAAAACGCCATCTGAGAAAAATTCTATAGAAACACAATTTTTGTTTACCTGACAACCATTGATGAAGTGGTTGGTGACCCAGCGGTTACAACGCCGGCTTTCGTACTGCGGACGTCGTGGTTCGATCCCAGGTGCCGACCATCTTCCTCTTTCACGACACAAGCTTTAAGTAGCTTACTGTGAAAGAGTCAAGGAGTGTATTTGTGTTCACTTGGAGTGAGCACAGATTCATCAAAAAAAAAAAATACTGGCACGCAATTTTTTTATGGATTTTTTTCAAGTTTTATTCTAATTTGTTAACATTCAAGCGCATTTTTTAACTAAAACACGAAATGCGAAATATATGAAATTTTCGATTGACACAAACTGTCAGTTGTTTGATAGTTGGTGCGATTAACGAAATTCGGATGGAAAATATATGGTTGAAAACAGATGAATCGTTTCTTAAAAATCATTTTTATTCTTTTAAATTCTTATTCAGTACTCATAGTCAGACCACAGGACAACGTCTGTCGGGAAAGCTACATGATGCATTCATGAATATAAAAAACGACAATTTTAAACGTTTATGTATCGTTTGAAATTCTTCAAATGTGTTGGGATGAAATCTCTTGGATTGTCGAACGGAGTCAAAAAAACTAAACCCTAGTAATGAACTTGCTAAATTTCAATTTCAACTAAATTTATCTATAATTCTATACTTTCTTCCACAGAGCCAACAACTGAGATAATCGGAGGTCCAGAACTCTTCATAGACAGAGGCAGCACTATTAACTTGACATGTGTTGTCCTCTTCTCTCCCGAACCTCCGGCATACATATTCTGGAACCACAATGAAGGGGTAAGAAATTCATTTTTGAACTTCTATATAAGTACGTCATAGTTACGTATTTGGTTCTAAGTTGGAAAATATTTTTTTAGGGGTCAAAAATAGAGTATAAATAATATTATGTAGATAGTAGAAATTCAATGTGCCTTTAAGATTATACTCGCAATAGTATGTTTGATTGCATTTAATATTTCTTTACATATTCACAAGGTTTTAAATACTAAACAACGGTTATCTGATTTTCCACAAATCATTTATGTTTTTATCCTAATACTATATTTATTTTAAATGGATTTTTATGAAATTACTAGCTGAACTGTTAAATTTTGTCCCGCCTCAGAATCAATGTATTCTATTCATAAATGTCAACAAAGTATATCACCAACTTCTTGAATGACAAAAATAAATAAAAGAGAGGATGAGGTTAGAACAAAAGTTTGGGGTAATATATATATTTTTTATTCCAAACACCGAAACGAAAATACAAAAATAGAAAATATTGTATTTTCTATTTTGCTGAATAGAGACAAAATAATCAGCTAGCGATATGATATTATAATATACCGACCTGTTCAATACTAACCAAATATTACTTTAAAAAAAATCATAATATTCGGACGAGCCGTTTCGGCGGAGTAGGTACCTACTGTTACAAACACTGTGACACAAAATTTTTATATACAAGATAATAGTAGGTAGAAAAATAATAATATAACGGTGTGGGAACATTTTTGATTCTCGTACCTACAAAAAAAAACTACGATAAAACTTTTAGACATTTATTTAAATATAAAAATGTTACAAAACAACATTTATTTCCTACAATATTTTTCTTTTAAAGAACAAACGTAATATTTCCTAACCAAATCATTTTTTTTTACCGACGACTGAGCCTCATTTAAATGCAGTATAATAAATGAAAAGATGTCAAAACTTTTTAACTTTCCGAAACAGATTTCTGTCCCATTCCGCTTTTAAGATTTTGATTGAATCGCTTTTTTTCATCCCCCTCCCTCGTTCCCAGCATCCCTGTCTGCCAGGGGAAGCTAAACTTTGTTCATTCTTCAAATCGTAATGAAATACCTACATCATTAAGTTACAGAAAAATTCGAGTGAAATTCTTTGCGTTATAATATCTCTTTGAAATTCAAACATGTTGTTACGTGATGTAGCTTGAAATTCCCGAATTGTATCAGGTTCTCAGAAAGTGTCAAATTTGATGATGCTCCCTACCTATATATTATTCAGTGATTCTACTCGCAACTCCCGGTAATTCGAATACCTATAAAGTTGTATTTTGCGACTGAGAAATGTATCTTGTATATTGAAGAAATATTATGTAACAATGTTGTGTATTTTATTCAAAATAAATTCCCGTTACTACGGTGGATATCAAATAACAGCCTAGCTTTAAAATACAATGTTTATTTCAAATATTTACTTTTTGAAATCGATAGTTGTTTTAAACTAATAATTTATTTTATTTTTTCGTTTCTTACTCAGCATAAACTCTTTTTACTTAAGATTAGGTATCGAACTTCTACTTAAATGGTGCTACATCCCAAATCAAACCTTGGCCTCCTGGCGCCCTTTTCCAACTACCAATCTGCAGGAGCTGCGTTCCGTATCTCTTCACGTTATCATTCCACCTCAAACTCGGTCTAAACGGTTCTTCTTTCCCCCTGGGGGTCCCGAAAATTTTAATCAATATCCATTTCAAGACCTGTAAATAAAGTAGGTTTGTGTAATACCTATTAGCATCTTATAGAAGTTTGTTGCATAATATTCACAGATTTCGCTGTTGATATTTCAATCTGGATATCAACAAACGCTTTCAGTATGGTAGTGAATCTCCTGATCCTCGTGAAAAAATAAATCTTCTTCTTCTTATGGTCGCTCACAATCTGACCTCCAGGGACCGCAGCCATTGGATCGCGTCATCCGTTAGTGCGTGCAAGTCCTGTAGTAGTCCTTCTTTAAATGCGTACATGGGGCACTCATTCATCAGATGATCGATTGTTTGTGTCATCCCACATGCGCATGCTGGTGAGTCCATCCATCACCATTTATGTAAGTTTGAAGCGGTGCAACCTACATCACATCTTATTCGGTTAACTCTACACCATATATTTCTATAGGTTGCGTTGAGCCAGGCAGTTTTTTTGTCGGGTCAGCTACGAGGTTCTGGTTCCTTACTGACGATGCGGTCCATACTTGTCTCCATTTGTCTTCAATCGAGTAATCCGTACTAGTAGCAGCAGCTAGCCAGTACGGGTTTCGGGATTTCAGACGCCTTGGAGGGAAAAAATAAATGTGAGATATAAACAAAAAATCTGATTGAATAACTCTTTTGTTACAGATCATTAGCTACGAATCTCCTCGAGGGGGCGTCAGTGTTTTGACAGAGAAAGGAGACACAACCAAATCGTTCCTCTTGATCCAGAATGCCAGACCTTCGGACTCTGGACAGTACCAGTGCAATCCAAGCAATGCTCAATCCAAAACCATCTCGGTGCACGTACTCAATGGTAATTTTTATTTAACATCATTTTATCTTTAAAATTTGTTGAAACAATTCAAAGTATACCTACTGATAGTGCATTTATAATTTATTTTCTTTATGACTGCACGCGTTCATTCTTGAACTACGTTTTACATTATTTTGTTTAGTATTCAATTTCCTTTTGAATGCCTTTCTGAATAACATTTGATCGGAAATAATCGTCTTTACTTCAAATAAAATGCATTCAAACTAAGGAAATGGAAGAAAGACAATTTCCTGCGTTGCATTGTGTTATTATTATTTCTCAGTATTTTTAGATGTTTAATTGAAAATATGTTTCCATCATTACAGGCGAGTATCCTGCAGCCATGCAACGTGGAGGACAAGCGCTGCTTCTTTCTTCGCAGGCCAACACCGTCCTCCTGGTGGCCTCCGTGATCCTCTCAATATCCTGACATTTACTGCAACTAGCGGCGCTGTAAATATTCAAATCAATGAACCAGCAAACTATTTTTAAATCACACACACAGCGACGTGGGAAAATATATATATTTTCAAATTAGTATTTAATAAATGATTCAGCCATTTCTTTCACATACTCGTTTAGTTAGGTTTTGTGTTTCTTTCCTAGGAAGCATAGCAAATAAACTTCTTAAAGCATTTTAATGAAATATTGAAAAAAATGTAATGAAACTACGTGTGCTCTTCTAGTTGAATGTATTACTGTTATTTTTATAATAATATTAATACCTACATGTGAATTTACTACGAATATAATAATATAATTATTATTAAGTAATACGAAAAAATTGGTAACGTAGCTATTGCAGTACATACTCAGAAGTCTTTACTGTAGTATGTACCTGCAACTTACATACCGTGTGCAATCACCAGTGAAGCTACGACACTATCTATGGATTAGGTCGCCACTTTATGAACCTACCTAACTTACATACCATGCGCAATCACCAGCGAAATTATGAGACTAATCATGGATTAAGTCGCCACTGTACCCAACATACATGCATACCGTGTCCAATCACCAGCGAAGCTATGACACTATCTATGGATTAGGTCCCCACTGTATTATGTACCTACCCAACTTACATACCGTGTGCAATCACCAACGAAGCTATGACACTATCTATGGATTAGGTCGCCAATGTATTGTGTTGGTACTTTAAGAACTTGCTATTTGCTATCAGTAGCGCAGCAATAGAACTTTTCACGGAATAAATAATTATCATAGTATTCCGTACTTTAATATCATACTTTTAGCACATTGTAATGCAACAATTACCCATTAGCCAAGCTATGGCAACATCAAGAGATTTTCACGTCATCATCCCGTTTTGAAAAATCAATAAGTCAAATATAGTCATCAGTAGCAAAGTTGTGACAGTAATTTTATTGATTCCTGCATCAGTATATTACGCAACAAAAATATGCCATCTGTAGCGAAGCACACTATTCGCTGCTCCATCCTTGCTATAATCTGATATTACGGAAAGAATATATGAAATCAATGGCGTAACTATGCATATACAGGTTTATGTCGCTGTTATATTGGGTATCTACATAACATATTACAGTACCGTGTAGCTACCTACAGTGAGCCTCGGACGCCTTCGAGCGCAATGGAGGGCTCTTGATGCCTCCCTATGCTCCTGAGTGGGACTTAGGCCTTCCGCATTGTGGGTTGGTTTGGGGGGGATCCGCGGCGGGCTTGATTTGTGCGGGGGCGGCTTTTCAGTTTGATTGCTTTGATCGAGTTGGGATGTCGGTTTCGTGCGGGTCGGGTTTGCTGTGGATTGGTCTTCTCCGGGCTGGCTTGCGTTGTGCGGGGTCCATAAAGGGTGTAGGTATGTATGTACACACCTACAGTAGTTTTTTAATGTACTGTGTATCTACGCATCTGATGTTACATTTAGGTGAATTACTAATTTTATTATAAAGGAGTTTTCTCATCAATACATACGTTGAGTTTTAAGAAAAATGGACGTACAATAATTTTAATGAAATAATATGTTAATTTATTTATATGGATGTACATCTATTTGTAGTTATAACAATATATTTTCTGTAAATAACGTGTATATAAAAATATAAAATATATTTCATGTCTTTGGACTAAAAAGTAATTATATTAAAAACAAAAAACACGCCGTAAAAAGACGTTTGTGAAAAATTCAAAATTATTGCATATACATAACATTAACGAAATGTGTTTTCATTTTTGATAGGCTAACAATACATAATATAATATTATTATTAAGTATGTCTTTGAAAGAATATTAAATGTCTTATTTGAATATAATTGTTTGATTTAAATGATATGATTGTATAATAAAATAATAATAAATAGATAATAGATAAAGAAGCTTAAATCTATTTTAAAGTTCTCATAAAGTCATAATGGTTTCTCTTGTGTGCTGCTTCTAAACTAAATAATAATTGCGTAATAGAATTTTACTCCATTGCTTACAAAAAATGACTTTTGTGCAAATTTTGAGGAACCCAAAATTAGACTTAAATGATGCAAATTCAACAAAATCGTTTGCGATACTCAAGTGTTTGCACATTAATCATATTTTGTAAAAAACTTCGATTACGTACTCTTCCAGCTACACTCAGAAAGTAGACTTCGTTGAGATTTTTAAACAATGCTTTTGTTGTTTCTTTAAGAAACTATCTCGTGCTTGCTCCGAAGACCTTCGCAGACTTTATACCAACAAGTCAAGCTATTTTCTCAGAAGAAAACAGACAATGTATTCTATAAGAAAATTAAAATGTCTACGTCTACGTCTTCATAATGGCGTGAATGATTATTCTTTTTTACTTTGTTGAAAATACCACTTGTTCAATGTATTGATTTGTTTCAATATGCCTTTAATTTAAATAGAAATCGGTTTAAAAGTGTTATATTTACATGAAAGAATGTGAAAATTATTGCATGCAGAAAATATGTTACAGAAGTTTACGCTGGTGGCGCAAGATTGACGTTTTAAGCTTTCTAAATTGATTAAATGATTGCGTGAAAAAGTTGGTTCTATATGTAAGATCTTGTTCTGGAAAACGTCCCAAGAATCCATAAATATAATATTTGGAATGTTGTGTCCTTCGAACTCATTCAAATATATTTTTAGAAAAACAAATCTGTGCTCACTCAAAGTGGCCACAAATACACTTTTCACAGTAAGCTACTGAAAGCTTGTGTCGCGAAAGAGGAAGACGGTCGGCCCCTGTTATTGAACTCACTACCTTCGTTACGAGACAGTACAAAAGTCACCATCGTACCTGCCAGGTTACCAACCACTTCCTAAGGGTCTGTACACATCTAAACACGCGCGGTAACGTGACCAATGTCACGGTGCATGCAACATATCAAATTTCCATGAACCGCGGTGGTTAGTTGTTACATATTTTTAATTAATATGTATAACAAAAACAAACATATTAATTAAAAATATGTAACAACTAATGACTCTAACAATTCATCACTGATGTTCGATTTTTAAATGGAACAAACCACCACGGGCTTACGACCGTCTTTTACTGTTATTTCGATCACTTTATGTCAATAACTATCGCCATTAGGTGGTAATGTTTAAGTCTCCGAAACACCTTAGCATGAGAATTCTCGACATATTCAACATGTCGAAAAATCTATATAACAAGTAAATATTTAATAATTAATGAAATATAGAGAAAAAAGTTGGAAATTTTAATAATAGTCTGTGAAGGTTTCTATCAACTCAAATATTTCGCAATGGTCACGAATATATAAGATAATTTCCTGTGATACTATTATTTGTATATATTATTATTTTAAATATTATATATGTATGTTAATTAATGTATAATAAATGTATATGTAAATACAATAAATTTATGAATAAAGGTTTATTAAAATTATTGACTGCATTCATACTCTCATCACCCTACATACAATCTCCCTTTGAACCCCACCCTAGGGTATAAGAAGGCAACAAGAGCTCTCTGTTGCGCTCGATCTCTACACCCTATTTATGTAAAATCATCTCTTTTTTATGGTACCTTGGCCTTTTGGATTAATTTTACTAGCATGAGATAGAGAGATGCAGTTTCTTCTTCATTTTGCCTGCCAAAATCTGGAAGAGGAAGCTTACATCAAAGCATTTGACTTTCATGTTAATGATGCTTAAATCATGTTCAAAATAATTAGAAAAAAGACAGGCGGTATCATTAACCAAGCTGTCTCAATACTGTATCTTAATCGCAAACGGCAGTGGATGTTTCATGTATTTATGCAGGGAGTTGACAGATGGGAATAGTGAGAAGTCAATTGAGAGGGTAGAGGATCAGCCAACCCCAAAAGATCTGGCCATATTTTTGTTGAGAAAAGGTAAGTAGGGTTAAGACAGTATTATTTCGGATAAGTCCAGCTAGTCCAGCACTATGAGATAATATGATGAATGTAAAGAATTGGTAGTTTAATGATATATTGATATAGAAAAATGCATTCTAAGGGTACGCTTACATCAAACAAACATTGAGCCAGAGCTTGAAATATGTATAGTATGTTTTCTTGATCTTTGATCTGGACAGCAATAAAACAAGAAACAAGAAAAAAATCGCGCGTAATCTGTCATCGCCCATTAATTAGTTCGTCCTCGTTTTTGTAACGTTTACAGAAAGTTTGTTTTGTGTAAACGCACACTTACAACAGTATAAGGATTGAAGAATAGAGTATAACACAGAAAATCGATAAACTTTTCTTATTACAATGATCGGTAGGTACCACCGCCGCTGATAAAACACGATAAGAAATAAATATACCTACCTACAACAATTTGAATAGATAGAGAGCTCTGTATAGTCTAGTTCCATCTAGAAAAGGCATTATCTACCTAGACAACTGTGTATACACAGTAGAGTCGTTTTGCCACAAGTTTAGAAGAGCACCTAGAATCTAGATAGAGTGTTTTAAATAAACTGAACAAATTATCTTCTGTACACACAACGCGTACGATGATGTCCAAAGAGGGCCCTAACGAAAGAGAAAAAAATACCTTGTTGACTGGACAATATTTCTAGATATCCCTACTTAGAGTTTGAGCGGTTTCATTGATGCTGAGGTATCTAAAGGATGGATAAATAAATTATACTCTAAATTATAAGCTACAAAAATGACACCTTCGCAGGATTTATTATTTTAAAACCAAACGGCAAATTTGTGGGTATCACTAATGTTTGCCTGATTTGTAAATTCTTAAATGTTTCATTGAAACCACTGAGATTATTTTTAAAGAAACTTTGAAGGTTCATTTTTATAACTCATATGCTCCTTCGAGGCAGAGCTGAGGGATTTGGACCTGGTGAGGCGGTCATAAACATTGGACAAGATCGACCGTAATGAAGGGCTCTTGTTGCTTCTCTGTGCTCCTGAGTGGGGTGTAAAAGGGAGAGTAAGTAAGTAAGTAATGAATAAAAAAACTTTGTTAACTCCACATTTACTTTTCATTTCCGTCATTTTTACATGAAAATTCAAAAACCTCTTAAGTTTTACACCTATATGACTTTTCTCCGCTATAATCTCGCAATTACCTCTAAACTCCCTCAAACGGTGTATTTTAAATTTAAAATACATATTAGTAGATACATTTTGTTATGAAACTACAAGTAATAATTATTGTCAAAAGGATTCAATTCTGAAATGTTTCGCTAAATTTCCAAAAAAAAAACCTTCGAAATTGTCTCTTAAAAATCTTTTCCATTCCATCGTAACACTCTTTAAACGGGAAATAATTCTTCGGCTGTATTTCACTTCACAGCACGTGCAAAAAGATATACCTTGAATAATTCGAGATAAAATTCTCTGGTGTGAACAGTGTTTACATTACGACATCCAGTGATTGCATTGAACCTCTCGTGCATCCGATTTCCTGTAACAAGGACTGAGTTATCGGACTACGTGTAAAAAAATCTCATATTGTCCACCAATTGATTCGTTTCTAGGAACAGACCACCGGAATAGAAGTTACTTCCGTGCGATTGCCCCGGCCCAACATCCGGACATGTAGGCTACATCCGGATAGCTTCCACTTTAAGCAGATAATATTATGTAGTTGCTAGAGGAGATACTCAAACGATCTCTCCACCCTGAAACACGTTCAAACTACACCACACAATATGTTCATAAGTTTAAAAGTTTTTTTAATTTCTTCATACATTTTAGTGGTGGAGATGCTAATAATTCTATGCCTCTGCTAATACCTATTAAAGTCGCTTCGCCAAATTAGTTATGATAATATCGCACGTATATCATCATGTAGGCAGGTACAATACAAATAGTTGTTCTTTAACGATGGTGCGGGGCTATTGCACAGAATACATCAGGGTCAGAACGCTGCCGATGGTTCGCCGACATCCTTGAAAACGATCTTCATAATATTAACTAGCGCTAATACGACCATCTTGACATCTACGGTAACCAATGACTGATGATAATATTGTTGTTGACAACTTCTAAATATAAAAATAAATTTTCAAAACACTCTTGTGAGACTTTGTGGAACTACATCTATATATATAAATACGTGAAGGAAAATCTTTGTGACCATTTTTACGAAAATTGCGCGGAAGGAGGAGTATGAAATTTCGCACACTTATAGTTTATATAGAGAAAGAGTGACAAAAGCTAATATTTTTTTTAAAATTATGCATAAAAAATAGATTTAATCAATAAAAAAACATTACAAACACTACTTAATGTTATACATATTATGTTTGATAACAATGATTGAAACCAGACAAAGACAATAATATTAAAAATATAAAGAGTTGACAGTAATTTTCTTCCCATTCTACATTGTGGAAAAATTCGTTTGTAGTCGATCGCCAAATGCCATTTGTCGAGGGCCCCTGGTCATTACAAAGAATTAAGCATAAAGAATTCAAATGTACGGTTATCGATAAAAAAAATCGACATCGTTGACTATTGAATCATCAAATTTATGTGTATCGACAGGAGTGTGACTGCTAATACCTATTAAAATCTGTCTTACAATAGCTCACATCTGAAAGTTTGGTATTGGATTACATGGATGTTAATCCTGGCATCTGACTAAGGTTCAACAGAAGAAGATCCTTAACATTGAGAACGTTAAAAGAAGATTAGGTGATACAACTTTGTCTCAAATGAGACCGTATGCACCAGAGCAGCACAACAGCCAATCACCTCAGTAATCCAGAATTGCAGATTGAGCTGGCTTGGCCATGTTCCCCACATTTTCCCTGGAGAGTCTTGAATACGTAGGCCTTTTGTACAATCTGGAGGGTCCAGGAAAGCAGGGCAGGCCAAAATCAACAATCAAGCGGGCATTTACTACCGTTTTACAAGAGGCTGGACTAAACTGGGATGAAGCTGTGCAACTGCCGCAAAAAAGAGAGGCTTGGAGGAACTTCATGGCGTCCACATGCTTCACACTGGGAGTGAACTTAATTAATTAAGAATGTATTGGATTTTTCTATGTGGCAGAAACTTAGTTGGTATGTAAATTTCTCGGATCATTCAAATATTGATGCCTTTGAAATCAATGTTGACCTCGCATGTTTGGAGTTGTCAGAAGGACAAGCGAAAACATCCTTGTCGATAAAAAAGAACACTGCAAGATTGTCTGCAGAGTTTTGTTTATGCGTGTTGAGGTTCCTTTGTCGCATCGCATCGAAAAGAACAGTAAAAATTTCCACGGTAGCAGAGGCAAATAGTCTATGCGGCAGTTCGTGGGCTACGAAAGACAGCGAGGATTGATAAGGCGTTTCGTATGGAACCATAGAAAATTTATATGTAACGAAAGCCAAGAGTTAAAATCTTTAGACCATCAAAAAATAAGCTCCGCATATTGTTCCCTGTTTTTCAAACCGAAACTTTGAGTGAAGGCTTTTTTATTTACATAAAAGGTACTTTTGTGATGAAGAATTTAGGAAAACGGCGTAGTGATTCATCAATATTTTTACAGTTAATAGAAAATAAACCCACTTCATTCTCCCAAAATTCTACTCGTGAAATATCTCTACACAATAAGTCACGTACCTAAAATCAACAGAATGAAATATATTGCGTATTAAAATAGCCTTTGAAATCCCCGGCCTGTGTGAATAGATCGATACAAGAAGGTCTCGGCACGACACATAAGCCGAGCTTCGGGTGTATCACCTACAGCAAATACAGCTTCCTAGAAGGTCTAAGTCTAAGTGAATTGTAAGGAAGGAAACAAAATATCAAGTATTCACCTCGATATAATAATTATCATAGTGCTATATTATCAAAAGTCCTATTCTGAGATAAAAATGTCACATTGTTGCTATAGTTTTTAAGATGAACAGTTTCAAACACACGATTTTTTAAAGGTCAAGGGACCATGCCCCCTGTGTCAGCGCTACCAAATAAGATCTTTTGTGATATCCTTAAATTCATTCATGGAGCGCTGCCTCTGCATTCGAATGTGCTTCGTCTCTAGAGGCCTCTTCCAGAGTGACTCGGCCCCTTTCCGACTCCTACCCTCTACTTAAAAAAAGTCTACTTAATCGTCTTCCCATCTCCGGGTTGCAAAAATCGCTTTTGGTAATGTGATCTTATGTCCCTTTTGACCACTGATGTGGAAGTACCCATTATATCCATCACGTAAAGGTCGTCTCTGCAGAGGTGCCAGATACATCCTCCAGAGCAAGGGAAATAATGCATCCATGTAGGGGGTAAGGTAAAAAGTCATCCTGCGGTTGCCTGGTATCAGGGAGCATCCTTTAGTTAGGTGCTTACCTACCCGTTAGTTACGCATCCTTCGGCATGGGTCGAATGACACCTTGGATTGGGGATTTTTGGGCAGAAAGGTTTACTCCCTCCGGAATTATAGGACTAGGGCTCATAGAAGGGAGGAAGATAGGATTCAGGTGTAGGATATGCCCTGCATGTTGGACAGCCATGCAAGGCACCCCGTACTCTTCGGCTAGTTGACCCTAGAATCCACAGGAACATAAAGAGGGGCGTTACTCTTGAAACTCAATCCCGATATCAGTGTTGACTGGCAATACTTTTAATACTATAAATATGTATTTATAGTATTAAAAGTGTTGACATTATAAATCCTTATTTATACCGTTTTTTCGTAAAGCAAATCCAGATTTTAAATAGAAATACGTGGAAGTATTTTAACGCATAACAACCAAAATCTAAGTGTGATAATTAAATCGTTATTAAAATTGAAATTGGATCGGATAATGATTAAAAATGCAAAGTAGCCCACCTGACGCTTGAAGTGGAATTCTTACATCTATTGTCAGAAAAAATGCCGCCATTCAATTTATTGGCTTTTTACATAAGTCAAAGTTTTATATCTCCGATTCGGTGAAATGTATTCGAAACTCAGAATGGACAATCAGTTTTCCTTTTTCATGTCACAAATTTAGCGATGTAAAAATTATTATCGAAAATGAATTTGAACACCTCTGCTTTGTGTGAAAGATGTCAAAAGTGATGGAATTTTTCAATATTTGAAGCCAATATCATTCCAAACCAGCCGCTAATGCGAGGGTCATAAGCCCCAATGGTTCCAAATCCAACTAGTTAATCTTCAATATTGGCTTCAAATATTGAAAAACTTCCATCATAAATAAGAACCATCTATAGTAATGTAGATAAACTTATCAAAATATCACGAATATGTCAAAAGTGTATTATATTATGTGTTTACTTCAAGTGAGCCGAGATTCATTTCAAATAAAAGAGATCCTTGTTATAAAAAATGTTTCTCAACATGTTTTTTTATGACCTTCACTGTTGATTGTTATTGGTCAGAAACACTATGATAAGGCAAACCAATTTAAAAGAAATGTTTGTTTCTCAACATTTACAAATAATTTTTATAACCGTTCATTCTAAAAGCACTTGAAATTCTTTGTTTTTTTACATCGCGCACCGACATTCTGAAACCATTTTATAAAACTGTAAAAACATTATTTTCCATTTGAATAATTTTTAAAACTGTTTGTAGTATGTAACACAGATGATACCTTCGATTAAAATATTATATTCACGATGTGTAAATTCATTTAGTTTGGCTTTTATTATCAGCAATGGTCGCTTTGTATCTCGCAATATTATTTGGTATCTTACAACCTCAATAAAATATTTTGATTGTGAACCTCACGATTGTTTTACAAAATCTGTGTACAGTAATCTACCGGAATTAAAACATTATCTCGTTTGAAAGCAAACGGATTCTGATGTAGGTATTAATGGTTTAAAATATCTATATATTAGGTCCTATGAAATTGCCGTTTTGTATGAAAAGTAATTTTTTTTTTCAACTTTTTTTTATTTCTGTTTTCAAACTAATCACCCATGCAATCGATGAATCTTTGCCAAGGCATGACCGATTGACCTAAGTTAGTTATAGATGAGCAAGCGTCCCATCATTGTCTTCAGTTCTTCACAATACACATCAGCAGTAATGCTCATCTGTTTTGTAAGAAGCTGTGATGAATCACACCGGCACTAGACCACCAAACATTGACCATCGCCATTCTAGAGCACATGTTTCGTTTAGGATCTAACCAACTTGCCGACCTCTTTTGATTGTCCAACGAATCCAATTTTCGTCACACATAAAAATCCGGTTCAAAATTCCTTTATTTCTGTGCCTGTTGAGCAGCACAAGGTAGATCTCGACGCGTACGTTGCGCCGGCGATCGTTGAGTACATGGTGCACCCATATAACCAAAGAGTTCCATAACATATAACAAGCTTTTTTATCGTGTCAATTTGTCGCAAATGGACCAATATTGTTTTGATGCAAACATCAAAAGCTGCTGCTAGCTCAGCTACTGATTGAGTATCATCAGCTTCCACCATCGCGTTTAATTCATCATCCTTGACCAAAGTGTCCGGACAACCAAGTGGTTCATTTATCAACCCAAAATTTCCAGAACGGAACTGAGCAAACCAATAACGGGTTGTACCTACGTTATTTTATAAAGTTTCCTCCATAAGCGTTGTTGATGTTACGTGCCGTTTGTGCCGCGTTGGTGCCACGATGGAACTCATATTCTATAATTACACACATTTTTAAAGTATCCATTACGACGAAAAATGACCAAATGTAATGAGAATACAACACTTATCAAATAACAAAATAATGATTTTGTGAAAAATATTGTCATCTTTTTTTAAAACATCGAAGGGTGCATTTAAGCGAACTGAATCATCTGAACATAGAACAAGAGCAGGAAGTAGATTATATTTTGATAGTTGATATGGACACTAATCTGTCATCGCCCATTAATTAGTTCTTGTTTGTTATTGTTTCCAATGTGTCCAATATCAACCATAAAGAAAGATGCTCTGTTTCTAGATTCGGCTCTATGTTCGTATGGAGTAAGACATACTAATGCGCAGATATTTTGGTTGATGTACGAAATGCCTCTAATTCCTTTCATCTTCTTCGATCATGTTTCTTATCTTGCCGGTGATTTGCCCTTATATTCACTGTCTGACTCATTACTCGTGTAAGTAACTGCTATACTTACAAAAATGCGTTTAAAAAGTCCCGTTTGTCACATTAACACGCAAAGCACAAATAAATAATGATTACTAAACTCGAAAAGGTATGTTAAAAATCATAATAGGTACCGCTCTAAGTCATTTTGTTCACAATAAAACATGTTTGTGATGTTATCAAATATTAAATTCAATTTTCTCTACAGGTAACCTCTTGGTGGGTGGCGCTACGTCCCAACGCCACTCCGATAAGCACCGAACCTACCCTCTGACAAAATTCAACCCTAGGGGTGAATATCTATTAAGGTGGACAAATAAACGTACAGAGGGAATGTGCGTGCAGCTCAGAGCCCCTAAATATTATTGTTTTTAAATACCTCGAAGGGAAATAGATAGAGCGAAACAAACGTGGTCTGCATTTAAGGTTCAACGGAATTATCTGGAGGAAGGCTCAAAGCTTTGTGTCCCTTTTTACCTTTGCTGGCACACTCTGTCTAATATTTGCACATTTCAATTAATACACGACCAACAATTTCACAATCAGAACAATTATTGTGGACGATATAACCCTTGAGCTAAATAAGACATAGACTACATTCGGTTAGCATACAAGTCTTGAATTAAGCAAAGACTGATAATCTGAATTAGCTCAAAACATCACTAGGAATCATATATTATGTATACAATCAAAACTCTTTTACATATCTCCTGTACAATGTTTTTCAAGCCGTCCTGTCCTGTGCAAAGGACTTCCATTGATCTCCCACACCTAGCACGTGAATTCTTGTGAACCTCTCAACCCCGTACCTGGAAACATACCCGATCCATATCAGCCTTCTTGATCCGATGCCACTGGTGATCAATGGTTGTTCTGTGATGTACGTATATTCACATTTCTTCTCAGATGTTTTGCGCTGTTCAATCATTACCCTCCACTTAGCCCTCGGATGTGCACCAAAGCAAATAAACAGAGTATTGGTGGCCTCTTAATGAGACATTAATCTGATGAGGAGCAATACCGCACTCAGGAAAAATAAAACTGAAAGGGCTTAGTTTCTTTAATTTTAATAAGGTACATTTTGATCTTGAAGAAAATGCAAGTTCGTCAACTTTTGAATTTTATTTTGAAAAGGTGTATTCAGTGATGAGAAAAGAAATACGCCTATAGCTACCTACACATATTTTGCTGACTCGCAACTTCTCACTTTTATCCCAAGTCATAAAATGAAAGCATTTTAAATAACAGAGAACGTTTTCTTTTTTTAAACAACTCTTTGAAACCTTCATTTTTTTCTGAAAAAAAGTTCCTTTCGTTATTAGAAGCTCAGATGTTCAAAAAACAACTTCATACAGCGTAGCAGATTCGAACGTTGCCATGCACCGATCATTTTTCTCTTCATAACATACATTTTTTTCTGACTTTCACCCTAAAAAAGATCGAGTGATGCAGCCAATAATAATCAATATTATTGTAGCAGTTGTTTTTTTTATGTTCTATATATGTAGGTAAACATATATAGAACTTAAAAAAACATAACATACATTTTAGTGTAAAAGATATCGATATTCACTCTGGGTAGGCTCAGATTCACTTGAAAAAACAACTATGGTGTGATAGATTCTATGATTCCACACTACTCCTCTAATAATTTCTCCTAGATACGGACGGTGGTCGTTTTCTGGGCCATTTAGTGTGGCTGTAGAATCCAGTTTTGGACAAACAAACCAAGTCGCATTTGGACAAACAAACCAAGTCGCGGCCCGCCCCTTTTCACCGTGTCAATGGTTGGTACATTCAAGAAGACGTGGCTATCAGGAGAGCGTTTTATTTCATTATATTACTGAATGCCGGCTTCCAAATCTGGTATAAAAATGTAGGCGTAACCTTTTTTAGATCATTCTCTATTACATTCTATAGTTTTAATATTTTTTCTGGTATAAAACCGCTGTCAAGTTGAAAAAAAGCTTTCCTTTTTAAAAATTGTCAGAAGTTCAAAATCTGTTAAATTCTAAAAAGTCGAAAAAAGCTAACCTAACATTGTCTCATTTCGTGAAATTTTTGTAGCCCTCTGGCAACAAAAATAATAGCGCCGACTTATATTAAGAACATTAACAGGTATCCAATGAGTAGAACATGTTTGCTGGTTTTAAAGGCACCTTGAAATAAAATTCAAAGGTCAACTGGATTATTATGACACGGTAAGAAGGTTTATGTTTCTTTTTTTTTTCAATTCTAAAAAACAGCGGGTTACAAGGATGGTGTCCTCGAAACAAAACAATGTTAACTGCTCCCGGGAGAAATTAATTTTTCTCATCTGTTTATTACCGTGATTTATGTTCAATTTTCTCTTAATCACTGTTGGGTATTATTGCTACGGCTATCGTTTATTGTGCTTAGAGTTTAAGTTAATTTTTGAATTATGTCGATTAATAATTTCCGTTTAATTCTGTCTAGTGAAACCTGAAAAAATGTTTTGTCTTCGCCGCTTAGCCACTTAATCTTTCTTTCCCTCTCGAATAATTCGAAGAACTCATAAATATGTTTTGATTACTTTCCGAGTTCAAGAAAAACTGTAAAAGAAAGACCTAGCTTAAGCTAATAACAACTGAAAATTGATATCAATGTTAAAAAAACTTGTTGCTTATATTTCAATACCCAGAAATCTAAGAAAAAATAGCTTTTTACGCACAGGAACACCGAAATTGGAGCCTTGTGCATTCAGTAATATTTATTAGGTACTTACTAGTGGTCGCCCAGAGGTCGAAATTCGACAATTTTCTTTCAAAAACAATGACATGGATATGAATACATACGTCAAATTTGATAAGACAAAGTTTTTTTTTCTATTATTATTAACGACAAACAATATAAATCTATTATCAATTTGACCACAGATAAACATAAGAATATATGCGTCTGTGTCAATGTCAAATACATAAAATTACAGTCATTAGAGTATTTTTAATGCATAATTTTAAAAAAAAATAGCATTTGCTACTCCTTCTCTATACTTACTTACTTTCCGAATCCGGACATCATCATCATATGCGTGAACCCCAATACTCGGCCACCTGTATAAGTACCACTGTTACTCGCTGTCACTGTGTCTTGGTGCGTGCATGTTGTTCCCATGAGGGGACATGCGAAGAGATGCTGGTTGTACCTCGCCACACTCGCAAAATTCACAATTTTTGCACTCCTCTATAAAAACTATAAGTGTGCGAAATTTTCTTAAAAGGTGTATAAAGTTTCTGCTTGACGTTTTAATATACATATTTACAAAATGACTCAGAAAGTCCTCACTTAGAGAAGTTATGTTTACTCCACTAAATTGCTACGGTTCCTTCTTCATATTTTATTAGCGATTTCCTTGTTCTTACTTCTGAAAATCTTTCCCATTCTGGACAGTTCTGCTTGTTACGCTATTACAAGCATAAGACATTTATAAAAAATTAAACAACAGTCATTTTATTAGGGTCTCTGAATCTAAATTAATGTATTTTCAATAAACATAATATAATTTTCCCTCGCGGTTACATTGCGGTAATTTTTCTGTGATAATTTTTTTAAACGCTGTGTGCAAATGAACGGATGGAAAAATCTCAACATAATAATTCAGAAAAATTGGTTTAAATTGGTCAATTCTTTCGATGTATCTATACAATAGGCAAACATACATCACATGTTATGTACTTCCTACTACACCGCCATCTATTGAATTTTTTAAAAAGTAAAGCAATTATAGAGGAATTGTTTTGATTTCAAGCTTATGTCCCATCGAACGTCATCCTTCACCCGAATCAACGATAACTATAACATAATTCAATAAATTATTAGCTAAAATTAATTAAGTTTTTACATCGTAAATTGCATTTTATCTACAAAAAAATTATAATTCAGAAATGTTTGTCTGCTTTCTATCGTATATGTGAACATCACGCCTAAACGGCTGAACCGATTTCACTAATTCTTTTTTTGTCGTATTGGCTTTTATTAGTAGAAGGTTCTTATGAAAGAAAAAATTAAGAAAGTTGCGTGGTAAATCTACATAATAATTAAGAAATGTTTTTTTATTAGCTTTTTACTTAATGTCATCGCATCACGCCTAAACGGCTGAACCGATTTCACTAATTCTTTTTTTGTCGTGTTGGCTTTTATCAGTAGAAAGTTCTTATGAAATAAAAAATTAAGAAAGTTGCGTGCTAAATTGGGAAATTAAATAAAACTCGCATTAGCCCCTCCTTCTCTATCTAAATAATAATTCAGAAATGTTTTTTTATTTTGCTTTTTATCGTATGTCATAGCATCACGCTCAAAATACAAATGCTACGTCAGATATGAATCTGCACAGAGCCGTGCAAAATGCCGGAGAAGGTTCTTTAATACAATTTGCTGCATTAACTTTAATATATTTAGAGCTAATTAAAAAACCCTATTTTTTAGGATCTTCATACAAAATTTTAATAAACATTAAAAGTGTCATTCTTCTTTTTCTGTGCTTATGTCAGTTATAGAGGTCTACAAAGCAATGGGAAGCTAGACTAGAACCTGTTTAATTACCTACCAATCAAGCCTGACAATCGGAATCAAAAACGTAAAGCAAGACGGGTATAAGCTAGTGAGAAATAATAAAGGAAAACGAAAAAAAATTATCTCAAAAATAATGTTTATTTTTCATTTCTCTACATAAAATTACACTGAACAGCGTATTGACGCTTGCCTAATACGTGTATTCGACTAGCCTGTTGAAAATTTTATATTCTTGGTTATTCATTTTCTAAAGAAATGATACTTTGCGTGGTTATAAATGATATTGCATAAGTTTTCTTTCACAATTTTTAACACTACTTCCATGTGCAGTCATACCTAAATAATTATTTATAGGTTTATAAAAAATGCCGTAACTCAACCGGTCAGAAAAGGCACCATAGGCCTCAGACGCCTTCGAGCGCAATGGAGAGCTCCTGGTGCCTCCCTATGCCCCTGAGTGGGGTTTAGGCACCCGTATTGCGAGTTGGTTTGGGGGGGATCTGCAGCGGGCTTGATTTGTGTGGAGCCGGCTTTTGGCCGGTTTCGTGCTGGTTTGGTTTGCTGCGGATTTGTCTCCTCCGGGCTGGCTTGCGGTGTGCGGGGAGCCTTTAAGGAAGAATGTATGTATGTTATAAAAAATATGCACATAAGTACGTATAAATAAATAGCCATGAAACAGTTTCATTTTGGTCAATAACATTTATGTGGATCCTTATTTTAGTTAAGTAGATTTTCAGCATCTTTTGGTTTCCAAAACTGTCCAGTACCCGAAATAGTCAGACTAAATTACCTATTTCATGAAATAGGCGGATTGAATTGCACAATACACGAAATGCTTAGTTATAGTTAGATGAATGGCAATCAAGATAACCAGTATGTCAATCAAAGATCATTCTCAATATTCTTATCTTCTTACCATAATCTTAATAAAACAGGAATAGAGCCGTTCAATTCATGTACGCAAACGAAATTTTGATGGAGCATCGAGCAAGTTTTTCATAAAGTGCAGTTTAAAAAATAAAAACATCCGTTGTATTTTGATAAAGATGTTTTTTATATATATAAAATGAATGAGCTCTGCTCAATTTTGGGGGTAAAATGGGTATAAATTTATTATTGTGAATATGTATTTTAATGTTTTTTTTATTTTCTCAATAAAAATATTTGAATTTGAATCTGTGCTCACTCGAAGTGAATACAAATACATTTTTGACATCTTTCACACTAACCAAATGGTTTGCCTTGAATGCGGAAATTGTCGGCACCGGGACTCGAACCCACGACCTCTAATACGAAAGTCGCCAACTGATACGACTGGACTAACAACCCTTCAATTCTTTCTTTAAAGAATACGAACATATTTTTCTAGATGTATTTAATAAATTGATTTTGATTGATACCTATATTGGTATCACTGCAGCCAGCAACATAATATAGTATACCAATCAACCGGTTCATTCGCGATTCTAAAACCGATTTAGGTATTCATGTAAAAAAAAACACTTCGATCTGACTAAAATATTATTATCATACAATTCAATTTTGGAACATTTCTATTGTTTTCCTACCGGATAATACTCCCACATAGATTATCTCTTAATAGTTTCCTATGTACGATGAAATACTATTTCATAAAAATATGATGTGTAATACCATAGACATTAAGTTAAAATGTGAGCGTAATATAAGCGTCAAACTCTTGTTGTTGACACGGAGAATTCGGAATGGGTCGGAAATTTAAACGATAATAAACTTCAATAAAACTAGGTTAGTCTGGTAGCCCGCTATATAGGTACATAGGATGTCACAAACAGCTCTTTTCCGTATAGATTCCTATATATGTAACTTGAACTACACCGCTTAGAATAATCGTAATAATGTTTTTACATACAGATTTAATTTCACTTAAAAAAACTGCGATAGTAAGTAGTTTATCCAGTATCAACCGCCATTGTAGTAGGGTGACCAAGTACAAAGGATGCTTTAGACCAGTGTTCCGCAAACTTTTTGTGTTCAGGGTACACCTACCAAATCAATAAATTTCAGAGGAACTCCGATGAAAAACAGGAGTCGTTCAAGTATTAGGTATTTTTGGAGTTTTGACCCCTCCCCCCTCGCCTATTAAACGCGCCGTAACGTTTTTTGAATAACTGAGCACAGCGGGCGATCAAAATTTGGAGCAATCTTCTTAAAGGTGGAATTCCTTAACGACTGTTCCTTAGCGACTTACATTTTTCTCTGTGCTTATTTAAATGGGCGAATAGGTACTTACATATTATCCGGCAGATAAATAAGTTTTACTACCTTCTTTACTTTTGAACACAGAATCTGAACCATGAACACTTGGGTCTCATTTTTACTGAACAACGCTAGGTCGTTCGCGTACTCCAGATCGCACAATTCGCCCAATAGACCATCTCTCTGTGTTATCGGTATACCTCTTGCTCCTTGAACGGACTTTCTCAACAGTCCATGACTATTATGAATATGAAAGGAGCCAGTACGCAGCCCTGTCTAACTCTCGTTGTGATCCTAAAAGCTTCAGTAGGACCACCTGGCGTTTTCACGCTACACTCGGAGTCTTCATACAGGGACTGCACCATTTTAACTATTTTCGGAGGTATACCGTACAGAGCAAGTATTTTCCATATTGATGGTCTATGTGGGCTGTCGAAGGCCTTTTCAAAATCTATGAAGCAACAAGCGACTGGAGAGTTAAACTCTACACTGCTGAAAGATGCACCTGGCACAGAAAATTGGGTCCGTGCAGGACTTGCCAGGTACAAAGCCGCGTTGTTGCTCTCTCAGGACAGCCATTACAGGCCCCCGAATGCGGTGTAGTATTATCTGAGATAATACCTTACCGGGAGCACTCAGTAGAGTAATTCCACGGTAGTTTCCGCATTCAAGGGGGTCCCCCTTTTTAAATATTGCGACGATGGATCCATTCCGCCAATCTGAATCGAAGGTCGTAACTCAATGTAAATGTGGTTTCTGAGTATGTTACTTCAACCCTCCCAACACTACACCAATGCCATCATATCTATTGGTCGTCATCCATATTTTAGCCTTGATCTGGTCCAGCCTTCTCATTTGAGTTCATTCTCCAGCCTCTTCTTCTCTCATCTTTGCCTGCCGTCATCAATTTTTCGAGGCAGTCGTAGTTTCGCCTGGTGAAGTGCCTGCAAAATCCCAGAACGCATACAACGCGAGGAGAGTCTTTCAACTATTCCAATCTTACGCAATGCAGACCGGAACGAACCTACTCGCTGTCCAAGATATCTGGAAATACACTTCTACTCACCGCATCTTGAACGCGTTAATGCGCTACTTTTTTGCGGCCTTTATTGTCAATAACTACACACCATATACGTCGGCGCACCCGGCGCAGGCCCATCACTTCCACCATTACGGAGAGGAGATGGGCATGGCTGGGACATGTGTTGAGGATGCCGAATGACAGTTGGCCGAGGAGAGCGCTGGTTTTCCTCCCATCAGGGTCTCGAAGACGTGGAAGACCCTCTCATACCTTGTTCCGTTCCTTTGAGGCAGAGCTGAGGGAAATGGACTTGGTGTGGGAGGAGGTCATAAGCATTGCGCAAGATCGAGCGCAATGGAGAGCTCTTGTTGCCTCCCTATGCTCCTAAGTGGAGTTCAAAGGGAGATTTGATTTGATTTGACACACCATAAAGGGAGCTTTTCATATATTATATGCTATATATTTTCATGATTTGATTTGAAGTAGTATTGCCCCAGAACATAAGTTGTCTAGTGGGGTAGTAAATTCCAATAATTATATATGTAAACTGTTTGGTAAGTGTGTTTTTTTTTATTATAGACTTCCACCCGGACTCGAGTGATTTTGGTCAAGTGTAATAATTGATAATGGAAATAAATAAATATGCGTTTAAATAAGCGTTTAAAATCTATGTTTTAAATGATGAATTGACTTTAAATTAATATTTTTAATTTTTTCAAAGAAGTTATTTGGGAACTGAAAATTGTTACGCCTATAGGGCTCGGGAGACAAAAACATGAAAATATTATGCAATACCTATAAGCGAAACAAACAGAAAAATTTCAGACTACTTCGGTTAGTATACTAAAACCCGTGGGAGGTATTGTGTGAGGACTGCCCTCCCTGACCCCTCTGAGTAATCCTTTCAGAGGCTCTTCTAATGAATTTAATTTAATGGTTACACGACTGTGTAACTTGCAACACAAAACAAGTAAAATTTAAATCCTCATATAATACGAACTTGGGTATGAACAAATATTATGATTAGTAAACTAGATACTCAAACCTCTACTGCAACCAGCCAATTAATCCAATTTGGTATCACTACACAACAACTATTATTTATTTAAACACTACTAGCAAATAAACTCAATCACTAGATGTAACTATTAATCTCTACTTGTTTATTTTAATACGTCACTACGCGATTACAGTACACCCGACACCTCTCTACGCTTATTTCCAAATATAAACCGAAATTACACTTTCACCAATCACTAATTATTTTACAATTACGGCTACGTATACTGTCGAATCAAAATACTACGTCAAACTCTAAAACAACATAGGCAAGCGTTAGCAGTGTAAGTCTAAATGCGTGCAGCTACGTATAAGCGTGTTATGAGGGCTCGCCTTGCCATACAGCTATTTTTAAGAAAGCTTCCGAGAGGCGGAGTCAGGACAAGGAAGGGGAAAAAAAATGGAGTCAAAGGATGATCTTATTGGTGGAGGCGCCTGTGATGTAGTGTGCGAGGGAGACAGGGTAATTGTTTTTGTGACCACTACAAAATGTCTACGCGCGTGAAACATATAATAAAATAATATAATTATAACATATCTTTCCGTATGAATCTTCATACCTAGTAATCAATAAATCTTTTCTTTATACATGATTTTTCATCTTAACTGATAGGTTAGTATTATGATCTACGTTTTTCATAAACCTTAATTTAATACATTTCTTAATAATAATCTTTTGAAAGCTTAATTCTTAAAATTAATTACAACCTTATGACTATAGGGAAATCTTATATACTAGACATGTTTAATAATTCTCTTAATATTAATTATTATTAATCTTATTACAAATTTTGGCCATTAATCAATTCTATCTTAGGTAATTCTTAACCTACACATAGGTATATTCCTTCTTAATTAAGATGCTTATCAGTAATTAAGCTAACGTGCCTTAATCAATAATTAATCTAATAGTCTTATAATATCTTATATTACTCCTTAAGCATATGTGTTATAATTTATCATTTCAAAACAACATTATAATCTCTACACATTATTTATTCAGTATTTAAGTCTTGTTTAAACCATAGTCTATTATAGAACAACAACATACCTACTTATGTTCGTTTACAGTTACAACTACATACCTAGTTTGATAATAACCATAATACCCTCTAAACAATTCTATGTATCATAACAAACATATTTTATTACAAGGGTTTTTTTTTCATTATTCTAATCCGCCAAAACAATACCATGCACTAAAGAGGTACCCTTATCTACGGTGTTTCGAAGCATCCAAAAAAACCCGTTTCACTAGAATATTGTGATTTAAAATTAAACAAAAGACTATGTTAGGGACAAACTGTCGCCGCGTTAACTATGTAAAAACCATATCCATTGTTTCTTATCTTTCGGACCTTTAAGCCTACTCTTTCAACAACAACCTGTGAGACTTCTCAGAACAGATTTTTGAACGCCTCAACCGATCATAACAAAATAATAGAGAGAAAGCTAAAAGTGACACAAACTAGATATTATAATCACAACAAAAAACAGTCAATAACAACATATTATTAACTTTTAAAACATATTTAATTGGACACAAATATAATATGTTGTTTGTTTCGATGAGATATCGACGGATGGTCTCCCTACTCCTTGTGAAGGCTACAAGTAGTACCTAGTATTTTTGTATGAATCGTAACCAAAGCTTTACAGATTACAAGATGATATACGCAGGAACTTTTCGAAAACAGTCAAGAATTTTGAAAAGTTGGATCGTAAATATTAGAGAAACGTAATAAAAATGTTTGATGACTTCTAACATTCGAGTTCCAACCTTGGATGGGAGTTTTCAAAGTGTTTTCCACTTTATCAGATTTGAAGCGTATGAAAGTGTATAGATAATAGTATCGGTGTTTTATGTGACACAAATATATGTATGTATTCTTCTCACATAACTCCTTATTTCAATTCTATTTACCTCGTCAAAGTATTATCGCTTCATGTTTCCACTCGGGAAACTTTCTACCGATTCCGTAATTTCCATCTTATCGTATTATTTTTCTTGACTTTAATTTTGTTTAATGTCAATAAAAACATCAAACAAGTAATATTATTATTATCCTCGTTATTTCTGTATCTAAAACTTTTTTCATAATGTTAAATTATTACTGGGAAAGTCGGGCTGAAGACTTCAAGCGGAGGCGAGAGATGTAATCATAAGATATAAATAATATAGCGTGCTCGTTTTCAGAAATGATCTATTTTAATTTCGTCTTCGTTTGATTCATAAGCTGTATCTGCTTATTGTCACTACACATCCTCATTAAACCATTTTGTCACCCACATACAAAAATGAACAAGTTTTGAAATCATATTGACAAAACAATCTCAACATTCTACTGTGACAATCGAGGTAAAGGTACAAGATCTCTGGCAGGTCCTGAAAAGATAGGTTGAAGTTATAGAAAATCCTGGATAACAGTTAAAAGTTATATGTTAAGTTAAAAACTAGCCAATTGAGATGATCGCCTTGCTTCAAATGATGACAATTCAGAAGAAAATCGGGTTTGCTAATAAATAAGCCCGGAACTGCGGCGGCATTCATACAAATCCCAGATTTGCATAAAGAAATGGCGGCCGACTGCGGAAAGACCAACATAGCACATAATGAGGAAGACCATACACCAAAAGCACCAAACAAACGAGAAGAACATAATGCAAACAGTCAATGTAGAATCATCAACATTGTTGGCGCTTAAACCTATCAGCCTGTAATACTCCTCCACACCATCCATACACACCTCAGTTTAGATCTTCCTACACTATTTCATACTTGTGCCAAAAATCGATGTTTAATTCTAACACATTCGTAAATCAATATAGAAACCATATATTTATTAAAGTCAAAGCGCCAGTAGAGTTCCTTTTGACTATGATCATCTCTTTCACTCGCCAGGGATTTCCAATTTTTATATTATTATTTTTTGTTTTATCTTTATGCATTTATTAAAACGATTATTGGAAGGGATTAAATTCATGTAACACTATTTTTGACAAACCATAATATTATCAGGGTTAGTGAGTCATAAAATTGCCAATAATTTAACTGCATTATCTTTAAAATCCTCAACCCCTTAATTAGTACATTTAAGTACTTATTCAAAACATATGTTGTTTAAGTCGTTTGTAAAATTAGGTTAACTCATTTAAAATTATGGGTACCTACATCAAAAAAAACTACCTGACCAATAATTATACTTACATGTCATTCATTCATTCTCCCTTAAAGGCCCCCCGCATACCGCAAGACAGCCCGGATGAGACCAATCCGCAGCAAACCCGACACGCATGAAACCGACCTCCTAGCTCGATCGAACCAATCAAACCAAAAAGCCGGCCGCACACAAATCAGGCCCGCCGCGGATCCCCCCAAACCAACCCACAATGCGGAAGGCCTAAGCCCCACTCAGGAGCTACTTACATGTACTTTATAAAAAAAGAAGGAGTAATAAAAATGGCGGAAATTTAAATCTATTCTCAAAAATCGTTATGGCATATTACGACTGCATTTCGTACTCGAAACATCTTTTTTTTTTGAGTAATTATTTTCTAAATTTTGATAGTAAAATAAAAAACATACAGGTAGGTACCACAAAAACAAAGTAAATAAAATAAAGATCATTAAGATATTGTTTAGTATTGTTTCGTAGTTCTTGAAGTAGTACCTCTCACTATTTATTTTAATTGTAATTATTTTCATTTATGTGTAACATGTGATCTATGTATCATCTGATCACATAATTCGTCTACAATCCAGGTGACCTTCCTGGCAACCGGGTGATAGCCTCAATGAGTTGAACTATGATGTTGAACAAGTGTGGTGGAAAAATTTTAGTGTCTAAAATTTCAACGGTGGTCAGCTTCTCCTGGATCCCAAAGCCAGACAATCTGAGTTCAACCTATCCCGCAGGCAATTTACATTGTACAACCCTAAATAGGATTCGGACTGATTACGGTAGATGCGGACACTTTTTAAACAAGTGGAAAAAATGGATCATAGCGCTGAGCTGTCCCATTAAAAAATTCGTGTGATTATTTTGACTTGGGGTGACGTCTAGGGCAATGAAGTAACTATTTAGAAAATATTGCACATGAAAGAAGAAAATAAGTACCTATATTATTTTGTTGAATGAGGATCTGTCTCTCACAAAACTTTGGTTCGATTACATGGTTTTTAAACATAATCAAACATCTCGTTTCTCTTCGGTAGTAAAAGTTTGATACACCTTCGTTTTCGCAGCCCCTTTGCTGCAGAAAATCGAGAGGGCGCGAGGGACTTTTCGTCATCCGGCTAGCTCACCGATGTCGGTATAGTCCGCTCGCTGCATCAACAAACAATATAATCTCTCCCTCTTTCTATGGCTCCTCGGCTTTGTGACTTGTATGGGAAGGAACATGCATGATTTTAAAAATGCAAATTAATAAAATAATAAAATTTATTCAATTATATAAAGAAACATAATTTAGGGCAAATTCAAATAATGGCAAGGACGACGTTAAAATCAGTAAAAATCATACAAAAAAATGAAATTAATTAATTGGCATGTCGTGTACGGATATGGTGAAATTTAATTATTCTACATTACAAAA
This sequence comes from Mystacides longicornis, assembly GCA_963576905.1. Lineage (NCBI taxonomy): Eukaryota > Metazoa > Arthropoda > Insecta > Trichoptera > Leptoceridae > Mystacides > Mystacides longicornis. The sequence continues at coordinate 21,831,544 of OY756428.1, forward strand.
CAACACATCAAAAGGCTTAAATGTTAAAATAAAAATAAAAAAATACCTATAGTTTTGGGATGGCGGGTGGCACTGAACACTGTATCTTTTATTAGGCACTCACAGTCCATAAAGTTCATACACTAATTATATTGTCATTGTCTGTTCACTTTGTCCTCACTTTGTTCTCGTTCGAAGTCTTATCATCCGCATCCACTTCCTGAGTATCTCCACTTGCCGCGGCCGCGCAGGCAAGGAGTCCTCTCGTCCATTCTTCCCGGAGACCCTCTGTCCGGTTATGTGCGGTCCCATCTCTGCATTCGCTTTGTCGGCGCCCTCCAGACCTCTGGCGAGACGCCCTCTCATTGATCCCCAGGCAGACTCCAACCTCACATCCATCGTCTGGCCTTCCGGCACTGTCAGATGTGTGGGCAGCACGCCGAGACGCTGCCCTTTAGACGAACCCGTCACTTGACCGTTACATATGTACGATGTTTCCGAAACACTTAGATTCTGACAATCTTCACTTTTTTTCTCTCGTGACACCTCTCTCTTCTTTGTTTTTTTTTTCTCCTCTCTCCTGGCTGTCGAGTACCTGCTTTTATAGCAGGGTCTCTTGACCACTTCTCCGTCATGCTAGGGCGGATCGTTCACCTCCCTTACTGGTCCCTATCCCTTCGTTGGGCCACGCCTCCTTCCTTCGACTTATGTACCTACCATCCCACCATCGCCAAGTAATAATATTACAATAATTATTGCTTAAATTCTGTACCTACTAAACTAAACAATCATCCTTAATGAATCCACCATTTTTTAATCCGTACACGTTGCCTTTTACATAATTTACTAACAATTAATTTGTCAATATTTTTATAGACAATATGGTATGGTTCACCTTAAATCGATCCGTACACGCTTTGTAGGTACATGCCTTTACAAAAATCTTTTTTTGAGGATTACAGAAATTTATAGTTTGAAAATAATAATTAATTACATCAATGTTACATAGGTACCTGTTATCGTAATTTGCAAATGTCATTTTAATTCGATTGTCCAATATTTATTTAAATCATAATTCTGAAAGTCTCTACATTATTACATACATTTTAAATTGAACAGCAAGAACCATGATTATTTTTATTTTGCAATTAGGTACATATTTGTCAAAGAATATATACCTACCTATCTTTACTGCTTGAAAAAAAAATTATGTTCGACGTCTCAAAGTGAGAGCCGCTTTCTAAACATCTATATTTTTATTTGACTTCTTTAGTTAACAATAGGTACAATATTTTTTTCCACGAGGATACACTACACAGCCAAATTTACACATGTTGATATTTGGACGCACGTGTCAAATATCTGCGCCAAGATTCCTTCCCGTTATTTTATTTTTTTATAACCCCGGACCTTTTGAAGAAAGGACTCTATTCAAAACAATATTCGTTTCATTTATTTATTTATTTTCTTACCGAAAACAAAGAGTCGTCCCTTGCCATTATTCGTAAAACATAATTTTTCAAGGCCCACTATAAGTCAAAGCATCCAAATACTCTTAACTTAACAAAAAAATCGAACAATAAGCACTTTGGAGTTTTGCCGCCTACATATCGACTATATCAAGTTCAATTTATAATGGGTCATATATCTACTTGTTGGAGATTCTTTCCTCCCCTTTGAAGTCCGTTTTAATCACAACGTGGTAACACTGGTAACTACCTCCACCAGCAGGCAACACAACCCCCTGCACTCATTCGTCATGCTGGAATATACTCTTTTTTTCATTGGCGTATAACGTGATTACTTTCCAAATTCGTTTTCAAATATACATATACATTGAATAAGACCCTCCACCACCCAAGTATTACAGGGATTTGGTGATTCCTGTAATACTCGCATTAAATAAAGCCAAGACGGGACTCCGACATCACCGTAAGGGTCCCATATGGAAGTAAATCCCGTCCGATATTACGATATTTTAGACCGCTTAAACTTGTTAATTGTCCCACAACTAGGATATTTTTCCAAAAATATGAGAAAAGATGAATTCTATTCATGAAGCAAATTTAATCAACACCAAAGATTCACTATTGCTTACTATCAACCTGTATATTGTCAATAGCTGTGTACAAAATATGCAGGTTTTATGTAGTATAATAATTGAATGCCTTTTAGTTTCATAGCGCATGACTCTGAACAATCCTTAAATAACCTCAAATTCTTGGAGTGCCCACGTAAGCACAATGACATTTGGTCTCTCCGGGAAAGTACCTAAATTTTTTTGTATGAAAATCTTATTCAATGTGATGAAATCTCAGCAAATTTCGTATTGAGCTCTTTTTATACTTTTATATAACTACTATGGATTATCTATGTACGTTTGTTTTGTTTTGTTGGATTTCATTATTGCTTACATTTTGCTATATTTTTTGTGTTGTGGACTATTCCGAGTACCCGTAAGGGTCTATGGAAATATTTAAAAAATAAAGAATAGAGAATGGAGAATAGAGAATAAATAATAAAGAATACATAATAAAGAATAAATTGGTCGCCATCGTAAACCAAACCATGGACATAAGTCATTGAGTAAACTTGTGGAAAATATTGACACATTCGCCTACATACCTAAAAAAACATCTTTGCCAATCTGTTTGGATATCATGGCTGTGTTATGGTAATGGTGAAGGTGGTTATTGTCCGACCGAAATTTACTTTTAATCTACTTATTTTTCCCAATTCGTTTATTTAAATATGCAACTGCGGAATGTTTGAGAGAATTTTATTACAAGCACATCGTTGAAAAACAAACAAATAGACGTGCTCTTGTATGAATAAAATATTTACAATTTTGTTGTTTACATTTATTTTGTCAAATACCTACTAGTTTGTTTAGTAAAATTATATTTCCTGCAAACCATATAAATTAGGATGATTTAAAACATATTGTTTATATAATAAATTATTTATCTTTAAAATTTAAAAAAGGTTATATTTTTCTCAAACCTACATAATTACATAATAATTGGTTATGGCATTTTCATAACCCAAAAAATAATACGCATTTTAGAAGATAAAAGAAAATTTTAATATTTTATTCGTTTTACAATCAAATCTCTCAACCCTCATAAACAAGAATTTTAATTTTCAGCTTAAAAAGTTATTGTGTTCGCATTTTCTTTTGTCTTGTCCATGGCATGTTGACGGGAGGAATTGAATGTTCAAACACAGACAATAAATTCTGAGAACCATTAGTTTTATTTTTAGAATGATGAATTGTGTTTTGCCATTGTAGGAACACATCTTTCATTGGGCAGTGGGAGGGAAGATTGCAATTAAGCCAAAACAACACAACCTTCGAATCACATTGCATCATTTTACAGCTCAAACTAACTAACCACAAACTAACAATTTTGAAGGTTTTTTATTACACAACTGAAGAAGGTGTTAAAGGTCGTTTTTAAGCAAAACTAACTATATAAGAAGGCCTTGACGCTGGGACTGTGGCGTCACATTTAAGGCCCAGTATTCACTTGCCTATATGTCTGTATGTACTTACCTGTATCTGTGATATCTGTCACATAGCGCCGGTGGCCTGGGCCTCGGGTGTGACGTTAAAGGCAAAATGGCCGCCAGCGCTTAGGCCTTCTTATATAGGTGGTGTTGCTTTTAAGAGTCTTATCTTTTACTTTAATCTAAAGTTATTATCCGCTGCGGGTGACAAAGTTTTTAAAACTAATTATAATTCTTCGACCATGTCCGCTCCCTAGTCGGAGCATATGGACTCCACAAGTCCTCGCCACGTCACCCTGTCCCCTGCGGTCCTCACCGTCTCGTCCCAGCCGATTCCAGCACTCCGGAGATCAGCCTCGTACAGCCTCCTGACTGTTTGGAGGGGCCTACAGCGTATTCTGTTACCTTCAGGGTGGTAGTCGAGGCTCAGGCGCGTGATGTCATCCGTAGGCTTCCTCAAGACGTGGCCCAGCCAGGTCAGTTATAATTCAAATGTATTAATATTTAAGGTTTTTTTTTCGATCGAGTAATAGTCGACGTTGGGGCTACCCAGCATGACACATGAAGAAAAAGAAGTTCACTTTTCTACCACCGGGCGTAAGTTTTATTTATAACATCCTCTCGTTGACAGGGTGGTTGCCAGCCACTAAGGTTTCCTAAAATTAAAGAACTACATTGATGTCTGTATGTGTGTCCCGCTTTCTGGGCTATTCTAATATAGATACCTACTGTATTATACCGGCAATGGTGGAAAACTATGGTAATACGTGAGAATGGTGTTAGTGGTTTGATCGATAGCCTTGAGACTACATAATAATTGGGTGATGTGTGATTTTTTGACATGATAATTAATTAAGATTCTTATTGTTGTTTTGTGGAAATTTACTTTGATCACATCACGTTGAAAGAACTCGGTTCCTTTATAGCATTTTTACTTCGACGCAGTTCGACCTTTTGCAATTTGATGTCAATATGATTTTTTTTTATATAGGGTTATCGATGTATCTACTAGATATATTACATTGTTATTTGACAGTGTGAAAAAAAATGCGGCCTTATAACATTTTGTATGGACTAGTGGTCGATCAGTGCTCGAAATTCGACCATAACTAATTTGAACATTATTAAGGTTTCATTGTCAAAGAATGAACGAACGCTATTTCTACCGAATATACCGCCTTAAAAAAGCTTTCCGCGCCCATTATGATGCGCTTTTCATTTAACATTTTGTTTCTACGAAGTTGATGCTCCCTATAAGTAGTCTGTGGAAGTGTGTGTGAGTATCAAATACATAACATTACAGTAGTGTTTGTAATGTTTTTTTTTATTGATTTAATCTATTTTTATGCATACTTTTAAAAAAATATTAGCATTCGCCATCCTTCTCCATATAAACTATAAGTGTGCGAAATTTCATACTCCTACGTCCGCGCAATTTTCGTAAAAATAGTCTCAAAGTTTTTGCTTCACATTAATACGTAACAAGCACTTCGTTTTTTATAACGTTGAAACGATTTTCATGAGTGACTCCTTCGTTTTTCAGTAGGAAAAATGCTGAGAGTAATGAATAGGTAGGTTGTGGAAGAAAATTTTTGAAATTTTAAGCACGTTTTTATTAGACAAATAACAATTTTAAAATCACTGTATAATAATAGCTACCATTAATGGTTGATTTTTTGAAAAAGTAATATCATGCAAAGCGTGTGTGTGATTGTTACATTAAAAAAATAATACATAATATATTATGTATTAGATAACGGTTTAACGGCATATAAAGTAGATATGATAAAAATCATTTTCTGTAGGTAAAGAAAAATTCAAACAAAATGTATGAAACATAGCGAATATGACAATATTATAGTCGAGGAACGGTTTAATAAAAGTTTGATGAGTTAAGTTTTCCATTTTATTATTTATTTTGCAAAGATTGAATCTGTTTAATATTTATGACAGCGATTTCATATTAAAAATGTTTAATTCCAAACAATAAAGCGCATCCCTGTGGAGGCTATAAGGGATAACTTACTCAGCCAAACTACATGGAATGAATGTAAAATAGGAAGAAAACACATTTGAGTAAAGAGATGGTCAAGGCTGGGAACCTCGTAAATTAATCAACTAGAGCTGGACGGACATTTGACAGAAGCACACACGCAAAATCTTTGTTCTTTCCCCACAGTTTGCGGTAAAAAGTAGACCTGGGCGATTTATGGCGTGGAAATGTTAGGAAATTAGGTTATGTAACGTATTCAGTGTTTTCGGGTAAACACTACGTTACATACTTTATAATAGTATTCGTCCATCCAACGATTTTATACATAAAATATTTTTATATTTATGAATAAGATAAAAATTATTCAGTACCGCATTTTTTTTCAAAGAAAAACAAAAAGGAAATTAAATTTTAACGCATCCGACTTGTTGCTGAGACAGTTTCTATCATGTTTTGGGAAACGGATTTGAATGTAGCTCAGTATGGGTCAATGGGGCTTACGATATGTTTGAAAATTTTGAAAAATTTCATGATGATTCATGGCTTTAAAATTCGACTTTCTCTTAGCAAATTTTCTTAAAGTTATTGTAAAAACTAAATCAGGTCTCAATTAAAGTATCATTACATTAGTAATATGAGTCAATCTATCATAAAATATTATTTTATTAATACAACTTATTAAGCTCTTATGAAAGCTTAATCAATGAAATTCTAATTCCAACAATGCGTATAGCACGAAATCCACGTTAATGACTTTAAGATGGATTTCATGATTTGTTTTCTGATCTATTATACTTTTCTAGTGGCGCGATTCCCATTGAACACTCTTGATACTTTCTTCGTCCACTATATTTAAACGATCCTAGTGGCATAGGCGCTAATTTCAATATGTTCAAAACCGCAATGTTAAAATTCAACCATTTAGAGTCAATGTTGAATTTTAAAACAACTAGGTAGTTACTCATCTCATACCCATCCTGTTAAGATTAACTGAACTAATTTGGTGGTTGCCGTAAAACTCTTAAACTGCAGCAAAGGTTTCAAGAATTAAATTAAGATATTCTCATCCAAAAATAAACTTTCAAACTACAAGAGTATCTTCTCATTCACACAAAAGGTCACGGAAATTCCCAACTGTCCTTAATTTTAAACAGAATATAATTGTGGTTTCAGAATCTACAAACACATAAGGAATCGTTTAAAATAATTTTAATGGTTTTCTATGAAATAATGCATATCATGAATATCTCTATTCGAATTAAAAGTTGAGAGGGTTGTTCTAAAATGTGAAAAGTGTAACTATTTGTGTGTGTTATTGGAATCCGATATCACAACTCACCCCGGCGTTGTTTGGATACAAATAGACAAAGGTAAAAGGTAGACATTAAAAACCAATTTCAATGATTATTTTGTTCACTTGTTGGAATTCAACCCCATTCTGGGAAAGAGTGACTTTAAAATATTTCAATTTGTTTGTTTAAAATCTATGTAGGCAGGTGATACGAAATGAATACGAACTAATTTGTTTAGAAAAATGTTTAGTTACCCTGTGTTATAATTCGTCTGACATATCTGGTAGATTGATGGTTGGTCGATCGAGATTCCAGATCTTTTCGGCTTGAGTAATAATAATTATTACACAGAATTAATCTGTGTACAATCATAAGAGTTGTGAATGTTTTTCCTAAACGACGCAAGCTTTAAGAAGTATACTGGGTGTATTTGTGTTCATTTAGAGTAAGCACAAATTCTTTTTTTTAGAAAAAGATTGGTGTAAGCCAAGAGTAGATAAAGAATCAGAAAGCGCAAAATATATTTATTTTGTGTAATAACACAAAATAAATATATCCGACTCTTTAAATAAAAATGTAGCCCAATTTCCCTTGCTCATGAAACCACTTGCGAACGGCCGGACCAATTTCGCTAATTCGTTTTTTCGAACTCCTAGAAACAACGATTGATGTGATTCAGTTTCTACTTAGAGTTCTCTCTAATTTTTCACGCAACTTTCTTATTTTTTTCTTTCATAAGATCCTTCTGATAAATGCCAATACGACAAAAAAATAATTACCGAAATCGGTCCAGCCGTTTAGGTGTGATGCGATGACAACGGAAAATAGCCCTTCATTTTTGTAATATAGATTTGATAAGAGTACCTAGATAATATTTTTACATGGTAACACACGATTGAGTTATTCGATAAAAATTGAATTATCAATTGATATTTATTCTGTGTTAATGCGCCCACTCCCCAGTCCAACCCTTCTCATGTAAAACTGAATCTCGGTAAACGTATGGACATGTGTAATAGTAAGTAGGTAGAGATACTCCTACCCCATTATGTATTGAAGGCAACAGCCGCTACGGGAGGTGCCTTTACAAATAATATTGCTTCCACATCTCCATGCTGCCTCCATCCCGAATGTAGGTGTAGCATTAATGACTAAAGGAAATCAGATCCCACCATATCCCTAATTTCGGGAGAAATTATAGAAACATTTTATACCATATCTCTAGCACTTCAACTGTTTCTCGGCTGAAAATGATCCCAAATATTATTATTTGCAGAAAATATAAATTATTGTGATAAGACTAGCTGTAGCACAAATATTTTATTTGTTATATTTACAGCAAGACCAAAATTAATGTGATATTTAAAGTATAAAGTGTTATGGGTCATAGTCTATGACTCATAGATACAAATAAAGCCTGGCGGTTTTTATGACACTGGCTTTCGTACTGTTTCGTACCGAGGGTAGGTGCCGACCATCTTCCTCTTTCCCTACACAAGCTGACTTACTTTCCGTATCCAGAACAAGTTACACCCATCAGGGGCCAGGGGACATGTTAATAGGTGTGCGTTGTCCTGAACGGAGCCACACTCACAGGTGTCGTCATCCATTTCTTGAGTTTACTGCGTAACATCTGGAGACACCTGTTCTTAATCTGTTCGGTGCCCTCCAAGTAGGATATGGCAGGTCATGCCATGCTGACATTTCCTCTGCCGGAGGTAGACGCGTGGGGCCTGCAACATCACTCCACATAGATAGCCTTCGGGAATCGGGCGAGCCGAACATGGGGGAGGACGTATCCAGGAAGCTACACAAGGTTTAAGTAGCTTATTGTGAAAGAGTCAAAATATATTCTTGGCAAAAGTAAGGGCACCTACAAGGTGATGTGAACTGATTAATGGAAATCTATATGTACATAATACTCGGGGTGCAAAAGACAGTAAGGTATGGAGGTGTTTATTTAATTATCTGACACATACCTTTACAAACACACAATTCACGTTTTTTACTAAAGATTTTTACTACCTTCGTTTTATAATCATTGTTCGGTTTAGTAGATAATATTATTCAACTCCGAATTGCTGTCGGCGCCTCTTTCATAAACGAATATTTAAAATTTATTATTTAAAGAAAGAAATTTTAATATTAATATTATCCGAATATTCGTTCAGTCAGGTTCGTTGAAGATAGCTCGAAAGAAAACTCTACAGCGTGTGAATCATATTACATATTTTTATTTTATTTTTTATTTTTTTTTTTATTTTTTATTCATCAATGTAAACACACAGTCATTTACAAAACATAACAAAACTACAATAACAATAGAATGATAAGTGGACATGTCATATACGAACAAATAAGTTGTAACAAAGGAAAAAATCCTAGAGAAGAAATATATTACATATATAGGTATCTTTCATTTTTTTTTTACAATAGTACCTCATTATAGTAATATTAATAGATTAAGTTCGTACGTAACTCGGTATTTTTATTAAAACATTAACCCCAAACGAAAAATTATTCATACAAATGACAAAAGCAATTCAACTACGGAATATATTTTCATACCTATGATTTTCATCGGTAAATCGATGGTTGCAGTGATAATTTATTAATAACTAGCTTTCCCGACAGACGTTGTCCTGTAAGTAGTCCTTAATATGAATATTTATTTCAAATTATTTGTAATTTATACAAAAATGCGTTTAAAATATCTCTACCTAAATGTTAAAAAATTATTTCTGAAAGCATGAAAGAAATTCTATCAAAAATCTGCGTACCTACCAAATGTTTTGAAACTCAGTGTTTGTTAAGTAAATAAAAATTTCGTTGTTATGGATTTTTTCACAGATGGCATTTTTGTCAGTAAATCCGTTCCATACTAACTTTAATATTATATTTTATATTATTTGTTATCGAATTTTTAATATTTATTTTATTCTCTTATCCGTAGCGAAGAAGAATCCAATAAATCAAACATCGGAAGAATCTATTCAGTGGATCTCGAGTTATAAGTGTTCGCACTAACCCGACTTTCTTTTATATTATAGGTAACAGGTATCTGCAGTAAATATATCGCAATTTGATTAGAGATGTCTACATAAAACTGTTGCTACTGATAGAAATATCCAATTTTCCGCAGTTTCCAATGTGGTAATGTAAAATTGAGACCTTTAATGAGGCGATATTATATAGGATATTCTAACATTTTTCTATGCCTGTCGTCCGACAGGTTAGGCTGCTAGTTCAGATAATAAAATGAACTAAACTAAGACATTATATCGATTTTATACAAGATGAACAGTTATCTTCAATCCGACACTTCTTAAAACTGAAGCAATATTGCCAATTAATCTATGCCCATCGGCAGACGTATAAAAAATATTCCAAAATACCTTTTCCATTTCCAATTGTTTTGGCAAATGTTGACGTCGTAAAGTATTCAAAATAGGCAAATTCACCTAGTTGATTGATCCAGTTCAAACTTTGCTTGGATAGAAACCATGACAGGAATTTTCATAACTCTTAAAAAATATTTTGCAGAAATTCAGATGTCTCAAAAATCCTATTCAACATAAGTACGACTGTGCATTCAAAACCATTAATTATTTATAATAAAAAGATAATTTTTCAACGTTATAAATCTGTTGTAAAAATAGACATGGGCTAATATTGCCTCTGGTGGTCTTCTTGTGAATCTTGTGGTGCCAAGATGATCCCCGAAGGGAGTAGTTAGTTGGTAAGTTAGAGGTTACCATCTCCAGAAGTTTTCAACTAAATGGTCAACTAATTGTTAAGATGGTTCCCTTAACAACTGAACAACAAAATAACCCTTATTATATTGTTTTTAAGGCATAAAGGGTCATACTTGAAGAACAAGGATACTACATTAATATATCTACACAACTACATAATATGTGCAGTTGTACATACGTGTATAATAATTATATGTGTCAGAGAATTTGTTTACAAGCCAGCGGTCGTCAAACTTATCTCCAATGAGCCAACACAAGGTTTAAACAAAATGCTGAACACACGTCAAAAAAGGATATTTTAAGAATTTGAATTTGACCACCTTAATGGCTTACTTTTGTAATGAAATCACCACACAGCCAGCTTTTGAAACATCAAAAGAAGGTGGTCACACTAAAACTGAAGTTATTACAATGTTCTTTTCCTTCCTTCATCCCAATCAATCGTTCTTCCATATTTTAGGAGAGGCAATACGATGTGATGGAACATGGTTTTGAACATGACATAACTATTCCAATCCCTTCTTCGCTTTCTACACCATGTGACAATATCTTAAGCTTAACACAATATTATCTTATACTCCCGTATAGATGTTTTTTATGGCGATTCAGAGCCACACTAGGGTTAAAGAGACGCATACTGCTCAGGAACCTTTATTTGCCGAACACTGTACTGGAGCTGTTTTCCCGCCTTGTACCACGTTTTGAGAATAAAATTTCACATATTATGTAGGTTGCTTTAGCCGCAAACCCTTCAAGTATGTCGAAGGTTTCTGCTTACAAAATAATACGTTAGCTGCTGGTGTAATATGTATGTTATACTAGCTTTCTCGGCAAACGTTGTCCTGTAGTCTAACTATGAATTTTAAATAAGAATGATAGAAATGACTTTTAACCAATGTCATTCCGACCGATGCATCTGTTTGAAACCACATTATTTTCCATCCAAATTATGTCAAACGCACCAACTATTCAACAACTGACGAAAGACGATTTGAATTCTAAATTAGATTTATTTACTTTTCGCGATTAAATTTATAAAACGTGCTTCAATGTTAACAAATTAGAAAAAGCTTGAAAAAAAAATCCATCAAAAACCTGCGTGCTAAATTTTTTGATGTCAAATGGTTGTCGGGTAAATAAAAAATGTGTTTCTATAAAATTTTAACAAATGGAATTGTTGTAAGAAAATTCGTTCTATACTATCTTAAATATTATATTTTATTAGTTATTCTTTTTTCTGGAGCGGAGAAGAATCCAATAAACTAAAAATGATAAAACATCTGTTCAGCCGATATCTAGCTATAAGTGTTCGCATTAACCCGACATTCTTTTATATAATAGATTATGTGAACGGTAAATGTAGTCGGTCTCAATTCGGTTTATGTCACACTTTGACAATTTTATTCAAAACGATGTTCAGCGGCAAACCCTTATTCCATTGTCATTGTTTGTTTTATACACGGAGGGTGGATTATATTAGTGTTATGGAACTACTTGCGTGTGAGTATTCGTAGTTACAGAGGTACTCATTTGAAGATATACACATATGTAACAATTAAACAATTCTAACATGAGAAATGTTTAAATTCTCCAGAACCACGGCATGAAACTTAAGGGTGTTATCATTTATTTAACTTAATCCTAAAGTTAAGGAGAACTTGATGCTGTATGTTAAAGGTCATTGAAGTCCGGTAGTGCACAATCAATGACTAAAAGAGTTAGATACATGTCAATCCAAAATCTACCTTACGTAGATGAAACCATGCTTTATTTCTTCTTCAGGACTGAGTCCTGTTTTTCCTCGGGTATAATATTATTCCTGGGATGCAGACGTCCAAAAGTCCCGACATCTTTCTGGTGGGCGTCCAGGGCATCTGCTGGTTGGTGGAATTTCTTCTGCCGCTATTTTTACCATTTTCACCGGGTCCGCTCTGTTGACGTGGTCTCTCCAGAAGCGTCTTCTGTTTCTCTCCATTGCACGACAACCTCGACATCATTTATGCCACGAATTTCGGAGTTTCTTACTCGATTGGCTAATTCGGCGATGGGACGGAGAGTCCTAATTTCGGTGGTTCTCAGGATACTCTTCGTTCTCGTGGTGTCGGCTTTGCTTTCCACACCCTATGTAATGATCGATCTTACGCAGGTCTTTTAAATCTTCATTTAACTTTCTTTCAACATGTTTTTGATTCTCCATACGGTAGTGCGCAAGCATTCACGTACAATTTTTCATTTGATTTCACTTTAAATACAAAACTTACTCTGAAAATAAACTGGAATTAAATGGATTGAGAAGTGTGTTCCAAATACATACAGAGAAATTGCAGACCTCGTCTGGGAATCACTAGAAAAAGGTTCCAAAAAAAGTCTAGAGTGCAAGTCCACGCAAAAACGTGTAACCTATCGTAGAAATAAAAAAAATGCATGAAAATAATAACTATATTGGTTGAAAACAAAACTAAACGTGGAAATATATTTGTGCTTGTTAAAAGAATGTTATATGAATCAGCCAAGTATTTTGGCCATTATACACGTGGCCCTTTTTATAGTTAGAGCGAGGTCCTATTATTATAACAAGAAACTATCTCGAATCTGTTGTGTGCAGAAATCACATTACATAATACATGGTAGTTAACACGTGTTGTAGTTAAACGAATTATACTTATTAGATTTTTATTTAAATTTTCAAACCAATAAACATATTTTTTTGTTAATAGAAATTAAATAAAAGTGTTTTCGCGTGATCTTTATACATTTTTTTACAACGAATAGGTTTCTTTGTTGTTCAGGTAATTTTAAACAACTACGAAACTAACAATCAAGTATTATGTAGATAATATATTTTCCATTATAATCCTTTTTACATCAACAGGAATTCATACAATTCTGATTCTCAAAAAGCATTTGGTACTCTGATCTAAATACTGTGATCCTGGATTGAATTGAGTTGAGTACCGTTTCTCATCATTTCTTATGTTGTTTGTAGATTATAACAGCGAATTATTTAATCATCAAAAAACCATCGTCGATAAAATATAAAAAAAGTTCGGGTTAGTGCGAACACTTATAACTTGAGATCGGCTGAACAGATTTTTATCATTTTTGGTTTATTGGATTCTTCTCCGCTCCGGATAACAGAATAACTAGTAAAAAATAGAAAAATGTTAGTGTGGAACGAATTTACTTACAACAACGCCATCTGTGAAAATTCTATAGAAACACAATTCCTATTTCCCTAAAAATATTGGCACGCAGATTTTTTATGTATTTTTTCAAGCTTTTCCTAATTTGTTAACATTGAAGCGCATTTTTTTATAAATTAAAACACGAAAAGTGAATAAATCTAATTTTAAAATCATATTGTCGTTTGACACGATCTGTCAGTTGTTTAATAGTTGGTGCGATTGACAGAATTCGGATGGAAAATAGGTATGTTGTTTCAAACATATGGATCGGTCGAAATGACAAATGATCGCTGGTTAACCACGGATCAAGTGATACGAATGGGTTAACCAGCGATCATTTTTTTTTCTAATCACAAACATAAAATATGTTATGATATTATAAGCAAATCATAACATATTATAAGCAAAATGCGTATAATATGTTATGAAGATTTTCTGCCACAAGACGCTTGCACAATATTTTGTAAACGAACGAAATGCTGACGCGCCGACTTTCAATCAATAGGGTGAAAATACAAAGAACGCCGATTCCGACCGGCGCCGATCGGCGCAAAGAATGTTTCTACGCATTTCAATTGACATACGCACAACAAAAACTGGAAATTCCGGCACGCCCATTTAAATACATTTACAACATTCTTTGCGCCGATCGGCGCCGGTCGTAATCTGCATTCTTTGTATTTTCACCCATAGGCAATATGTCAGATTTGGATGATTTCGAATTATTGATGCAGAATATTTTCAGCTAAAAAAACCAAGTCACTTTAATTACCTTACATAATTTTAATTAGCTTATTCGCACGAACAATGCAGATTCTAGCATTTTTGTAGCGTTTCAAGTCATTCCGAAAGCTTAGTTTTTGCCTTCAGATAGCATGTTACATAAAATGTTACATAAAAAAAAATAAAAAATCTTTTTAGTCATACACACAAAAACGAAACTTAGGATGAAATTCAAAATATAACAACACGCAAATATTTCGCTAAACAACGCAGAGGAATGAACCACTTAGTACAAAGGAAAAGGGAAATTTTGACTGTGTACGTCAGATACTATCCTAGTAGTACATAGAGAATACTGTAGATCTGACACTCACTAGATACATAAACCTACTAGAACTTATAAGTAGATAGAAATGCTATCCTATTTACACACAGAGTGCTTTGAATGGTAGCATTGAGCAGGAATGTATAATATAATTTTGCGCCTGGGTTGATTCCAATGGTGGGATGTACGTACAAGGGACATAACATCGATTGTATTAAATCTAATCTAAATAAAGGTAACGTTTTATTTACATTTCAGCATTCCGGGATATAAAAGTAATTGAATCTTTACAAACGACGATTTCTATTAATCACGTTGGTATCTTACGTGTAACATACAATTTTGTTTGTCGCTCTGATTCAATCAAACGATCTATCTTACATTGTTACAAAATGGACTGAATTTTCATGTTCTTCTACAATAAAATGAATACTTATAACTAGATATTAAAGATTATATAACAACTAATGACTCTAACAAGTCATTACTGATGTTCGATTTTTTAATAGAACAAACCACTACGGGCTTACGACCGTCTTCTACTGTTATTTCGAAGGCTGGCTTAAATAACAGTAGAGTACGGTCGTAAGCCCGTAGTGGTTTGTTCCATTTAAAAATCGAACATCAGTAATGAATTGTTAGAGTCATTAATTGTTATATATTCTTTAAGATCTAGTACTGAAAAATGGTCACAAGAATCTAGCTAGACATAATTAGAACGTTGTGCACTTATACTCGAGATCAGCTGAACAGATTCTTCCGATGTTTGATTTATTGGATCTTTCTCCGCTCCGGATAACAGAATAACTATTGAAAAGTTTAAAAAAATGCTTAAGAATTAATACAAAATATAATATTAAGGTAAGTATGGAACGGGTTTTCTGCAATGCCAACGCCATCTATGAAAAGTTCTATAACAACAAAATTATTGTTTACCTGACAACCATTGACATTAAAAATAGTACGCAGATTTTTGATGGATCTTTTTCGAGCTTTCAGAAATAATTTTTCAACATTCAAACATATTTTTAACGTATTTTTGTATAAATTACAAATTTGAAATCAATATTGTATCCTGGTGGGAGAGTAATGACGAAATTCGCACCAAGTTTTTATCACCGACAATCACGGTCGTTTTTCGGAGTTGTTCTTATTATTGTCACTACTATGATTGTTATTTTTTTTTTTTTTGTAAAAGGCATTATCGCCGTATATTGTGAAATAAATAAATAAATAAATAAATAAATAAATTACTTTATTTGGACGGATGCAGTGACCGTGAATGGAGGGCCTTCAAAACCAAATTTTCGACAAAAATACCAACATGGGAAAATATTTCAACCCTTCTCTTAGTCCACTGGTAGTTCAAGAATCTTTTTTTTCCCTTTTCATTGTGAGGTTCAAACGAGACTCAAGGAAGCTGATCATACCGATCGTTCAGAGATCAACAAAACAAGTAGGTGAGTAATGAGATTTGTAAAAAATATCAAAGTAGATAGTCGTGTTTTTAATGTAAAATGTACCTACTACAACAATTTTAATGTAAAATGTACCTACTACAACAATTTTAATGTAAAATGTACCTACTACAACAATTTTAATGTAAAATGTACCTACTACAACAATTTTAATGTAGAATGTACCTACTACAACAATTTTAATGTAAAATGTACCTACTACAACAATTTTAAACTAGACTGAAGACCAAGAACCGGTTTCGTAAAACAGATGGTCAAAAACCCAGAGGTTACAAGTGAGATTCAAATAAGCGGCCTCTTTCCAAAACATCAATGAATCAATTTTTCTTTAGGTAAGATTTGGCGTGACTCAATTAGTTAAATTTGTAAATACTTATTTGTTTTATCTTTAAATAAAAAAAAATAAAAAACCCTGCTTAGAGTCAAAGGGGAAAACAAAAGCTCGCCACTGCTCTTTATTATGCGCAGCTTCAATGATCTTCCGTCCAATTCCATAACCTCTGCTTCGAAGGAACGAACACTTAATCGAGGGTCAAACTATAAATTCTAAAGGATGAGTAAGAAAAAAATGTTGGAATGTATATTTTAGTTTATGTTTAAGTAGCTATTTTGATTATAAAATTTATTGTGTATTTTTTTAATTTGTTAGGTTACATTAGTAAAGTTTAATAAATAAAAAAAAAATACAATATAGTAACCCATCGAAGATATAAATTTAAATTAACCGCTAATACCGCCTGTGTAATGCAGATAAATTTATTATTTTCTCCGTAAATAAAAAAAATACAATAATACATCCACATTGGCTTTATATCTTGATATATTATGAGCATGGTGGATTTTCATTTTATTAACACTTTCAGAAACTCTACAGCGTACAGCAGACTATCCGCATTGATTACTTCGTGAACGTTCAGATGTTTTTCGAGCGGCGCTTTTTTCGAGCTTTCGTTTCAAATAGACATTGATATATACGTTGGTTCCTGCAATGGAATTAACGTTCCCCTTAATGGGCTTTTGAAATATTTTTTATCTCTTGTTGATTCATGCTATACAATATACATACCTACCTAGTTGTCGAAGAGTGAGATTTCTATTTCAAGTCGCTATTGGCTGTGAAACTATTATTTTGTACTTACATTTGCTTCATTATCTTTTTCTTCTTTAGCCTTCTTGCGTCCATTTCTGAACATAGGCCTCCTCCAATTCTTGATATTTCTCCCTCTTTTGTACCTTTCTCATCCAGCCGAAACTAGCGCAAGCCACAATGTCATCGCTTCAACTCCTCATCAGCCCTTCCTGCTTGAAAAACTATATTACCCAGGCCTTTTTCTACTTAGTTTAATTGAACATCAAATCAAAATTCTCTTAACCCCCCACTTAGGAGTATTTATAGGGAGGCAACAAGAGCTCTCAATTAGGCTCGATCTTGCGCAATGTATATGACCTCGTCCCACACCATGTCCAAAACCCTCAGCTCTGCTTGAAGGACTTAGACTTGGCTGTGACATGCGTTAAGGATGTCGAATGACAGTTGGCGAAAGAGAGCGCTGTTCTTCCTTACATCAACGTCCCAAAGACGAAAAAGACCCTTTCCCTGTTATGTAATAATGTAAAGATTATATTATATATAAAAAGATTATATAATATATAATCTTTACATTAAGAAGGTGCCCAATTTAGAAAACAATTAAAAGAAAATAAAAGGCATAATATGTATGTAATATAATCGTATTTTTTTATTTAATTTCATAGATGTATTGTTGATCATAAATTGTCTATCGATCAACAATATTCTCCTGTTCATTTCATATGTCGTGATCTGTAAAATTTTGATACATAAGTTCAAATTATAGTGAAAAACTTATCTGATGTCCCTAAGTGGCCAAATTGGGTCTATGGTGGCAACAAATAAATAAAAATAGAAGAAGATACGAACGTCGTCAAAATACCTGACAATTCCTTTCACCTGGACTTCTAAAGAAAATATTAAAAAAGTTGACTATTAACACTTCATAGCCCGCGCTCGAAAAATTCTACGATGGCCCGCGCCAACGGGGAAATCTTCGGGCTTTTTTATGGCTTATTTTTCATACAAATGAGATGTTTGGAGTTACAAAAAAATGCCAGTATGAAGCATAAAATCTTCTTTTCCGAATAGCATCAAATTATTTTCTCAGAATTTAAAAATAAGTGATTAAAATACGATTATATAATGATCCATCTTATTGACAAACCTTCAAACACTGTCATAGCCCGCGTCTTTAGCAAATAGCCGACTTTTATTGCCCTGCATCCAAGGGCCGCGGTGTCCAAGTATTGACATCTTCTTTATTGCTTCGGGGGTGCATTTATTTTATTAATAGTATCGCGGCCCCCTGTCCCAAACTTATTTTTTGTTATCGGGATTCTTTTGTTATTGCCGTCTAGAAATAATTCCCTTCGAAAATGTGGAATATAACAATGAAACCTATAACCGTCCGCGGCAAAATCTTTTTTACAACTGTTTAGGACTGTTGAAACTTTACATACCCTTAGCACCCGCTGCCTTGGAGAATCTCCGATGATTAACGAAAAACACTAAAAAGTCATTTAATTTGACACATATACCAACCATTTCAAATAACAATGGTATAATCAATAAATGTGAAGGATGTGGTAACAGCCCAAGGTTCTACATTTAAAGGAATTTTAGGAATTACAAAAAAACTGACTTGACCGGGGAATCTCCGGGGTGCGGGCTCTGAAGTAGGTAAGCTTAGCCGAAAGAGAGAAAGATTATTTCATGTCCAAACAGCCAAGCATTATATAAAAATAAATCCAATTCACGCGAATCTCATAAAATCGTATTTTGCTTCTAAACAATGTTCAATTTCTTGATACAATACACATTCTATTAATCTTTTACGACCTATTTCCTCCCATATATATGTGTACAATATTCCCTGGATATACGATACAAGGATATCCCGGATACTAAGCTTGCACCAGCCACACGGTATCCAACATAACACTACTCATTCCTATGTCTTCAGCCGTGCGAGTTTATATTATTATTATTTCAGGCTTCTGTGGGCGCATATTAACCTACCTCTAATCTATATAATAATTTAGAAATGTTTTTTTATTTGACTTTTGTCGTTGCTTTACCGTATATGTGAGCATCACGCCTAAACGGCTGAACCGATTTCACTAATTCTTTTTTTGTCGTGTTGGCTTTTATCAGTAGAAGGTTCTTATGAAAGAAAAAATTAAAAAAGTTGCGTGGTAAATCTACATAATAATTCAGAAACGTTTTTTTATTTGCTTTTTACCGTATGTCATAGCATGACGCTCAAAATACAAATGCTACGTCAGATATGAATCTGCACAGAGCCGTGCAAAATGCCGGAGAAGGTTCTTTAATACAATTTGCTGCATTAACTTTAATATATTTAGAGCTATTTAAAAAACCCTATTTTAATAAACATTAAAAGTGTCATTCTTCTTTTTCTGTGCTTATGTCAGTTATAGAGGTCTACAAAGCAATGGGAAGCTAGACTAGAACCTGTTTAATTACCTACCGATCAAGCCTGACAATCGGAATAAAAAACGTAAATCAAGACGGGTATAAGCTAGTGTTATGATATTTGGTTTTCTTTATCTTAAGCGTAGCAAGTCTACCCCCGTGAATATATCATTAGATATCAAAACAAAAGGAGAAAGTAAGAAATGAAGGATCGTTGTATCTAATAAGAAAAAACACATCACCATTCGTTGAAAAAACAGACAAAAACAGACAATTATTATTTTTTTTTTTCCTGTAAGCGCATTAATGGCAATATCGGGCAATACCCTCAGAGACCCGAACAACGACTTGATTCTCTCTATAAAACATACGATTTATGAAATGGAGAATATAAAAAATATGAACGTCATTCTAGTATGGATCCCTTCCCACAAGGGAATAATAGGTAATGAACACGTTGACTCCTTGGCAAAAAGAGCTAGTCAGGAAGGAACAGATCCGAACGACTTTACATTACCCTTTTGGGATTGGAAGAATGTATTCGTAAATAAAGCGTACGAACAATGGTCTGTGGGGTGGACGGAACATAGTTCCAAAGGTTCAAGACTGCGTTCAATACAGCCTAAAATACCTAGGACTCCATGGTTCAAATTATACAAACTGAACAAACGCGACACTTCAATTATTTCAAGATTGAGACTGGGGCACTGTCTGACTGCTCAACACCTTCACAGGATCGGAATCCTACCAGACCCGGGGTGTGATTGTGGTGAGGAGGAACAGTCGATTGACCACATACTCTTGGCTTGCCCATTTAGAGGGTGTGGTGACGTATTTATTGAGGGGAACTTTCAGGGACCCCTCAGTTCTATTTCTTTACTTTCTATGCGTCCGCGGGACTCTTACGGTTATATTGCAAATTTTCTAAAAAGACACAATATTAAAATATAGTTTGGTTTAATAATTTATCTGATCTCGAATAATTTTTATATAATACAAACTATTTGATTAATAATGGCACAAATCACTCTTTGAGGGTGGAATGCCTAATTAATAAAAAAAAAAAAAAATTATTTTCCTGTTCAGTGTATTTTCTTGTAGCCCTACATACTCGTAATATTGAAACAATTCTTTATTATACCCAGTTTCATACAATGTAGCTCACTTTAATTAATTTATTTTCAATCATAATACCGACCTCGGTACCCTAGTTGTACTGGCATGGACTTCAGATCCGAGGTCCCGGGTTCGATTCCCGGTCGGGTCAGAGTTTTTCTAGTGTTTTTTCACTTGAAATTTCTACCTGGGGTTGGCCTGTCTCAGATTGGACGGGACCGGTTGACTGGAAAAAATTGCCTCAGGCAATAAGTTCCGCCGGCTATACTGACACCTTTGTATAGAAAAGTGTTTATTTATTAAATATCATAACTTTAATACACGAGTCGTATTATGCAACTATTAAATTTAAAATAGCAACAAATGAACTCTGATGGAAGGATGATGAGACAAAATTTGGACCAAGAAAAAACCAAGACCAATTTTTTTACCATTTTTAACACTGATAAACAAGTCAGTGACGTGACGACTTGGACAACGTCCACTCGAATTTCCCCATTGACGATCCGTTTGGAGTGATGGACGAATGTCTTGACGCGTTTGAACTTTGGACTGATGGATATCCGACTCACCCTATCACTCCACATCATCCATTTGGTTTTCCCCATTCACGGTAATTTTAAAGTTTTTGGAGTGACACCGCTCCATTTGGATGGATGGAGTGAACATGAATGGGGGGGGGCCTACTGACAAGTTAGTAACTGTCAATGTAAGAAAAAAGAATAATCATCTGCAAAGTGATGTCAATTTGAGATTATAAATGGAACCCCGATCCTCAGGACAACACTCTTATCCATTTCCAGTACCTATTATAGTTCTATTGGGCATACAATAATTTTCCCAACACAACTCGACCTACATACATGCATAGATTTAAAAAAAATATTGTGAATCGACTCTTCGCTTTCCGACATAAAAAACATCGGAGCAATTTTAAATTTTCCTTGTCGACATGAGGTCGGACATTATGCGATCTTACGACGTACAAAAAGTTCCATTGAACGTCAGGTAACTCTGCCGGGTTAACGATTGGGATAGTTCGGGTCAGTGTTATGTATCATGACACGGTAGAATATTTTTTTTTCAGCGACCCATTCGTACTAAATGTTCTATTTCAATTGTAAATCGGAAATTTGATCCGTTGAAAAAGTTTTTATACGTGAGGAGTGGACACTGGACAGATATCGTAAAACTAGCAGAAAAAACCTGTCGGTTGACAGGCATGGGAAAGGCTTATTTAAATTTTCAAATTTAGTAGGTAAGTAAACATAAAAATTACAACGCACATAATAAAAACAATATAATTAACTTAATGTAGGTATATTATTATCTAACAGCAAAGAGCATTCCCTAGGACTAATTCCCAGCAAGAAAAAAAGAAGAATGTAGTATAAATGCAGTAGAGTAGAGAGCTATTTATTGTTCTATTATACGAGAGAATATTTATATACTTATTTATTTAGAAACAGAACACTGAACAAACAAAAACATGAAACAAACACATAAAACCTCCAGTGCTCCATTAACAGGTATTTCCCGCATAGCTATTGTGCATAGTTAGGTGGGTACAATCAACGTCTGAACATTTAAATAAAACCCATAAAAAACCTTTCACTGCGTAAGTACTTAGTTAATTTGTGGAAGACTCTGTGGGATATGGAGAGGAATGAGAATATTAGGAAGGAATGTGATATGAAAGTGTTGTGACATTGATGAAAGTAAGCCAATAAGTTGACATGGTTTACGTATATGGAAAGAATGGATGCAAACAAGATGACAAACAAAATTTATAAGGCTATAAATTTTGAAATAGAATACAAAAACCATGCTTTTCTCTATAAATGATTGATTGATTGTTTGATTTTCCTATAAATCAGTTATGTCATCCTTTTAAGGTTTCCAATATTACTTTACTAGAATTTGACATTTTTAGCTAGGAACCTCAGATCAAGTATCACATCATTATTTCTTCGGTAATTTTTTCCGAATATATCTGTTATTATTCATTATTGTCAGAGCAATAATCGACATACATACCGACGAAAATTGAGAAAATTTTCCCGTAGCCTGAATTGGTTTTGCCATTAGTTTGAAAAATATTTCTAGTGGTTAAACGAAAACACCGAACTACGGACGAACTCACCCAGTTATTATATGATTCGATACCAAAGTTCAAACATGACGCAGTTCCACTGCAGGACACGATAAATTTATATTTCAACATGAAAAATCCTTATATATTTTTTCAAATATTTCTAGTTTAACCAATACATCAATCTTGGTTAATATAAAGGTATCTATCAACACGTCCAAATCCAAACTCGCTTAAGGCCCCACTTAGGCGTATAGGGAGGCAACAAGAGCTCTCCATTGCACTCGATCTTGCGCAATGTTTATGACCTCCTCCCATACCATTTCCAGATTCCTCAGCTCTGCTTCCAAGGATTATTATAAAGTATTATTTGATGTTAAAGGATGTAAGTCATGTAATATCATCCATATGATTTTCCGCAATAAAAACATGTTTTCTAAAAAAATAGATTTAAGGAGCTAAATTTACCTTCTTAATACACTAACATGGAATCTTAATTCATAATATACTTACCTAAAAAATATTTTACAAACAAATGTAAAATTATTTCGGAGTCGCAATAATATTTAATCTTAAGTTGAATATAAAATCTTTTTTAAGTCTCTACAGCCAGTTTAAAAAAATGCGACTAAACAACTCTTTAGCTAAAGTAACTTTTAAAATTTAAAGTCTCCTTTAAGTTGTCGCGTTTCATAAAAAATATTCCCGCTTACTTTAGCTAAAGTTTGAAATGTCAAAAAAATATTTGAAAGTTGGTTGCAGTTGGTAGTGTTACCATGTAAATCTATGAAAGACTAATATTTTCGCGGAATTTCTGTTTATCTGTCAATTTCATTCCTCAATAGAGCATCTAAGTGTCATTATTGTTGTTAATATATGTATTATTATAGAGCATGAATTTGTAAACGAAATCTTTAAAAAATAATATTCTTCCCGTTTTGCCATGTTTTCTTAGCTTATTTTAGTCATTTTTGTCCACAGTGTCATCGTATACAAATGTTCATCATTTGTGACAGAGAGAGCGCCACGAAATTTTCTATGAACTCCGGTGGCAAAAGATTGAAATAGACTAAAGTCGACATTAAGACCCAATAACGGGACTTTAACATTATGTGACATTTTGTTGTTATGAAATTTAGTCACCATTATTTATTATGAAACCGGCTGTTGAGAATATACCTTATTTTATATAATTATCTTTAACTTTGTTTGTAGGTAGGTATATAATTTATTTTTCATTTTTTTTAATTCACAGAAAAAAATCACAAAAAGAGGATTAATTTCACGTCATCTAATTAGCGAAAATTTCATCGCATTATATTCAAAGAAATCCCATATAAATTCCAACATTCTACCCTTTTTACGAGGCTTATAATATCTGTCATCCGATTTAGAACAAATCAAACACGCCGCACTTAGCAAGGACGTCAAAGGGTGAGAGGGAGGACACGGCGACGTCGAGGTGAAGTGATTAATTCATCCTTTGCTATCTTTATATATAAATTACATATGTTCGTATGTATGAAACTTACTTACTTTTCGAATTCGGTTTATATTTTTGCCACGCCAGTTAGCAGCGACAGTCGTTTGCCAGGATAAGGTTCTGCATGTCAGGAGGTGGTCATGATCTTGGAGCTCACCACACTGTATGAAACTAACTCCTACTTAACGGCTGGCTGGATGGATTTATTAATGAAATTTTTAGGTTTTTTCTTCACGATTTCATGCAATGGACAATTTATTTTTATTTATTTTCTTGGTGCTTTTTACGCTGTCAAACATACTTTAGCTAATTTTTGCTTTGAAACGTATTTTTCTATGATAATCAGAGGCCCTAGAAAATTGGAATTTTTCATCAATTTAGAGTAGAAAGAAAATTAACTGTCCACTTTTTATATACCTAACAGCCGGTTTCATTTACATAATAATTCAGAAATGTTTGTATATTTGCTTTTTATCGTATGTCGGAGCATCACGCTTAAAATACAAATGCTACGTCAGATATGAATCTGCGCAGAGCCGTGCAAAATACCGGAGAAGGTTCTTAAATACAATTTGCTGCATTAACTTTAATATATTTAGAGCTATTCATAAACTAAAAAAACTCAATTTTTTAGGATCTTCATACAAATTTTTCAAAAAAGACAGTAAGCCATCTTTTGGAAACAAAATTACTCATCTAAACGTTGAATGGAATCTTGGTATTACGGTATGAAAATGTAATAAAATAATTGGAGATTGTTATTTGTAAATAAGAAATTTTAGAAAAAAAAAACGGTAGTAAGTCATAGCCGCTCTAAATTGCTTACGGTTTTCTTCTGCTAGTTATTGTAGTTATTGTATATTATGTACAATCGTCCTGTCTTTTCATACGAAAGGAGTCCTGGATTGATAATGATTATTTTCCTTTCACTGGTCTTTTGTAAGTAAGCACACACTTCATTCAGTCATTATCGCTTAAGTTCTTGGCGGCTACATAAAGCAATACCGTATAGAGAAGATTAATGTCGATTCTGGTCGTTGAAAGATAAAATCTCTTCCTTTATTATGATCGAGATTTCCACATCCGTCTTTATAGTTTTAGTGGTGCTGTTAGAGGGACATTTTGCTCTCAGCGATCAAATAAAAAGGGAATTCTTCAAGGATGACCTAAAAAGAGTTTGATGAAAACAATTGCATTAAACCGAATGACCCGTGGTAGCAGTGGAAGTGACGATTTGACATGTCTGTTTTATTTCCAAAAGAGACAAACAGGAGCATCGTAAAACACTGCAAGATAAGATTTTGTTGAGATCTGAAAGGGTATTTGTCGCAATCATTTGTTTTCAGATCCTCTTTTCCCTTTTTTAAGACTAATGTATTTTTTTTCTTATTTTTTCGAAGACACATTCCATTCGACAAATTCAACAATTTGAAATAAACCAATAGAAATCTTCCAATCAAGAATACTAAAACAAATACTTTTTTGCAATTAGTTAAATTAAAGTTTCTTAATGGTTTTCTGTTTTTTTTTTTTTACTTTACATTGAAAAAGCATGATAGAATAGAAAATTTAATGTTATTTAGTTTCCTATAACTATTCAATTAACCGATTTCAGATAAAAAAAAATAATTCGAGGATAAAAATCTAAGAACTTCACTTCTCTGCTTTGAACAAATAATAAAATATAATTTTGCCATGACGATTTGCAAAGTTCATGAGAATTAATTCCTTTTTTTTATTTCCTTTGTTGACTTCAAGACTGTTTTTTATGAATATGTGCTCACTCAAAGTGAATACAAATACCTACACTTTTTTACTCTTACACAGTAAGCTACTTAAAGCTTGTGTCGTGAAAAGGACGGTAGCACCTGGGATCGAACCCTCGACCTCCGATACGAAATAGTACGAAAGTCGGCGGTGTTGTAACCTCTATACTACCAACCACTTCTTAAAAAATAATAAAACTTGAAGAAAAAATAACAACTAATGACTCTAACAATTCATTACTAATGTTCGATTTTTAAATGGAACAAACCACTACGGGCTTACGACCGTCTTCTACTGTTATTTCGAAGGCTGGCTTAGTGTGATCACTTTACGTTAACAACGTTCGCCATTAGGTGGTAATGTTTGTCTCCGAAACTCCTATTTGTACCCCGATGCCAACCATTCCTCTCTTACAACACAAACTCGATGTCAAGTACATTATTGTTCACTTTGGGTGAGCTAGTATTAATTAATAAAGAAAAAGAACAGCTTCGTCAAGTAGGGCTTATATCGAATCTCAAATTACGAGTATTAGGGTACATTTAAACCAAACGAACACAAAGCCAGAGCTGGAAAGAGTATATTTTCTTGATCGTTGATAATATAGATACTAATCTGTCATCGCCTAGTAATTACTTCTTGCTTATTATGATTTTCATAGTGTCTAATATCACCCATACAAGAAAGTATGTTCGGTTTCTAGATTCGCCTCTATGTTCTTTTGGTGTTGACACACACTAGATGAGACTAGATCGAAGATTTTTTTCTAAACGCTTATCTTCGTTGGTTAAGTGACAGCTTTGTGAAGTAAATCGTTAGTGAAGTGATCATAAAATTTCTTACCACATAGGAATGCAAACAAGAATGTTTAATGGTGAAATTTCCTTTGCTGTTTATATAATTTAGAACCAATTGAATATATTATTATTTAGCAAATTTGGTTCGGAATTGCAAGTGGGCTATCTGCCAAGAGGAGTTTTGACAAATACAATTCCGTTGATGAAGAACACTGAAATATTCTATACAATTCAGTTGTCAGTGTATTTTGAAATATATATCCCATACATTCCTATAACATTAATACGCTGTGTATACTTAGGCAACAGGGTTGTTGCGAATATCAGCATCCGCATAACTTGCTGCTGATTTTATTGCTGATGTTCAATTCGAGTCTTATTCGCTTATGAGGGTTTGTCAAATATTCTGGCGAATATTTTTGATCAATCAACTATTTAAAAAATAACATTTAAGTAATATATCGCGCACCATCTTGCAAGTAGGTACTGACACCCCCACACGCCATATTTTTTTAAACAGAACTTGTTCTGGTATTTATTAATTGGAACAACATAAATGAAATAATGAAAACACGTTCAATATCTGTTGCAAACATCACATTTGTATGAGTGCTATTTCAATGTTAGTATGTGTACCATTAGGGCTTACGACCTTCATCAATCATGATGGCTGGTTTAGTTGTGATCACCTTTACGTACAACGTTCACCATTTAAGTACACTGATTCGAATATTTTTCTCCCAGTGCCACGCTGGGGATTCGAACCAAGGCCACTCCGACGATGTCCGAGTGTATGCCGTCGCTAGCACTGGGCTGCGAGCGGCTCGTCAGGGATCGAGAGAAACCAGGTAGTAATGTCTCCCTTGTGACCGTCTGCGACATCTATTGATTTTAGAGAGAAATTTTGAAAGCAACCATCTTTTTCTGTAAGATTTCTTTTTTACCGACTCGATTACCTCACAAGGGAGACATTACTACCTGGTTTCTCTCGATCCCTGACGAGCCGCTCGCAGCCCAGTGCTAGCGACGGCATACACTCGGACATCGTCGGAGTGGCCTTGGTTCGAATCCCCAGCGTGGCACTGGGAGAAAAATATTCGAATCAGTGTACTTAAATGGTGAACGTTGTACGTAAAGGTGATCACAACTAAACCAGCCATCATGATTGATGAAGGTCGTAAGCCCTAATGGTACACATACTAACATTGAAATAGCACTCATACAAATGTGATGTTTGCAACAGATATTGAACGTGTTTTCATAAGAATCGCGTCCACCATGTGGTCTAAAAAGTTGATAGCATGCGCTAATATTGTTAAATATTGTATGATATGAACGTAATATGTCGAGATTAATTACAAAAAATCACAAGATGACTTGTGTGGCGCCATCTAGTAAATTTCTTCGACAGTTCGAGGTAATCGAGTCGGTAAAAAAGAAATCTTACAGAAAAAGATGGTTGCTTTCAAAATTTCTCTCTAAAATCAATAGATGTCGCAGACGGTCACAAGGGAGACATTACTACCTGGTTTCTCTCGATCCCTGACGAGCCGCTCGCAGCCCAGTGCTAGCGACGGCATACACTCGGACATCGTCGGAGTGGCCTTGGTTCGAATCCCCAGCGTGGCACTGGGAGAAAAATATTCGAATCAGTGTACTTAAATGGTGAACGTTGTACGTAAAGGTGATCACAACTAAACCAGCCATCATGATTGATGAAGGTCGTAAGCCCTAATGGTACACATACTAACATTGAAATAGCACTCATACAAATGTGATGTTTGCAACAGATATTGAACGTGTTTTCATAAGAATCGCGTCCACCATGTGGTCTAAAAAGTTGATAGCATGCGCTAATATTGTTAAATGAAATAAAATGATGACGCAAGCATATGGAATCTTGAGTGCACTAATAACAGGTATCTAATATCTCATTGTATCTACCGCATAACTTCCGACCCTTTATTTTTAAAATAGATATAAGATATTTTTTTATAAATTCAAAACAATTCAGTGTTTCTCTGAAAAAAGTAAAATATTTATTGATATAACTAATTGTTCTTGGTTCTAGTAATACAATTTGCACTAATAATAAAATAATAAATAAAACAAACCTGAAAAAAAGAAACGACATTAAGAGTAATGAATTTACAATGTTAA
Organism: Mystacides longicornis; assembly: GCA_963576905.1. NCBI lineage: Eukaryota > Metazoa > Arthropoda > Insecta > Trichoptera > Leptoceridae > Mystacides > Mystacides longicornis. The sequence continues at coordinate 21,860,707 of OY756428.1, forward strand.
TAAAATAAAATAAATTAAATTTGAAATAAATTAACTCTTGATTAATAAATAAAAATTGAAAAAATATCTTATAAGTACGGATATGACAGCCAGATGTCATATCTTACATTTTTGTTTATAAAATTTTGAATTTGTTCCAAATTAATGAAAATTATAATTTTCTTAACATAGATATAATATAATTTGCCCTAAATATAATGGGCAAGGATATGAATTAAATCGCAACTAGATCTTTTTTAGAGCGCTTCATGAATACCCCTCCAAAAACGCTGGTCAAAGATGTGCATTGTGCATGATATCTGCATTTATGAGCATAGAAACACGGTGACTCTTCAGTAGTCACACCAGATATAGAAGACATACTTAACCCTTTTTGTGCTCCTTGTGCAATGGGCATTGCAATGGACACACAGTGTAACAGCGACATTACATAAAATTAAGATTACTATCGGACTATTCACAGAAAAAAAATCATGATTGTAAAATGTATAGTTTGGCCACAGTTGTGTATTTAAGTATGAAATCCGGATTTTATTCAAAACTAGCTTTCCCGACAGACGTTGTCCTGTGGACCCTGTGGTCCTAACCAGAGGCGGCCCTTTAATAATAATAATATGTGCATAATGTGCTTGCGCCTCCAGAAACAAAAATAAACTACTTAATAAAATAATAACATTAAAATATGTATTTCTAAAACGTCCATATTTCATTCGTATTCAAAGCTCAGGCAGGAACAACGCGAGAATATAATAATATGCGCACAATTTTGTTGACTTTGCATGAAAATTATCTAAAACGCCCGAAACGATGCAGGTGCAGTAGACAATAATTTTGTTGTTAGATTTTTTCATAGATGGCGTCGTAGGACATCCATTCCATACTAATTTTAATATTATATCTTATCCGTTTATTTTCAACTTTTTATCAGTTACTATGCGATGTCGGAGGCAGGCTTTGAACAGTTTGAACCAACGTTCCAACGATGTGTGTGTAGAAACCTGCCTGGAGAGGTAAAAACCTGGACCAATGGAACCTAATGGTGAATAGTTTCTATAGTGTAAAATGATTATTCTAAACCAGCCGCTAATGCGAGGATCATAAGCCCCAACGGTTCCAAATCCAACTAGCCAATCTTCAATATTGCGGCTTCAAATATTGAAAAATTCCATCATAAACTTCTGAACCACCCAATATGGCTGAACATACATGGGGGTCAAATCGATAGGTAGGTATTGAGGTCCTCTACTACTTCGGTTTATCCAATATCGCTGTTACACCGTGTATATCTTATCTTATTGTATTGAGCAAATAAATAGTCCATTTATAATTATTATTTATTTTATTGTATTTTACGTACGTAATCGTTCTGCCTACAATAATATAATAATACTAATTTACAAATTAAGACCTTATAAATAAAAGCCTATTCTAAAAGATAATGATTATTATAATGGTTTTCAAATTCAGATGAAATTACGTCACTTAAACAGGTGAATTTCATAGTAGGTATGTATCAAAATATTGTTGTAATAGAAGGGGGCACTACATCTTGGGGAGATTATACCGCCGAGGACATTTCAACAAAGGACAGAATAAACAAAAACATAATTCATACAACGCCCATTTCCCTCGGTTTAATTAAACAAAAAATCCCACGAGCACAACTCGACCATTTATTATTTTTTGCTCCAAGCGTGATTCGGACACAACGCCCCGTTACTTGTTCCGAGCCAATGAGGTACTAAACTAAGCTGAGGATGTTTTATGGGAGTTGACAAAAAGTGCAACAAAAAACTTTATTTGTGTACTTACAAAGCAATAATCATGTAGACTCTTATTGGGTTCTTTATTTTGTAGACCCTTTGTATATTTTGACTCCGATAATTTTGTTTTTAATCTCGTGTTTTCATTCGAGCATAACCTTTTACAAACTGACTGTAGTTTATCTTCTATTTATAGTAGGTAACGAATTTTTCTATCATACGAAGCATTTTTATTTGCGAATAATGCGCATTTGGAAGAAAATGAAGCAAATTAATCAGTGAACTTATTTGCCGATTCTATTTGTCCGTTTTTCTAACACAATTGAAGGAAATGGAGAGTTGATAGACAAAGAAAAAGCATACTTTTATTGAGAAGGGACGATTTAATGGCAATTGTAGAAGCCAAGATATCTAGGGGCAGATTTTTGAACATGATGTGCAGGGCTCAACTCTCCGTCCGGATAAAAGTAGTCAGGATCATTTATGTTATGTATTGTACACTATTTGATAAAAGCTGTAAGTATTTCCAATGGAGCTAGAAAGAATGGTACTCATATATAGAGAATTCTCAAATGAACAATATAACATTTTGAAAGTTCAATAACAAAGACGGAATAGCGAGGACATTCCACTTGCGCTAGCTAGGGAGCGGACATGGACGACAGAATAAAAAAGACATTTTTTTGCAAAATGAGGATTCTTCTTCGATTTCCTTGCTCGATCCCAGCTCACTGCCTATGAGTCAACTTTCCTGGAATGGAATGGAAAGGATGCACGCGTTCCGCTCATACACCTTTTGATTAAATGGATGCTACGTCATACGTTTGCGGCGCAAGTGAGTACCGAGTCTAACGGGACACGGCTTGATGAATAAAACAAAAAATTAGTATGCATGTGAACGTAGGTATAAAGTTGCTGGTTTGGAAAATATAGAGAACATTTCATTTCATTTTTAACGGCATTTTACTATATCAGAGTGATTTGCGTATTTATAATTATTTTTATAATTATTCATTTATTGTTTTTATAATTATTCATTTATTTCATTGTTGCTGTTGGTTTTCTATGAATGATTTATTGTCTGAACTAAAATGATGCGAACTAAATTAGTTTGGATGTTTCCAAAAGACTCCTTGCATTTTGCACAGTGTCGTGATTGTAATCAAGTGGGTGCCTCGATGCTGGATGAATTATTACAATCGGATATATTTTATGGAGACGCAAAGTTTTTCCATTAATTTTCTTGCCTCAATAACATGCCATTTATCATTGAAAGACATTAAATTATCGAACGAATGAGATATTTAATCTTGCGTGTGGTTTTTTTTTTCCTTTTGATATTTTCATATTTTAATGAGAGATCAAAATATAAATCACTTCATCGCCAGAGGATTCTCGAGATAAAGAATCTGACAAATCGAATCCTCGCGTCCTGATCTCGGGATTAGTAACAAATTATTGATATGGGAGTGATAAGAAAAACCAATATTTTATTCCATAAATTTGTTATAAATGTCCAGTTTCTTAAAAAATGAGTATTTTTTGGTTATTTTCTTTGAATTTAAGATAAAAGATTTGATTATCGGTGCAGTGCCGGCAGGGATGGAGAAACATCGTCTGGAACGCGGAAACTAGATTTCGGCATGAGGTCACGAAGAAAATGACCAAGATGAAGAATCAGCAACTGTGGCATTTCAACAATTGAAACATTCCAATGGCGATCCATTTTTTATACCAAGATCAAGTTTTTCTTTAGCATATCAATTTTGGAAGACAAATAACACCCTGAAGATGCACCGATGAAAACATCAAACGTGTGAAGAAGAGAGACATATTCCCGTGAGACCAGACGAATAATTTGACCTCCTTCCTTTAGTTTCCAATCCTTGTAAATTTTAGTTGTTACATATTCTTGTAAATTTTTCTTTTTTCTTAAGGTAAAAAAATTCCTCAAAGGATATATGAATTTTAGAAAACAACCAAATGAATGTAACCAAGAAAAAATAACAACTAATGACTCCAATAATTCATTACTAATGTTCGATTTTTAAATGGAACAAACCACTACGGGCTTACGACCGTCTTCTACTGTTATTTCGAAGGCTGGCTTAGTGTAACCAACATGCTGATGACCAGTGACCAAAAGTAACCAACATGTTGATGACCAGTGACCACCCTTGTTGAAGACTTCCAAGGCTGTGTATTGTGAAATTACTTCCAATAGTGAAAACAACTTTTTCACAAGTATATTTCCTCCAAAGGTCATTATAAAATTTAGAAAATGATTGAGTATTTTAGTAGTTTGGATTGTTATTTGAGTAAGTATAAAATACACACTTCTCGAATGTGCATATAATAGAAATAACTTAATACTTGCCGAGTGTTTTGGACTTCAATTTTTACCATATTTTAATTTGTAATAAATTGTAATATAACACATTGTTTTGCTTGTTACTTTGTTCAATTGGTGAATAAAGTAAAAAAAGTTTTTGGCATTTGATGTGGAATACCACAAAGTTTCACGTGAGAATTTCGGAAAATCATTAATAGGATTATTTTAACCTACTATTTTAGGATATGTGCGACTGGATTGTAAGATTGATTGATTGTACACGGATGATCCGTCGTTGTTTAGTAAGATAGTGGAGGAACCACAGCACAGTGTTTTAAAAATCTGCGACAAAATACCACACCCTGGCCTTCGAGTCAATGCCAGTTTTTAAATGGAGTTCAGGGCGAATAACACCTGTCTCGATGAGCATTGACTGATATCCATCGATTTTCACCAGCTCTTCCGGCTATAACAACCATTGGTAAATTAGAGCAGAGGTTTTGCTACGTATCGTTATGTCTGAGGAGATGCGCATAGCTGGGACATGTGTTAAGGATTCCAATTGACGGATCGAATCCTTAACACAAGCAGCAGAACTGTGAGATTTGGACATGGTTTAGCGGAAGGTCATTGGCACCTCGCAGTATTGACGAAGAACTCTTGTTGCCCCTCTATGCCCCTATTTGGGGTCTCGAAGGAAGTTTAGTAACTAAGCATTTTTACACAAACACACAAAAAAATACAAGACACCACAACAGACGCTCAGTGATTACAACCATTTCACATTTAAGCAATCCTTAGTTATTTTATTTAACAAACTCCATGGTTACCTTGATGTTCGTATTACCAATATGCAATATTGTATGAAAAAATCTATAAATCTGTAAATTTTAGATTTCAATATCCATGGACAGAAGTAAAAGATTAATTGTACTAGTTAGCTCAAAAAAGCATAAATTTTACTGAAAACTAACTAACCAATTAGATTTTACAGGAAAAACACCGATAGACTGAGAGATAGCGTTAAAATTGTGAAATAAATAATAAAGAAGGCATTTTGATAAGACTTAATGGAAAAAATTAGTTTTCATGCCTTCCAATAAAAACGGATATTTTGTCGCGAGTTCCAATAAGACCTTGAATCGGTTAAATTTTATTTGGTTCCCAGCTGGGGGCTTCGTTTAATATTTTTCATCCCCTTCGGCCAACAGCAGGCTCCGTCAGATTGTATAAGGGTCACACAATATAAGTATTGATATTCCCCGAAAGAGTAAACAAAATACTTCAGCCGCAACAGCCTGTCTAAATATTGAAATATTCAGAATCAATCAAACATTTTTGTCGGGTAGCTGAAAGCAGGTCGATTCACAATACCTACAATGTTTCCTGAAGTTTGTAAGTGAGTACCTCCTTCAAGGCAATTTGTTCGGTTTATAATGATTTTTCAAAATATCGTTCAATTATTTTTTTTCATCTTGGAGTGATTTGAATTAAAAACTTTCCAAATTCGAATAAATGAAACAGATATACAATTGTATAATTTTCGAAATATAAATTGTATATTTTTAGCACTTCACTTTTTTCATTTCATATCAACCAAACCATAAATTAAGCAGATCCTATCATTGTGAAATGAGTGTTGGCGGACTAATTTGTAATCCGTGTAATATAATTATGTGTGTCTGTAAACCATTTAAAGAACTTTTATTTTAAGTGAAAGAAGAACCTTAAGCCCCAGCAATACACATTGAAAGCTATGAAACTTCTCCGCGATGACCCCATCATCGTCTTCCTGATTTCTACTTATCAAATGGTTTTATGACTCCTACTCTCACCTGTTCTCGTGCCCTCTGACTCCTACTCTCACCTGTTCTCGTGCCCTCTGACTCCTACTCTCACCTGTTCTCGTGCCCTCTGGTGACACATGCACACACGAGGACACCGTGATGGCGAGGGATAGCGGAATGCGGTGGCCAGTTACTGGGGGTTTTAAGATTTCATGTACCGGAAACGGAAACGAACGAACGAAGACTCCTATTCAGGTAGCTCACTGCATGTGAAATGTTGTCTAGTGGTTATATAGCTTTTGCAGAAGTCTCTGTGTTACTCCTTTCAGGTTCCAATGGCGCATAAGGAATGAGAAAAGACCCATCATTGCACACTCTTTGATTATTTTATTAGACTTTTTCTAGAAAAAAATTAGGTTCTGCATGGTGCATATGTAATTTAATTAATTATGCAGACTAAAATCAACTGATAAGTGAAAAATAAACCCCAATTCTCTTGAATTTGAGCAAAAAAAGAACCATTATGCGTTCCATTCTGTCTATAAAACCCCATTAAAAATGTAATACAATAAAATAACGTGCCTTTCTGAGTTTTATTCGGTATTTTTCTTCAAAATTTGATCCAGTTCAAGTACACTGTGTTGAATTCTTATTAAACTAAAAAACTCTAAATTATAAATTCATTTACCTTTCCTTTGTGAGAAATCAACACTGAAAACATTTAAATTTATTGAAATTTTTGTATGGAAAATAATAATTAAATTTTCAACAAAAATAAATAAAGGACTAGGTACTTGAAATCAATCAAGAACAACTCTGGTGATTTCATCGCCTGTCTACAGCATGAAATATTCATAATTATTTTAACGGTAAATTTACCATAACAATAAAAATATATACCTATATAAATATTATATTGAGGGTGTTTTAGAAAACAGGGCTGAATCTACCCTAATTATTCCCAAAGGATATGAAGCCGAACAATAATATGATATCACACGGAAATTACTAAGGAAAGTACCTACCCGAAGGTAATATAAGTACAGTTGATGATCTATTAACGCAATAATAATATTTTTTATGCGCAAGAGACAAAATTAAATGCAATAGGACACCGTTGATGGTCTTTAGATAGCATTGGGCATAGGCCTCTCTTTTTAACTTATAATTCCCTGATAGCAGCCACTCTAGGATAAGTTTCCAGTCATTGTTTTATGTTATTTCTACTGCCGGTTCATTTGATCAACCGGTTATCATTTCTCACAATGAATTTTTGCACTTTTTCCTCACTTTCATCATTCAACAACAACAGCAACATTCAACAAGCTCACATTCCACACCAGCCCCACCGTTTTTTTGCACCAACTTACCAAGATCTGGCGACTGAAAATCAGTGGTATAGGCCCTGCCCTAATTGAAAATTAATTGCGTGTCTATGCGTCGAGTGATCATACAATGTTCTCAATTTAAAATCAGTATATGTTTTAATCTCTGTAGCTCTTGAGGAAAGCGATCCTTTATATTATATAGTATGGTAAAAGGGCGCATTAGTTAGAAAATTTTAATTCTCCCAGCCAATTCCTGGCCATTCTTGCACAATATATTTTATCGGCAGTCGCTCCCGCATTCACATCGGGGACTGCCAACCCTCACTAGCTTACATGATAACATTGATAACTGCTTTTAAGAATGATCTTTTGAAGAATTGAAAGACTGTCAGAGTAAAATACTTGTTTGGCATGTTGATTTTTAGGACATTTCATGTTTAATACATTACGGAATAGGTACACACTAGCGTTCTCACGTTTGCCGATTACAATCAATCCCTTTTATAAATGGATGCTCGGTAAACGAACAAAGTCTGTCTTGGAAAGGATCATGTGCGTAAAGCAATCACCCACTGTACATTGTATAGCTAACATATTATTATAATAGCTGGCTGTGCATATTTAAATACATCTTTATAAAGCCTTCACGGCGGCTGTGTACTGAATAAATATGGATCCGTTTGTGTATATGTAGGTAGGTAGGTACTTGCACGTTTCCTTAATCTATCTTTCCCCAAACCATTCGGACGTTTTGTTATGTAAATGAAAATTAACTCCGCAAATAATATCATTTGGTCCCAACATCTCATTAGTATCCCCGTGTTAGCCTTGTTATTTATTACAGCTATCTACAAACTGGTCCATTTCATAATTATCATACCAAATTATATGAGTTATCAAAGTTATCTCAATAAATATAGGGACAGTTACGTCAAGCTTCGAAAGTATCTTCTGCAAGTTTTGATTTCTATCCTTGTTGGCAATCTTTTCTTCTTAATATTATTAGCCCTAGTATAAGTTAAAACGATCATCAAAAGAATTTCGAAAAATTTTCATACTAAAATGATCGAATGATTCGATCGTTTGATTTAAGAACACTATTTGCACGCTAATAAGCGCTTATTAGCGTGCAATTAGCTTTCGATAAAACTCGTACTAGCCCCACTGGATGCGGCAAAAACATCTGACGGTTTTAAAATAAAAACAACATCAAAATTCAATGTGATACAAATGGTTTTATTGATTATTACAGAAGTGAGTACATGTAAATTAATGAAAATACCATCAGAACAACCGATTTCATTCGTTTGAGATCTGAAAATGGCGTCCTTTAATTGATGTCCTTCTTTGACAAAGCATATTCCTCCAATCTTACACTGAAGCTGTCGAACGTCTTCTCTAACATTGCTTCCGTTTTAATGCTGAACCGGTAGCTCTAAAATAATTACTCACCCACGGCGAAATTGTGTTCCGAGTTGGAACTTTCCCCACATTGAAACGTCTATGGAACTCCCGCGAAATTTATTTTAGAGCTAACAACGACTATCATACGAAATGTGTATCCTTTTGAGTAATATTTCGTTAAAGATATAATCCTTTTCCCATCACTCACTTTGTTTCCACCCCATCAACACCATCGATATAATGGAGAAAGGAAACACGATATTATGTGCCTGGAGATATGAATTAATACTGTACTGTTCTATGAATCCCATTGTTAGGTGTAATGTCGTCCAGGAATTATTTGATTAATTTGCAAATACAAATTAACAATGCAAGCCCGTTGTCAACACATAGCTGGTATCTACCTAGGAGAACATCCTACGTAGCGATTGTAGATGATAACACACCTACGCCCGTACTGTATTATACCTAAATACATCGATGATTTATATTATAAATAGCTTTCCCGACAGACGTTGTCCTGTGTTCCTAACTCTCAAGCTTCAGCTGGAAATATGAGAGTAAATGTAAACCGTTAACCTGTCATAATGTATTACATTATAATTTTATCCATATGGGATATAATTTAAATGAATACAATGTATTGATATTGCCTAAAGACTGACCTAAACTTAAACGTCAAAAAATATTAATCAGGTATCCTTATATATACAATATACATAAAAAGAAACATGTTCTATAATAGATTTTTGGATTTGTGACAAAAAAAATTTATAAAAATACAGGCTGACATAAACGTTTACTAAAAACATCATTCAAATCAAATCCACAATATGCTACATGTGTATCCACATTCCACATATAACCACTAGGCACTTACGAGTAGGTTTATAGAAATGAATAGACACTAGACAGTCCACAAATCTAAACCCTTAAAAATAATATTCTACTTATAGTTGTTTCCCAGATATCACATATACTTACTCAATAAATATTTCACATTTTTCACATTGCATCATAATTTTGTAAAATAATAATTAAGTACTTTCCTCAATAATTAATTATTATAAATAAATGTAATGGGATTCACAGAAACGAAATGTATTTTAAACATAATTTTATTATTATTTTATACCCTTTAATTCTTAATTAAGTATATCTGATTTGAATAAATAAATAAGAACTGTTATTTAATTTACCGATTTATTTTCAATCATTGCGTTATTTTTTTCATTTGGATAACCCTCGTTATGCAAATTAATAATATTATTTTTGTATGTTATGTTTTTATTATTTCTGATTATTATTCTACGTAATAAAAAATAAAACGCATTTTATATCATTTTTTTTATATCGCCCATCCTGTCCAAGCGAAGTAAAAACTAATAATTTGTGTGGATATATGTAATTGGGGCGATATAAAACATACGAGTTTCAACGAACGTTAATTTCTCGCTTCTACTTCATCTTATGGTCGCTCACAATCTGGCCTAATAAGTACTTATAATATCTATTAGTACATATATAGTGTTATCAAGTTTTTATTTATTCAAGAGACATTTATATTTAAATATATTTTAATTTAACTTAATTAAGATTCCAGAAGAAGAATTGAGATGTTCATAATATTGAATTAGAATTTGTATGGTGATGAATTAATAATAATTATCATTTGACCAATGTTATTCCGACCGATGCGTATGTTTTAAACCATATTCCATCCGCATTCTGTCAATCGCAACAATTGACAATTTCTGTCAAAATTTCAAAATTGGAATAAAATTATAAGGTAAAAATTACTAATAAGGTTGTCTACGTAGGGTTTTCTTTAATTTTCTAATTTTCCATCCATTTTTCTTAATTTTTTTCTTCTAAAAGGACATTCTCCTGATAAAAGCCTACACGACAAAAAAAGAATTATCGAAATCGGTCCAGCCGTTTAGGCGTGATGCGATGACTTCGGAAAATTGCTCTCCATTTTTATATATAAAATAATATTGTAATTGATTGGTTATGGCAAAAATCACTCTATTATGGGGTGGATTGCCAATATTAAATAAAAAAAAGTGCTTATAATAGTATGTAATTAGTGTCTAAACTTTCGAATCGTTCGATCATTTATATGGATTTTTTGTTTAAATTCTTTCGATGATCATTTCAGCATTCGATCATCGAGAACTTATACTAGGAGTACAGAATTCAAAATCTTGAAGATATAGAAGAATCTATTATAGAGTCGAACTGTTATAAAGTCAGTCAAACGACTGAAATATTTGGACGCCTTTGAAAGATATTGTGTGAAAGTCGTAAAACTGTTATGGATTTTGTAGATTTTCTTACTTTAAAAGACCTTCACTTTATCAATAATAATACAATTATCTCTAAATTTTCTTAACCCGCGACTAGGACTATCTTTGAATTGCGAAAAATTAACTTCAACTAGAGGTTTCTTATACTTGCAAATCTTTACCTTTATTATACTTCTTAACATCGGCTTTTTCCCGTCCAGGGTGAACACTGGCGCATTCCGTCTTACATTGAACTATATACTCGTAATACGAGTATGGGCATTTTGAGTTAGCTGTTTGTTAAGTGGAAAATATTATGTGGAATGGCGGCTAGTAGAAGGAGCATCAAAGATGGAGCAAAAGAGACCTGAATGACGATGGTCACCGAAGTACTATAGGAGGCAAAGATACATACATCTCTGTCGGACGCGACTCTCTTCCATCGCATGCTCGTTACTCTTAACGTCGTCGGACCATCTTGTCTGGGCCTAACCACACTTCTGCGTACTGTTCTAGGCCTCCATCCAGCAAATCGAGTCCAGTTTAAGGCAAAGATACACAGAATGTAATATTCTTACATATATTGGGGAATCATTTTCCCATCAAATTACTTTGTCGTGTTTACAGATATCTCTTTCATTATCTTATCTTATTTATTTATTTATTTATTTATTTTATACTTTATGCATATTAAAAATAGTGTACAAAAAATAGTGTATAGACAAGTAGCAATGGCGGGATTATAGCCGTAGCAATCTCTAACATCCAACCACAATGGAAGTAGTAGCATAATATCGATTTAATATATTCGATGCTGTGGGGCTAGTGCGAGTTTTATCGAAAGCTAATTGCACGCAAATAAGCGCTTATTAGCGTGCAAATAGTGTTCTTAAATCAAACGATCGAATTATTCGATCATTTTAGTATGAAAATTTTTCGAAACTCTTTCGATGATCGTTTCGATATTCGATCATCAAAAACTTATACTAGGGCTACTGTTATTTTCATATTTCTTCTCAATTTGAGCATCCATTAAAGTAATTATTGATATCTACAGTGATCCCATCATTCGGTTACCATGACTATTTTGATCAAGCCTTATAAACAGTATAATATTTTACCCTATCCACCTTTGATTTAAAGTAGGTACTGAAATTTTCTTTGAGAGATCTTATTTTAAAATTAAATTCATTAAATATATGAAGCGCCCAAAAGATAGCACATTTTTGTAATTGAAATTCATTTTTTTAATAGCCGTTATACGAGATATTCTGGGTAAAAATCCCCCAGTTTGGAATGACACCTACATGGTCGCGAGTGACACCGATCACGCGTCTGTCATTATGATGCCCGGGGGGCCTCACTGCCGCCTCCGCCTCCTCACCAATTGCCGCCACAGCCTCCGCCTCTTATCCTTCCTCGCACTATTATTATTATTATCACTGTCACACTAGGAACAATCCCTGGTCATTTTAGTATCATCACTTTCCTCTTATTCAGTGAACACTTTTTGTACTCTTTTGGATGAAATACCTCGAAGAGAATAAATCTATCACCATCATGTGTGCCTTATAGGCAACCTCCAAAATGCAAACTATATATATATATATATATATATATATATATATATATATACAGTAAACCGAAAGAGTGAGTACCTACTTAATGAAATTTAATAAAAACAAAATACGGAGAAGGTTATATCAAAAGTACATTAGAACAATTCTGTCATAGCATGAGAAGATACTATGAGAACTTAACAACTACCTACTTAGAATCAATCAATCGATCGATCGATCTTCCTTTGAACCCCACTCAGGGGCATAGGGAGGCAACAAGTGCTCTCCATTGCTCTCTATCTTGCGCAGTGCTAATGAACTCCCTCAGCTCCTACTTACCTAAGACTTAGAATAGTGGAAATGAAAACACTCAGTCCAATCCAAGGAATATTTCTTTGAGATAAAACATCCAATCACGAAACTACGAGATGTAAGATGTAAATTCAATTCTCGTTTTTTACTCCACTAAGGACATAGGATCTTGCAAAATTTCTATGACTTTCACCCATACCATATCCATATCCTCAGCTCTGCGAAGGAATGGAACATGTTATGAGGGGGACTATAAGCGGATTTAAAATGTTGCAGAGAAAAAATTATCATCGATTCTAAAGAGATCATGTTGGCTAATGGTCCCTGTGAAACACTATTGACCAGAGGGACGTCAAACTCCAGGCAGATTTGCGAAATGATGGCGGAAAAACTGGAAACCAAATAGGATATTGTTGATTAAAAATTCAGTAAGTATGTATGATCTATTAATATCACAATTCCTTTAACTTATATATTATTCCATACCATATTTCTTGGACATTCATTTAGGTACCATGTTTCAAACATAAAATCCTTCTCAAGGATTATTTTATACTCCTAGAACGTTTTCGTTGAGAAGGCATCTGCCTTTGACCTCTTTCAACGTTCTATGTTTCACATAAATATTAACTATTTATTCCACATAGAACACATTTCAAAGCACTTATAGAATGATGTGGCTTCACTCGATGAACTGGAACTAAATTGAGTCCTCACATTTTCTTCTTTCACTTAATCTAGTAATACTAATCCTCATACAGATTCTTTTTTTTCATCCAAGCTTAATATGACTTCTGTTGGTACACGTAAATGCACTCAAAATAGCTGTAAAAGAGAATCGCAAACCTGTAGCGGTTCAAAATTTATAAAAAGATATTAGGTATTATCAATTTGTCAGATCACGGACGCAGGGCTGAGGGCTGAAAACTTTCATTGGCAAGTATTAAAGATCATTTACATTACAAAAAAAAAATACTTATGTTACTCATCGCAGACATTGATTGCATCAACCTCCGTCTCCAGCAACAACTTTCAAACCGTTGCGTTGACTGATTTTTCAACTTCCAGAATTTTACCAAGTCTACACAGGATCAGAGCCGATAACTACCGTCACCAACTCTTGGCGGGGCTATCTGTGGGGAACTTAAATCCCACATTTTTATTTACTATCTACACACTTTTTGACAGACGACAACATTCATTTCTTTTACTGGCAACTCGAGAATTTTCATACTTGGAGACAACAATACTTGGAGAGATGAAGGTATAAAGGAACCCAATAGATACCTAAACCTCACTCGTCTCCGATAGTCCGATAGATCGTCACATTCACTTCACTAATTATCTAGTCATATATTATTATCATTGTAATTAATTTTAATATACCTTTGTTGTAAATTGTACATAAAGTGAGTTTTAATTATCTCTGCTTAGTTTACCTTTTGGTGTGAAACAAAATATAAATAACTCTAAGTATACAATTGTTCACACATCAATTTATCACTCGCAATATTCGAAGTGGTTGGTGACCCAGCGGTTACAACGCCGGCTTTCGTACTGCGGACGTCGTGGTTCGATCCCAGGTGCCGACCATCTTCCTCTTTCACGACACAAGCTTTAAGTAGCTTACTGTGAAAGAGTCAAGGAGTGTATTTGTGTTCACTTTAAGTGAGCACAGATTCATTTAAAAAAAAAAAAAAAAAAAAAATTTAATATATCTTCTCTCAACCCAATCTTCATTATCATCTCACAACATTATGCGGGGATTATACTAGACTACGTAGACGCACATACCTACAGTCTCACAGTATAATCAGTACATAATGCACACAGGCTATCACCAGCCCTCATCGCTGGAAGCCCCCATAACCTTTCAAATGTTCCCTATTTCCCAACTATCGAATGTGCCCATGTCGAAAGTTGTACATCTTCTTCTTGAAGTGTTAATCGGGTCCCCCAACGTTGACTTTCGCTTGGGCAAAGGCCTCCGTGTCTCTAGCTGCATGAATCAGCTTCACAGTCTTCTACCCACACCGCTACTTGCCCTCAATAATCAGCTGTAGAAGCGAGTACTCATCGCCTCTGAGAACCTGGCCAAGGTGTGAGGTCTTACGGATCTTAATGTTTGTCAACAATTATATACTCGTATAATCAATATTTGCCCTATTCAAGACCTCTGAATTGCTGATAATAGCCATCCAAGGGGTACGCAACATTCTGCGATGAATCCACATGTCAAAAGCTTCTAGTTTGTTCATTGTATTTACCTTGAGCATCCACGTTTCAGCTACGTAGAGAAGCATTGATCTCACGTAATACTTTACCACTCTTTGCCTCAGCTTGAGATTTAAATTATCGTTGAAAAATAATGTTCTCAAATGCTTTAAGGACCATCTCTGTTCATCGAATTTCAGTATTCGGATCGAGATTTTCAATAAGGATGCTGCTTCCAAAGTTGTACATAATTTGATTGATTCCATTAAGTTACCTAATTAACTTATTGTAGAAATACAGATACATACTTATAAATCCAGTATCATCAATATAAATAAAAGAGTCCGTTCGTATATATGTAACGTCCTTTATAGACGGCTAAACTAGGGATACCAGAAGTAAAGTAATACCCTCTATAGCGAGTCATAATACCAGTGGACGTTTAAGGCTATGAATATTTGGAAAATGTTATTTATCGATAAAAATATTAGATTTTTTCATAAATCTCCCATACAAATTAAGATTTTCATCCTGCCATTTTGTCAGAATCAGGTATCTTGAAACTGTATTTAAATCTCATTTAGTTACACCGTCGCTACTCATGTACGGTTTTGTTTTCATCTACAGAGTATGGACCTTCTTTTTATTTCAAAACATTTTACTCTGTAGAAGGAAAAACATTGAAACAAAGTAAAACAATTTAGCTTATTTAACTTATGAAATGTCATAATATACCTCCATATTGTGAAAATTTAGGGTTGCATTTTTAAAAAAAACCTGTGGAATGTAATAATAAGGTCTGCATGAATATGTAGGTAGGTATTAATATTGAAATGTATTGAAGTAGTTAACTACAAAGAGTATGATTGAGTAGTTTCAGCGTGATGTAGTAACGCATGAAAATAACAACAGCATTTCATATTTATAATAATTAGAAGATAATATATAAGTAATAAATCAATTCTTCCTAAGCAGGAATAGCTTTATCATTCTGTTGATAAGTAGAATAATTCTCAGAAGATCAACGCTTTAATGGTAGAATGATCTCTGTGGGCTCCGTTGAAACCAGAATGAAAATGTCAAAGTTTGGACGATAATGGCTTGGAGAATATTCTTTTAGGTGGCATTTTGTGGTCTTCATAATTCAACCTAAAATAAATAAATAACATCAGAAAACAATTTTTATAATGATTATGTATGCATGTTTAAGGGGGGAATATTATTTACTTTAATGGAAATTTATCATTTCATTAAAGACCACAGTTAATATACATGTGTAAGTGAAATGAATGATTCATTTAAATTACTATAATAATAATTATGATTATAAGTATTTAACCTCATATTAAACATTTTTCCTGAAGGTATACTGTATAATGTTTGCAATAAGTATATTTCTATAAAATAAGTCTTTGATAAACATAAACACAAAATATAAGCAAAAAGAAAGTTGTGCAATTAGTTAAGTACAGACCTACCTAATAAAAATAAAAGGAAACAGAATGCATTAATTGAATTTTGAAAAAGGAATTGTGGAAATGTATTTTGACAGATTTTGACGTCTATAAAAAGTTTGACGTTTGGCGATGGCAACCACAGACAATAGAACAACCATGAGAGAGGACAGCAAAAAAAAAACGCAAACGTAATGATCCTGTTTTTTTAATCCTATTTTTACATTTCGTGTACAGAATGTAATACAAATAAACAAACACCTAATTTTTTAATGATCTTTCGGATTATTTTAATATATTCGAAATATATCAAAAAGTTTTGAAAAGACATTATTTATTAATTGAACATTTGAGATTATGGCAGGGTGATATGCCAAAAAGAAGAAAAAGAAGAAGCTACTGACATCTACGCGCCAATTAGCGTATCATCACACATGTCAAAAAATATATACAGTACGAGTTATTTACAATCATAAGAATAAATAATGGATTATAATGTTTAAAAAAAAATCCACACGAACTGGTAAGTAAAATTACATGGGATAATAAATTATTATATAAATTGTGTTTTCAAAACTAATGTTTTATTATCATCGTTTACAGAATCTTGAGTGTTTACCAATTATGACAAATCAAGGATATTTTGCACTGGAAATTATGAATTTAAGAAATGGAAAATACCTATCCTAAAGATTTAAAGGTAATTTTATTTTATACAAGCATGTTATGGAGTGATTTGATAACATTTGAAGCATTTTATCAACCAATTTTTTAAATAAAAATCAAATATAAACGTTGCATATTTTCTTATACAATCTCTTGATTCTGAATTTGGTGTTTTTGTTTAAAAAATGAAGATATTGCTGGCCATTGTCATTTGGTTAATCTATTTGGATAAATTAAAGGATTTGATAACATCTTCGAATAATAATACTACAATTTCAATAGGTTAATTTAAGATTGGAACATAGTTTTTAGGGGGGTTTCTGGACACCTCCTCGAGTGTTAACACTACACTTTGTTAGGTTAAAACATATTCATTTAGGAGGTTTTTTGTCAAATATCAAAAGAAGCCCGCAAACTTAATAATAATTACCATTTTTTGTTTTCATACACACAATTTAACAAATATTAATTTAAAAAGTGAGAATTCTGTCACTGTCTTCTTTATAATTCCACTATTTCATTAAATATTTACCAGTCTTCAAAACCCAACAAAAAATATGTGTTGCTCATGGATTCTGTGTTTATTTTAATTGAATAATATTTTTTTACAGTGCATCGGGATCAATATGAGTCCTTCAACTGTTGCCGATGAAAATGTTGGATGGTCAAAGTGGTCCCGTTCGAAGGCAAATATCTTAGATGCCCAACATGAGAGATTGGACTGGACCCTGAACAGCGGGGGTGTTGAAGTAGTGGTTGCCAATGTCGTGAGACTCGATACGACACAAACAGAAGACAGGCCAGCAGCTCTTCTTTCAATAGGATAGACAATATAATAATTAGATAGACTATAAACAGCACACACTGTACGCTAAATATTCTATTCGTTAAATCTTTTCAATATGTGTAATTGCATATAATTAGCTATAGTACCTATTTCACAATCCTGTATGTTACATTGTAAATATGTTAAAAGAACAAGGCTTTATTTTTATAGATATAATAATATAGTCTATCACACCTTACGTCTATTCAACTTACAGGAACCTTTTTCATTACTTTTATGGATACAAACCTGAGACTTCATAATTTAGTTTAGTTTAATATTGCGATGATGAGGTTATGTAACTAGGACCACAATGTATCCTTAAATATTATATGTTCAATTTTTTTTACACGCCTGTTGTCTTATTGTATTTTGTTTGTGTCTTTGATTTTAAGCTAAGAAATAGGACTAAATAAGTGCACTTTTTCTAATGATTTGGAATATTATTACTTCAACCTACTACACATATTTTTTGTATTTTATGCATCGTCACTATTGAAGTATGATAAATTCAAATACAGATCAAATTTTTTTATAGCAAATACCGAAGTACCTAACGAAATTTCCAGTAACGAATCGTCAATTTGTCCCTGAAAAACTTCCATTAAAGATGTACTGAACCAAAATTTGTTGTAACGAAGTCAATCTAATATCGGCATTAAAATTTCTTCAGTTTGTCCTTGGCATTGGTGAGTTTGAAAGTGTTTGCCGAACATATTTCCTTTACGTGATTGATGAATCCTTCAAATTTGTTTTTGTTCTCACCTAATAATAGCAATTATATTTTATTTGACATCATTAGGTATAATATGGCGACACAAAAAATTAAATTTTATAAGTGAAATTAATAGTTTTATTTAAAAACCAACCAACCAAATAAAATCAAGCAACGATATGCCTTGCCCAATTTAGCATATTCATAGATCCTGGGAGCTTTGTAAACATTGTAATGCTCATGGTTAAACCATACTCTCCAGGATTCTCTATCGTCCATGGGCTCCAAAATCTTACGAAGCATTCTTCTCTCAAATGTGTCCAGCATTTCCATGGATTTCGCAGTCATTGCTCATGCTTCCTATCCATATGTCATAACTGTTCTTATAATAGTTTTGCAGAGAGTGATCTTTGTTTTTCTATGGACACTTCTTGACTAGAGCACAGGCAGTAGAGTAGAGAAGAATGCTTTGTTTTTTGTTGCTATCCTTCGCTTGATTTCTATATTATGTCCCAATTCCTTTGCTGTTATTTCCAAGGAGTCAAAGACTTCTCTTATGGCTATCAGGAATCGTCCTACTATGTTGAGGTCATAAGCATATCTGACGATTTGGCTACTTTGGAAATAAATATTATGATTTGTACTGTTGTGGTATGTATGTGAGGGCCAGTCAGTCACCTTGCTTGAGTCCCTGGCCATCTAGGAGCTCATCTGTGAGTTCTGCGCCGTTTTTGCATTGGGTTGCCCTAATCAAACATAACTTCACAGATATAAATTGAAGTATCATGGTCATAATGCACTATTCCTGGGCAACGCACGGGTACTTAAGCTAGTTAATAAATAAATTTTAAATATGTATAATAAAACACAATATTAGACATTTTGTTTCTACTATTTTGTAGGTGTACTGTAGTCAATAGACTTGAAAGCCACTTTCAGTTGACACAGCTATTTTATAGACGAATCAAAACTCAAAGTGAGATGCTAAGCAAACACAAGTAGTGTATAGTGT
Source organism: Mystacides longicornis (assembly GCA_963576905.1). Taxonomy (NCBI): domain Eukaryota; kingdom Metazoa; phylum Arthropoda; class Insecta; order Trichoptera; family Leptoceridae; genus Mystacides; species Mystacides longicornis. Next base: position 21,880,367 of record OY756428.1, read on the forward strand.
TTCATTATTACCTTAGAAGATAATATTGACTCATCCCGCCAGCCTGGTAATCGATACTTCTCGCAAATTTTCATTCTTCACATCGGTTTATTGAAATGTGGTTTAACCCATCCGCATCACAATCGGTACGTAGTACCGACTGAGAGAAATGTGCCGAAATTCACAATCGGTACGTGGTACCGACCTACATCCGCTTACGAATATTGCCATTTTACTACCTGCTACTGCCATCTATGCAAAACCTAGAATAATGTTATTGTAGATAAGATTCAAACCTTTTTATTCGAATATTTTACTGCTTAGAGTTTTATACAAAATAAAGCGCATACACGCCGCTGAAGAAGGTATAGATATTTTACCTGCGCGGTTTGTATGGCCGCCATCTTTGTTATTGATGTTTGTTTGCGTGCGCGCTGTGTTATTTATGTTATTTTTATCACGTTTTTGTAATTTTGAAATTGTATGATATAAATTAAAATGTAATTTAACATTTGTTGAAGAAATGCAGTGAAGATTATGATATGAGATCCGTTTCCTGTGATGATATTTTCTCATCTAATCGTTTGGGAGAGTTAAATCAATATTGGTAAAGAAGATTTACTCCCAAAAAACACACAAAAAATAAAACCACAAAACAAAAAAAAAAGATTTACTACAATAATGAATATTTTTTCTACTTAACTTCCAATTTTCATAAAGATTCTCCAACCAATAACTTTGTTTTGACAAAATTAAAATGAACATCTAGTGTGACATTTGGTGAGTACATTTTAAATGGGATTTTAGTGCATAGATTTCTCCAAACAAATGAGATGCGTATGGGTTAACTAAAGAGTCTGTATGTTTCTTATTAAGTTACAAACTATTGGTAACACACGCTTCTATATTCATCTCACACGGTAAATAACTTTTCTCTTAACAAGTAACTCGATTCCTTATTCAATGAATTCTTTGAATTTCGATCTGCTAATACATACCTTTATTTACATAATATATGAGAGCAAAAGTAATAATGTTTATTTATCTAGATCTTTCAACAATTGAACATAGTAATTTAATTTTTATTTTTTTTTATTTATTCGTATATTACGCCTTCCATTATTATTGAGTAATAATATGATTTCATATTATTGAGTAATAATATTTCATAGATAATATGATTTAGTGTTGTGTAAGAGGAGTTACCTCTAGCCTACTGGACTTCCAAGATCTGAAGACCAGTAATTTTTTATATACAACAAGTTTCCGAGACTAATCAGAAACATTGTGAAGGAAACATCCATTAACGTCCTTAGTTCCAAAACTGTGAAGCTTCTGGAGAATATTTTAAAGCGGCGACCTCTTCGAGAAAGAATCTGAACCTGCATACAGCATAATGATGATTCGATTTGCTTACGTACACTTGTGGCTAATGGTAGCTTAGGTAACATTACTTTGATGCTTCATCATGAATAGCTAGGTAAATAAGAATTATGTGCGTGTGGGCGTAAGGCATACCCTTGGATTTGGATTTTTTGAGAATAACAGCCGGTTTCATAAAGAGCTTCAAAAGGACACTTTAGTTAAAGTTCTTTTTAAAATTTAAAGACTCCTTTAAGCTGACGCGTTTCATAAAAAAATATTCCTGCTAAAATTTGAAATGTCAAAAAAATATTTTAAAGTTGGCAGCAGTTGGTATGTGTTACCATGGAAAACATAGGTTGTTTACTAATATTTTCGCGGAATTTCTGTTGATCTGTCAATTTCATTTCTCAATAGAGCATCAAAGTGCCGTTTTTGTGTTAATTTATTATTATGGTTTGATATGACGTAGGTCGTACGCTATCAAAATTTTTCTCCAACCAGTCCTAAAAATAAATGGAAATAATTATAATAGTTTTAGCAGTGAAAATTATATGTAAACTCGTCACGTCGGCGTGACGATAAACCCAGCGTGCTGAAATTGCACAATGCTAGTATTGGAGGTACACAGCAAGTTTACGTGATTTTGGAACCTTTTGACCCCCCCTACCCGGCGCGACTCTGCAACCACCCACTTACAGAGTATTATCGTATTATCGATTACCTCACAATTAAATTAAAACACCTATCACAAAAAAAATAAACCACTGAAAGAAAAATTAATGATTATGATACCTTACCAATCGGCGGCTATGTATGTAGTTAAATAATCCTTACCAGAACACTGAACACTATCACTAATAGGTATTACCTCACACTTCACTTTCCGAGATTAAATACCTCACAGAACCCCGACGTGTAATTCTGTTACCACATGCGTTTAAATTAATAAACTATAGGTACACGCGAATCAAAAACACCTCGCAAAGAGCAACGTTTTCTCTGCTACTAATTTGAAGTAAGCACAAACACAAAAAAAATTTAATAAATATGAAACCGGATCCCAAAATAGATTAGGTACCTCGCAGAAAGCAACGTGTAATTCTGCTACGTCAAAATATGAAAGTCAAAAATCACTCAGGTCGAAAAGCAAGAAACAAAAGTCGTACGTCGCGGCTGAGTGACAAAAGATAATGAGAAAAAATACATACTGGTCGTGTGCTTAAATAACTGCTCTCAGCTGGTTAAAAAACTTCAAGAACCTTCCATCTTAGGGGTGTACCTGTTGATTACACCAGCGCATTGGCCTTCCGAGAAATGTTTGGACCTAGAAAAAGGTATTTAAAATAAAATAATACTGTGTCATGGTAATAATTTATTCAAAGCATCAGGTTCATTGTCCTTCTGGCAAATCTCTTAGGATATAGTCATAAATTATAGGATAAGGTACATTCCAAATAGCCGAACAAGTTAAAAGAATATTATTTTTCTCCCATATCAGAGAAAGTCTTTATTACTACCTGTTATCCTTGAAAACAAAGGTACCTACCCGCCTCTCTGAAGTCTGCATTTTTTACCGCAACAATGGAATACTTTCGTTTCGAAAAAGCTTTTAAATAATAATCGCTGACCATATTAATACTTAGTAGTAGGGTTTTTTATAAGTTCTACATAACTATTAAAATTAATGCCATCTTTCGGGCGCAAATACCTACTCACAACAGGTTTATGAATTAGTAAACGAAATCTGTAAACAATAATATTCTTCCCGTTTTGCTATGTTTTCCGCCCTATTTTAGTCATTTTTGTCCACAGTGTCACCGCATACAAAATGTTTATCTTTGTGACAGAGAAAGCGCCACGAAATTTTCTATGAACTCCGGTGGTAAAAATTTGAAGAACCAAAAATCGACTTTAACTAAAAATAATAATCAATAACGGTACTTTAGCTAAAAGTCGGTTTTAAATGTCGTTTTGTTGTTATGAAACCCGTTATTTTTTAAAGGGAGTTTAAAGTCTTCTTTATTTTTTATGAAACCGGCCATAAATGGGCTAAATCTTACCGGAATGAGAGATGGGCTTAGGAGAAAGGATATAGGCTGTGTTATGGTCTGCATGTTGGATATTCATGCAAGGCATCCTATTTTCTCATCAGTTATCCGGCCCTTGAATCCACCAGGAACATTTGTACCAGGTTATTATAGTCTGGGCCTACAAAACTAGGTCCAAGGTAAGTGTGTGTGATTAGAGTTGAAAAGCAGAGGCTTGAAATAAATCCTCAAACATATTGCCCATGAAATTATCATAAAACTCCTTTATATAGCTAGAATTTAAATCATATTATATTTTTTCTAAAAAATAAGTTCCATAGGCAAAACGACGCAAGAATTAAACAAAAACAATTGAATGTTGTAAGATAAAATAGATTCTTTAAATCAGCTACCAACTAAATCCATATCAACATCTAAAAACTCCTAGCACTGAGTTCGAAAACGAAGTGTTTATCTTGAAATAACTTCTTCTTTGGTCTGTGGGTAATTTATTTCCTTTTTTTCCTAGAGCTAAAGCGGAGCAGCACAAGACAGCGGCCAGCGCCCCGTCCCTTCCCCCGACTTGCAGGACGATAGATTAATGTTATGGCGGGTTCACGTCATTAAAACAAATTAAAAAAAGAGCGAGCCACGTTTGCTCGACACTTGAATATTAGTGGAGTAATATAAACGTGAGGTGTTGGCTCACCGCGCGCCATCTGGCCGGTACACGTTCCTTGGGAAACCATCATTATTCTTCTTTTATAGGGGATTTTAGCAGACAAGTTGTTTGGTATAGTACTCTCCACGCGACCTTATCTGTTTTATGTGTGTTCGTAAAAAACAAATCAGTGTGTGCGGATTACTCCCTTATGGTCTGATTTCCTAGTATATCAGTGTCGTTGTGCAGAGACCAAAATATTACGGACGTAGTAAACGGTAAACTATTACGGTGTCAACTCAATCGCTTTCTCTATGGACTGTGCTATTTGGTATACATAGACAACGTTCAAAGTGACATAAATCACCTTGTTATACGATCACTTTATGGCTGCACTGCTATTTTAAAAAACTAGAGCTTTACAACGTATCACGTAAATAATTAAGATAGGTACAAATATTAGTATGTATAATAATTATTGTTGTTTTTTAGTATGTCATTCATTCATTCATTCTCCCTTAAAGACCCCCCGAACACCGCAAATCAGCCCGGAGGAGATCAAACCGCAGCAAACCCGACCGCACGAAACCGACCCCCTAGCTCGACCGAAGCAATCAAACCAAAAAGCCTGCCACACACAAATCAAGCCCGCCGCGGATCCCCCCAAACCAACTCGCAATGCGAAAGGCCTAAGCTCCACTTAGGAGCATAGGGAGGCATCAAGAGCTCTGCATTGCGCTCGAAGGCGTCCCAGGCTCATTGCGCCATTTCTGACCGATTGAGGTTTAAGGACCGTGAGGTTGACCACCTCACGGTCCCGATATGATTTTTAGATTTCCTACCTCTTACAGAATGCTCGAAAAACCAGCAAAAATAGCAGAGGTGCTATTTTTAGCCCGGCAACCCCACGGCACCTATTCTTAGCCGGCAACCCCACCGCACGTTTTTAGTATGTACCTTTGGATTATTTTGAGAGTAATTTTGCAGAATAGGTAGGTAGGTACTTATAATAAAATTATTATTATTTTAAATAAAACTCTGTTTATTTCCCTTTTTTATTTTTATTGGCAGAGGCCTTTCGGTTAAACGACAAAGGTGAATAATAATAATTTTAATTATTTAATGTTTCCGCCGAAAACATAAATAATTTGTAATTTTGCAGATTTATTATTTTGGGTTTAATTATTTTCACGGTCTCTTTCAACGAAAAGACCCAGCCATATACCCCATTTCTTCGTTTTGGTGAAGGCCCGTGTAACGTGTCAAAATTTGGATAGTTCATTAAAAGGAAAAAATAAGAGGGATGGCCTCAACAGTAAAGCAAACTAGCCTTAAAAGTTTTAAAAATTCAGCCAATCGGGTGGCGACACATGATGTTCCTAAATTTGACAGTTGTTGTAATGACCGTTTCTCGTCTACGCGGGAATTCAGCGCGTCACTTCTGGAATTTTCTTCCCCGCGGCTAGAGCGAGCCTTTGTGCTTCCGCGTAACGCGCCCGTCGCCATTACGGAATAAAATTAATTAAAAGCCAGTGTATAGAATTATAAGTTGAAAGTGCTAGTTTGATTAAAAATAAACTAACTAAAGGTGATATATGGACATTATATTAGAATCTGTTGTATTGATTTGGCAAAATTCTTTGTTGGTCCACTAACTGTCTATTGTTAAGAGTTAATATGTTTTGTAAATGACTGTTTGTTTACATTGATAAATAAAATAAAAAAAAATAAAAAAAAAATTGACAAAAAAAGTGTAAAAAAACCAGACCGTAACACGTATAACGAATTTTTGATTCATATTGTTTTAAATGGTTATCTGTTCAATAAACTCTGTAAAAGTTACACGGGTTTTTCTAAATAGACTTATATACCTGTGTATTGAGAATAATAGTGGAACGGTGTCAGTCCAGCGATTTCTCAACGACCCATCTGGCCCTGAGATCTTCTTGAGTTATGCTCTATATCTGAGTTGCCCGGCAAAGGAATTCTTTCCAAAGGACCAGTCTCTTTTCCAATCAGTTAATACTAGAGTACCAAGGCGCCCAAATTCCCTGAGACGTTCTAAAGAAAAAGCTCCTGGTCTGATGGTAAGTAGCAAAGCAAGAGGTTATCTCGTTTAGAAGATTTGTTCCTGTCTGTTCCTGAGAGGACACGAAGAACTTTTTCATTTCACCCACTAGATATGGTGACTTAAAGCGTCATTTATTTTTATTCTCAACAAAATGATTTTAATTGGAACATTTGATAAAATGACTCTCGATACAATGTGTTTGTGTCACACGTAGGTAGGTACATTGAAACCAAAGAAAGTCGTATGCCGGTATATTTACTTTCTACGCTTAACCAAGGGTTGAACTTGAAACGTCTCGCCCATAAAAAAGATACAAACGTAAATGGTTAATAATATGTTTAATATATGTATTAACAAGTTGAGAATAGGGGGAGGTCCTTGGTTAGTCGCTGAAGTAAAGCTACTCCCGGTCTTTTCCGAGTAGGTGGAGCAGGATAGGGTACAAACACAACACACAACAAAGTAGGTTCACAAAGGTACAAACCCGCAGGCTGAAGATTAAAATTGTGGTGACTCCCGAGAGGATTTAAAACAAAATAAAGTTTTGGTTGTGAAACAAAAAGCAAGTGAACGCTGAACAAAGTCTGGCGATTTCTATTGAAAAATAACTTATTATTCTCGTCATTTTATTAAAGTCGTAATAATTTTGCTTCAAAACGTTTCATTCAATTTTTATCGTTAAGTTACGTATGTTGTATTAACTTTTTCATGTTTTTTTTTCATTTTAAAATTATCAAGCAGTTTTCAGAATAAAATGTTTAGCCAATATTATTTTTTAATCACTCTAAACGTTTGTATTAAATATTTTATCATAATTTTACCTATCCTTTCATATGCGTGCATTTCTTGATATGCTGGTCTTCATATTATCTAGTGTCAATTACACAGCTTCATCCCAGCTTAGGTCAACCTTTGTAGATTCGCAAAGAATTCCCGCTTGATATGCATGCAGGCATAACTATAGCTTTCAATTTGTAACAATAAATGTACACCCAAGTGCGGTAAAAGGAATCAACTTGTTTTTAATAATGCTGGATGCTGAATTGTTTAACTGGCCGCATATAGAGGGCTTCTCTTGTACATACAAGCCCTCCTGCTTCTTCATTAGTACTTAGGACCGATAATAATAAAAGTTGTGACATTAGATTCAGTCAGACTCCCTTAATATTGACAACAAGTTGTCCACCTAGCAAGAAGCTTACTTTCTCTTATATAAAAGAAGAAAACATTTTCAATCACTTTAAAATTTAGTTGAACAGACGTTGCTTATTGCCAAAATTATTTTATTTTAAGTAGGTACATAATATACTTTAACTAGATCAATAGTTTTATAGTTTCATTATCCAAAGTTTCCACACCTATCGAACATAATGTGTAATGATTCGACCACCTACGACGGTAGATTTGCAGAAAACTAATTAGACCAAGCCGTATTACGAAGGTATTTCACACAACAGTTATCATTAGTGGAGGCGTTGGGATTATTTCTCTATTATTAGATATTGGATATTTAATATTATTCGCCGGGAACAATATCAATAAATATTTATTGCGTTTGCCGACAATACTCGGTTCAAGGAGGTGAAGGGATTGTAAGGAATCTCATAACGGTTAACTATCACAACAGTGCGCCATTCTGTTCCGTATCGTATTCTCGGCTCGTCTTCAATGTACATCCTAAGATATTATATCAGAATATTAAGGTATTCAAATAACTTATCCCAAATGTAACGAGCAATGCCGACCGGGTCTGTCCACGCTTCCACTGGGAATGTGAGACATGGAAACTCTACTAGATCAACTACACTGAAACCTCTCATATCGAACATAATTCGCATTAAATTTTACGCGTTATTGGATAAAAGTCTTCCCATTACTTGTTTAGTTGCTTAGTTTTCTACGGTACCAGACTCATCACTGGAAATTTTTATCCTAAGTTGAGTTCTGTCATATCGGACGAGAGAGAATGGACAGATTGAACTTCCGCAGACACCTCTTAGAAAAGAGTTATATTTATTAAAAACACAAAAATGCTTTGCATACCAAAAATACAAATATAAAATTAATTTGTTTCCTTTTTATTAATTGTAATGAGTGTTGTTGGACATTTGGACAATATCATGGAGGTCCGTGCAATAGCGACACATCCCTTTAATGCTCTGTTTTCCTAGGACTACGGTACAGCTATAACGGCAGCGGTGAATATAAACTTAGAACATTGTCAATATTGTTACCGTTGTAACAAAAAACATTGAAAAGACTGCCGTCTTGTCAGACCACTGGCCGATCCCTAGGGACCCAGTGCACTAGCTACAGTATTGTACGATTATCCTTGTATCCACCAGTTTTAGTAAAGAGTTTCGCTGCACTATTTGTAGTGCGCACATCGATATTTTGGGAGAGGTGGGGGACGATTATAAACGATGTTGTTACGGCGGAGAGAGTACTAGTGGGGCTAGTACCAGTTTTATCGAAAGCATAATCGGGTACAGGTCACGATCCTCAGTAATGAGGATTAACGACGATGATGATGATCAACGAATCTACCAAAGCCGCCATCATTACATTGATGTTTATAATATCACGGACTTATTTAAGTGAAAACAGAAACACTTTTGCCATTATTAAAACATATTGCAATGAAAGTTTCCGCTGCGAAGTTCAAGCCTATGTTCTTCAATCCGTCAATACGAAAGTCGAACACACCCAGATCTATGGTACGTGTACGAAAGATCAGCCACATTCACGCCACTGGGTTTATTTTCTTCAGTTCCTTTATTCGCTTACGTACCTAACGTGAATTTTCTTCAGTTCCTTTATTCGCTTACGTACCTAACGTGAATTCTCTTCAGTTCCTTTATTCGCTTACGTACCTAACGTGAATTTTACCCAGTGACATCGTTGCAAGGATTAATATAATCCCGAATTGAAAACATTTTATCGCAATTATATTTTCTTATAAAAGTTGCTCGTTATTTGAAGTTCCACTGTACCTACCCTCCAAACATACTATCTTCTACGATATCTACCCCGTTAGTTTGTTTATTGTGACTCTATGTACCCTACAATAAGGTTGGCAGTTAAAATTCTCGAAATTCGTTGATAACATTTTGGGAAAACCTTGCAAAATATATGGCCGTTTAGCTCGTATATACATAACAACAAACTGATTCTTAATAAGCGTATTTTTGATGGAATGTTGCTAAATTAACAATCCTTTAATTTTTACTAGCTGACCCATCGAACTTCGTCCCGCCTTAAAGTCAATAAAATATTGCTGGGTAACATAACATAACATACCTACATGACTACTCATTGTAAAAAAAAATCAGAAGTTATGTTGTACAATTACAATGTCGGTATTTTATACATACGTTATAAATATACAATTTTAAAAAAAAATACAATGTCGGTAACATTACCGCCATCTGTGGAAATATAGGGAAAACATAGATCTATAGAATCCTTCTACCAAATTATCAATCTACCAGACATCTCCCTATTTCCCCAACAGATAGCGTTGGCAGTACGGGTTATAAAATCCCATCCATACAAACTTTAATATTATATTTTATATTATTTCTTTTCCATTTATTCAACTTTTTATTACTTATTCTGTTATCCGGAGCGGAGAAGAAAACAATAAATCAAACATTGGATGAATCTGTTCAGCCGATCTCGAGTTATAAGTGTTCGCACTAACCCGACTTTCTTTTATATAATAGATGACGACAATAAAAATTGTTCTTCATTTTGGACGTCGAAACAACCCTCATTGGTCTTTATTCTCTTCAAAATATTTCTCCGATCTTTTTCGTCTTAAAAACTACTATATCGCATTTGATTTCACGTCTTGGCCTGCCTAATAACATCCTCTCATCTGTCAATTCATAATTCTATTTGGCCCTTTGTGAACCAAATCACTACAGCCCATCTCGCCTTTATTTCCTTTCCTTGTACCTCACCCTAATCCTTCATCCCTTTACCCCCATCTGAACCTACAAATACTATTTCCTAAGTTCTTTTGTTTTTTTTTGTCTTTTACTTCTCACCTAATCGCTGCTAATGTTTGCGTACTTACATATATACCTACTCTATGGGTGTTGCAAAATTTAAAAAAAAGCTTTAAGACGATTTCTCAAACCAAAAATACATTATATTTTATCCATCGAAAATAAATTGATATATCTAACAAAAATTTCTATATTGGATGCTATTTCTATATTCTTTTGGGTTTTAATTAATTGATTAGCTTACCTTTAATCATCAATCTTTCTAACCATATCTGCTAACTAAAACAATTTTTATTTTAAAAAATTTTTGCCTTTTTAAATAAGTAGAATAAATTCGAGTTGGAGACAATTTCAAAAGGTGGCGTGAATTCAATTTGCCAAGTAAACACAGGGAGTGTCTGATGTATCGAAGCTGAATTTAGAAAAAAAGAATTTCCTTTGACTCTTCGTGTTTGCATTCAATCATAAACCTCGCTCATTCTGCTTCGGTTCACTTCTTTTTTGGTTCGGAAGTTTGCTCATCTCCAAATTTAAGACATTTTTAACGTAATCTGTCTTTATATAAATTCCTTATACCCATGTGAACATAATGACTGAACTCTTTCCAAACTGCTGGACTCATTTTATGAAAATTTTAATGTAATTAACATGAAATGTAGTAATAAAAATCGGGAACTTGTATTTTAATTTGACGTATTTATTTAAGCGGTTTGTTCATACCATTTAAAAATCGAACATTATAAGTCAGTCATTAGTTGTTGATATATCGTATTTAAAATAGACTAAATACTTCCAACCACCCTCAATAGTAACATTATCTAGGTGCCTACCTATACCTAGCTAATTAAGAGTCTATCTGAAAAACCTTAAGACGGTTTCTCGATGTGCCGTATGCTGCAGAATTCAACACACTGGCCCAGTAGGTAGGTATTGAGAAAGGTATCCAAAGATGGTCGCTAAGAAATATTTCTTATTATATAATAATAATAAGACACCTAGCAACAGTTTGACATCATACATTACATAAAAGATCTCCATCTTTCAAAAATATTTTTTTATAGTTATTTTTTACAATTTATCTTCAAGATTATTTAAAAAGTGTTTTTTACTATTTGTTTTATAATTTGTGCTATAAAAACTCTACTTTTATAAAACTCTACGCTTTGGAAAAAAGAAAATTTATTATCAGTGTTTTGGAAAATAATAATTAACTTGACATGCTTGACAACGGAACTGTTTTGTGAAAAAAACAATTTTTGAAATATTTTTCATGGTTTATTTATTTTTGGATTTTTTTTTTGGATCAGTCAAATAAAATGGAAAACAAGAACTTTTATAAAAAAAATAAAAAAAGAAGAAAATGTATAATGCCAAACTAACTGTTAATTATTGTTTGTGATGGAAGAAGATCGGACACCACCATCGACACCTGCATGCTTGGGCCGAGTGAACCCTCGTAGTTCAGCAGGCCCCGCTGCAGGTGGTCAAGTACGCCGCAGGATGAGATGGACGAGAGAAATGAATAAAAATGTCATCCGGGCGTACAACCGAGCTACAGAGGGGGGCAGTTTCTTGACTGGCTACAGACAAAGGCTGTCCCAGGAATGGCTTCTTCTGGAGCCCACGATAAATGTTAGTACCCAAAGATTGTCCGATCAGGTTCGGGTAATAATTAGAAACAAATTATTATCGGAATCTGAACTAGACGTTCTTAGATCGGAATATTTAAGTTCTCCGATGAATCATCATAACACAATTTTGGACATAAATTCACAACTTAATCATCACAACACAAGCTCTGATGACATTCATAATATAAATATTATAAATTCTAATGATGCTTCAAACGAGAACTTTGAATATTTCAATATCCCTGATTATGACTCTATTAAGAGCAAATATGAAGAGATGCTTTTGTTGTTTCGTAATCAAGAACCCTTTCTTCGACCTTTATTGCCAAAATTCAAAAGTTTTCCAATTATTGAAAAAATTATTTGTCGTGTTAATAATATTATTTTAGATGATTTAAACTCCTGTCAAAATTTACAAGACGTTCATTCTATTCTTTATTGTGCAGCGGCTACTTGCATAAATATGGCTAATATTAAATTTAATCGAAGTCGAAATCAAAACATCATTGACCATTCAAGTACCCCCCGTTGGCAAAAAAGAATAGAAAATAGAATAACTAAATTTCGCTCAATAATTGGAAAACTTACATCATTTAATTCTGGAAACCATAGACCAAGATTAAAATTGTTCGTTGAGAAAATTTTTGATATCGAAAATATATATTCAATTGATAACTTTAATTTAAAAATAATAGAAAAAATTGACTTTTTTAAACAACGAGTCTTGGCGTTAGCTAAACGGATAAGAAGATTTAAAGAAAGGGTTCAAAGGAAAAAACAGAACCATCTCTTCTCCTTTAATCAAAAAAAATGTTTTACCAATCTGGAAGATTCAAATTTCAAAACAGATAATTTACCTAATAAAGATGATATGGAAACTTTTTGGAAAAATCTTTGGTCGAATTCTATATCCCATAACACTAATAGTGATTGGTTAGAAGAAATTAATTCTGAACATCCAGAAATGCAAAATTTTAGTATAAATTTGATTGACGTCAAAACTGCTTTAAAAAAAATACAAAATTGGAAATCTCCGGGAAAAGATGGGCTACAAAACTTTTGGATTAAAAAATTTACAAATTCACATATAATATTGGCAAGACAGTTTCAATCTGCAATTGAAAATTTGAACTTTCCAGAATTCTTAACAGAAGGATTAACCCACGTGATCCCAAAAATCAATAATGCTTCAACTCCAAATAACTTTAGACCAATTACATGCCTACCAACAATTTATAAACTTTTGACATCTATAATTTCAAACAAAATTCATTCATACTTAATTGAAAATGATATTTTATCTGTCAGACAAAATGGATGTAAAATGGGATCTCGTGGGACAAAGGAATTGCTCTTAATAGACAGTATTATTTGTGAGCAGGTGAAACACAAAAAGAAAAATATCTCTATGGCATGGATTGATTACAAAAAAGCATATGATTCAGTCCCACACTCTTGACTAATAAAAGTTTTGGAAATATATAAAATTAACAACGAACTCGTAGAATTTCTAAAATTTTTGATGTCAAAATGGAGAACAAAAATATCTGTTTCTCAACCTTCTGGAAAATATATTACCGATTCAATCCATATCAATAGAGGTATTTTTCAAGGAGATAGTCTAAGTCCGCTTTGGTTCTGCTTAGCTCTAAATCCACTGAGTAAATTATTGGAATCCTCAAATTGTGGCTATGAATTAAAAAGGTCTGGTATTAAATTTAGTCATTTACTTTATATGGACGATTTAAAATTATTTGGTAAAAATTTAGTTGAATTAGAAAAATTAATCAAAATTACAAAAAAATTTAGTGATGATATAAAAATGGAATTTGGCTTAGAAAAATGTGCAAAAATTAATGTTCAAAAAGGAATAATCCGAAACAATCATCAAAATAGTTCTTCATCTGTTACAAACATTCCTCTTTTAGATAATCAAAATTACAAATATCTTGGCTTTCAACAAAATCTAGTTTTTGACCACAAAATTATTAAAAATAACATTAAAAATGAATTTATTAAACGATTAAAAAAAAGTTTTGAAAAGTTTTCTCTCCGGGAGAAATAAAATTATGGCCATTAATTCATGGGTTGTACCGAAAATTTTGTATTCTTTTGGAATCATTAAGTGGAACCAAACGGAACTAGACAAGATGGATTTAAGGGTACGTAGTTTGCTCACACAATATAGGATGCATCATCCAAGATGTTCCTTGATGAGATTATATTTACCAAGGAAGATTGGTGGTAGAGGCATGTTAAACATCAAAAACATGAATAACAAAGAGATAAACCTCCTCCAATCTTACTTTATCTCATCAAGGAATAAATTGGGTTATGAAGACCTCATTGCGTGTGATTTGAAGTACACGCCCTTAAATTTATCAAATCCTGTTTCACCACCGATAATTGGGGTACAAGATCGGGTTGATATATGGAAAGGCAAGTCTCTCCACGGTCGATTCTTCGAAACTTTAAATTCATCACATGTAAGTCTTGAAGATTCGACTGGATGGTTGAGGTTTGGTGAACTATTTAGCGAAACAGAAGGTTTTGTCTGTGCAATACAAGACCAGGTCATCGTCACTAATAATTATAAAAAATATATTATTAAAGCACCTGATATAATTGATAAATGTCGTGCATGTGGCCAAATAGGAGAAACACTCAGACATATTTTGTCTGGGTGTTCTCTCCTGTGTGGTTCTGAGTATCTGCACAGACATAACGATGTGGCTAAAATAGTTCATCAAAAACTTGCCTTGAAATATGGTTTGCTCGATCTTGAAGTACCTTATTATAGGTACACCCCAATTTCGGTAATGCAAAACAGTAATACAAAGTTGTATTGGGATATACCAATACAAACTGACCGAACGATTAACGCAAATCGTCCGGACATTGTATTGGTTGATCGTAGGAACGGGATAACGTATCTCGTGGATATCACTATTCCGTATGACGAAAATTTGAAAAAAGCCGAGCAAGATAAGATAATTAAATATCTTGATCTTGCTCACGAAATCAAGGATATGTGGCATACACCAACCACGTACATAATACCTATAGTGATATCGACGAATGGAGTTATTCCTAAGTCTCTTAAAGACAATCTAGGGAAACTTGGTATCTGTTGTGGTCTCAGATATGCCATCCAAAAGGCAGTTCTGTTGTCCTCATGTAGGATGTTAAGAAGGTTCCTTTCTCTGTAGTTCGAAGATCTCTCATGATTACATTACATCGTGATGTATCATGAGAGATAATACCGATATTTTTATATTTAGTATATAGCATTGTATTTAATTTTAATTTATTTTTATTAATTTTTTTTACAATGATGTATACTTCATATGATATATTGTGATTTAATGAATAAATGATTTGAAATAATAATATAACATAATCAAATTTAAAAAGTGTTTTTTATTTAAATTTGATTATTTAAATTACTTCCACCAAGAAAAATGCATGTTCAACAACTTATAAATTTTAATAATATAACACTTTTCTATACAAAGGTGTCAGTATAGCCGGCGGAACTTATATAATGGTAGTGCCCAAAATGTGAATAAAACTCAAAATTATGACACAGAACAGAAATCTATCTCATAAACCAAGCAGAGTCCAATACAAGGATATGGTAGAACAGTGCACCAACTTGGCATCTCGTCCTACTCAGAGTATTGAAGAATAGAATTTCAGCATAAACTAGTTATTTTTGCTGCCAGTGCTCAAATCACGTGGCGTCCACATAAAACCCAAAGTAACCATTTACAAAACTGTCGTTCTTTCTTTGTTAACTTATGTGAGTGGTGGCAAGTATGCTGGATGCTGGATATATTTGAAAGAAAAGTACTGCATCATATATGTTGGCCAGTGAAAGAGGGTGAAGGTGGCGCATTAGCGATCACTGAAAAGCTGTAACATCCCGACGTGCATAAAGCTGTTAATATTGAGATAGCCCAGACACATACAGCGAATACCCGATTCACGTGTCCCTAAAAAATCTTAATTGGAAGGAGGCGGATGGTTAGACCTCGGCTAAGGTGGAAAGATAAAGTCATAAGAGATGTAGCGCAGATTATCCAGGTGGCGAGTTGGAGAGATGGAGATTTCTTATATCATTAAGTTCGACACTTCATTAATGAAAACATGTACCTATTTCCATTTTTGCGGTGTTTATACTTAAGATAATTAATTATTATTTACTTTTATTATTGATGGAATAAAATATACGTCCATTATGACACAACCGTCCGTTCTATTTTTTTCAAATTTCAAACATGTGACGCGAAAATTCTCGTTGTTCTTTTTTCGTCCTCCGACGTTAAAATGGTTGGTTCACACGATACTCGCAACTCTCAAGAAACAATACCACAGACGACAAAATTTCTATCTCAAAACAAGGTAAACATAGGCTATAATAATAATACATTTATTTCTGCCACGCAAATAAGCTTATCTCATTCATATTCATTAACCCCGGCGTATTTCAGACGCCGACGTTTACAATTGAAGATTCCAAGAGTTTAATCCTTAACCTTTAGCTACTTTCTACCCTTTGTTGAGAAAATCTAAACAAATTCAAATGTTCTAAACAACCTTGATTTATCATTAGAGCAACTCAATAATATATTATTTTACGTGTTTGTGAACGAGCTACTAGAAGTGCAGCTCACATGGTTAGCTTGTCGTCATACGCTGTGACTGATTATAAGCTATAACAAAAACTGCTGAAATCCTCATTATGTCATTATATTGTCCTGTTATTTTACATAATTTGTATGAGTAATAAAACGTAGCAGGTGCGGCCTGCACATTATTATTTTTTTAAATCTTACTTTTTTCAAATTATGCATGTTGATTGTTATTATCTTTGTTATAGGAATAATAATTATTATTTTTATATTCTTATACTGTATTGAGAGTTGATAATAGTGTGCTGAATATTTCAGGGTAGCCAAAATTTTGGGAGACTTCTAGTGAGATACTTTCACATATCTATCCTTATTTTTTGATATGTCTGAAACTCTGATAAACACTCTTCAAAAGCATAAGATATTTTCAAGACACTAAACTTGTTTTCAATAACCTTTTCTAATACCTACATCTTCTTTGAATCAGAGTACCTACTACATATTTCATGGTATTAAGGTTTATGAACCTATCTTGAAAAAAAAACTTTAAAATTTAATAACAAAAAGTGCGTAAATTTTGAATGGGTAAGTATGGAGTATCGTTGATGTACAAACAACAAAAGATTATAGCAGCAACCCAATTCTAAGTTTTATTGGAAGGTAGTCACGGAAGTAAAGTGAGTTTTACACGATATATTTTGTATAGAAAACGTGTATAGCGCCGCCATGATGATTTTTCTAGAAACAAAAGCGATTCTCGCATTCGATACGTATAGACGTTTTCCATACAAAATGTATCGTGTTACTCACTTTAATTCCGTGACTACCTTCCGATAAAACTTAGAATACGGGTATAGATAGACTTGTCGGATGACTGCCATAGAAAAGCGTCATCAATGGTTTGATTGTCCTATAAGTCAGTTATATATTTCCTTAAAGGGTTTTAATTTTACTTAGTCACGTTGAATACTGCGAACAATTTGACATTTCTACTCGTAGCAAACAGTTGTAAGTATTGAACTTATGATCAATTATTATTATATTGTATCTTCTAAAATAAAATATTTCCCTTATTTGGATTGTTTGTGTCATGTATGAAATTTTTTTTGGGTGGGGTGAGAGTGTTTCAACGCAAATACCAAATAATTCACACCCCGAACACTAAAAATTAGTTAAGAGGAGATCAATCCGGGGCAAACTTGATTTCTATGAAGATGATCATCGAACTTTTTAGGCTGATGGCTACAACAGTGTTCGCGATTCTACACATCTATGAAGATGATCATCAAACTTTTTATTCTGATGGCAACAACAGTGTTCGCGATCCTACACATCACTATGAAGATGATCATCAAACTTTTTAGTCTGATGGCAACAAAAGTGTTCGCGATGCTACACATCTATGAAGATGATCATCAAACTTTTTAGTCCGATGGCTACAACAGTGTTCCTGCACATCTATGAAGATGATCATAAAACTTTTTAGTCCGATGGCTACACTGTGCGCGCTTCTAAACATCTATGAAGATGATCATCAAACTTTTTAGTCTGATGGCAACAACAGTGTTCGCGATCCTACACATCTATGAAGATGATCATCAAACTTTTTAGTCTGATGGCTAAAACAGTGTTCGCGATCCTACACATCTATGAAGATGATCATCAAACTTTTTAGTCTGATCTGATGGCTAAAACAGTGTTCGCGATCCTACACATCTATGAAGATGATCATCAAACTTTTTAGTCTGGTGGCTACAGTGTGCGCGCTTCTAAACATCTATGAAGATGATCATCAAACTTTTTAGTCTGATGGCTACAACAGTGTTCGCGATGCTACACATCTATGAAGATGATCATCAAACTTTTTAGTCTGATGGCTTCAACAGTGTTCACGATCCTACACATCTATGAAGATGATCATCAAACTTTTTAGTCTGATGGCTACAACAGTGTTCGCGATCCTACACATCTATGAAGATGATCATCAAACTTTTTAGTCTGGTGGCTACAGTGTGCGCGCTTCTAAACATCTATGAAGATGATCATCAAACTTTTTAGTCTGATGGCTACAACAGTGTTCGCGATGCTACACATCTATGAAGATGATCATCAAACTTTTTAGTCTGATGGCTTCAACAGTGTTCACGATCCTACACATCTATGAAGATGATCATCAAACTTTTTAGTCTGATGGCTACAACAGTGTTCGCGATCCTGCACATCTATGAAGATGATCATAAAACTTTTTAGTCCGATGGCTACAGTGAGCGCGCTTCTAAACATCTTCATACAAATCGAATGGATCAATCTCCTCCAAACTATTTTGCAGTGTGCGACTATGAAACGTTTATTTAGACTCTAAAAGTTTGTCCGAACCTTGAATGCTAAAAAGTGAATTATTGAAATAAATCGATATTTCACTAATTATTTCATTCCATTCGATAAGTAATTAAACCTATGAAATTACTATATATGCTTACCAGT
Source organism: Mystacides longicornis (assembly GCA_963576905.1). Lineage (NCBI taxonomy): Eukaryota > Metazoa > Arthropoda > Insecta > Trichoptera > Leptoceridae > Mystacides > Mystacides longicornis. Next base: position 21,899,232 of record OY756428.1, read on the forward strand.
GGCGAGCGGCTGGTACAAGCCAATAATCCTGGCTTACCCTAGAATTTTCGAGAGGAATATAAAAATAAAAACATTTCAAAAATTGCTATAACTCTGACGAAAAATTAAAAAAACTTATGATGCACGTCAAAAAAATATTCTCACATGACCCCTGGTTGCCATGGTATAACAGTATTTTTATATTCTATGGACCAAAAATAACGAGAAAGTACTGCTTTCATCTCCTCTGACGTTCCTGAAGCACTCCTTAGTCAAGGCTCAGTGCGTCCCTTTCGCACTAGCATTTGCAGGCCGATCCCTTCCCTTTAATTTTGTCGACCCCATCGTCAATTTCAATTGGCCCACCACGGGTCATTTTTTCCAAAGGAAATTTAATCCGGGATTATTTAGAGTTGACAACTCTCAAACAAAATCACGAAATGGAATTATTGGAATTACTCAGAAATTAATGAGAATTTCATACAAAATATCCTGTTAGTTTCTTTTTTAATAATAAACAATGAATGTATCACGTAAAAGATTAACCCATACATATTTTATCGGTTAATTTAACAACAGTAAGTTCACATTATTTTGATTTATTTTATTTTTGTAGTATAGCAATTTAATCGGTAATATAAACTGTCAAAATACATTTGACGTTGAAAAAAACCGTCACTTTTTCCGCATTTTTATCCATGAATCATCAATAATGTATTTAGGTAGCTATCTACTGTTAAATTTTTTTTATTTTCTAATATTTTTTTTTAATAATTAAAATAAAAATTAACAGTAGATAGCTATCCTACATATATTGATAATGCATGGATAAAAATGCGGAAAAAGTGATTTTTTTTTTGTGAAATTCTTCTTCTTCTTCTTTTTTGTCGGCTTGCCCAATTTTTTGAAAAAATAAAACAACCGCACGCCACTGTTACCTACATACCTATTACATTGACCAAAACGGGTATCATACTCTCATAATCTATTAAAGCTATTCGTAGAACCTATAAGAACAGTATAATAGAAAATAAGTGGGGGCATTTTATTATTTTCGAAATGGAATTAAAGCGTAGAACGGGAAAGATAATTGCTCCTAGTTTTTCTAATTATTTTTCTGCACCTTCTCTCTGTGGAAAGGTTTACTCGTAAAGCAATTACGTGTAGCTACCCATATAGGAATGTCTTCTTTTAATATTGAATTACTTGTGTATTATATCTGTAGAAATATGGAATTCCAATACAACAAGGAACAGCTCACCATTGAGGTGCGCTCTTGAGAGGCAGGAAGTATGTCTTAATGGAAAAGTTAGATTGTATTATATACAATCCTGTTTGTTATTATTGTTTTGTTATGATTTCATAGTTTAGTTTTGTACAAATAGAAAAATGTGATATGTTGTGACACTCATGGTGACTTTCTCCAACGGTTCCTAACTTTTAGGGAGCTCTTAGCGTTCAACACACTAGAGGCCGGTTTCAAAAAAGGAATTCTTTAGCTAAATGAACCTTTAAATTTAAAGTATCCTTTAGGTATTAGACACGTTTCATAAAAAAATATTCCCGCTTAATTTAATTTAAGTTTGAAATGTCAAAAAAATATTTGAAAGATGGTAGTGTTACCATGGAAATCTATGGAAAACATAGATACTGGTTGTTTTCTAATATTTTCGCGGAATATCTGTTAATCTGTCAATTTCATTTCTCAATAGCGCATCATCGTGCCGTTATTTGTGTTAATTTATTATTATGGTTTATAAATTAGTAAAGGAAATATGTAAACAATAATATTTTCCCCGTTTTACCATGTTTTCCAGCCTATTTTAGTCATTTTTGTCTACAGTGTCACGGTATACAAAATGTTCATCATTTGTGACAGAGAGAGCGCCACGAAATTTTCTATGAACTCCACTAGCAAATGATTGAACTACAGTGTGGACTTTGTCCCAATATCGGGACATTAACATAAAGTATCATTTTGAATGTTTTTAACGCGTTTTCAAAGAAAACTTTAAGTCTCCTTTATTTTTTATGAAACCGGCTGTGATTATATAAATCGCTACGCTAAGAGCTCCCTAAAAGTAAGGAACGGTTGGTGAAAGTCACCATCAATTTAAAGTTGTACCTACCGTAAAACGCCAAGCTAGTGTTGCACCAGCTTGTATTTTTATTCATTCCAATATGAAATAATCATTTCAAAACTTATGCTCAAAAGACAGGTAATAAGAATAGACAAGAAATAAAAAGCTAAAAACTCGTTAGTTAGAAACTCGGAGGTGCTGCGCAGAGCTGGAGTTGACCGTGAGCTACTCATGACTATTAAAACGCGTAAGATCTCATATCAGGAACAGGACAGGGTGTGGGAGGAGGTCATACACATTGCGCAAGATCGAGCGCAATGGAGAGCTCCTGTTGCCTCCCTATGCCCCTAAGTGGGGTCTTAAGGGAGTTTGGATTGGAAGATCTCATATCTGGGTCATGTGCCGAGGGGTGATAAATACATCTTACTCCAGCTGATTATGAAGGGGAAGATTGAGGGTAGCAGAGGGGTTGGGAGAAAGCAGATGTCTTGGCTACGAAATGTTCAAGACTGGGCCGGAAAAAGAAGGGTGGAGGAGTTGTTCCGGATAGCGCAAGACAGAGAAGCTTTCGCCGAAGTGTTCGCCAACGTCGGGATGACCTGATACGACACACGAAGAAGAAGAGCTAAAAAGACAGGTAATAAGTTATTTTTTATAAAAAAGAAAAAAAAAAGTCGGATCCAAAAATAGGGCATTTTCTTCTGATCGGTGACATTGATACCAATCAAACAACAACGGGCAAGTTAACATCAAGAACTAGTCTAATGGCAATGACAGATTACTCGCGAGAGTTTTAGTTCTTGCTCGGTGTTTTATTTTGTCCGGTGTAAATGTCCACGATTAAGGAAGAATAATGCTCGATATTCAACTCTGGTTCTATGCTCTTTTTATGCACGTTAATCTACCCTCTTATCCATAGACAATTTAAAGCAAGAGCAAACTGTGATAAGTATTTGACATAATATGCTATTCAAAACATCAACACATGGAAAAATCGCCCCTCCTCCAGCGCCCGAAGCAGTTTTAACTCTTTTAGGGAAGGTAATTTGTAAGAATATTATAATTTGATGATCTTTTACAAGCATGTTTGTTATAACCAGCAGTAAAACCTGTTGGTCGACAGGCATATAAATGTTGTTTTATTGTTATATTTTCCTATAAATCAGTTGTTGTAAAGGGGTTACAATTTTATTTCTTCCAGTAGCAACAGTTGTGTGTAGGAACAAAAATTCCCCCGGCGACTTGTTATTGTTAAAAACCATTGACAAAGAAAAAAATTATTATAAATATAAAAAATATAACGCGTGACACTAAAATAACGAACAAAGCCATTTATTTTTTTGTTCTTTCTTTAGGAATGTATTTTTTGATTCTGAAAAAAAAACATGATTATTAAAACTCTGTTCATATAAAATCTAACTATAACAATCACCGAGGTAAAATAATAATCAAAATAAAGGTTGAAAAATATCTCTTTTTTTCATTAAATAAATAAAAGCATTGGAAAAATCCCACATGGCAACACTTTTTCACCCCGTCTAGATGGCAAGAACATGATGAGTCAGTTTCACCTAAGTACTTTTTGTAATAAATTAGGGTGGATGTTCGTAATCGTCTGTGTGTGGTTCGTGTGTTTTCTTCTGCTTTACTTTCTCTTCTCATTTTAACCAAATGAAACCAATTCTTAGATTGTTTTGTGTAAGACGTACTAATTTATACAACTGACTTACACCAAAGAGAAATGTATACACCATACAGATGTTTTTCTGAGTTAATGTAAGTACCTACCTGCATGTTATGATACAGGTTTTTCAAATCGGACGTTATAGTATCAAACACAATATGTTTTAAAATCAAATGGGACAGATTGCGAACCAAAATTTAATATATCAAAGGTCAGATTAAATTTTGAAAAATTTAGTTTGGTTTAAAAATCGTTTAACTCGACGTACAAACCTTCTAGTTTCTAGTATTTACTTTCACGCACAGAAGTGTTGCAAAGATTTAGAATAGATAGAGAATTTTTGCCAGCATCAAGAGTAGGAAAATGTCCTACGTTGGGCACATACAAAAATCTTCATCTAGTTGTGAACAAGAAACTCGGCAAAAAGTCGAGGTTGTGGGTGAATGGTAGATGCCATGACTTGATGAAAAAAGACGAAATCCGACGGGTGGAAGAACTCTTCCGCCATACGCCATAGTGTTAGCACTGGTGACCAACTTCGGAAGAACCTGACATGGCATAGGAAGAAGAAGATCAACTTTAAATTAGGTATTTAAATAATTCTTTACTATAAGGAACTCATGGAGCATTTTCTATATGATACCTGCGTGATTAAGATTTTTCTAGCAAAATTCGATGAGAAACTGTATCAAAAGCTTTTGACAGATCCAGGATGAAACTATGTAATCACTACTTATTTTGATTTTAACTATTTATCTATAACATCTTGTACTACGTCTTACTACGTACAACTCATAAATCATGATGGATCCGAATTTGGAATCAAAATAGCGAAGTTTGTTGATGCGAAAGTAATAAAACAAAATAAATGTTGACTTGAAACAACAGCAGTGTTAGTCAATCAAACAAACAACCACAACATCGAACATTTTTCTTTACTCATCACGCCGTGTCCCGTAAGGAGAGGCAGAGAGAACGGGCCTCCGACATCTTTTATCCAAGCATACTTCTTTCAATTTTATTAAACCTGGCATGTTTCGAAGGGGCACGCCATTCATTGTCACAGGTTATTTGAAACTCAACAACTTACAAATTTTATTCATACTTCTTTCGCTTCGACAGACCGAAATAGCATTTCTCATACACCCTCTCATATTTCTCTTACTTCTTACCTGTCCTTCCACGCCTTTTTCCTTTCCTTTCCTTTCAGACTTATAAATTTTCTTTGTTATTCTGTTTGCATCCATTCTTTCCATATCCCCAATCCATCGAAACTTATTGACTTTGATCTTTGTCACAACTCTAACTTCCATACCACATTCGTTCCAAATTTTCTAATTCCTTTTCATATTCTTCGTAGAGCTCTCATATCTGCTGCATTTTTAAACTACATTCTTCTTTTTTCGTCCATGTCTACGTTTCGTATCCATCGAACATATTAATTGCGGATAAGTGGTTATACGTCCAACGAAATAACTGGTAGTTCAAGACAGAATGGTGTATAATGCCTTTAAATAGTGAACATAGGACGTTAAAAATCATTGTTGCATTGTGTTTCATACGTAGTGCAATAGTACCTATGTCGTACTAGGTGCATAAACGTTGAGCAGCAAGGAAAGCATCTCTCGCACAAACATAGTTGGGGAGAGGCCCTGAAAATTAGAGACAAAAGAAGACCGGGTAAAGTTCGCATGGAGCTTTTTTCATATTATCTTATAAATTAGGAAGTTTCCCGGGTAAAGTTCCACTTTCCATTGTTTTTATCATTCACGGGTGTAATTAATGCCTCAAAAGTTCCTTATAAAGATCTCCGACTCATTGTACGGAAGTTTTATCTCCCTTTGCTTATTTATAATTTCTCGTAATGTGATCCTCCTGCGAGCTCCCTACAATTGAATTAAAGAAATGCAATTAATTCTTTGTTCCTTATCTCGGATAAGCTTAATTACTTTCACAACTATGTCGTCAGACTCTGACTAAAAAGATCTCATAATTTCTTTTAAAACCTAATTATTATACGACAGTTTAGTTATGATGAGATTTTTTTCAAATGAATATCTTTTAAAATGAAAATTCATAACAATCGTTTAAAATCATACAATAGTTTCTTACATTTTTGTTCATTGTTTATTAATACTAGTTGTCGACCAGTGCTGGAAATTCGACCACAACTTATTCAAATTATCAGTTTGAATATTATTAAGATTCCTTTTATAAGATTTTGTTGTTGTTTCTTTAAGATCTATTCCTGAAAAGGTCACAAGAATCTGGACATAATTAGAACGTTGTGCACCAACAAAGCCAATAGGCAATAAATATGAGACATTAACAAAAATGGATATAGTCATATCCTGACGCCAAATACATGACAGCAGTCGCAGTCTTTAAATTTGGTTGCTCTCTTGTTCTCAACAATTTCCAACTTTTATCTCTATTTTTCATTTTATTATTAAATTTCTACTTGTTGCATACATGAGATTTTTCGACATGTTGAACATGTTGAGAATTCTCATGATTAGGAGTTTCGGAGGCAAACATAACCACCTAATGGCGAACGTTGTTAACGTAAAGTGATCACACTAAGCCGGCCTTCGAAATAACAGTAGAAGACGGTCGTAGGCCCGTGGTGGTTTGTTCCATTTAAAAATCGAACATCAGTAATGAATTGTTAGTCATTAGTTGTTATTTTTTCTTCCTTTGTTAACCCTTTATAGGTCACTTGATTTTTTTTAAATTACATTGACCAAACCTATTGGAATCCCTTAAGAAAATGGATTAAACATGTGCCTTATATTTTATTTTTTTTAAAAATTCATACTTTTTGAAAAAAAATAAAAAATATGACGGTTGGCTAATAAACCACTGAGCGTTTAGGTCACCCGATACGACAACGAATGTTCAGCGGTTTATATATCAACCAGTGTAAGATTTAATAATTATCACTGTAATAAAACATAATTTGGATCAACATCATTGTTTTATTAAAACACAACTTCATAAAGTTACAAAAAATAATAAAAATATAAATATATAAATGGAACAAAACTAAAAATCTTCATCATAAGATAATAATATATGAAAAAGGAACTTTACTTCAAATTATCATCGAAATATAATGAATAATAAGAAAGTGAATTTAAAAATGGAACAAAACTACAAATAATCATCGTAGATAATATAATATAAAAAAGGAAGAAAAAAAAACTATATTACAAGCTATTTTTCTATACGTCTACCATCCTGTTATCATTCAAATGCAGACAACGAAAATTTTTTAAAAATCTTCTCTTACTCATTATTTTTGATATTCTTGAAACGTGAAAGTTATCATTTTTAGACCAATAAGCCTTAGAGATGGTAGTTGATGGAACCCCATTATTATCAACATCCCAATAAATACTTTTAATTCTTCCTCAGTAATATTTAATATCTTTCCGTTTTGTAATGCGTATTTATTACTCTCGTACACAATTTGAGAGGTAATAGAACTATTTAAAAAATAAGCAAAAAAATTTATAGGCGATGACAAATCCACCTCTATATTTGGCCCTTGATATTGATTAAATTTAAATTTATTGTAATCAGGAGGAATACTGGTACGTCGTGACCAGTGGGAAAAATAACTTTTCTCCTCAGACGCAGTTTGCGGTAGCGGAACCTCATGAGGAGGATTCTGAGAGGGTGGATCCTGCAGAGATGGATCCCGGTAAGTTGGATGCTGGAGAGGTGGACCCTGGTAAGGTGAATTGTGGAGATTCGACTCCTGATCAGTTGGTTCTTAACGACTTCCAACAGACCGAAAAGACTCGTCTTCAAATATGTCGTCTCCATCAGAATCTCCACCTATGTCGGAGTTCACTGCCTGGTCATCATCTATTCCAAATATTGATTGCCAACCTTCATCATCCAGTTCTTCTATCTGAGCCAATGTGTATCTTGATTCTGGTTGAAAAATTGAAAAAAAAACGTTATTTCATTATGACATAGAAACATTAATTACTGTCAAGCAAAAAATGTCTTCATATTCGTATGAATTGTCAGCTTTTGATCGTTATAACTCGCGGTCGCATCAGTTTTTGTTTAGTTTTATTATTTCATATTATAAACGCATCATTTAGTTGTAATGATCATAACTTATAGAACGATTAACAAAAAATAATATTACAAATATCTCTTCGACTATGACCATCACTTTTGGGGTTTAGTTAATTCAAACACGACACTCATACGAAAAATCATGATTATTTATTTTTTTGGGTACATGGGCAAAAAACAATTATTATATCATGAAATACAATAGTTAATAATGTTACTTTACTTACTATGCATCCTTTATGTTCTGCACAGCACAAAAAAACACAATTCAAATTTCACTTACGCACGTAAATTGTCAATTTCAATGCGCTTTATAGGACACTGGTTGATACATCGACCGGCCCGCGTTTTTTGTTGTCATTTTGTTTATACGCAAACTTCACTGTCGATGGTCGTCTCATCAACCGCTGTGCTTTATCTACAATGTTTTCATGCTATAAGAACCATTATTAATATAAAAATGTTTGAAATATCAACCTTAATGTTGGCGGTTTTTTAATCGACCGCTTTGTTCTAAGTGATCTATAAAGGGTTAAAGACTGAGCAAGCACTATTTCACAATTATCTTTAAAAATAATGACATAGATACGTCAAATTTGAAATGTTAATATGTTCAAAGTTTTTTTTTCATATTAAAACAAAACAAAAAATATTAATCTAAACAAATAACACTCTTCTATACATAGGTGTCAGTATAGCCGACGGAACTTAATGCTTGAAGCATTCTCTACCAGTCAACCGGTCCCGTCCAATATGAGACAGGATTCCAATCCCGGGTACAAATTTCAAGTGAAAAAACACATTGAAAATTTTTGACACGACCGGGCATCGAACCCGGGACCTCTTGATCTGAAGTCGGAGCCACCACTACCATTACCACTAGACTACCTAGGTCGGACAATCGGTAATCTATACTAAATTTGACCACAGATAAACAAAAGATCTGTGTCAACTAATCTCAAATACATCGAAGTGTGTGCAAGTATAAAGTACATAACATTACAATAGTGTGGTAGTGTTTTTTTATCGATTTAATCTATTTTTTTGTATAATTTTGAAAAGATATAAGCATTCGCCATTCCCTTCTCTACATAAACTATAAGTGTACGAAATGTCATACTCCTCCGTCCGCGCAATTGTCATAAAAATGGTCACAAAGTTTAGATAGATCAGATAGGTAGTCATTCAATTGTTTAAAACACTCTTGTCATAGATAAATGCGTTTTTGGCAAGTACCAAGTTTTATAAAAAAAAAAGTTTTATAAATCTTGAGAGAATATTTTGAAGGTTTCAGGATAACAACATATTTTTGTGTATTTTAAATAGAGATGCATCGGATATCCGGCGCTATCCGGTATCCGGCCTATCCGGCGCCTAAATGCTATCCGGCCGAATACCGGATAACTAGCACCTATCCGGCCGGATACCGGATAGTAAAAAAAAGATATTTTTGGATAACAAATACACCTTGAATCACAAGAAAAATGTCTCCAACTTAGAAAATTGATTAGCAAACATACTGCAATAAGGGTAAATTATGGAGAATGAATATATAGAGGTAGCAAGCGGCTTTGCTTTTCTCCGTAAATAAGGAAAGTTTAATGAAATAACGTTTCGTCATATATCATTCTGCTGAAATATGCAGATCCGCGATTTTTGGAACAATAACGTTCCGGTTACGGAGTCAGTCCAATTATTTGGTATAGGTATGCCGCCTACGTAAGCGTAATTCATACGTTTTACCCACTGTAATGCCCGGGCTCTACTAAAGACTTCTTCAGTATTCAGCGAATTTAATTAATTTTGAAAAAAAAAACACTCATATTTTAAGGGGAGCGCTGTTCTCCCTCCCATCAGGGTCCCGAACACGAGAAAGACCCTCTCATACCGAGAGGGTCTTCCTCGTGTTCCGCTCCTTCGAAGCAGAGCTGATGAATCTGGACATGGTGTGTGAGGAGGTCATAAACAATGCGCGAGATTTAGCGCAATGGAGAGGTCTTTTTGCCTCTCTGTGCTCCTAAGTAGAGCATAAAGGGAGTTTGGGTTGGATTGAATATTAAGGGAGCCGTAAACCTAAACAGATTGGGAACCTCTGCACTAATGCTATCCTGGCTACAACCTTGGTTCCGAGGGTAAATGTTAAAAATATAAGCGCTCTAATCATAGGAAAAAATATTATTACACCACACTAATCCAGACTAACTAATGCGGTTGATGGTTTTTTCGACAATGTTCCCAATAATCCCATATTGATGCACAAACTAACCAGAAACATACGCCGGATATCCGGTATTCGGCAGCTAGTTGGCCGAATATCCGGTATCCTGCTATCCGGCGAAACTGCTATCCGTTTCATCGCTAATTTTAAACCATTAAATAATCCAATCTAGCAGTGTTACTTTGATAATTTAACCTTCGATGCTCCTAAATCAAGTTCAAATGTAATGACCACGCCAATAGCATGTCAAGATAAAATGCTGGTGTATGCTGCTATCTAGTCAAATTCTAATCAGTTTTTCTTATTTTCACTCTTTACAAACCGCATAAACTATGATGCGGTGTAAAAACATTCAAGGTGTGAATAGATTGCAATAAAATAACGAAAAGTGGACGGTTTTTTTTATTTTTAAGAGAAAAAATCCGCTTCGGGGATATGGGCGCACATTAGATATTTCACGGGAGAAGAGAATAATCAATGGCAGTTAGACACATTTATAAAGCGTGCTTTACACCGACAGCACTTTAAATAATAATTCACGATAATACTTCCATTGACAGTATTCACGAATAGGAATAAATTTGCTATAAAATCTGTTAGGTCGGGCTTAACCGTACGCATTGTGTCACCCGGCCGTTATATTGCGGAAAGCCTACGTTTGTTTAACCCTCTACATTCGAAAATCAAGAAAAAAAAACATTTATAACGAAACACTTTTTTTTATCGACAGTTCACCCCATGCGCGTGATGAATGATTTCTGTCAAGACAATTCTTAAAAAAAAATATCAAAGGGACTAAATTCACATTTTAAAAAACAGTAACAACCAGTACTTTTACAACTAACTTCCGATGGCCATAGAACTCCTGCAGAATTTTGACCTCCTGATTAATGTTTTTCCAAGCCATCCTATCCTGCGCAACGGACTCCCATAGAACTCCCACATCAGCACTTCCATCAGGTCCTGAGCGACGTTGTCCATTAGCCGCTGCCTTGGTCTTCCTGGTAGACTTCTTCCATTGGCCCTACTCGTATATAATGTCCGAAAGACTCTTTGTGGATCTCTTTAGACCGGACCTAGCAACATACCCAATCCAAGCAAATTTTCCAGATCTGCTGTCACTGATGATCAATCGTTGTCCATGTACTTATACATACATGTAACAATACTATGATATCATGAATAATTTCTTTATATTCTATTGATTTCTATTAATTACTTACTAGCTTTCCCGACAGACGTTGTTCTGTAGTCCGTATGTAATGAATATTCATTTCAAATTTGTAATTTATACAAAAAAACGTTTAAAATATGTTTAAATATTTAAAAATAATATTTCTGAAACCTTGAAAAAATTCCATCAAAAATCTGCGTACCAATATTTTTTATATCAATGGTTGTCAGGTAAATAATAAGAAAGCTGGAAATCCGTTCCATACTAACTTTAATATCATATTTTATATTATTTCTTATGATTTTTTTTTCAAATGTTTAGCCGATCTCGAGCTATAAATGTTCGTACTAACCCGATTTTCATTTATATTATAGATTCTAGAACAAAAAAAAACGAATTATTGGAGCTTAAAATCTCTCAAGGCTGAGTAGTATACAAAATAATTTTATATCCCAAAGGATTGGCTAATTGCGAATGTTCCAGTTTTGTTAATAAACCGTCTCCAAAGAGTTAAATAGTGACGCAATACAAAAAAGCGATCGTAAAGTACAAAGTGGGTTTCAAATCAAAGTAAAATTATATTTTATTTCTGAAATAAGTAGGCACTATTATTATTGAAAGGGAAGAAAATGCCTGAATCCGTACATTTTTTAGAATTTTATACCATCATAAGCAATAGCGTTTCGTTAAACGAAGGACACTCCCACATTCATCGGGCGGATTTTATTTCATCTGATTTATATTATGTAAATCCCAAAACCATTCGATTCAAAAGGATATTATTTGGGATTTAGGCTGCATTGTATGTGTAAGGCCCCATTCACACACATGCGGTTCCGAAATTTGTAAAACCTTACTATATAACAACAATGTCACATCAACTACAGAACTCATCATTGCCTAAAATGTAAGAACCTTTTTCCCAACGGTTTGTCGGCAGAAACCGTTTAAGATCTGGAAACGTAACAAGAAATCAGGATACATGTTGAGTTGTTAGGCTTTCGGTCGTTTGAGTAATGTGTTCGAATCAACAATGTCTCAAATCATGAAAACAAAAGTCTAAATAATAATATTATGAATATTGGATTCTACCGAGACCATATATAGTGATTGCTCTCTCTCTCTCTCACTTATTCATGCTATCTTTAGCATATATCTCTATCTATCTTGTCTCTTGACAGCAATCACGGTGGTCTCGATTGTGCCCACAATTGGTGGGAGACATTGAATCTTACAAAAAAAACATCATAAGTACATACATGAGGAGAGAGTTTTTAAGCGTTCCATGTGAAAGTTTAAGTTGGGAATGTTGATTAGTGACCGAATAGTGTCTTTCATAATATTATTATGCTGTCAAAGTGGACACAAATACACTCTTTAACTTTTTCACATTTATTTATTTATCGTATAGTATACAGTACATCACATCATAAGTTATTCAATATAATGGTCATTTAGTAAAATAATAAAAGTGTTTGGATGAGCGCAAGCAACAGGCTTGCTTGTCAGATATTTAAAAGGTTTCTTATAATATATTCGGTCACTGGGTCATTGAAGGTGAAAAAGTCTTCTGGGTCTCCATCATAATATGCTCGAAGGCTGCATTTTCACAGTAAGTTACTTAAAGCTTGTGTTGTAAAGTAGGAGGAAAATAATCGGCACCTGGGATCGAACTCATTCGAAATAGTGCGAAAGCCGGCGTCGTAACAACCAGGCTATAAAAGCTTAACATGTAAAAGACCTAAGTAACGGGTTTCAAAAGTAAATATGAAGTAAAGATACCTATCTGAAGGCGAATAAACGATATGTTTCATCACATTACGGATGATTGATGATTGAAAACGGCAGGTTGAAGACCATGAGCTAGTCGTAGAAATGTGGATATACAGCATATGAAGTGGAGTGACGACATCTTGAGGGTTGCTGTAGTAGAAAATGACCGACTGAAGACCAGAAGGTTCTGAAGAATACATAGTAATAACATAAAATATTTCCAAAACATCAATATTTCATTCGTATTCAAAGCTCAGGCGGGAACAAGGCGAGAATATAGAAGCGCGCGCACACGTTTGACCTCGCCTATGGAGTACCGATGCTGCGTGAGCACATAATATTATGAAGGTGACCGATAATTTTGTTGACTTTGTATGAAAATTGGAGTAAGTGGGATAGGCTACTGTAAGAGCGGCTATTACGTTTCCGAGAATGAAAGGGAACTAGGTACCATCATGTGCAGTAAACAATCAATTTGTTGTTATGGCATCGTAGGAAAACCGTTCCATACTAACTTTAATATTATATTTCATATTATTTTCTAATACATTTTTTTTCATATTTTTATTAGTTATTCTGTTATCCAGAGCGGAGAAGAATTCAATAAATCAAACATCGGAAGAATCTTTTCAGACGATCTCGATAAGTATTTGCACTAACCCGACTTTCATTTATATTATAAGATTTGACTATTTAATATTCGATAATTATCTCAATTTGGAACGAATAAAGCCGTGTCAGTGTAAAGTTTTTAATTAAAAGTAATAGTAATAGTTAGGAGGAGGTAGGCGGGGGTAGGGGGGGGTAGGAGGGGGTAGGAGGGGAAGGGGACGATTACCCACGAAAAGGTACGATTTTATCAAGCGGGCAACGGAAACCACGCTACATGGGTCCATAATAGTGACTGAAGACCCGGAGGGATGGAGGAAGTTTTTGAGAATGTGCTGCTGTCACGATCTTCGACATAGGAACTACAATATGCCCTTACGAGACGTCCGTCGGAAAAGCTAGTAGATGTGTAAAATAGGCCTAAGGGAGAGAGATCTATGCGAGTATGAACCTAATCAAATTAGTGGGAATGTTTTCAGGAAAATATTTTCTAAATTTAATTCGGTTTCATTCGGAACAAGGTTAGGTAACAAATGGAATTAATTAATCAAGCTAATATGTCAGGTCCGTTTTGTTGAATAAAAAATATTCCAGGAATAATGTATTCACCCAATCAATACGCCATTGAAATCGTTCAAAGGCCCAAAATTAATCAATTGCACGCCGACTTCAATAGGATCAACGTTGAAACTCGATAGTGTAAGCTCCCGGTACATTTTGTGCTGATTAAATGTCGGTTTTCCACATACAATAATTATTTCGTTGAAAACTAAAAAGTACCCCTAGTATAAGTTTTCGATGATCGAATATCGAAACGATCATCGAAAGAGGGTCGAAAATTTTCCATACAAAAATGATTCGATCGTTTGATTTTCGAAAGCTAAGTGCACGCTAATAAGCGCTTATTAGCGTGCACTTAGTATTCGTTTAAACTCGTATTAGTCCCACAGTACTTTCATTTATTTAAGGGTTAGAACAATCCAACCATCAAAATCCTCATGAAGGTTTAAACTAAACGAACAAAGAGCTAGAGATACAATAGAACATTTTTTTTTCAAGAATTTTAAACGAGAACGCAAATTCGGGGGCGATGTCGATCACGATGGCTCATTATTGGTCATCTTTAACTCATGAGGCCAGTAGTAAACTTTATCTGTTTCTGAGACTGAAATTTTAAGTATTGCAAGTTTTAACCAGCGAACATTATTAGGACGTGGCTAATAAGCAAATATGAGGTATATATATATGAAGATGGAAGGTTTACTCCTTTACGCTGTGATGAATTTGGCAGAGACTGTGCTACTGCACTTGCATATGGGACGAGGCTGTGCCCATCACCAGAATATGCGATTGGATTCGTCAAAAAGATAGTGTGTTTCGACATTGTGCGCATGTGTCTCATCAGGACCATCTCTCAAAATGGCCTTTTCACTTCACATATATATATCCAATCCAAATCCAAACTCCCTTTAGACCCCACTTAGGGGCATAGGGAGGCAACAAGAGCTCTCCATTGTGCTCGATCTTGCGCAACGTTAATGATCTCCTCCCACACCATGTCCAGATTCCTCAGCTCTGCCTCGAAGGAGCGGAACACAGTATGAGAGGGTCTTCCTCGTCTCCATATATACATATACATAAGTACCTACGCCTTTACTCGTACTAGCGACATATCTCCAACTTTGCAGTCTTTGCACACAATCTGTAATATCTGAACCTATTTAGCTATGGTAGCCTTTTGCAGTACCATCTTACATACCTACACTAAATTGCCGTCTATCCGGGAAGTAGGTACCTACTTACGTCATCAATGAAGTCGTGTTTCTTCGTGAGAATTCACTACAAATAATTTGAATTCAAGGTGACTTTTTACGCAAACGTAAGCAGCAAGAAATAATACTTGGTTTATTGAGATTAACGAGTTGGAAATGAAAACAGAACACCTTCTCTGCTATTAGAGACTACTCCACCTCTTACGGCCAATGTTTGTAAGCAGTTGTTTTTCACACTATGAAATAAATTATATTATTTACAACAAAAGGGTTTTTTTAGGAACATCAGACATTTTCAGACAGATATGTAAGTTAATATTTAATGGTTCTAGCATGCATATGGACAACATCTTATTTATTTGAGCATGGGAGCAGTAGCATTTTAGGGTATTTCAGTGGTCAGTAGGGTCTTAGTGGTGAATCACTCAAAATACATATCTGACCGAGGGGATGTGCTTGTAAAATGCTACGTACGCCTTGTTGCCTAGATATAAATCTGGACAGACTTATATGTAAAGAGCTGTCAAACGCTTAGCAAGGGGATGGCCACCATTTTAAATAGTCCTGAACAATTGACACTATTGTTCGTATTCAATCTTGAATTGAGAAAACACAATTCAAATACAACACTACAAGATTTTCAGAACAAACAGCAATACACTGCAGTGACAGCATACTTAAAAATGGCGGAGGTCATGTGGTCTATGAGCCTTCTTCCTTTTATCTAGGTTCCCCACCGGTTTGTTGCATGACGCCCGCAACACTAATTCCTACTTCCAAGAGTCCTGAGTGGTCCTTGAACCTGGGAAATTTGATCATTGACATTACTATCATAGTCATAGCAGATAGGAAGAAGGCATGGCCAGTCTTCGGCTCCACAAAACTGGGAACAAATCGGTCAGACAGTCCAAAGAAGGGCAGCAGCTTCTTCAACAGACATGTCGTATAAAGAACAGATTTTGCAAATCCCCAAAAACCTTGGCGAAAGTGGCGCTGATTCCCAAAAACCTCATGTCGAGGTACAAATTTAACATAATATCAAAACTAAGCATTTTCTTTTATACTTTTGTCCTAATGTCCCGTCCTTAGGAGGTAATGGTCCACGGATATTCTACCAAAATGACATTATAAAAATATTTTCCTCAACTATCAACTTATTTCCATTTCATTGCTTAAACAATAGTGTCTTATTTATTTCTTATGGACATATTTCTGTTTTATTACTTCGGAATCTCTCCTTTATTAACAGGTGGCAATTTATAACAAACTTTTTATTTTTAATAGAATACTGTGTAGCATGAAAAAAATGGTAAAATATCGGTCATTTAATGTTATTAGTTTACAAATACGCATACGTAGCTAGATTATTCATAGAAAATTTGTAGTCGACGGAATTTGCGTCAAAAATTCTATTTGACGAACGTATGATTTGACAGGTCGCATAATGAGTTTTGTTTTATTTCGATGATCGGCTATCGAAACGATTATTGAAAACTTATACTTGGGATACCAACTTGTTACTTTGTTACGCTCCTATCGATAAATTATCTATGAGAGAGTCTATGTGGATGATGTAGGTGTCTTGTGGTTGTTTGTAGGTATTGTAGGTGTACTTAAGGAAACCATTTGGAAGCTCGTGGCTAATAGCCCTTGACATTATAAATACGTGGTTTGGTCCATAATCGCTTACAATTTATTCAGTAGGTGATCAAGTTGCAAACATAATTTTAATTACTATTGAACAAGATATAAGGTTAATAGTAAGTTTGAACTTCATACATCTCTAGATTGATGATTTTTCAACTAAATCTGCAGGATTATCCATGAAAAAGTTTAAGTTTTAAACACCCGTGTTTTTGCACTTTTATTTTTATCTATTTTACACAATGATTCAGCGAGTCCTGAACATAAGAAACTGAAATTTCTGTTTTATTGTGAAATTAACTTTTTTGTTCTTACCGTTATTTATTTATAATTACACGCGGCTATAGGCCATTAAAATATAGGCATTTACAAAACATTTTAATGTCAAAACATCAATGTCATTCAAATGTCAATATTATGTACGGAAATGATCCTTAAATAAAAGAATAAGTTTAATGAATACCTTTTCGAAAATAGCCATGCTGATCTAGCCCAGGCCCAGGCGATCTATATTGTGATTAAAAATATTGTAGTGTTTACGATGCCTTTTTCGTTCTCGGAGCGCCCTAGTAAAACTACTCAAAATTCTATATCAATTTGCTCTAGCATCGCACCATTGGATGCATGTAGCTAGAGAAAAACTACGGCTAGTCAGTTAAGAGACACAGAACATGTCATTCTAGAGTGGATCGAAGATCGGACGTGTCAGCTAGTAATAAATAAATCTTGTCTTTGTTCCCACAATAAATATTTAAATAAATGGTCTTTCAAACCATGAAATTGAATAAAATATGAGTGTGAATAAATTACACATTCGCGAAATGAAGTTTGTTTAGTCAGTGGTGATGCTTGGTGTCACTTATAATATTATGTATGATCTCTACTATAAGATGGCGCGTCTTGTACACACATTTCAATATTTTCTCTTAGAAAAATCATATTATTTTTACGGCATCATACACAATATACGATTTATACATTATGATGTTCCTTTGGCTTGATGCAATAACTTTAAATGTACAAATATTTTCTGAAATATAAAACGATAAAAAAATATATAATCTTTCGCTTTGTACCTATTCTGTATTGACTAGAGTTAATACATTGACTGGTATTCTCAAATTCGCGTTCCAAATCAACGCAAGAACCTCTTGCGTTGAGTTGGAACACATTTTCAGAATAAAGAAATGTCTCAATAAAAATTGGATACGACGCAACTCAATCGTCTGTTTTTCATTTCAGAATAATGGTCAATAGCTAGGCTACTGATTGATTTTTACTGTATATCCTTAATATTTTTATACACGTAGATAATGTTTTCATTTTGCTTTTGTTTTAAATTAAATAAAATTAAAATTGAATCGTGCTTTTTTATCATAAATTGTAATTTTTTTATTGTTGTTTCAACTATATTGTATTATTGTATTCGATTTGTGTGATATTGTTGGTATTTTTGTTTGTTCACTTTCTTAATAAATTAATGACATGTAAAAGGCGTTAACGCCGTGAATGATTTAATAAATAAATAAATAAAAAACGCTTTTTCCGTCTTCTTTTCTACTATCTCATCCACTCTTGGACTCTTGGTATTCTCCACATGTCTACTCAACATCTAACTTACTCCAAGCTTAGTGTAAAATATGTCAAAAGTGTATTTCTGTTCACTTCGGGTGAGCATAGCTGATTCATTTATAAAAAAATGTATCTCAACACACCTATTTACTTAATGTAATCTCGAGTTTTTCAACGCCGTGGTTATCCTTGAAAGTGAAGCTCCACTCATGGTGGAAGTTCTGCAGAGAATAAAAGACTTCTCAGAAGCCATGATATTACAAATCTTCTGAATTCTTTTGGTTTCAAAACATACAGTGAAAGTATACTGTCACAATAAATTTTAGATCATCATAAATACCTAGATATTTGATAGGTATTTATGATGTTTGATAAAATGATGATAGGCACCTAGACGACACGAGTAGATTTAACATAAAAGCGGTTCCTATAAAATTTTGGCGGCTCATTCTAAGGTGCTGCTTAAATTGATCGAAAAGCGGGTCATTTTAGAGGAATTCCGATAATTTAAGTGAAACAGACAGTTAAAATTTACTTTTTTCATATATTTTTGGCGGATTCTAAGTCCCTGTTCTAGCTGGTCGCATGATCTCACGATGAAAAATTGTGTGTCCTAACTGCCATCGCATGATCGCACGTCCACTTTCCTTGACAACGCAAACAAATAAATATGAATGTTAGTAAGTAAGAACTTTTGGCAAGTAAGTGTCGTATTCAATACAAGCGACGTGCGATCATTTCAAACAAGGCACCGATCAGACGATCGAATTTACGTCTGTTCGTCTGTCCAGTTATGACACGTTCATACAATGTTATAGGTTTGAATAGGGCGTCCGCGTTCATGCGATCATCGCAATCGCACGATCGTACGATAATGCGACCAGCTAGGACAGCGCCTAAGCTTTAGCGGATCTGATTCTTCTAGATCTTTTAAGACAAATATTAGATTTTTAAGATTGCTCTATCTCTCACCAAAGTTTTCTCTCAATTGATTTTAAAGCAACTGAAGGAAAACGTCTTTTGGAAGAAATTAAAATGTTTCCGTCTAAACTTAAATCTTTAAGCTCGTTTTCTTAGTAAACTTTCTGTGATGTTTTGTCGAGGGGTGATTTTGTTCTAAGGCGTTCCATGTAGAGACAAGTCAAGGGGGAAATTGTCTGCATATTGTAATACCATTTCCATACAAAAGACTTGCATTATTTCACACACGTATACTGAGAACTCGCATGTTATCATACGAGTAGTGGAAATGCATTTCATAGTAAATCATTGTTTTTCATAATCATATCAACTGGAAAGAATGTAGTTTAGAGAAAAAATGCATGCACTATTTTCAGTTTATTCATAGCATGAGTTCTTATCGAATAATAGAAATCTTAACAACATTGAAGTTTTTTTACCAAATATCAGAAGATACAGCAAAATAATTTGTGGTATCACAGTAAAAGCAGTATTAAGGTCTGAACCCGCGCGGTAACGTAACCAATGTAACGTATCAAAATTCCATAGTTTGCGTACAGACCCTTAAACACTGATGTCTGAACCACAATTAAATACTTTTTTTTTTCGATTATTAATGAACTAGCGGTCTGCCCCAGCTGCGCACGGGAAATAGGTACCTATTTAAAAAAAATAGTTTTCATGAAGATCCCTATTTTTTTATTCAAAATATTCTACAGCCTTTTAATCTGGAATAATGTAGCATTCTAATGGTCCCCTCCCGTACGGCTCGTACCCCAGTGACGCCCTATATCGCTGTCTATAGATCAGCGGGGTGAGCCATGAAGAGCATCGACCACACTTTTTTTCTAATATGTAGGTACTTACATTTTTAAACTCGTGGTATCTTTCGAATGGAATGTCCGAATTGAATAATTTCTAAAAGTTTTATAAACGTATTGAAGCAGTCTTGAATTTGAACTATATTATTTTGATAAGGAGTAATACCAAGATACAAATGAAGAGCGTTTTCTAGAGGCGGCGTTTCAATCAAATTTTAAAAATAAAAGACCGCTCCCCGAATTTGATATTTCGAGAATTGTGATTAGAAGAATTGAGTTTTCGAAGAATTTTCATGGAACCAATTATTTTAAACCTTGGGTTGCATTATTGGAGTTTTAGTAAGGATCTCATTTTTTTTTTGAAAATTCAATATAGCCTATGTTACCCGGGGATAGTGTAGTTTCTCAAATGTGAAAAAAAAATTCAAATCGGTAGTTTCGGAGCCTATTCAATGCAAACAAAAAACAACAAAACCTTTCTATATTTAGTATACCTAGACAACATAGTTGAAGAGGTGAAGATAGCATATTAAGAACGTATTAGTTTCCAATAAACATATATGACCCAATTCTGTATCGGCTCCGCTAAAATTTAGCACCAACTAAAATTTTGAATTTCGCGGGTAATGTCAAGTAATTTCGACCAACCCAAATGATTTTGAATGAGAAATCGATCAATGTGAATATAGCTGCAAGTGATTTTAGACCAATTATTTCCTAATGTCATATTTCTTGAAATGGCCACCAATTTTTTCATTATCTTGATCAAGAAATTTAGTACCTACTGTTGACGTATCTGTAATAATTGTGAAAGCAAGAGCACATTAATATTTGTACTGAAATAAAATACATTATTGTGTTTTGATTGTTGTTTTTAAGAGAGGTATCTGAGAAAAATATTGACAAGTGTCAATCAATCAATACTCCCTTTTACACCCCACTCAGGGGCATAGGGAGGCAACAAGATCTCCATTGCGCTCGATCTTGCGCAATGTTTATGACCTCCTCCCACACCATGTACAAATCCCTCTGCTCTGCTTCAAAGGACCAAATCACACTGTGAGAGGGTCTTCCTCGTCTTCGGGACCCTGATGGGAAGAAGAACATTGCTCTCCTCGGCCAACTGTCATTCAGCATCCTTAACACATGTCCCAGCCAAGTCCATCTCTTCCCCACAATGGTAGAGGTGATGGGCTCACGCTGGGTGCGCCGACGTATAGCGTCGTTCGTGATGCGGTGGTACCATCTTACGACCAGAATTCTCCTGAGGCACTTCGATTCAAAAGCTGAGACTTTTTGTGCCTGGACTTTGGTCGGGTGCCAGGACTCACACCCATATAGGAGAATGGGCAACACACACGCATCAAACAGTTTCCATTGAAAGTGTAGTTTTGACATAAAAGCTATTCCTCTAAATTTTTGGCGGATCCTTCTGAGGTTCCACTTAAATTGATCCAATAGCGGGTCATTTTAAAGGGATTATAATAATTTTATTAGAACTGTCAGTTAACACATTTTTCGTATATTTTTGGCAAGTTTTGAGCTTTAGCGGATTCTATAGGGAATCAGTAATGCCGACATGTTCTTCGTTTATTTTACATGTATAAGTTTATTCACGTTTTTCATATGTATATTGTATATATATATATATATACGTAAACCAAAACTTTACACACCTCTTTACGAAAATTTCGCAAAATTATAATTTATACAGAGAAGGAGTGGCGAATGCTATGTGTAAACGTCTATCAAGATTTCGAATTTGATGTATCCATGTCATTGTCTTTTAAAGAAAATTGTGAAATATTGCTGAATATATCTAATATAAAATCTCTATATCACTTAGTTATGGTCAAATTTCGGCCTCTGGGCGACCACTAGTATTAATTAAAACAATAATTTCTATCAGTCAACAGATCCCGTCAAATCTGAAATAAATTTAATGTGGAAAACTCTAAAAAAATACTGACCCAACCCTGGTATTGAGCTCGGGATCTTTTGAACATAAAATCAAAAGATGCACAGCATGTATTTATCTCATAATATTCTTATCAACAATGTGAGATACGAACGGGTAATATTTTTAGTAGGTAAACTAACACTGTTGCTCTCTTTTAAGTAGATATATAAAGTTATACGTTCTATTTATAAGTTCTTGTATTATTAATGGGCCTCGTAAGGTAAGTTTTCTCCTGACATCGCCCATATAATTATTTCGCAAATTGGCGTACAGTTGTGTGGGTGCTCGTGTAAGACCACCTTTTGTATGGGGGTTGGTACATGCCAGCAGAGCTAGGTATATTCTCGTGTGCGGGGTAGGTATGTCACATCCAGTTGGAGATTCTGCCTCAACAAAAGAATACCACGAAAACAATGCGACCTGAACGCAGAATGGCTTAATAAAAATAAAAAGAATAATAATTCCTCCACACATATTTCAGTCTGATCATAAAATACTTTCCTATTTACATGATCAAATCGGAGGGTTAATCACGAAATGGTATTAATACGATCTAGTTGCGATATAAGTCAAACCTTCACTCATTCTGACGTAATTAAATTTTAAAAAAAATTTAGAGAATTATTCAATTAAATCTTTATCGTTGTGAATTTCTTAACGGAGTGTTTAAAATAATACCTACAACGTTATAAAATTTTACCGTTTTATATAACCACTGAGCCAACAGATAAAAAAAATTACATTCTAAGCTATTTAGAAGTGATTCTCAAAAAATATTTTGTCAATATTAAATTATGTCTAAGGGTCTGTACACATCTGAACACGCGCGGTAATGTAACAAATTTACCGCGCTTTTTTCTCTATACTTTTTGGTTCATTTCATCAAATTATTATCAGATCATAGAAATTTCCCTATTTCTATCGTTACCTTTAGTTATCATGAAATATGTTTTTTTTTTCTCAAATTCAAAAATGTAATTTATTTTTTTAAAGTGGAACACAGAACAACTTCTTCATCTTTATCTAGCTAGATCTATAATATAGTACCTATCTGTTTTTTTCTGGAATCACCCTGGTTCTTGGGATGCCGATGATCAGTTCTCCCTCCATCTCTTTGATGGTCTGCATCCTTCTGATAGTTCCTTCCTTACTATTTTAGCAAGTCTATCTGGACCTATTCTGCCTAATGCATTTCCAAAATAAGAAAACATCAAAAAATGGTCATTTGAAATGAATATCCCAAAGGACAGATCTGAAAGAGAGATATTTTTAATAACATATTATAAAAACATTTGGACTTTTCGGAGATTGTAGAGAATGAATAAAAAAAATCAGCGATAGGTATATCTAGTCGTTCTGAAAAAAATTCATGATATAAAATGACGTATGCTAAAATTGAATTTTATTACATTTATTCATTCAATATAATGTTAAATATCGTCTAATTATTCTTCTACGGAATTTTATAAAATAAGCAGCATGATTATAATATCATGATTATAATATTGCCTCCCTATGCCCCTAAGTGGGGTCTTAAGGGAGTTTGGATTTGGATTGGATTATAATATGCCAGTCGAATAAAAATAATCCAAATAAATTATTTAAGTATGACATCAAATCTCGAATAAGTAGAGAGCTCGCACTTTTTCTAAATTTAGACTATCCCCTCGGTTTTTTTTCCTTCTTTATATCCCTCTAGGTAGGTAGGTACGATATGGTAAAATAATATACGCCATGAAAATAAGGATCTCGACTGATACTTGAAGTGACCACAAAAACGTAACTTTATGATCGTATAAAAAAAAACAGAAAAAGAAAAGATATAAACAGCACCATGGAAAAGCTTTGGTTGAATTGAGATGGAGAATAATGGAACAAGGCATCTCATATTATGTGAGTGCCGCAGGGATAGTTGTGGGAAGATGGCGAGGTAGGAAGGGGAGGAGAGGGAAAGAATATTCCCACAAAGCCATCGTGTAGTTCCGTAGACAATGGAATATTCAAATTAAATAAACTTTCATATTTTTATGTGTGTACTTGTTGTTTTTTTTAATACGTCTTGTCGCTGTAGGTAAACTTGAACCTCGTTTTTTTTTTGATGTTCGAGAAATTTTTTGTTTCGCCGCTTTTAAGACTTTTCTATGAAATTAGGTATGTATTTTTTGCCCGTCCTTCTACTTTATGTCGCGAGCTGCCGGCGACGTGGTATTATTCAAATCATATTATTATTTATAACCCAATACTGCTATTATATTTTCATTCGCTGCTTCACCGAATAATTTCAACAAAATATGTTAGATAAATATTTTATATTATCTATTACAAATAATTATAAAAAAAATCCTTTAATAGCTTAATTGATGTTTTAACTTTAGAATCTATTATAAAAATGGAGAACCATTTTCATATGTCATCGCATCACGCCTAAACAGCTAGAAGGATTTCGCTAATTCTTTTTTAATCGTGTTGACTTTTATCAGGAGAAGGTTCTTATGAAAGAAAAATTAAGAAAGTTGGGTGTAAAATAAGAAAATTAAAGAAAACTCTAAGTAGGTAACAATTTTAGTGTATTTTACAATGTGATTTAATAGTAATTTTGAAATAAAATTCGTGTTTGACAGAAACTGTCAGTTGTTTGATAGTTGATGCGATAGACAGAATGTCGATGGAAAGTATATGATTTGAAACAGATGCATTTATCTAAAATTATTAATTGACCTTTTACCTATTTGAATATTTTTAACAACCAACAAGTTCAATTGACGCTAGACTAGTTGCCGAAGCCCGATACATCAAACGAGAGACAGAAGAATCAATTTTCTCTTTATTTTTTGATAAATTCAAATATCATAACAGGAATTTTTGATAAAAATTAAATTAAAATCACTAATAAAAATGTAGAATTCTATAACAAAAGGACTCATAGGTCATTTTTAGTTTAAAAAAACATAAAATCGTCCTTCCTAATCAGTAGATATATATTCACTAAGTTGTGAGACATGTTCGGTAAATAATAGATAGTCCTCGTATTTAAATAGAATATAGATCAATAATAATTGAAAAACGGGTGAACATAACACAGCATACTTACTTTGGGTTGGCTGGAAGAGATCCTTCGGGATAAGTCCGCCCTTTGACTCTTTCAATGTTTGTATAAAAATTGTTTTTATTTTTCACAATAAAGCTTTATTTATTTATTACTTACTTACCTATTTCCTTAACGGATTAATGAACCCTTTTTAAACTTCAAAAGTAAGGGCGAGAGAATTCGAATTACGCGGAACACTTATACAAAGAAGGGCTTTTCTTTAGTCAAAATACGGGTTTTATGCTTCTTAATAAAACTGATTAAGGTTTTTCATAACGAAAACAGCGAAAAGGAAATTCGCAACTATTATAGATTTAGTTGAAGTGATTCTCTTAAAAAGATAGGTATTTGTTAAAGTTTAATGAAGTCGAAATGGGCTAAGATTTGAACTAGATCGTATTAAGACCGTTTCGTTACTAACCCCCCGGAACTCTTTGCTGGTATCAAATCGATCAAATTGGTTGACTAGCATGTTGACATTAATAAAAATAAATGAAACCTTAATAGAAGATTCAAAACACTAGCGGCATTACATGTATTTGATTAGAAATTTTTTCGTCAAACAATTTAATATACAATAACTAGCTTTCCCGACAGACGTTGTCCTGCAGTCCTTACTATGAATATTGATTACAAATTTGTAATTTATACAAAAATATGTTTGAATGCCAAAAAACTATTTCTGAAAGCTCGAAAAAAAATCCATCAAAAATCTGCGTAATCATATTTTTAATGTCAATGGTTGTCAGAAAACAATAATTTTGTGGCTATATAATTTTTCACAGACGGCGTTAGCGTCGCAGTAAATCCGTTCCATACTAACTTTAATACTGTATTTTATATTATTTATTATCCATTTTTTTTTCAACTTTTTAATAGATCTGTTATCCGGAGCGGATAAGAATCCAATAAATAATCATCGGAAGAATCTGTTCTGCCGATCTCGAGTTCGCACTAACCCGACTTTCTTTTATATTATAAGATAATAATATTACTTTTTTAGCATCGAAACTGGTAAAAGAAAATAGACTCGGAAATGTACCTATATAACAGTGTTTAGATAACAAAGCTCAAATTACATTCACCAAAATAAGCATTTAAATTATTTGGTTTGAAGGCTTTTTGGAAAGCTGCCATGTTATTTTCTTACTAGGCACGAGTATATTAGGAATTCCTTCCTTTGGAGAGTCTTTTTCAACGTTTAATTAACTTGAGAGGTATCGTGGGTATCTTACGGCAGATACTCTCTTTCTCTCTCTCTCTCTCTCTGTACCTATTTCTCTCTAGCAGACGCACTGATGCGTACACACATACAAACATCCACATTTGCAAAAGTATCAACACACAAACGAAAACACAATTTTGAATCTGAAATAAATGAAAAATATTTCTCGGAATCAGTAGCCGCAGAATACAAAGGACAGCTGGCTCTAAAAACCTTTGTAACGTTAAGACTTCGGACTATTAAATTACTAGCTTATTTATACCCGTCTTACTTTACGTTTTTGTACCGATTGTCAAGTTTTATCGGTAGGTAATTAAACAGGTTCTAGTCTAGCTTCCCATTGCTTAACAGACCTCTATAACTGACAGAAGCACAGAAAAAGAAGAATGACACTTTCACAATTCATAAAAAGAGAGAAGAATGACACTTTTAATGTTTATTAAAAAAAAAAAGATGAAAAATTATAGTTTGCCACTCACACGAAAAAAAAACTGCATGTATCATAATAATATGTTACATATCACACTTGCTTCAATTTCACTGTTCAATCGAACCTACCTACATAATATTATGCTAGTTTTACTCTCTCTATGGCTTGAATCTAAGCTACATCCCTCTATGTGTGGAATGGTGATTGACTTATGATGAAGGCAGCTGTTTTACCGACCCAAATAATATTATACGAACCTACCTACATAATTTGCAAGTTTTACTCTCTCTATGATTTGAATCTTAGCTACATTCCCTAGAACCTCTATGTGTGATAAAGGCAGCTGTTTTACCGACCATGTCACTAAAATATATCAAACTTCAAAATGGAGGAATTATTTTGCAAATTTTTTCATTAAATCTTTATTTATTGAGAATAATAAGATTTGAATAACATTTATATGTATAACAAATCAATCTCCAATTATTTTATTACATTTTCATACCGTAATACCGAGATTCCATTCAAAGTTTACATGAATAATTTTGTTTCCAAAAGATGGCTTACTGTCTTTTTTGAAAAATTTGTATGAAGATCCTAAAAAAATAGAGTTTTTTAAATAGCTCTAAATATATTAAAGTTAATGCAGCAAATTGTATTTAAGAACCTTCTCCGGCATTTTGCACGGTTCTGCGCAGATTCATATCTGACGTAGCATTTGTATTTTGAGCGTGATGCTCCCATATACGATAAAAAGCAAATAAAAAAACATTTCTGAATTATTATGTAGATTATGTCGCTGGTAATCTAAGGCTCGGTACTCACTTGCGCCACGAACGTGTATCGTTACATCAATTTTATCAAAAGGATGCATGTGTTCCGCTCGCGTTCGCTTTTCGAATCACGTATACAGATAACCTTTCTATAAAATTTATGCAATGACACACATACGCGGCGCAAGTGAATACTGGGCCTTTGAAGATTGGTTAAAGTTTCCTAGAAGAAGTGAGTGATAAGGTTTCAACTTTGATGATATTTTTCACATACCTATGCATATATAAAACTAAGTAATTCAAAAACTTTTAAATTTTTTTATAATTATTCCTAGACGGGTTTACAACCATTTTCTACTACTGTTTCGAAGCCAAAACTTTCCAACAGATCGGCTCAGGGCCTATTGTGCTTGCATCGGTCAACTTGGGGTCCCTTGATAAAATGTCAAGATCAAGTCTTGAAAAAATACACAAGAATCCGTAAATACTCGGAGCGCTGTGTATTTAATATTTGTCCAGAAAATTTTCTGAAACAGTGAAAACTACTAGCTTTTCCATTGATTACCAATGATACAAAAGATAACTCAGGTAATCTATTGTATATTCCTACGGATATACGGATAAGGAAGAAAAATTGTTAATTCGCCGTGCTTTATGACCTGGATGTTGGATGGATCCCTGACATCCTGGAATGAATTGTTCCTACGTCGAAATAGAGAATTATTTGTTGTTTGGGAATTGCCCACATTCCTCCAGCCCGACATACAATTAATATTTGTCTAGTCTTCGCCGCAACCTTAACAAATCAATTGACAGATCCAACCCCTTCGATAGAATTCGTTTAGTCATTTCAGTGTTGTTCGACGACGAAGCGCGTACAGCGAGTACTTCGAATATGATTTTAAGGGAAAAACGTTTTCCTAGTCAATGTGATTTTTTGAACCTTTTGTCTTATACATATATATTTGTTTTTTTTCGTATCACTGAATTCGCATGTGAGATTTAGAAGAACAAAATTTCTCTTTAGTTGGGAGTGGCGCCATCTTGTGGTAAACTTAGGAACTAAAAGCGTTAATGACATCAATTTGGCAGTGATAAAGGCTATCATATTATAAGAAGCGTTGAAAAGAACACAGATACCTATATTGCTTTACCAAAGCTAACTTTTACTGTAGTTAAAAATCTTGCTTTACACATACAGTCCCAATGAAATAGTACCTAATCAAAAACTACATCGGTTTTTAATCATACCATGCCTTGTCCCTCTACAGTCTACACCTTTAAAGGAACGGAACTTGTAGTCTTGTACAACTGTGATAAAAGAATCAGCGCTTTTTTCGGTCAATAGAAACAGTTCCTGTACTGCTCCCGCTCAGGTTAAGCCGTGGACGTTCTTCAACCTTGATGTTTGATTCCTGCGAGCCCATCAACGTCTTGGTGAAAGTACACGAGAATTACCTACATTTCTTAAAATCAATTGAACAACTTATTATAAGTAGTATGAAAGCAAACATCTTCTAGATTTAACAAGATTTAAATACCAAGCCAATAATATATTATTATCAAACCGTGTGTCCTAGAATAAGTCGATACCAAACCAAAAAAACACAACAAGGTCTTTCATGTTTGAACCATTATTTTATTGTTTATTTTACCAATATTTAATATTCAGATTATAACAATGAACGATGAACAATTTCCTCTCCAAATTATTCTCCGTGTATGTGTAAATTATATTGAAAAATATATTTCAACTAGGAGTCACCCATCACCATGTGACGTACTTCGTCGCTTGTTTTTACGTTGATGTTTGTAACAGGGTTGTTGCTGATGTAGGTTTTTTCAATTTCTTTAAATTAATATCAGCTGATGCTGGTATTCTTCTTCATCTTTTTCTTCTAATCATCGCTCATAATTTGACCTCTTGGTCGCTATTCCACGTTAGATCTAATCTTCCGTCAGTGCGTGCAAGTACTGGAGTTTCTTTTTAAATGCGTATTTATTGAATTATTATAGTATACTAGCTTTCCCGACAGACGTTGTCCTGTGCTCCTTAATATTGATTTCAAATTTTGTATGGTGATGAGTGAATTATTATTTGACCAATGTGATTCCGACCAATGCGTCTATTTTAAATTATATATATTCCATCCGCATTCTGTCAATCGCACCAACTATCTAACAACTGATAGTTCCTGTCAAAATTTCAAAATTGAAATAAAAATTATATGGTAAAAAGTACTAATAAGGTTGACTACGCAGAGTTTTCTTTAATTTTCTAACTTTCCACGCAACTTTCTTATTTTTTTTCTTTCATAAGAAGCATCTCCTGACAAAAGCAAACACAACAAAAAAGAATTGGCGAAATTGGTCCAGCCGTTTTTTAGGCGTGATGCGATGACCACGCAAAATAGCTCTCCAATTTTAATAGATTATTCAATAATGAAATTTAAAGTAAGTGAGATAATTAAACACAATATTTCACCTCTCTCATTGTTAGGTACATAGAAATAATCAGAATTTAAGTTTTATTAAAGGTAAATTAGCATATTTTAAGGATAACAGCTTGGAAGTATTTTGTAAATATGTTACGCGCAGCTTCATAAATAGGTATGTGGTAGATACCCGTTATTGAAGCCCTGAAGATTCTGTGTGTTAGTGTCATGATTAGTTTTGTTTATGTTGTTCAGTGGTGTCTCTGATTGATAACGAAATAATAAAAAATAGGTTCTGCACCACTAAACAATAGTTTCTGGGAAATCAGGCCGATAGGGGTGCCAGGTACTTGCAAGCTAGTGCACAAAATATTACCTTAATGACTTTAGACGTTTGATTGATCGGAAATTCTCTCAAGAATATTCAACAAGGGCAAGTCCCAAAAAAAATTCGCGTCTCAAGCAAACTAGACTCGAACTGAATATCAGCAATAAAATCAGCATCAATCAATGCGGATGCTGATGTTGATATTGAAATCGTTGCTGATAATCAGCTGATGCTGATATCCGCAATACCCCTGGTTTTTAGGTAACCAAAGTTCTTGTTTGAGCAAAATCGACAACAGAACTGAGGCGGTTCCTGTATGGGGTTTGCGTGTGTATCCGCCCGATTCAAACAACAAACCTGACCAACGCCACCTACCCGAACGGAGCGTTACCTGGGGTTTCGCTTCGATCGGGTAGGTGGCGTTAGTCAATCAGCCAGTGGTCGGAGCTATTCTAATATAGATTAGCTATGTTGATCTCCCTGTATAGGAATTCATTTACTAAATTTGATTTCCCATGTTCCATTTCCGTTCAAATTAAGTTAACAATATAATCTTCGTCTACCGATTATTTCCCGGAGCGTTATTAAAGGTAAACGAATCGATATTTTTGGCTGACTGCTCGCTCCATGTAAACTGATATTTATTTATTTACTTATTTATTTAGATTATGAAGTTACAAAAATTACATATTTTATAACTTAAAAATAACAATATTATTAACAATATTGGATGTTGGAAATTTGAGACAACCTTCATGACATGGAAAAAAATCATGCAAAAATGAAACTTGACAAGTACATAGAATGACGAGTAGGTAAAAGTTACGAAGTACCTATATATATATTTAAAAAATTAATGTCTAAAAACAATTTCTTCATTAGTTTCCATAAGAAAATAACCGGGAAGTGGAGTTGGAAAATCAAGCTATCAGCACAAGTCATGCATCGCACCATCCGTTTGAAATCTGGGTGACAGCTCTGCATTTCAACAGCAATACCCGTGAATCAAATCTTAATAACGATGTCATTACATATCACACATTGATTTTAGTTGCTATGTATAAAAGTGGTTCTATGTCTTTTTGTATATCTGGAATTGCTTTACGAAAAAAAGTAAATAAGTATACCTTAAAATAATTATTAAAAGTATTGACGGTCGAAATTGTGATCGGCATTGAGTTTTAAGAATAACCCCCCTGAACTACACCATATCTCTAATATAAATGAAAGTCGGGTTAGTGCGATAACTTATAACTCGAGATCGGCTGAACAGATTCTTCCAATGTTTGATTTTTCTCCGCTCCGGATAACAGAATAACTAATAAAAAGTTGAATAAATGACAAAAAATTGTATAAAATATAATATTAAAGTTAGCATGGAACGGATTTTCTGTTGGGGACATTACCGCCATCTGTTGGGAAAATATGGAGATGTCTGGTAGATTTATATTTTGGTAGAAAGATTCTATAGATCAATGTTGTCTCTATGTTTCCACAGATGGCACGTCTGACTTATAAAAATGTCTGTATTATCTGACTTTTTTCATAAGTAAGATGAAAATTCAATATAGATATCTAATATAAATGGGTGAGTTTTGGTGCTTTTGAAATAACTGATTCATAATTTATTATAACATAGCCACATAAATTTTGATTTTTTTCTCAATGAGTAGTCATGTATGTTAGCAATCTTATGTTACCCAGCAATATTTTATTGACTTTAAGGCGGGAGGAAGTTCGATGGGTCAGCTAGTTTGTTATAAAAAATGTGAATCAAAGCCCAGTTGTCGATTGCCCGAAGCATGCAGCCGAGGAATTAGAAAGTTTAAGAAAACTTAACGCACCTTAACCTTAAAGGTTTATAATAGTTCTTTTGACAATATAAACTTTTATTTTTTTTTTACTTTAAATTGACATCTGTCAGTTGTTTGATAGTGGTTTCCATTATCATAATGTGTCCTGTAAACATCAGTTAAAATAGATCGGAATAAAAATTGTTAAATAGGTAATTAATTTATCATGAAGTTTACAAGTTGATAATGGTTGGAAGAGCTCCGGGTACAAGACCACGGGGCAGATCGCCGATGCGCTGGACCGAACAAATAAAACAACATATCCACGCGTCGACACCTCATAGAGCCGTGCATCTAGCGGCGGACAGAACATCCTGGAGAGGAATGGTTCGAGAGAGAATTCATGATGGCCACGACCCTCAGCAATGAGGACGACGACTGGTAAGGTAATATAAGTTCAAATTTGATTAGTGATAAAATTTTGAGGAATATGCTTGAATTGTGTAAATTTTTGGGAGATTTCCAGCTTGTGTAATGTGTTTGATTTGTTTTTTTTTTAACATGTAATAGGCGTTTTTCGCCGTGTATTGTATTAAATAAATAAATAAATATTCATAGTAAAAACAACACAATGTCTGTCGGGAAAGCTAGTTATTTGGACAATTCGACCAAGCCTTTACTTTCAATTCTTTCATTTTAGTCTTAACATTATAACCATAATATAAGAATCAAATACGTATTGAGTGATCCAAAACAATACAAAAGAAAAAGAATGGACACCATGAATAAAAATTGTCCCAAAAATGTGTTGATTGAATGTACGAGTATGTGGCAGATATGTGTTGGCACACACAGTCAGGTAAACATAGCTGGTGGAGGAACGGAACAGATCTTGATAAATCACTCGTGTGGATGGGCCCCAGAATGGAAACAATGAGATAACAGCCTAACAGATGACGTCGTTCCGCCACGATGAGATGTTTTTATAACAACCTCTGAAAGGGGAAGACGACTCTCGCTTGATTGATTGGCCCCTTTATATCTACTATCAGCGTTTGTCTTCCACCACAACACATACTACAACTCCTTTCTTCTGTTCCTGCACATACCTTCCTTTTGTTCCTGCACATAGGTATGTACGTACATCTAATAAATACTGATGTTTACGAATTTTCCAGTCGTGATCTATTATAAGCGCGTTTATTCTTTAGCTATCTTGGAAAAATTTATTGCAACATTAAACCTTTGTCCAGAAATCTTCTCAGATAGGTTTATAAATAATTGAGATTTGCAAAATTCTCATATGTAATGACAAGAAATAAATAATGCTAGGCATCATTAACGACTCAAGGTATTAATGCATTTTAGCTTAGCTGTTGTGCAATTGGAGCTCCTCTTTTATAAAAAATAATCATAAAAATACATAGATAGTCAGTATAGCCAGCATATAGTATCACAACAGATGATTCTCCGTTGCTTAAAAGCCTACCTAAGCTTAGCTTAACTTGCATCCCTATCCAAAGCAATCATCCATCTATCTTTAAAGCCATCGTTTAATGAGTGTTGATAGGCAGTCAGACTGGGAACAAACAGCGACCAACAGGCCTGAGTGGAGTGGAGATGCAGAGAAGGCGAGGAAGCGGAATAGCCGTGCGTGAAATGCAGCAGGATCTGTTTCTCGAAAAAAGGACTTTATTGTCACATAAGATAGCATAGAAGACAAACCCAATCCTTTTGTCCTCCTTATGCTCGAATCACGTTCAATGGCCATTCTCGTTATTATCCAAAGCAGTAAAGTTAAGTTTCTCAAAGGAATAGTCATATGTTAAGTGCTTGTCGTTTGTATATTTCTCACCTAGAATTTATATGTACCTTTTTATATGAAATTGAACACTCCGACAGGTCTTTTGTTGAGACTTGGCATGACTGTATATTAAATTATCTTATAAAATTTATTAATTCAAGATAATAAGATAATATTTTAAGTATCTTTAAGTATTTAATACTTAAAGATACTTAAAAAACAACAGCACATATCTGCACTTCGCCCTATGGAACTCTTGTAGTTATACATACATACATACATACTCCCTTTATGGCCCCCACACAACGCAAGCCAGCCCGGAGGAGACCAATCCGCAGCAAACTCGACCCGCACGAAACCGACCCCCTAGCTCGATCGAAGAAATCATCCGAAAAGCCGGGCCCACACAAATCAAGCCCAATGCGGATCCCCCCCAAACCAACAATGCGGGAGGCCTAAGCCCCACTCAGGAGCATAGGGAGGCATCAAGAGCTCTCCATTGCGCTCAAAGGCGTCCGAGGCTCATTGTGCCTTTTCTGACCGGTTGAAGATTAAGGACGTGGAGGTGGTCAACCCCACGGTCCCGATCTGATTTTTCGATTTCCTGCCTTCTACAGGATGCTCGAAAAACAAGGGAGTTTTTTACTTCTGTCATCCCTTCCCTGATAGTATTAAGAAAACCAAGAAGTTGTTAGTTAATAATTTATTTTTTGATAATCAATGAGTGAGACAGGATGTAAAAGAAGACAACAATATCAAGATAGAATAAGAAGAAGATAAATATCCTACAATCTAACTTATTAGAGAGAATAAAACGAACTAGAAGACTTATCACATCCGCAGAGAAATGATTGTTAGTATGAAAAAATAAAGGAAACCTGTCAAAATATTATTTTAATCAAGTTAATAGAAATATTATACTATCCGACGTCGAAGCTACGAAGAAAAATTGTCAAAACAACCAAACTTGAATACGAAGTAATCCTAATCTCTACTGTTGTTCTAATGCAGTGGTCGGCACACTTATTAGCCAAGAGCCAAATATTCTGCTTTCTTCTTCTTCGTTATGGTCGCTCACAATTTGATCTCCAGAGACCGAAGTCATTGGATCGCATCATCCGTCAGTGCGTGCAAGTCCTGTAGTCCCTTTTTTTATGCGTACATGGGGCACTCATTAATCAGATGCTCGATTTTTGTGTCATCCTACATGCTGGAGTCCATCCATCCCCATTTATGTAGGTTTGAAGCGGTGCAGCCTACATAACAATGACATCTTATTCGGTTGACTCTACACCATATCTTTCTGGGTTGTGTTGAGCCAGGCAGTTCTTTTGTCGGTTCAGCCACTAGATCTGGTTACTTACTGAGGATTCGGTCCATACTTGTCTCCATTTGTCTTCCATCGAGGAATCCGCACTTGTAGCAACAGCTAGCCAGTACGGTTTTTGGGATTTATGACGGCTTGAAGGCGGATTATCTACATCAATATGGATTGGTAGATTATGGTTGTAAATTATTATGACTCAAAATATTCCTGTAACAACAGGAGAAAAATGAGAATTTTCTCCAGTGCTAATTGTCGCCATTAATGTCATTAATGCATGCATTCTGTCAGTATTATATGGATGTGAATCCTGACACCTGACGAAGGCTCAACAGAAGAATGTCCTCAGTTTTGAGAATGGATAATTATGACAGATTTTGGAGATTAAGTGGTACCATTATGTTTCAAATGAGACTGTACGTACACCCCCGAATATCATATCAATCGCCAATTATTTTAGTAATCCAGAACCGCAGATAAACTTGTTTGGCCATATTTTCTCAGCAAGACATTTTTAAAATTGCTCAAAATCGTAGCCAATAATCATTCAAAACATCACATGATGCATATTTATTGGTAAATATAGAAAATACTTTTAAAATAATAAGTGATAATTTATCAAAGTGGTATATTTTGGCAGTTTTACTACAATAGCCTGAGAAGCGCTAAGGGTAGGATGACTGACAAAATCCATAGGAGATATAAGGGGTTAAATAAAAAAAAATATTCAACAATCTCCTTTGGAAGCTTGTTTTGACGCAGATCCAGCCAGAGCCACGTTCAAGAGGTCAGAAAGGCTCCGGAAACAAGCTTTGGCGATCTCTGTTCTAACGTAATAAAATATTTGGCCTTTCTCTTATTTAGGATCGGAATCACAATTTATTACCTAACAAAAATATTAATTTGTAAATGTGCTTAGATAGGTGGAAGAAAACAAAAATAACAATAAATATGTCCACAAATCGTGTACTTTCTATAATTTGTAATATGAATCAGTTTCAGATAGGCAGGGCTCATCCTTATTTTGTAAATTTAATATTGTTTTTGACAAATCATGGTTTTATTATGGAGACAAACTTCCTTTAATATTGTTTAGTTGAAATACTGTAACCACACACGCACTTATAGCAAAATAAATCCAAATACCTACGTCTTTTTTTGTTTTACTGATAATTAATATACAGGGTGTCCCTTAAAGTACGACTAAGAAATAGAACACCCTGAGCTATCCAAATACCTCAATATAAAATAATTTATGTGATTTTTCATTGTTTTTGAGTTATAATTATTTTTTGTATTTTTTATTCAACTCTAACTTGAAGAACATTAATGGTTACAAAAACACTAATTTTTACTTAGGTACATACACATTTCAATTTCCTGAAATAGCTGAACCTTGCAAATACAAAAAGAATTATGGAACCATCTGATACCGCAGTGCCAACAAAAAAAATGTTAAATCTAAGAATATGGTACAATTAAAATTTTGAAAAAAACTTACCCAGTCAATTTCACACAACTATCTTTATGGCATCATAGCTGAAAATTATTGCTTCAAAGCAAAAGAGGCGGTGACATTTTCAAAGGCTCGTCTCAAAGAAATCTTTTTTTTACTTTGCGACGATATAATCCATTTCTATGTTGAAAAACGTCTCCTCCTTGTTAGTTGATATTTTTTCTCAAAACATATTCAATTCAGCTTAAATTAATGTTATAGTCACTAAATAGTTATTTCTTTCTCTTTCTGTTCTGTCCACGATATTGGTAATCCATTCTGAAGTTTAGCCTTTTCGGCCTCAAGTGTGTCATCAAATTTTCAGT
Source organism: Mystacides longicornis (assembly GCA_963576905.1). Classification (NCBI taxonomy): domain Eukaryota; kingdom Metazoa; phylum Arthropoda; class Insecta; order Trichoptera; family Leptoceridae; genus Mystacides; species Mystacides longicornis. Next base: position 21,936,595 of record OY756428.1, read on the forward strand.
CACACTTTCTTATGTGCAACCAAGAAAACTGCTTTCAAACAGACGACGCTGTTGGTAGGTAGCCTAGCGGTTCATTTGACAACTTTCGTATTGAAGGTCGTGGGTTCGATCCCCGGTGTCGACCATCTGCCTCTTTCACAATACAAGCTAGCTTTTTATAGAAGACGTCAAAAATAAATACGTATAGTCACTATAGGGTGAGCCAATATGTATATAATGAAAAAAAAAACAGCGTTTTGGGGTGAATTGTTTTCCATTAGTAAGCTTTATAACGTTAGGTGAGTACCTACCCGCTGCATCTATAAAGGTTGATGTCACCGACTTCTATATACAGTATTCGGAATTAGGTATTATGATATCTTGTTCATGTTTCATAATTTTGGAGTTTTACTTTTTAGATAATATTGTTATTTTTTTTAAATGAATCTGTGCTCAAAGTGAACACAAATACACTCCTTGACTCTTTCACAGTAAGCTACTTAAAGTTTGTGTCGTGAAAGAGGAAGATGGTCGGCAGCTGGGATCAAACCCACGACTTTCGAACAAGAGTGTTGGTATTAATGTTCATTTTGAGTGAGCACAGATTCTTTAAAAAAAAAAGCAGAATGAAAATAGCAAAATTACATATTATTATGTATTAATAATACGTTGGTATTAATAATACATAATAATATGTAATATGTATACCTACGATCATATCTAATAATGATGTAGGTACGTAGATAATAATATTATTATGTTGGTACACGCACAAATACACACACAGAGCTCTTTATCATAATAACTGTCATGTTAGGTTATGAGACATAAAAAGGTTATATGATCGAAGGGACAAAAATGGAAAAGCTGAAGTGAAGTCTAATATAGCACACAAATTAAGAATCATGTGTTAATTTAAGTGTACACAAAATGAGACTCAAAACCTTTGTTAAAATTATTTTCACTCTAGGTCAATTTTCCGTGCGGTACAACTTTAACGTGAGTATTATTTCGTGTAGTGGCTGGTTTGTGTATACTTACAACATGCGATATAATCAATTAGATGAGAAAACGACGTCCTTTGTAAAGTCGTTTCATGATACATTGAAGTTTAAAAGTTCAAATGTAACAAAGTTTGCATAAACCAGGAGTAATTTTTGTTTTTATTCTGGGTTAGGTCGAAGTTCGACGAGCTCAGCTAGTATTTCATATTTTTTAATCTAAAACAAACGTTTCTCTCCATTCTCGTATCCAATATATCACATAAAATTGTAATGTCATACACTTTTATTAATATACATAAATACATACCTAATAATATGCTAATAATAACATAGTAGGTAAGTACTTATCTACTTTTGTTTTTTCTTCTTCCTCATTGGTTAGTATTTTTCCGTTTCATATATTTTCACGGAGATAGGTTTTTTATCGTGTTACAAATAATGAACTTGCGTTTTTCTTTTTTATATATTTTAAACCTTTTTTAATTATGTTTTTAAGTGACTCTTACGAACAAAACGTAAATGGAATAACATTCTTGCCATTCGCTAAAACACCTTCATAGCTCAAGCGGGAACAACGCGAGAATATATGCGCGTGCACACATTCTACCTCGCCCATAAAGTACCGATGCTGCATGTGCACATTTTGAAAGTGCCCGATAATTTTGTTGACTTGGTATGAAAATTTTCTAAAACGCTCGAAACAGTGGAGTACTTAAGTGGGATGGGCTAATGTAAGAGCGGCAATTACGTATGCGAGAATGAGAGGGAACTACTACCAGGTACAGTAAACCATAATTTCGTTGTTATAGATTTTTTCATAGATGGCGCTGGCGTCGCAGGAAATCCATTCCATACTAAATTTAAAATTACATTTTATATTATGTCATCCATTTTTCAACTTTTTAATAGATTTTTCCGGAGCGGAGAAGAAAAATCAAACATCGGAAGAATCTGATCAGCCGATCTCAAGTTATAAGTGTTCGCACTAACCCGACTTTCATTTACATTATAATATTACTGTTTGTCATGATTGTATGAGTGTAATTTTGTATATTTCTCTTGAAAAATTATTACTATTTTTATTTTAGTATGAATAGACTTCCCTCATCCCTAATATAACTCAAAATTCTAAACATCCAATCATTTCCATGTTTAGGTCCTTAAAAATGTTTACATTTTTAATAGAATTCCGGTTTCGGCCGAAACTGAGAGAGATACCGAAGAATCGGTTTTCGGTCCTGGTTCGATCAGAAACTAGCCGATATCATAATTGAGTTCAAACATAAAACTGTATCAGCTTTAAGTATTAGTATGTAGATATTTAGAATGAAATCACCAAGAGTGTTTCAAATCTTCGTCTGCGTTTTAACTTTTAGGTATTGTTACAAAACGTCTATGGTCTCTGCATTCCCGCAATTGCGTTTCATGTGAAATATCTTATCCGAAGTAATGTATTCGTGTAGAGAAATATGGATCAAGGACACGATTTATTTTGAAACAAAAAGAAAACAAAGGAAATAAAGGATTCTTATTGCTTTCTGTAATAATGACGCGTAGGTATTACCAACGTACAGCGGGCCATCATACATATACTATACATACGCAGCTTATCATAGCATTACACCATAACCTTACCATACCCTCAAACAGTTAAGAACTTATGTGCATATGGCACTTTATAATATACCTTTTTTATAAATGTACAACTTTTAATAGATGAAAATTCCATACAAAAAAAAAACAAAATTAGCGAACAGACTAACAAGACAGCAGTTAAAAGTTATCGATAGCAATCTCGGGATACTTAAGATGTTTAGTATTAGATAGTAGATTATTTTTTACCCTATCATGCCGTGTCCCGTAAAGGTAAAGGGTATAGGCAGAGAGAACGAGCCTCCACTCTTTTCTAGCCATGCACATTGCACACTTCTTACACAGGCATACCATTTCATACAATCTATCCTATTTCTCTTGCTTCTGATCGATGTGTTTGCTCCACCATGCCTTCTTAACCTATCTATTCATCCTTATAAATTCTCTTTAATACCCTGTTTATTAACATGTTTTGATGCAATTAAATTTCTTACCTATTGTTAATAATAAGTTTCGCGGTTTGGTATGGAAGTAAATGTAAATTTATTTAGTGTAAATTGTAATTATTATGTTTATATTTTTACGTTAATTATTGTAGATAGGTAATATTTTTTGCTGTTTGATATGGAAGTAATATGTAAATTGACTCATCGTAAATTGTAATCGTTATGTCAAATTGTATAAAAGCATAACCTGATGACAAGCTCGTGTGAGCTTATCGGGACTGTGCATTCATGTAACCTTGTGTTTGAATATAGAATATTATATTTGTAAAAGTCGGCGTATGCCGTTAAGGATCAAAAGAAATTATTCCAAATTTAAACGTTTAAATACTTGTTATTCAATGTTATCGTAGTTGCATACAATCATGTGCAAAAAGAATGTTAATTTATTTATTACTAGCTTATACCCGTCTTGCTTTACGTTTTTTATTCCGATTGTCAGGCTTGATCGGTAGGTAATTAAACAGGTTCTAGTCTAGCTTCCCATTGCTTTGTAGACCTCTATAACTGACATAAGCACAGAAAAAGAAGAATGACACTTTTAATGTTTATTAAAATTTTGTATGAAGATCCTAAAAAATAGGGTTTTTTAAATAGCTCTAAATATATTAAAGTTAATGCAGCAAATTGTACCTTCTCCGGCATTTTGCACGGCTCTGTGCAGATTCATATCTGACGTAGCATTTGTATTTTGAGCGTCATGCTATGACATACGGTAAAAAGCAAATAAAAAACATTTTTGAATTATTAATTAGATAAAGGAGGGGCTAATGCGAGTTTTACTTAATTTCCCAATTTACCACGCAACTTTCTTAATTTTTTCTTTCATAAGAACCTTCTACTGATAAAAGCCAACACGACAAAAAAAGAATTAGTGAAATCGGTTCAGCCGTTTAGGCGTGATGCGATGACATTAGGTAAAAAGCTAATAAAAAAACATTTCTGAATTATTATGTAGATTTACCACGCAACTTTCTTAATTTTTTCTTTCATAAGAACCTTCTACTGATAAAAGCCAACACGACAAAAAAAGAATTAGTGAAATCGGTTCAGCCGTTTAGGCGTGATGCTCCGACATACCGTAAAGCAACGACAAAAGGCAAATAAAAAAACATTTCTAAATTATTATATAGAAGATGAAAGGAAAACTTTCGAAAAAAAAGTTGATGTTTCAGTTGATAGCTTTGTTATAGAACCGTGTACTTTGTTTTAAGTATTTTACTTCAATATTATAGACAACATTCACAATGTACATATATACACTGAATCAACTGTGACAGAGGGCTACAGAATAGCTTGTATGTCATTGTATAACGCAAAATTGGGCATGCGTAACTGCTCAAAGCAATTTAAATTCCATTTGAAAAAAAAACTCCTAAGTTGAGTGATTTTTTATTCAAAACCAAACTGACAAGTTCTGTTTTTTTTTTCAGCAATTTCGACACTATGATTCTTATCGTTACGAGTGAAATAGAAATTCTTCTCTGAATTTAAGCTTAAAATTATAATGCAGAGTTTGAAATAAAACTAAAAAAGTACATGAAAAACTCTAGAATTAAAGTACTGACTCAACACACTTTAACGTTGATTACTAAAAAAAAACTTAAAAATGTGAGTTCTTTTATCTAAGATATAATCCTAACGATTTTAAAAGTTAAAAATGATTTTAAAATAGCAAATTTGTATAACTTTGCGAGAGCAAAATTATACTTTGTGAAATGTTACTTGAAGTTAGATTTAATAAGGCAATATGCATATTTCTTTCGAGTATAGAAAAGTTGTCACTTACACCATTTATCTGGGGGCATATCCCCATCCCAAAGCTTCACGGGTATATCCCAAATAGTAATAACAATTTTAGCTCCAAGTACTAAGCGCCACTTAAGTCTTTTAGACGATATTGAGTGTCTCTTTTACGTCCTCGTGATCACATATAATATAATGATCCTTCTTTCACGGCTAAAGTGTCAATTGTTTTTTACGTCTACCTAGGTATATATTAATATCTGTACTCCCCACTGTATGAACCCACCCACAGACACAGAGAGGCAACAAGATCCCTAAAACAAATTCTATCTTGCACGATGTGAAAAACCTATGTAATTCATCAAGCAATATTGAGAGCGACCCACGAGGCTTAGTTATTCATACTTTAAGATGAAAATTTTATAAACCGATATACACCTATGAGTGGCGGTCATGTTTTACATGACGACATCATCCACCAGTAGCGTCTCTCCATGATGTCGACATCCAGTAGCAGCCTGCCACATCGTACAAAGCCGTACAGCTAACAGTCACCATCAAGTCACCAACAAGTCTGCATACAGAGAACACGCACCTTCTATCTCGCGACGCGCATCGCGGTGCGCCACACGGCGCCCGCTCAATAGTATTTTCTGTACTCTGTATAATATGTTACTTCATCAATAAACTGATCAGACCTGCAAAACATTCTATCACTCTACCAACTAACCATCATACCCATACACCCATTGCTATTTGAAAAGTTGTAAATTATTTTTTTAAATAAAACATTCTAGCACACTGACCTGTATGTAGGTATACAAATGATGAATCGAACCACCATCATAGATCTAGCCTTTCATGGGTAGGCTAAATACATTTAAAATAAAAAGAGAAAAATGTGTATTTTTGTATATACTGTGTAGCAAAAAATCAAAATCTAGCTCTGCTATAACAAGAAAATTCAAAGTGGAAAAGAAAAGAAAATAAGAGAAATAAAAGAATGTAAAAGAAAATAAAAAAAAACGAAGAGAAAAACGCATCATAATATGTCAATTTCGGTAGAAGTACCTACACGTGACTCATAATATGAACAAGACATATTATGTTTGTTGTGCGCAAGATTTAGTACAACTTTATTATTACGTTTGGAGTAACGGGGTGATCTTTTAAAAATCCGTTGTATCTGAAAATAGTCGTGCTCCTGATGTTTCTGTTGGATTCCATGGATTATTATCTGGGGTACAGAGAAACGAATGGTAGATAGATGATTAGATTTTTGTAATCATACCCTTAGAAAGAACCTAGCTACATTTTTAAATCTATATTTAAACTTATATTATAAATTATGTGTATTTCATTGAGTCTTCACTGAAGGAAATAATATGAAAATTTGAAGTTTAAAGAGAGAGCGAGTCACGTTTTGAAATTATATTCATATTTAAATTATATTCATATAAACCTTAAAATAAAATGTAAATTGAATAATATTTTCATTCTTTAGAACTCGCTTAAGTGAAACGTCTTAAGCGAGTACTTATCTTCATAACAAGAGATACGTTACTCGGTTATTGACATCTTCACTCATGCTGTTATAAATAGTTCACCCTAGCACTCAATAAACACTTGAAAAAATTAACATAGTTTTTATATTATTGACGGTGGAACATTACTAGATTATGATTAGATGTCTATGACCATTGACCAATCTCTAATTAAAGCATATTATGATATTTACAAAAACTTGCCATACAGTTCTGCCATCCGTTATCCTTGTTGCCATGCACATTCCAGTCGCAATTCGACGTTTGTAATTCATTAATTTGACTAAAAGATTCAATACCTTAAAGTTGGACAGTTTGGGTTTAGGCATTTGACAATCTGAAGTTTGTATATATTTCTTCCAAGCTTCGTTATGAAATACCTTACTTTCAAATCTTCAAGAAAGAGTCCCGTAATTTAAGGAGTAGTATTTTTGGACATCTCTAGTTCTTCTTACACCTCTTCCAGGGCCTTACCGACCGTTTTAATCCACTGAGCACCATGCAATGCCAAATATTGCATTCTTGTAATGCTCTTTCTTTAGAGATGCTGGTACTAATATCGAAGGCGCATCACTTTCGCCCCTCTACTAAATATATATCATAGATTTTGAAAATATTTAAGTCTCATTTCTGTTAAAAAAAAAAAAGCTTTTTTTCATTGCTTAGGTGAGCTTCTTTAAGGTCGAGGCTTCTCAAGGATCTACAAAAATATCGTCTTGCCTTTGTATTGTCTTTATTTCCATTTTAAGATCTCTTATAATTTTGCAGGTTCCTCGAAATTAATTATTGATTTAATTATGTACGAATCCATATTGATTATTATATCAGTACTGGTATAAATAGAATTAATTTGAATTACGACGAGCTATCCCGTTATCTCTGGAATATGAAAGCAGAATTATTTGGATGGCAAACGATTCGAATGTTCAATGCTAGGTTTTGTTTAAGTTACATACAACCACGCTTTAAACATTCAGCTGATTAGAGCAAAAAGTTTAACGTTTAAAGCGAGTTTTAGTGGGAAACTAATGGAAATAAATCTATCCGTTGGTTTTGTATAGAACATTTTATACTCTATTACAGTACATTGAATAATTAGATAAGTACCTACACTCGTATACCACGTCCATGCTATTAAAAATTCAGGGAATAGATATGCATAATATGTACCTAAATTGCGAATCGAATTATGTAGAAATGTACAGGGATTAAAATGTCGTATAATATAAGTAACATCAACCCATCTCCAATATATGAGCTCACACTTAACCATCCTCTCATTTATCATAGAGATCATAGCCTTAATTTTGCAGTACAAAAGTATTTATTTCACAACATACGGCCTTATAAAATAATGCCCTTTAAAAAAAAGTAACAATAACAATAATTTTTATATTTAGTATATAGCATTCTATGTAATTTTGATTTATTAATTTTATTAATTTATTAATCCCCCAAAGCACGAGCTCTGCTCATTTTTGGGGGTAAAAAAATATATTTAAAAAAAATTTAGGTATAAATTTATTATTCTGAATGTATTTTTTTTAATGTTTTTTATTTCCTTAATAAAACTATTTGAATTTGATGTATGCTTTATATGATATATTGTGATTTAATGAATAAATATTTTGAAATAATAATAAATAGGATGATTTATATAGCGCCGCTTGGTGACATTAAAGCCACCTCAAGGGCGCTGGCTAAAATATAAAAAGAAAAAAAAAATAGTAATAATAATAAGCAGATATGAAAATTACACAAGATGACAACAACAATAGTAGCAAAAATAGCAGCAACAGAAACAGCATCAACAACAATACACTTCTTGACATACATCACAATAGAAATAACAATAACAACCATATGTCAGACAATCACATAAACTGAGAAAAAAAAACTAAAACTGTCAATGAATTTGGGCTCATCCAATTTGAATGCAAATACACTTTTGACATATTTCACACAAATCAAAGCTTGTGTTGTGAAGGAGGACAATTATCGACACCCGAGATCTAAACTGCAACCTCTGCTACAAAAGACGGCAACTGAACCGCTAGGCTACCAACGACTTCAATGTGACACTACAATAATTAATTATAGGTCGACAACTGAAGCAAGGGATTCAGATAAATTAACAATCATCCATAGCTCAGTGTATGGTGGACTTAAATAGATATTAAAAAAAAATCGCGACATCCCTACTCCAACGTCGTTCTCGCCCAAGGTGTGGCGGCAAACTGATTTCAAAATAAATTCGTATTATGCTATTTTGTTTGGCCCCATCCACCCGCTCTTCATCTAAGCGTCCAAAACTCGCTGAATTCCATCATCACTTTATTGTCGACCTATAATAGTAGGTACTTATGTACAATAGTTCACTTTTTCGAGATAAAAAAAGCTCATAAATATTGATATCACATAAAAAAAGAGACTTGAAAGTGTATTTAGCTTCATTTACTTTGAAGGTAAAATTATTTTAAAATCAATCTCGATTCAAAATCTCATTTCTTTCAACGGTGATAATGTTTGTGAAGAAAATAGAGCTTTATACATATATAAGGGGTAGGTAACCCAATATACACAAGGTTGAATAAATAATATGATGATCATATAGATCGCACATAGATTGAAAATATTTCACGTAAAAGAAGTTCCTTCCAAGTGCAAACATCGAGACGGTTTACGTGTGCCCCAACTTGAGTACAAACGGGAGCATTTTGATACGAACTGAGATTCATTTTATCTTAAAACTCCCAAGAGAGCGAGTAGCATTCTAAAAAACATCGTCGAAATAATATATCCGATTCGCCAATAAACTATGTTGCGAAATTCAGCGGAGATCTTTGAACTTCTACATCCCCTTTTACACACGGCGAAAAAGTTTCCTTTTTTTATATATTTTTTTTGTAAAATAAATACCGAATAAAATTAAATTTAACTTTTCATCATCGTGTTCCCTGTACCGGAAATAACTTGTTGTGTTATCCTTGGAAAATAATAATTAGTATTTGTTCAAAAGAAAACATTTTCAACAACGATATACTAACTTATATCTTATATTTTTGAGGTCCCAAAGACTGACCGACTAACGCTATGACGTCATATCCGTGAGCCACACATACATCTATGTATTTGTGCCTTATTTCTGTTGTTTAAAGTAGGCGTATACATACAATAGGTACAATTATAAAAAAAATGGAGCGCCATTTTCCGTGGTCATCGCATCACGCGTGAACTGCTAGACCAATTTTTTTTTTGTAATATTTAGCATTGTCAGGAGAAGGTTCTTATGAAATAAAAAATTAATAAAGTTGCGCGAAATATCAGAAATTTTAAAAATAATTAACGTAGCTAATCTTCTTAGTGCTTATGAACACTATAAAATTTTCCAGTTTTGAATTTTAATTGGCGTTTGACATCTGTAAGTTGTTTTATAGTTGATGCAATTATCAGAATGTGAGCTGTAAACAGAGTTTAAAACGGTCGAAATTGTATTAGTAATAATTAAGTTATCACTATCCAAATTCGGATTCTATATTCATCGTAAAGTAGAATGTTTGTCGGGCCAGCTAGTGTACAATAATTTATCATCCTATTTGTGTGCGTTATAAGTTATAATCAATTTAGGCCCGCTGCATATTGAACCCACTGAGTACAAATATTATTAGAGAACTTTTTTAGATGCGCAGAACCGAAAATTGGTTCCTTTATCCAACAGTCACGTGACTGAAGATACATTATCAATAGTAATTCATTTAGCATTCATCCACAAGCACGAGACAACACAACAAACCCATAGGTACTTCCTTTAACTAATTGAAATATTTGATAATTGACATGAATTTGTTCGATCGCATGTATTAATTATACTGATCTATTATTTTATTTGCTTAGTTTAGTACCTAATATTTGACCCTATTTTATATTTGGGTATATTCTCTCATGATTACCTATTGTCAACCTCGATACAGACCTAAGGTCTAGTGAGGTGACAAAATTCACTGTGATAAGTATTGTATCAATCATGTTTTTATGTTACATATCTTGTTGTAAATATTCTGATTAATAAATTTATTATTATTATTTAAAAAAAAAAAAAAAAAAAATATATGTTTTAAACATGAAATTTCTCTGTGCTAACGCTAAAATGTTATAAATAAAAAAATCGGATGTCACACACCGCTTTCGACAAACGCCACAGTTTGTATAAGTTTAACAGCAGGACTATGCGCAGTAGCACATTATTTCTCTAGTATTATTATTTCTTCTCAAAGATACCGTCAACCAATTTTACCTTGAACTTGGTTTAATATAATGAGGTGGACCTTAGGTAGGTACTTCCAGTAATCATAATATATGTATCCACATTTACTTTTTAATCAATAAAGTGATTTACCCAAAAAGGTATTATTGTTTACTATCATTGTGCAGCCGTATAAACGGGCTATGAAGTCGCTTGGTGACGGGTAACTCCTATTTATTTAATAAAGAAGATCCTTACACAGGTAATTCAAAACATACCTCTCGAAAACGAATTTTCTACATCAGCTAAACAATTTAAAAATATAATTTGTATCGTGTATCTCGGCTAATATTACTTGTCTTGTTTTCGTAAAATATGAGAAAAGACGAATAAAAATATTAATGTAAAGATTTTAATACTTAATATACAATACCTTGTTGAAGTAGATTATTAAAAACCATATTATATTGTATTTTTAATGTACTGATAGTATGCTGAGGATGATTTGTAGTTCATAAAATATATAATATTTAGTACCTGCTTTATTTTTATCACTTACTATTTAACCAACACACACTTAACGTACCTATATAAAACTCGGCAGCTTTAATGCTTAGACACCGAGTTCTGATCATGAATACCCAGGTTAAATTATCATCAGTTCGGTATGATTTCTCAGTGAGTTTTTTCACATGCTGGATATGGAATCCTGTCTTCGATTGGACGGGACTGGTTTACTGGTAGATAATATACTTCATTTTTACAGGTCCAAATCCACTGGGTCACTTATGACGCTTCTTATGGGTTGTTTTCTTTACTCTTTTCGCCACCGGGGGCAGCACTGACAAACAGGGTCTAATAGAAATCAGTGTTACCTACGTGGGCGGTTTATCGCCATTTGGGCTACTCGGAATGACAATCTGCGACGAAAAAAATGGATACCAAAATTTTCGGAATGACCTTTTTTTAGTGAACTTTCACCTCACTTCTCATCTTTCCAGATACCAAATTTCATCTCTCCAGATACCAAATTTTCAGTTGGGCTACTTTTTGTATGAAAATCGGCGATATTAGGCCAAGAGCCGTTGGCAACACTGATAGAAATGTCAAATTAGGTTTGGCTATAACCACGCTGACAATTGTATATAAAAGCGTGTAGGAATTGTTGTAATAACAATGTGCAATAGTCCCTGTTCATTTTGAATATATTTATATAGGATATACCATACAACAAAACTGAGAAAATTTAGGAAGACACCAACTATACGCTTTCGAAAAGAATGAATGACATATGGAATGACATTTGACGTTAGACCCTTATTAGGTTTGCTGCCATCTAGTGGGAATGGTCGGAATATCCCTGTAAAACACTCAATTGGCTAACACGCATTCATTTTGAAAAATGGCATATACTCACATTAAAAAGCAATTTCCCTTAGATTCTGCTTTTTATTTAACTGAACGTTTTAATTGTGGCTATGCAGTTTAATCTAAAGAGATCTCTAAAATTATTGAAACAAATTACTTAAATTGGCATAAAAAGGGAATTGTACATAAAACCACAGAGAACAAAAATCATTACTTCACTAGACACTTATTCCATAGAGTTATCCCTAAATACTTACTTCTTTTCTCAACACCTACACTATAATGTAGAAATTAAATTCTTCAGAATATTACCTACTTACTATGAAACATCTCAAAGTGTAAACGCAAAACAGTATCTGGGTTGTTGAGATGGGATTTTGGACTATTTTTACTTATTTATTTGTCCTTTATGTCATTCATATAACGTGGATGTTTAACTCTCGCACGTACAACAGCAAGCAAAAAATCCTTATTTCAATTCAATCGAACCTTCTTTAAGTATTTTTTTTTAACAAATAAGTCCTTATTTGAGTAATCTGGAGTAGATTCTTCAAGCTATCAAATATGTTTCAAAAAGTCAATCTTTTAATTAGAAAAGGTATGCTTAAAGGAAAATAAAACAAATTAATAATTTAATTAAAATGAACAAAAATTACCCCACCACTGTTAGAGACCATCTGTTGAAATTCTAAGAAAACACAAACAATTTCATAACCAAAACCATATTATTATTTAGTAAAGTGCTCTCAAACTAATTCCATCTATCGAATTTTTACACAAGCTTACGGAAAATTTTACATAGGGGAGAACGTTTTTGTAAGTTAATAACGGAAATATTGTTTCACTGAATTGTCTGAAGATGTCCGCGTTTCGTTTTTCATATGATTTTCATGCCGAAATTTCACATGATACATTGGTAATATTTTAGTCGTCTTCGATTGGGAAATATTTATAGGCATCTTTCTTTACATAGCGCCTCAACTCGGTAAGTAAATTTTGAGGCACCGTTTTCTTCACCACAATCTTATTCTTACCTCTGTGGTAACTTATGTAGTTATTCAATATTTCTGGATGAACCCTTGGGAATATTAATTTATGCTTCAATTTCTGAAAATTTAAAAATTGGATTTTAATGAAACAAACTTCAATATTACCCCAGACTTGTTCTTTATTGAACGCATTCATGATAAAAAAAAAAAAAAAAAAACACTGCTGTGCTCACTCAAGTGAACAGTTGTACACTATCGACACATTAAAAATGAAAGATGTTAAAAGAAAGAAGCGATTAGGCTGTCAATCACATTAAATTTAGTTAAGTATGCCGTATATGATTCGCTTCACAGATGTCACAGTTTTGCACACGATCGGGCTTTCGACACTCAACACAGGCGAACTAATATGAAGAGGCAGAACAGCCCTTCCTCTGGGTAATCTTAGCGGCCTGTCATCCCTGTAGGCCTCCACAGCCAAACGCCACCAAAGACGAGCTCTGGGAGTAGGAGGGGCGTGATGTTTTATACAGTTCTCGCACTGCAAGAGAATCTCAAAGGCGGATCTGTCTGTGTCCCCAGATTCGCTGCTGCAACTGGTCACTGCGTCGTGATTGGAAGGGGATCGACAAGCGCTAATGCGGGATGACCAAGCGTGGGTTGGAGCAGCGATACGCTCGATCTGATAAAATAGAATATATCTTTCAATACATGTCTGAGATTCACAATTCCTTGGTCAGATAAAATGACGCTCACCTGTGAATCCGATAGTCTCCTTTTAACTTCTTTTACCTTTTCCTCTTTAACCAATTTCGTTCTCGAGGGTTGAGGCCTTCGAGGTGGAGGTGAATTCCCTCCGAATAGTCCTCTCACTTCTGCCATCTGAATCATATATTTGGCGTTAAGCTTGATCATATCCTAGAAAAAAACTTTAAATATAAATTCGTTTAATCAATCAATGTAAATAAGAATAAGTAATTGATAAAAGGCTCACCCTTCGTTGTATCAGCGCCAAAAAACAACCTTCTCTTTCACGTTTTGAAAGTCCAGCTAGAGGTGATGGAACTATTGTTTCAAAAATATCGCAGTCAGGTACCTAAAACCAATCATTGTAAATAATCAGAAAATAAACAAGCAAGTCCCTACCTACTCTTAAAATGAAATCTTAAACGAAGAATACCTATATTAATCTTCAAAAACTAATTATCTTAAAAAAATTGTTTTTTACCTTCACGTCGGCGAACTCTGTATCAGGGTCTATTACTTCTGGTTTGGGTGGATCTGGTTGCTGAATGGAATTCCTCTTATTGAGAATTTCATTAAAAACCCTCTTCAAACTAGATCCTTCTTGAGGTTGACTCTTTTCACCGCGTGGTGTCGACTTGGATTCTACTTTGTCGTCTCTCGGAGTATTCTCTTCTAATTTTCGATTTGCTTCATTTAGCACCTTCATGAACAATGGGTCGAAGGCTAACTCCTCTGTTTCTGTCTGAAACATAGAAAAGATGGATTAACTAGACAAACTTGTGACTTCTCTTCTACTGGAGATGGATCGCTAGACCAAAAATACTTCCTTTTATAGCTCCACTTGAGACAATACGGACAACAATAGAGCATGCATTTTATGCAGTCCAAAGACAAAAACCTTCGTTATTATAATATTCAAGCAAAATTTTTACACGGATAATTTAGCCTTGATTGATAATTAAAATTTGTGAAAAAAGGTCTTTCTTAAGTCGAATTGTGAGAAACATTGAAGCAGACACAAAATCAACAAAGAATGAGAAGATCGTAGTTAGAAATATGGACAGCATCGAGTTATTGCATACATTGATCAAAATATCGATGTTACAAAATACTGCATATTCGTTTTGTCAAAATTAATAAAGGTACATTAAAATAATATCCTCTGATGACTATGATGAACAATAACACAAATTCATGGTGATGATGATAATATGAAACATTCTAATAATATGATATGTGTCCTCGAAATATTCTCACTCATCACTCACAAGGCACGTCGCTGCTTCTAATATCATGTCCAACTGGTATTATTACCCTTTTTATGACAAAACAGTTTATATTCGAATAAAACACAAATAGAAACATGGCTTACAACAAACTTTCGCCTAAAATCGGGAAACTTTTAAAATAAACAACTATTGTTTATTGCGATTTCCACAGGGAGTGGCTTCTATCATAATGACATCTCAAACTTTGTCAATTTTGACTCACACGCGACCCGACGCGCCTGGAATTTGGTTCATCGTATGGATAAACACAACGATTTTTTTCAACGTTTGAAAGTGATGAGTGTGAGTTTTCAAATGTAGTGTGATGGATACCTGTTCCGCTCTTTGGGCGCATTTAGGAGCCCTCAGCATACCCTCTTTGGCTTTTTGTTTTCTCAGAGCGTGCAATTCTCTCACGTCTCTATTAGATTCCGCTACAGCTCTTTTCACCATCTCTGTATTTTCAGTACTTAAAACACTATGGGTCTCGTACATTATCATTTGTATCTGAAAATTGATTAAAAAATCAACATTAGAAAGAAGATAAATAGATCTTGGTTAGAAATTAACCATTGTTCACCAAAATACCTGCGGCTTAGACATGCAGAGTTTAAGTGTGTTCTTTTGTTCTTCTAATATTTTCATCACTCTCATTTTGCCGTCCAAATTTATTTGAGATTCTGTCAAATCCTTAAAAATTAAGAATATAAATTGTCACAATTCAATTTCAACAGCAATTCAATCAGGCTTTGGTTGAATATCGGCGACACACGAATAAAACTAACCTCTAACATACGTAAGTCCCCGCCTCTGCTGCAAACTAAATCTATAGGATCCTGGACAGCAGAAAACGAATTGGGGGGTGGAGCTAGTGCTGCAACAGCAGTTGTCCATAATCCTCCTGCTACGTCAGCTGCTGATTCGGCGAACACACGAGCATTTGTTACTCCCAAAGATTTGAAAATGGCCTCATATTCTGATTTCCTGCACATTTAACAGTCTGATGTCAATTTTTGGGTTTGTAATGGCGAAGCAAAGGCGATTATTTGAATTCTTTTTAGGAGGAGACTTTGTAAAGATAACAGATGTAGACTTCCATCAGGTAGTAAGAGAAAAAGTTTGAAAATACCTGGTCCCAGCACCAAACAGAATGACTCCACCAGCTTCTGGTCCCTGGTCTCTCAGTTGTGACGCTAAATAAGCCACAGCGCGTGGGGAAGTTCCATGTGTTTGCACAACATCTCCACGAAGCTGGGCATCTTTCATTGCTTTACACAAAGCCGCCGCTCCTATACAAAACTCTCGTTCCTTAAAGAAACAATATGAATAAACGGTGTTTTAAATAAAACCAATACAACGTACATACTTATCTTTTTGAAATGCCATTACTCACTTCTAAAACTATAATCTTCTCGTTCACCAAAGAACTAGACAAGAAACTTTTCCTATGTATTGGCTTTACACTAATAAATTTGGGACAAAATTTATCCAGATAAAACTCGTTTTTGTCCAAAATTCTTGTCGTTGAATAACTATACCCCATTTCATTCAGTCTTTGCATAAGGTCTGAAATTCCTCTAAAAAAAAATTAACAATAATAAATTTTTAAAACCTCTTATTTTAGTAAAATCTTTAAATTATTAAGTAAATAAAACATAAATACCTGGATTTAAAAACATTGACCCATCCATTGATTCTATCAACGTCTGCTTTCAAAGATATCTTATCATCCCTTAAGTGATCAGGCAGCAACTCAGACAATCTTAAACAGTTTTCATTGCGATTAAAAGAAAATACAATCCTGAAACCTAAAAAGAAAACAAATAACCAACAAAATGGACAACTTACGAGAGAGCTTTGCTTCTAATCCTTATTTTAGCTATGGCCGCGGCAATTTTAATACGGTTTTCCCACAAAATATCATCTAACCTTAAGAGGACATCCCCAATTTCACCAGCAGATGATCTGAGAATATTTCTTATTTCTTCCAAAGTTATCACATTAGATTCAGAACCAAAGTTGTTTTTGATAGGGTTGAATGGATCGTCCTTTTTGAGAAATCCTTCGTGTTTAATTTTATCTAATTCATTAAAGTTTTGTTTTCTTTTACTATCTTCTTCTAAGCCGTCCTTTTGACACATCGGAGTTTGACTTTTCTTTTCTATATTTGGTAATTTTACTATTTCTGTGGCACTAGGTTTATTTTCTAATTTGGCAATTGGTTTTGGGTCTTCTAAAATTGGAAGTATAACCCCACTCCCTTTATCTAGCTGTTCTCTAGCTCTACGTATCAGTTCTCGTGTTTCTAAAGATATTTCCTTTTTCGGTTTCGTACTTCGACTTCCCAAATGGTCCTTGATATCGAATGCCGTGATTGAAGATTTCCTGGATGTTTTAACTAATGAGTCGGATGATATGTCAGAATTGCTAGATATGTCGGAACTAACGGATGTTTTCCTCCTAGAGTTCCATGATTCTTGGGCATCCCTCATCCGCATCATCAATAAAGGATTCTTCGAGCATTCTCTTTTTGCCCAACCACGACGCTGCTGATCCAGTAAGAGTAACCAAGTCATATTTCGCCTTTTTGATGCCTAAAATAGATGCAATATTGTAACAATTGAAAATACACATTTTCACAAAAAATAATTCAAGTCTTTTCTCGAAAAAAGTTCGTTTTTATTATAGAAACAAAATGTTGACCTAGGTGTAGGTATGCTCTACTGCGAAGAACGTTGATGAAAACCATTGATTTTCTTCCATCAATTGTTACGACTGTAAAACACGCGAGACAAATAAATATATAAAAAAAAATCTTAAATATTTTTCAATAGTTTTGCGAGGGCCCAAAGCATGCAAGGTAATGCCTATAACTATCACGAAACATGATTTTACGTCATAAATTAAATAGTATTCTAATATTTTTATGACTCTTTGATAGAAATTGACAAAATATTAGGACACATAAAATGCTACAAATTATTCTTCAATACACGTTGCCAACTATATAATAATATAATAATTTGTACCTGTGTATGGCTACCTACTATAAATTCTGTTCAATAAAAAGGCAAAATTAGGCAAAGGCACGACCTTGTCGGTGTCGTTATCACATGTTACTACATGTCAAGGGCAGTGATGGGCATTTTTACCGATAATATTTTATACGAAATCAACTAATGGAATCTGGCTTGAAATTCAATACAGATTTTAGACAATTATTTATATGAAATTGCACAAATTTTTAGCTCGGCGAAGAATTTCCACAAATAAAAAAAAGTGTTTCTTTTGCTTTTAATGCTTCAACACAACCATGATTTTAAAATACGAATGTACCTATAATTTTTCTAAAAGACACTTTATTTTTATAATACATAAAAAGATGTTTACATACTACACGCAGAGACTTTCATAATATACACCTTTCACGACCTAGCCTATGGTTTACGTCTTATTTTCAAAGCAAATAAGTGTAGCCTTAAATGAAGTACAATAATTATTGTAAAAAAAATGGCTCTAGATTACGAGAAATTTAACTCACCTCAGTGCATACGCCGTAGAAACAGATTTCGTTTAAAGCTTCTTCCAGTACACTCTTATCTGAAAATTCAAATAGTGTACAAGGTTTAAAATCCATATAGCTTATTTAAAGCCCCCATTCACTATCACTCCACCCGTCATAAAGGAGGAATGTCAATCCAAAAAATGACAGTGAGTGGTAAAAATCAAATGGATGAACTGGAATGATTGGTTGAGTCGGATATCCATAAGTAAAAAATTCGATTGCTTCTAGCCATTTGTCCATCGCTCCTGGAGTGGACGAGGTCCAATTCGTTACATTAATTATTGTTAATGCTAAAAATTTGTGTTATTTTGTCATTATCCTTCCAGCAGGGTACGCATGTTGCTATTTTTAATTTAATAATAGCAAAATTTGTGTATAAACGTAGTGATATTTCGTTTAAATGATTTAAAAAACTCAAGTTTCACATCTGTCAAAATAAAATGACATCGTTTAATTTTGACGGATGGAGTGATAGTGAATGGGACAATTATTTTTTGTATAAATGACATTCATTGTACGACATCGATTTGGAGTGATAATGAATAGGGGGCTTTGAAGTTTCAACGCTATTTCTAATAAAGATATAAGGATCCTAATCCCTTTTCAATGTATGTAAATAATACCGATTATGCATTTTGTATTGGTTTTATTACCCCGACTGCCAGTTCCTCTCTGGGATACTATAACACCTACTTGAAGCGTTCTTTAGGGAGTACCTACCATTAGCATCATTTAAACGCGTAGAATCGAAAATCAACGTAAAAACAGGCGACGAAATCCATCACATGATGACGGGTTACTTCTAGTAATATATGCATGCTAATTATTCATTTCTCTTGTTTTTCAAACAAAAGGCAAACAGACAATGCAATCTAGTTTTAAACTTAAAACTTTTGTTGTTATGTAGACTAGAGTTATGAACCCTTTTAAAGCTACGTTAAGCCATCCTTGTTAATTAATAATTCATGGCGCTTGTCAAATGAAATGATAGAATAGAAATTTTAAAGACAGTAAAACGAGCTGTACATCATCATGCAATCCTTCTAAATTCAATTACCGCTACAAATTGTTGGAGATAATAATTTTAACCGTTTCATGTCAAGCTAGCTTACATTCATCTCTATATATAAAATTACGAAACGGCCTCGCGGATGGAATCGCATATAAGGGAATTAAAGTTGGCGAACGTCTGCCATACCCATTGTGGAGGAACCTCAATGGAGTGGCTGTAGAAAAAACCTCCAAAAATGGGGATAGGTACATCTCTGCTGAAATGTAATAAAATGGCCGCCAACGGTATCGTTCGGTCGGTGTTAAACTTTAAAAAACTTAAAAAGCTGATACGCTATTACTATGGGAATACCGACCGACCAATACCGTTGGCGGCCATTTTAGTAAAGCCACGGCTAGACTATGGGCCATGCTGGCCAAATAGAGGCTCTGGCCCATCATGGGCAAATAGTGTGGCCGCTCCACCAATGACCAATATCGCCAAATATTTGACATTGGCCGTTACTTGTTTACTTGTCGATCGAGTTCGCAAGTATTCACCAATATTGGAACAATGTTGACAGCTGTCATGTCTTCCATGTTGTTATTTTCATAGTGTTTTGTACATTTTTTTTATAATCCTGATAAAATAATAGAAGTTGACAATGATAATATCATATTATGGCATTAATTGCAGCATCCTATACAGTGATACATGCGGCATCTGCTTTTCTGTTATTAAAAATAATGAAAAACGCAAACGGCAAAGACGGTGGTTGATGCTTTCTTCCACTCGATGTTGTATGTAATGTACCCATGATTCTTGTTTTTTTTTTATCAATATCTTTTATTTTCATTTATGTTATAGTCCAAATCAACCTGTAAGAGCTAGGTAAATATATACCTATTGCAAAACAATAAACATCAATAAAAATTTAAGGTTAGGTTTAATAAAATTATGAATGTTTTTATTGTGTATATTTGTGAATTGGAAATTATATTAAAATATCCTTTTTGCCCAGGGTGATAAACTCTCTTGAAATTCCCCACTCAGATAGGAGTATACAGTGAATAATTGGAGATTAGAATGTAAAATGATGAATAAAAGCAAGAATTAATCAATAAATCAGTGATAGAAACATTGTGTAGCAGTCTAGCCTCGTGCCAGCTATCAGAGTTGGGCCAATAGTGTAGCCAGGTGTACAAGTATATTTGCCAAATGTTGCTACTTGCCAATGCTTGGCCAGAGCCACTATTTGGCCATCCTGGACCAGCATGGACCATAGTGTAGCCGTAGCTTTACACTTGACTTAGGCCCTAGATCTGCCCACTGATCGGGGAGAGTTGTAGTCCTAACGGGGCGATCTCCGTCACCGGCGTCACCGCATATTTTAGTGACAGATTATAGCCCCGGACTCGCAAAGTATGTAGGTAACTATAAGATAGGTATACATAAAATCTGAGCCCTATTTTGCTTGGTCATCGCATCACCCGTGAACGGTTCGACTAATTTCGCTATTTCTTTTTTCGCCGCATTCGCTATTGTCATGAGAAGGTTCTTATGAAAGAAAAAATCAAGAAAGTTGCGCAAAACATTAAAATTTTTAAGAAAACTTAACGAATATGATAAATTTTCGAATGCAACCTAATGAGGTTTGACATAACTGTCAGTGGCGCGATTGACAGAATACACACTGCTATAGAATTTAAAACAGATGCATCGGTCGGGATTATATCGGTAAAATAATTATTCATTTATCTTTATAGCAATACGTATTCAATACCTATTCATAGTAAAGGCAGAAGAACGTCTGTCGGATCAGCTAGTACACTGCTGCTGTTCACTGCTGACAGTGGAACATACTGTATTTTGACACAGAAGCAACAGAGATATTTTATGTCGGTAACTGTGCACTATATTAAAATATTATTATACGAGTACTAACAGAACATTTTTCTGTATTGCAAACTTACATAAAAGTTAATAGGCAATCGATACGAATGTATTTTAGATTGACTAGCTGGTAAAAGCTTTCAATATTGTTCTCATTTTGTACTCGTTTCTTACAGATTTAGAATAGCCTTCTTTACATGGGTTATGAAGTGAGGAGACAACTTCTTCCTCCACTTAAAGATTTTGCATTCACTTTAAACTCTTGATTTTACTTGTACTTATAAGAATTTTATATTATAATGACTGTGTTGCAAAAATTATTTATTTATTTAGTTACTTCTTCTTGTGCCCTATCAGGTTTCCCCGACGTTGGCAATCACTTCTTTAAAGGCCTCTTTATATCTTGCTACCTACACGGAACAACTCTTGCACTCGCCCTATTCCGGTTCAATCACGCACATTGCGCAACCAAGAGATCTGCCTTCTACCAGGTCCACGGTGTCCATATATCTTGCCCATCAAAATAAGTTGGAGGATTTCATACTTTTCCCCACGCATAATATCCCCCAGATATGAAACCTTGCGGACTTTAATATTTTTCAGCGACGCTGTTGCAGTCAGCTCTCCTCAGTACCTCTGAATTACTAACCAAATCTGTCCACGATATACGAAGCATTCTTCTGTGGAGCCACATCTCGTAAGCTTCCGACCGGTTCATAGTGCATACTTTCAGGGTCCAGGTTTCCTAGCCATACATCAGAAAAGACCATACATAGCACTTCAACATTCTCTGCCTTAATTTGAGTTTTAATTTATCATTGCAGAATATTGTTCTCATTTTGTTGAACGTGCTACGAGCTGCTTCTATCCGGCATTTCGCTTCCACATCTGGGTCTGCAGACATGGTAATAATGCTGGCCAGGTATTTTAACTGATCCATTCATTCCAACTGTTCATTTTCTAGTCTAATCACCATTCTGGAATAGTCTGCTCAGCCTTATTTTTAAGTAGGTATAAAATTAAAGGCAAGATCTGTTTCGAGACATAATTATCATGTTAGCACCTGATGATGAGAAGTTCAATCCTCTAGAAACCGATCTGAATCCTGTCGAAATTGATTACATAGTAAGAATGAAAGGAACATACCAGAAAGGCACGCGGAGCATAAAAAACACTTCAATCCGATAAAGATTTTAAGACATGTCGTTAGCTTGGTTTGGCAGAAAATGGCAGTAAGTAGCTATGTAAATGTTCTCAACACTTTCCAGCAGACGCCTCTACATTGAAATAATAAATATATACCTACACGTATTGTAGGGTGGGTTTGACAGTGGCTAGCGTCTCTGCTTGCGACGGCTAGAGATACAGGTTCGATTCATGCGATTTTTCAACTTGTTGAAGATTCCCATGATTTTTGAATTTCGGTGATTTCGACAAATTTGACCACCTGAATGGCGAACTTTGTTACGTATAGTGAATAGTGATCGCACTAAGCCTGCCTTCGAAACAGCAGTAGTAGACGGCTGATGTAAGCCCGTAGTGGTTCAAATTTCAAAAATCGAATTCTAATTAATCATTGTCATCAAATAGTTGGTTCTATAATACCTATATATCAAACTTTTGGTTCAAGACACTTGACACCGCAGTGGCACCGCAATAGTTTGTAAAAGGCAGATCATAATATTATTATGTCGTTCTAAGGGCAGCTTTCCGTCAGTTGTGCTCGTAAACAGGTCTGGTTAAGTATCCATTTACAATATAAGTATTTTTTTTTTCTAGATTACCGGCGACTCATTCTATTGGGAACGTACAATGTAAGTAGTTAACATGAAAACCATGCACGCTCTTACAAAAGTAAACACTGAATTAACTTCAATTAAAATGATACAATGTAGGTGGGCGCTATAGCATTCTGCACTGTGAAGTATGCAATCATGTTGTGCTATACAGAATGTCTCAGAAATTATGAATAGGTAAGCAAAATTTCACAGATACAACGGGGCTGCCGAATCACTCGAATACGAGTGCAGAGCTAAAAAAAAAACACTAATGGGGCTATTCAAATACCTAAATATATTTTTTATGTTGTGCGAGCTTACAGTTTTCGAATTATAAATGTTTTGCGTATTTTTTTGGGCAAACCCCGACTTACAGGATTATTTATTTTCCCATTCACTATCACTCCATCCTACCAAATTGAACGATGTCACTCCATTTTGACAGATGTTAAACATGAGTTTTTTTAATCATTTTAACGAAATTCCACTACGTTAATATACACATTTTGCTATTCTTAAGTTAAAAACAACAACACAACACGCGTACCCTGGTGGAAGGATTATGAGACAAATTTGGACCAAGTTTTTAACACTGACAATCAAGTGACGACTTGCACCACGTCAACTCGAGTTTCCCCTTTGACGAGTGATGGACTTATGGCTAGAACTAATTGAATTTCGGACTGATGGATATTTCGATATTATTGCGCTAAAAATCATCATGTTAAGGTTAATCAGACAAATTTCATTTATTATTAAGATTAATTTAATATTCACATTTTTCCGCAACTTACGTATCTACAAGTATTGTATTTTTTTAGAGATGGATCTTAAAAAAAATTGAGAGACGTTCCAGAAAAAAAGCTCAAAAAGCTTTATAATCTAGCTAAACTGTTTAAATGAAGATCATTCTTCACTAAAACGTTAATTTCTGTTTCATATGTAAAGTACTCACGGAAACAACAAGTACGGAGTGGGGCAAAAGTCCCGCTACGATTTTGATTGCGCGCCATTTTGATATGTAACGTTTAGATCAGTTTCGCTTTAAGCATTGTGTTGTGTAGACGCCCCAATTTTATAATGGATAAATATTTGCCACAAGAACGAGCAGAAATAGTAACAATATTTATTGAAAATAATCGTTCCATTATTGCCACTCAAAAATATCCTACTCGTCCAGTGCCTCACAAAACCACAATCCATTGCTTACATGCGAATTTTCGACAGTAGGTACGGTACGACAGCAGACCGACCTCGTTCTGGAAGACAACGGGCGTCTTGTAACATCTTAAAGATAATATTAGTCACGAAATTGAAGGAATTAATTAATAACCGAATAATAAATTAACAGAGATATTACAGGATGTCATGAAAAATATGCCTTAAAAAGAGCCGAGAGTTGAATAGCGAATCGCGGTCACCATTTAGCCGATTTAATTTTTCAATCATAGCGAAAAAAATGTAAAGACCATGCAAATAAACTTTTTTTATCAAAACCAAACCTACTTATCTTTTCTTTGAACAAAGCTAGATTCAATCAAAATGGTAGCGGGACTTTTGCCACACCCCGTACAATCGATTAAGCAAAAATGACAAAAACTGATATTTTGGTGCAAATCATCCGTAATTTTTTCAAATATTTTTGACTAGTTCCAAGCATAAACTTTTTCGTGGATTATACCCTGCTGCTTTAACGTACTTGTTTAAAATAAATAAATTGTATTTTATGGTTTATGACCAAACCATCCCCCTTGTGGATGAAATTCCAAAAAGGGAGAAAAAAAAGAACAACGTAAACGGCAAAGCTAAAACAGTTTCAATATTATTGTTGTTACATAAGTAAGAACTACGCGATATGTCATTGAGACAGAGCACATATTACTGTAGCGTGCGTTGATATAATTTCCCAACGGCAGTGCCACATGTGTCTACCTTCATACGTCAATGACGTTGGGTTAAGCATTGACTTCAGACTAGAACTACGTACAATAACATCGCCTTCGCAATTCCCTTGTCATACAAGCCAATTTATTACCGAACATGACGTATATAATAAATGTTCTCAGTCGTAAATTTAATACAATAATATCGTACCTATATAATCTCGTATCTGACAAATCTACTTTACGAGTCTCATGCTGAAATAAAAAATATGTATATTTTTTTGTATCAAAACCAATTTCAAATATTACAATACTTTTTATATCAGAATTGTATTATCTTATCCATAAATAATTCACTAAATAATTTCTCATTGAAACGAAACTATTTCCTACTCGCTGCACTATCCTTGTACATATCTAAGCGACAGATGGCTATTATTGGATCATTGAAAATATATTTCTCGTTTTATAACGTTTTTAAACCTGAACCCTCCATCTTATGCATTATTAGGGATACTCTCTTAAATTATATGTATTCATGGCTAGTGCATATTTTTGGTTGAAGCATTTTAAGAGACTCGGCAGTATGCATCAGTGACAGAAAATCCTCGATTGCACTTTACTGCTGATGAACTGAGAAAAACATATTAGTAAAGAATTTTACGTTTCAAAAGTGTGGAATCAGACTGGATTAAAGATTCCATCTCTCCTTCATTTCTTGTAATATTCTCTTTTGTTTATTTTAATAATAATACAACGCCGGCTTTCGTACTGCGGACGTCGTGGTTCGATCCCAGGTGCCGACCATCTTCCTCTTTCACGACACAAGCTTTCAGTAGCTTACTGTGAAAGAGTCAAGGAGTGTATTTGTGTTCACTTTGAGTGAGCACAGATTCATTTTTATAAAAAAAAAAAAAAATATGGCTTTGTTTTTTGTTGTGTTTACCTACTGTAAATCTAAGAGACAGGAAACAAAATTAATAGGTCAGAGAGAAAACTAATGTTACCGAAGTGACGTAAAAAATAGCCTCACTAAAATGAAACTAGGTCGGCCATAAAGTGAAAACCGCGGATGACAAATGGGCCAAGAAAACCCTGGAGCGGAAGGCAAGAACAGGGTATAGGAAACCAGGAAAACCACAGCTGAGAGGATCTGACGAGCGGGTAGTTGGAAATCAGTGCCACAAAGAGTGGAGAAAGTTGAGAAGGGAAGCCTATCTTCAGGACTTGAAGACGAATGAAGACTGATTTAGGTATGTATTTTACTTACTGCACCATTAGAAAATGTTTGGTGTATTTTATTTGCTGCTCAATTAAAAAACCATAAAAGAACAACGGGAGGGTGAATTTTAATTTCCTAACAGGCACAGGGGTGTTTGATCAGCTAAGCTTTTTATACTGGCAGAAATAAGATTTTCAGAATATGGTGATCTGGCGTTTCAGTTTAATTTTTTGATAACCTGTCCCTAACAAGATACTCAAAATGCCAGCAAAAAGAACAAGAATCTATCCAAATTATCATGTTGATGAAGGTATGTAAATACACAGAAAAAAATACAACGTTCGTCCTTGAAACTTTTCAAACTTTCTTTATAGTTTACGGGGTGTTTCGTATTTACCTCATTCGCACACCAATAAACCATTTTATTATCCCCTTATTTTAGTTTATACCGCAGTATCCAATCATATTTTAGCACTTTAGAATTTTCGCATTATCGAACTTTATGATTAGTTTCATTTTTTGGGAAAATAATTTCATACTAACAAATTGGACGATTTACAAACCAAATTAGACATTTTTCAATATAACTAATTGCACTTTTTACAAAAAATAGTACCTATACAAAAAAAGTTTCATACTATCAAATTGGACGATTTACAAACCAAATTAGACATTTTACAATATAACTAATTGCACTTTTTACAAAAAAATAGTACCTATACAAAAAAAGTAAATAAATCAACTCTTTTATGTTTAAAGATGTAGAACTTATTGTCTAAGCCAGGGGTCTCCAAACTACGGCCCGAGGGCCACATCCGGCCCGCGGACAGATTTTGTCCGGCCCGCGGAGAACTAGTATACTTGAAAACTCCTTTTAGAGAACATATTTTTTATAGCAAATTAAATTTAGTTTACTGAAGTATTCTAATTTTATGTTGAATAATTATTAATATGACATCTGTGACATCTACATTGATATGTTCATGTGCTAACTACTCATAACATTGTTGTAGGCTTATTGTTATTGTTTTTGTGATAAGTTGGATAAAGAAACACAGAATTGTAATGAGTAAAGACATGTATAATATGCAGAAAATTTAACTTCAGTAGGTATATAATAACTAACGAATTATTGAAATGAATCCAACTAACATTTTATACATAAACATAACTTATAACAAGCATAATGACATATGAAATACTAAGATTTATGTAATTGAGATTTTCCACTGACAATAGTTTGTAGTTGTGGACTAATTTTACTTGTACCAATTATTAAAAGAGATTTAAGATGCTCATCAGTTAATTTAGATCTGTAAACATTTTTTGTGTACTTTATTTTGGAGAAGGTCTTCTCACACAAATAAGTAGTACCAAAAACAGAAAACAGCCCACGAGCAAATTTATGCAAATTGTGTCAGTGGAAGACTCTTATAAAATTCCAACAAAGATGAGGTTTGATATTTGTTCTTAATTATATCACTGGACTGTAGATCAATCATTTCCATTTGATTATTTCACTTTTTACCACCGGCAACAATGATAATATGGTTTTGGCCCTCGGAACTTACTGGAGTAATCAGTATGGCCCTAAGGCTGGAAAGTTTGGAGACCCCTGGTCTAAGCCATGGGTCGGCAACCTGCGGCCTGAGACATCTTGGTGCGGACCGCAAGATTCTCAAGAATAAATTTTGTTTAGCAAAATACTAAAATGAAAAGTGCATTAATGCAACTACAAACTGAGTTTGAAAACCGGTTTGCTGATTTCAAAAAGATCTCACGTAAGATGGAGATTTTCGAAAACCCCTTTGCAGTAGATATCGGTAATGTACCAAGCGATTTGCAAATCAACGTGATAGATTTGCAAAGTGATAACACACTTAAAATGGCTTTTAAGGAAAAAACTAACTTGGTGGATTTCTATGGGAGTTTGCCTTCTGAAAACTACAAGGATTTAAAAAGATTTGCTCAGCAAACATTTACTATGTTTGGTAGTACATATATTTGTGAGCAAACTTTTTCAATACTGAATTATCGAAAAAACAAACAGTGTTCTCGGTTATCGAATTCACATTTAGACGCAACACTACGCGTCTCTCATCTACTTCAAAAATGCAAATGCAATCACAAAAATCTCAATTATTTTATTAACTACAATAAAAGTTCCGCCGGCTATACTGACACCTTTGTATAGAAAAGTGTTCTATTATTATTATTATTAAATGTCGTTAAAATATACACAAAGCGTTTTATTTTTAAAATTAAAATATTTGTACATCAATATTGTAGGTATACCTACTGCAAGTGCGGCCCGCGCTGATCCCCATGAAAAATATTTGGCCCTTTTACAACAAAAGGTTGCCAACCCATGGCTAAGCCTTAGGCAATAAGTTCTACATCTTTAAACATAGCCTAAGGCAATCCCTGGTTAGAAATTTCCATTTTAGGTAATCCGTATACAATATATTTTATTACCGACCTCGACAGCCTAGTGGTATTATCTTGGATTTCGGGTGAACAGGTTCCGGGTTCAATTCCCGGTCGGGTCAGATAAAAATAGGTACCTATGTTTTTTTCGCTAGATATTTCTACCCGGGGCGCGGGCGTGTCCTGTCTCAGATTAGCCGGGACCGGTTGACTGGGAATAAGTTCCGCCGGCTATACTGACACTTTTGTGTAAAGAAGTGTAAATTTACTTATTTATTTATATTTTGTAAAATAAAAGAAAGCATCCAATTTGTTTTGTAAAAAAAATCTTGTCTCCATGTATAAAATGGAGCTTTGTTCATATCGCGTGGACGTCTGGACCAACTTCGCTAATTTATTTTTTGTTGTTTTTGTGTTTGCTTTTATCAGGAGAAGGTGCTATTATGAAATAAAAAAAGTGTTGCGCGAAACTATACCTATTGAGATCTCACCTCACCCATAATGGCTAAACAAACGTAGTATGGGATTTTTTTATAACAAAATATATTAATTTAGGTTCTCAACCCATAGATTATAAGGTTACGTACGAAAGTTTATGTAGGTAAGTAACTTAGAGAATGTTCGTTAATTGTAATTAATTAATTTAGTTGATAAGTATTAGACGATATTTTTAAACATACAAAGTTCATTCAATGAATAAAACTACTAAACACGCTGTTAAAACAACAATAGAATGTAGCCGTTTCGTAATTTTGCAAAATAAATTTTCACCCATATCGAGTATGAACTAACAATTACGTACGTGGGAAAAGCTGCCTGTAATTGCCAAGTCCATGGAAACAGAACAGGTCGTACTTGGCCTAACTTTTTAAGTAAACGTGAAGAGTTTAATTAATACACGAACGAACAGCCCCACTGGCCTCATTGGTGCGCCCAACCTTCGACTATCAGACGATAGATGCGTGCCTTGCAGCGTCACGAGAACTTCCTTGGGAACTTTCTTCTAACGAAAGCTCACTTTTAATTGTTATTCAAGAAAACTTTCACGCATTTCTTAAATCATTTATAAAACGTTCAACATTCAAATTTTCCATAATGAAAATAGTCCTCTCTTATGTTTTCTTGTCTTGTATAGAATAATCGATGCATAATTTGATGTCTGATCGAGCCAAAAGCAGAATCATTTTTGCAAAATGGCTATTTTGCGATCACAACGGCTATGATCATTGTGTAGATTTGTGATTCAATATTATGAAGCATATTATTTGAGGTGGTTGGTAGTCCAGTGGTATCAATCGGCGGTTTTCGTACGTACAGCGTATTGGAGGTCGTGGGTTTGAATCCCGGCGGTGCCGACCATTTCCTTAATTTCATTATGGGTTAAAGTTATAAACAAGTGTGCGATACCTCATGTAAAACAGTTGTTCAAGCCCATGTGACCTGTTTCTTTGAAATCGTTTAAATATTCATAATTTCGAGATCTTCGACAGCCAACTCGCATGAGTTACTTAAACTATGGAAATCATGTAAGTACAGCAATAAAATCGTCAATTACATGATGTACACTGTTTAGGGAAACAAAAAAAATGCTTGTGGAGAACAATGTAAGAGTATAATAGGTATAAGACATGCGTACGACCAATTATGACAAACGATACCGAAGCTAGAGCTGACACCGTACGGACAAAACAGCTTCTTAGAATGTTTGAAATGAAAACGTTGCAACCCATAGCGGGAGAATCCCTAATGCGCCTGACGCAGATTCTGCAATGCCGACGAAAGTGTAAGGTGGAATAGACGGAGATTAAGATTCTGAAGGTCCCGTGTCGAAAGATAAATGGCTACAGAAATGCTAAAGAGCATCTCGATCCAGTAGATCGCGGAGGCCGGAGATTAGGATGCCTTACAAGCTGGACTCAATCGTCACGAGTTCACTAAATTTTGCAAGTGATGGTAATGAAATCTAAGGTGGAACTTCGATACTACGTCATTTTTTCCAACTCTTGGCAACATTTTTCATAATAAAGTTACGCAAAAATAAAACAACTACAAAACAATAACAACTCGTAAAGCATCTAAATATTATTTTCAATTATTGATTCACAAAGATCGCTAAGTTTTTTTTTTTATGAATAATGTCAAAGATTGAACACAACGATTCCGTTTGCAATAAACGTTCACTTTTCAATGTCTGCTTTGCGAAAAAGAAATTAGGTAATGGTGGAACAAAAACGCTGCTATAATTTGAAAAGTGCAAAATCTAAAAGTACCGTGGTGGAACGAAGATCTAAATTCTAGAATAAGAGATGGAAGTATAAAATCAGTGTAAAAATATATATCTATATTCTACAATAGTGCGAGAATAGAGATGGATCTTATTTGGGAACTACGGATAAAGTAAGTGTACGTATTTAGGGAAGTAGGTTGTAGAGTGTCTGCTGTGGTTTGGAGTGTCGCGTGGTTTCGACTTGACACATAGCGTGTTGCTTCGTGATGGATATTTATCAAGGGAACGCTATCTCTTCGCACAGCGCCAACTTCGAGGAAGCCTCAAATTGATTTATTGGCAAACGAAAACAAATGATGGGCCTAAAATTTATGCGACAAACGGCGGAACTAACGACAACATCGAACTTCTCAACTTGGTAGACTGAAAATTATTACTACCAACGAAATACATATATGCGTGTGTGTCAAAATTTGTTCTCACTAATCTTGAAATAATTGAACGCCTGAAAAATGGGTTGAGAGTCTTAGAAATGAAAGATCCTTTTCCATAGCGGTAGTGAAAGTCTATTACAATATGTTGAATATCTGCAGTCAATCTAAGGCATTATTATCGAAAAACATGACATAACGAAATCAGCCCGTAAATGTTAGAAGTAAAAATGTCAAAAGATGGCTTTGGCTCTGCGTGGTACCTACCTGTCAGTATAAGAGGCTTTCACATTGAAACGTGTGATTTTTATCACACACTATAGCTTTACCGACAGACGTTGTCCTGATGTCCTACTATGGATATTGAATTCAAAGTTTTATAATGAAAAATTATTTACCTATCTCTCCAATACATTCTGACAATATCACCGACTATCAAAATCGAATGATAAATAATTGTCAAACGGCCATTTAAATTAAAAATATAGAAAAGTATATGTATATTATGTACTGAGATACTGACATTGAATAAAGGTTATTATTGTCAAATGAAAAGAAGGTTAGGTACCTATGTTTACTTAGTTTTCTCATGTTCCGCGCACCTTTCTTGGTTTTTTATTTCACAAGAACGTTCTTCTGACATGTTCACGGAACCTCTTGATGTTGTCTGCATACCCAATAATCTGGCTGCTTTGATTTGGTGTTATTTTAGGGCGTTTCTCGAATGACGTATTCAAGAAACGTACTAAAATAACACAAATTCAAAGCAAAGTGAAAGCGGATCTTAATGGTTAAGTATATTATATTTATCAGTCAATCGATCCAGTCCAATCTCGATCGGCACTCGCCACACTCGTGAAAAAAAGGGAACTCGGTAAAAGGAAAAAAACACGTGGAAAATCTGACATCAAGTTGGCGCCTTCGTCGGTTACTGAACCTATATGAAAACTTTAAATAATAATAATAATTGTGCTCGAGCGCTTTGCGCATTTGTTATTTAAATAAAGTTTCAAGACACCTGATTCACCTGGAGTTTTCAAAAAAAAATGAACCTTATAAGTATCTTTATTCTTCATCAATAAAATGTACCTACTTAATACATATTCAAATATTTGCAGTCTTAGGCATTCATAGGAGATAAAAATTAGTATAGAGGATATTATTTTACTTTTGGCTTCCCAAATGAAGGTGGTCATGAGAGATACCTATACACATATTTACAGATACACACATGATTGAAATACTTCGGTTTATATACATAATAATTAAATTGATGTCATACTTAATTTGAGTTACAATTATTTGCAGTTTAATCTAATTATGACTGTATCCGACCAATCGGGCGGCATAAATACTATCCGGCCGAATACCGTATTACTAGCACCTATCCGGCCGGATACCGGATAGTAAAAAAAATTTGTTTGGATAACTAATTGATTTATTTAGTAAGTATCACTTAAGAAATACATCCTGTAATCAGAAGAAAATTTATAGACTAGACTAGACTATAGGAAAATTATGTTTATTTCTTTGTACAGAGGTAGCAAGCGGTTTCGCTTAAATAAGGACAGTTTCATAAAAATACTTTTCGTCATATACGCCTACTGCTGGAAGATGCTGAGATAGATTTCGCCAAATTTGGGGAACAGAAGCGTTCCGGCAACGTAGTCTTTCCCATCGGTCTTTGCCGCCTACGTAAGCGTAATGCATGCGATGCACCCACGACCGTGGCATTTGCTTTCACATGGAGAGGGTCCGGGCAAAGCCA
Source organism: Mystacides longicornis (assembly GCA_963576905.1). NCBI lineage: Eukaryota > Metazoa > Arthropoda > Insecta > Trichoptera > Leptoceridae > Mystacides > Mystacides longicornis. The sequence continues at coordinate 21,969,764 of OY756428.1, forward strand.
TAGTCGGGGTTGGGGAAAATGAATCCAACGAAAATAACCAAAAACCTGCCATTGATTAAACTTGATGCCCGCGCGTTCACAGTTCTGTTGAGATCAATCCAGAGATCTTGATAATTCGCGTCGTCAGTTGCAGTGGTTCAGAAACTGGGCCGCGGCAAATTTAAGTTTCCCAATTTCTCAAGAAGTATTTCTTTTGGTGCCATGTCACGTAGTCCCAACTTCAACGATCATTGTGCCGAATCTTTATCTGTCCTGTGCTGCCTAGAACAATTGATCTATTCCACCGGATCCTGTCTCTGCGACCAGCCCCTTTACGACCCTCGATCTTTCCTTTCAGTATTAGGTGGATTAGCCAATACTTCTCCCTACGCATGATATGTTCCAAGTATGAAATTTTCCGAAATCGTAGTTCCATCTGCAACCGTAGTTCACGCACTGATCGGGCTCTACTGAAGACTTCTGATTTTTTGTGACCAGGTTGGTCCAACGAATCATCAGCATTCTGCGAATATTATAAATTTTGAAGAAAAAAAACACTGTCATTTTAAGGGAGCCGTAAACCTAAACAAATTGGAAACCTCTGCACTAATGATATCCTGGCTACTACCTTGGATCTGAGGATAAAAGAAATCTAAACGCTCTAATCATAGGAAAAAAAATATTATAGGTAACAACACAAAAATCCAGAATTACTAGTGCGTAATGTTCCCAATGATCCCATAAGTTGCAATGTACGCCCATGCATGGATGTAACAACAAGCAACATACGCCGGATATCCGATATTCGGCAGCTTATTTGGCCGAATATCCGGTAGCGGGTTTCCGGGTAAACTGCTATCCGTTTCATCTCTAATTATGAGCACAAAATTTAGACACAACTCGTTATTTTGTTTGCATAGACCACGTGGGTTTACCTACCTTCATAGGTTATGGGTAGGGGTACGTAAATTTCGTATTTACGAAATAGATGCGATAAATGCGAAATTTGTCAATATATTCCATAAATGCGATGTTTTAATTTTAGTAAATTTCAGTGAAATATCGATAATTATTATATTTTAAAGGTAAACGATCAAGTAACTCGTCAAAACGAACGCTTTATCCTTGTGAAAATAATTGAAAATGAAAAATCAGTTAGTAGAAGTCGTCGATGAACTAAATTGTATTAATTGAAAGCGTATATTTTATTACATGTTGATATTTTATAAAGGTTTTCTACAATTGTTAACTGTTTATTAAATATTTAAAATACTCAAAGGTGTTTTATTATAGACATTTTATGTTTTATGCGAATAAATGCGAAATTTCGCTTTTATATATTTTTTAAATGCGATATTACAATTTTTTATTTGCGAAAATTACGTACCTCTAGTTATGGGTGATTTTCGTCACGAGGGCAAATCAGCTGTATTGGCTGGCATGTAGGTAATATAGCAGCTGCCACCCAACATTTACGAACAGAGCAGAGCCAGTGGCGTGCGTGGTGTGGGTTAATGTGTTTAAAATTGATTGAAGGAGACTATTGTTGGGTTTCTTTTTAAATTCCCCGTAAGCTAATGACGTGGCGGGCCAACTTTTCCAAAAGGAATAGGTACCTACCTATCTACCTTTATGAAATACACACTATTGTGTGTTTGTTTTACATGCCTACTACCATATGTACGTCGTATTTGAAGGTTTTTTTTTTAATTATTTACTCCGTATTTATACTATCGTAAACTGTGCATATTTTAGATACGCCAATCACCACAGTGTATACATAATTGTGAAGTATATAAATTTGTTTAAAAATGAGTGGATGATGATTGGAAAATACTAGCTCACACCAACTTTTACTTGCGGTGATCGTTATTTTTCACCCATTTAAAGAATTAAGGCTGTTAGAGTCGCCAAAGGGGTGATTTTAAAGATTTTTCAATCCATTTTCCGGCGTTATCTACTGTCGGATTTCGATGAAAAAAATATATAACATAAATTAGACTTTAATGAAGGCGGCCTCAGAGCCGTTTTTTGATATCTAGTATAGTTTCTTGTAGAAAATAAAAATAGCAAACGTCGTTTTTCATCTTTTTTTTAATATTCCAACTGATATATACGTCGGAATGAAATAATTCTTTTTTTGTCTTAAAGAGCATTAAAAAATCTACAAGATTATAGAACGAAATGCTAATATTTATTTCCGGCTTAGCGTATAATCCCAAAAAACCTCTATTTCAAATAAACACTGAATATCGAAATATTCTATCGGCTTTAGCGTGCATGCGATAATGACACTTATAGCACGGGAATTACAAGGAACGCACTGGTTTTCGTTGTGTCAGTTATTCAGTCGCCCACTACATCGTGGACTTAGATGACGTGCAACCTGCGCTAGTCCAATTTACGTTTTGTATTGTATACTTTTTGACGAAAATTCGTATATTACAGAGGACGACAAACATTGGTTAGTGATTTTTATTTTATTATTTTTTGTATTCAGCAATTAATTCTATCATTGCTGTTTGGTGATTTTAAAGTTTATATTTTTGAATTAGGTATAATATGTTTAGAGTCACTTAGGTACATTGCATACCTATTATGAACTTTTTTCTTCTAAATTATTATAATTTATGCGTTATACAGGGTGGCACGTTCCTATTGGGCAAAATTAAACTCCTTTCTAAAAATCGCTGGATACCGAATTCTATTAGTTATGTACTCCGAATTCTAGCAGTTTTCTATAAAACAAAATTTCTGGACAAAATTTTAAACGCCGCGCCAATCTGAATATAACCCATTCACAAACATATTGTGATATAGGTACCAACTGATTTTGGCCCAGTCGATGGATATCTTAAGTACTATTATATCACATTATTTTGCTTTTTCAGAAACTATTTTATCACGCCGAGTGCAATATTATAGACTTAGAGCGTAAAATAAAAAATCAAAATGGGACGAAAAGAGAAGTATACCGGAATAGTGAATCGTACAAAAAATGTCTCCTTGCCAAAGCACGTAACATTAAGAAGTAAGTATTTTTTATGTATAAATTGTAACATTTGGTCTATTAATAAGCCGTAATTTGAGCAGTTCGGTCATTTTTCCATCTTATGGCAATACTTCAGTCAAATTTCAGGAACTTACCGACGAGGTCCTATTTACTCCACGGGACATGGTAGCCGGAAACTGCCGAACCAACCCGAATTGTTTGAAAGTAATACAAATAGCATCAACATTATAATTGACACTAATACAATCATACAGTCGTCCTCGTTACACTTCGGAATGGTTCGGCAGTTTCCGGCTACCATGTCCCGTGGAGTAAATAGGAGCTCGTAACTTACCGATGGTCGAATGACCAGATATGTAATATTTTGATAGTTCATTTTAGATATTGTTGACTCACTTTCTTCTTATCACTAAGAGCGAGACAACCCAACGTTGTTTTGAGTGAAAGTTTTTATGGTTTTGTTCACCAGGGCACGTCATTGTTAAAATTCGAATGTTTAAAACAGGTTCAAGTGTTGCCAAAAAAAACCATTGGAAATGAGATTATCCGGCAGTAAAATCCACACAATTTTCCACACTATTTTCGGATTGTTAAAAATGTTTTATAATACCATTATCGGAATAATTTACTTAGGAACGACCATCCGTTAGTTTACCAGCGACATACTTACAGATATTTTAGTATCTCTTTTATAGTATTGGCCCAATAAAAAAAAGTTACAATATTATGTATACCTTTCAAAGATTACAGATATATCTTCAAAATCTCGTCAATTTTCAGGTCACGGAACGCTGTCCCGGACCAAATGAATGCAGCTACTCCTAAGTCCAGAGTTACTGCAAAATTAATCGATACATCTCAAGACCAACCGAGTCACAACAAGGATTTAGATTCAAAGAATATCTTAGCATGCGAAACTTCCAGATTAGAACCAACGACTGAAGGGACAAAAATATCTGGAAGGCGCGTTTTTAATATGATGTGGTTATCTTCACATCCTTTTGATACCATGACATATAATCTTGACCGTCCAGTTTTAAAGGAAGAGTTCGACGGCAATGAATCTGCACACATGCAATATATACATAAGATATAGCATTTATTTTTGTATGAATTTTGTAATTACATTTTTTTAATATGCCATTAAAATCAAATATTAAAAAAGTGTATTTTTCCCGTTCCCATTTTATAATCATATAATCTGAAATGGTGGCAATTACAATGAATAGTATGGGAGTGTTAGAAGAAATTAATTAATGGTGAGAACTCATGTTTAAAAAAATCTGGTAAAAGCAATGTATACCTGAATGTAACGTAAAATTAATAATGTCGCTTTAACCAAATACATGTTTATCATCATTATCGGCATTATCGTTATCATCACTTTCATCCACCGTTGTTCAAAAATTCCAAACACATTGCAGTCAAAAGAACATTGAGGTTTTAAATATTTCGACGCATTCCACTGGTTTCCGACCCCTAACTCTACACTTACATACGTACAAATATTGTGAGAATTAAGTAGTGGAGAGAGTCCGCCCTAATTTTTATGCCCCGCCCGAAATTGACTTTGAAGTCAGAGCTGACACGCTCTTAGGCATACCGCGTGCTAACCAATGAGTTTTGGCTTTCTCGTTTGATCCACAGTTTACTATCGATTACTTTGAAGAAGAAAAAACTGATTTAATGTGAGTACCTACTATTTTTATTTTCCTTCCAGCAACCATGTTAGAATTCAATAATTGAAATTATCGTATATAATGAAAGTTCGTATTGATAGTTTGAAACAGTGTATTTGCACTTTCACGAGCTTGAATGATCTTGAATACTTTCATCATTTTCGACTTACCATGCAGTATCATATTATGTTATAGAGTTGTCAATAGTCATTTTCAAATTATTTCAAATATATTGGCCAAGATAGTTTTCGCGAATCTTGGTTCATCCAAAGTGAACACAAAAACGCTTTTGACGTCTTTTAAACCAGCTTCTCCGTCAATATATAGAGGCTCGCAGCACGGCTTAATTTGAAATGTGGGGTTATCATCTTGCTAAATACACTTTTTGCTGTCAGTCCACTACTTTGGTGGTCTTTCTAAGAGCCGTTTTCGATTATTGCAACGGATTTTTCGTGTCTTCCTTCTTCTTCATGATTCATCATGTCAGGTTTCCTTAATGTCGCCTATTACTTGGCAGCGAATATATAGGTTCGTCTTTCTTGGACAGTTCTGATAAGTTCCTTCAAAGCCCTCAGTTCTGTCCACTCTCGGATGCCATCGATCATCAATACCTAATATGTCTTGTGACAATCAGATGAAGTTGTTGTGTAAGAATAAATTATCCAGAAGCCAGAAACCACATGGATGTATGAAGTAAGTAAATTTCAATAGGTCCGAGTTGCTTTTAAGGTTGTATGTTTTCTTCACCTATCCTAAGAATATTAGGGCGTGGAGGTGTGTTTGTGTGAATATATTTGCACATTTGTATAATTTTGATTTGTTTTAAATTTAGATAGGTACCTACATGTTTCTTCTTGTAGATGAGATTTTTATATCTGTGTTTTTAACTACTTTTTTCATAAATTATGCATACATGTATAGGTAGAAGGTAGATACTATAACTCAGTGTTCCGCAAACGGTGTGCCGCGGAAAATTTAGATCCAAATATTGTTAGAGGCTCGTGATTCAGATTTGTCTTCTGTATATTCAGAAGGAAAAAATGGGTGGTAAAACTTTTTTATCTGCCGGACACATTCGCTCATTTAAATGAGCTCAACAGAAAAATGGAAGGCAGGAATTCTAATATTTTAACGTCTCCTGGACAAAATTGAAAGCTTTCGCGCTAAGAGTGTTTATGTATACCTATCATCAGGTTCGCTGTCAATGGTGGTACCTTATGAAATGTCATGTCTGCCGATTAAGAAAACAGTGTGGGCGTTGATAGGGAAATACTTGGGAGCTATTAGCAGAAATGTTACTTTCCTATATTGTGTGACCTGCAACCTATGGACTGGGTACGAAATGCATTCTCGGACACTATTTCTCTTGGACACTGATCGGACGATCAATTAATGGCTAACCACATGGGTGTTTAGGGAGAGGAAAGAAGGATGTAGGAGGGGGCACAAAAACAAAACATTCCGGCGTGTTTCATGGGGGGGGGGGCAAAAATATTATAAAAAAATCATTGGTGTACCTCTGAATTTTTTTTATTTGGAAGGTGTACCTTGAACACAAAAAGTTTGCGGAACACTGGTTAAATAACCAGGCCCGACAAGAGGGGGGGGGGTTGGCGGGGAAAATTCCCGGGGCCCCTGGGATCTAGGGGCCCCGGAGAAAAAATCTATCATGATTTCAATTTGTAGGAACTATGTTCCTCCTTTTGTAGTGCGTGTGTGTGGGGTACGTTGAGTTACTAAACATCATTAAAAAAATGAAACTGGATGTATTGTTTCCCAACATAATAATAGCAATAAGATTATTTTGTACGACCCCTGTAACCGTTGCTGAAGCAGAACGATCCTTTAGTGTTTTAAAAAGGATAAAAGATGTTTTGAGATCCACAATGTCACAACACCGATTGAATGATTTAGGAATGTTGTCGATTGGCTGAAATGGCTGAGAAAATTGATTTTCAAGACGTAATTAATTTGTTTGCTAGGCGCAAGGTTCGGAAAGCAGCATTATAAAAATTATTTGTTTTTTGTACTTTTTTTTGTAATTTTAATTGTAAACGTTTTCATTTTTGTAAGAGAATTATTGATGAATAGGTACATTTTTCCAAATACAATTAAGATATTTTTCGGTTTCCCGCTTCATTTATAAATTTTTTGATATGTCATTATTGAAAGATAGACGTACTAATTTTGTTCGCATTAAATAAATGTTTTTGATGGGGAGGGAGAGTGAGTTTGTTGAAAGCAAAGTTATAAACTAAAATAGATAGTGTGTATTGTGAGTGTTAATCAAATTTAAAGTATAAAGTTGTGTTTTAATTAAATGGTTTAAAGTTAAAAAATAACTATGTAGTGACACTGCAATATTGTTACATACAGTGCGGGGTACCTACATTAGGCGGTTAACCTCTGATGTGTGCGGTGCATACGTTGTTTTAACCTTTTGTATGCGCCGGTTGTTTTCTTTTTGTTATTACGGCGTGCGGTGAAGAAGATCTCGGCATTCTTGATTTGTAATATTGTGTACACTGCCTTGATTTATTGTATTGTGTAGCCTGCAATGGAAGAACATAAGTCCCCCGAAAAACCCATGGAGAATCCCTTCGAAAGATCTATGAAAACACCAAGATCTCCTGCAAGTGTTGTGAGAGACGAGATTGTGTCAGACGTCGGAAATGTAGCAGAGATGCAAAGCCCAGATAGCCAAGATGCAACTGCAAGACTGACTAAGGTATTTGAACATATACATACCATCAAAACAATCATATTCGATTCAAAGGGAAAGATATCTGTGGGTAGTAAAGATGTAATATATGGAGAACTAGATCGAATAAGTAACATAGTTGCCATTCTGGTAACTGAAGGTTCTGGGATGGCGGGTGAGTTGAGATGTTTGAGAAAAATTAGTGATACATTTTTTTCGGAAATGAAGGCTGTGAAGGTATCGATGGAGAGAGAGGAAAGCATTTTAGAAAGCATAGTTGCGCAAAATGACCAGATTAGGGATTGTATTGTAAAGGAGAACAAGGACAGTCCATTAAAAAAATATGAACCGGTAGTTATTATCCAGCCTAAAAATAAAACCCAGCTGTATGCTGATACTCTAAGGGATATAAAAACCAACATTGACCCTGTACAGGTTGGAGCTACTGGTCTGCGAAAGGCAAGAGATGGTGCCGCAGTGGTGCAGTGTGGAAGCAAAGAAAACACTAAGAATGTTCAAGAAGAGATATATAAAAAGTTAGGAAAAGAAAAATATGAGGTCAGTATTCCTAGGACATTAAAACCGTCGATTAAGATTGTCGGAATTTTAGATAAGATGTCGAATGACGAAGTACTGCTTAATATGAGGATGCAAAATGAATTTATAAGCAAAGATGATATTGTAAATGTGTATCAAGTAAGGGAAATAAAACGTGGAAATGACATCACTTACACTGCATGTGTGGAGTTGGGCTCAAAAGTGTATCAAGAAATTCTTAAAAGAGGAAAGATTAGTATTGGCTGGAGTAAGTGTAAGGTTTATGATAACTTGAAGGTAACCAGATGTTTTAAATGTAACGCATATGGGCACAGGGCAAAAGAGTGTCACAATGATACGTCTTGCCCTAGATGTGCCCAAAATCACAAAGAAATAGAGTGTAAGGCTGCAATTAACGAATACCGCTGCATAAACTGTACAAAGGCCAATGAAAAATTTTCTCTTGGGTTGGAGACAGATCATTCTGTCTTTGACCGAACATGTACAGTGTATCAAAGAAGAGTGGATGCAATGAAAAGAAAAACCTGTTTTTTAGAATAAGAAATGGAGATATGAAAATATATAATATGAATGTTTCTAGTTTATTGGCCCATCATGAAGAAATTGAAAAGAAATTATGTGAGCTGAAACCACATATGATGATGTTATGCGAAACCTGTATAACGGAAGAAATAAACGATAGTGAGGTTAAATACTTGGGATACAACACAATAAGATGCGACTCTTTTAGTCGACATACGGGAGGTGTTGCTATTATCCTTAGAGAGAATATCACATATACTGTTGTTTCTAGAGAAGTATTCAATGAAAATAATGCCTGGTTTTTAACAATTAAAGTAAAAAAAGGGATGAAAAAAGGAGTATACACGGTTTTGTATCATTCGCCCAGTCAGAGTGATTCCAAGTTCTTGGATTTTTTTGAAAACTATTGTAGAAAGAATCAGGCGGAAAATCAATTTATTTACATGTTTGGAGATTTTAATATAGACGTAAGTATAGATAGTACATATAGCAATAGATTGAGAACAATTATAAATAAAAACTGTTTAAAGCAATTGGTTGACGATTACACAAGAATAAGCCCGAGTTCAAAAACACTGATAGACTTGATATTGTCAAATGATGTTTATCTTCCGGTAGGAATTGCTGAAAATTTCAAGGTTTCTGACCATGAAACATTGGTAGCGAGATTACAAACGAACAGGATAGAGGAAGATGCAACAAAAGTGATATCGAGAAGTACAATAAATTATTCAAAGTCTAAACTTAATGAATGTTTGGTGAAATTGGATTGGACGATAAATAATCGGGATATTGAAGAAAAGGCAGAAAGATTTTTAAACAACATGACTGTATCGATAAATGAACTGGCACCATTAAGGGAAAGAGTATTTAAAAATACATGTAAATGGTATAGCAGAGAGTTGGAAGGCCTACGAAGAGAAAGAGATGTTTTGTATAAGACCTTTAGATTGAATGATGATGTCTCTACATGGGAGAAATATAAACTGGTAAGAAACAAATACAACAAAATTATAAAATTACAAAAAAACAAATATATTAAGGACAGCATAGAAAAACACAAGTATGACTGTAAGAAAATGTGGAAGAGCATTAAAGATGTTGTTAGGGGTCAATCAACGAATAGAGTGAATGCTGTTGAATTCCCTGATAAGGTAGAAGATGATAAAGTTATTATTGCTCAGAAGTTTAATGAATATTTTTTGGCCAGTATCAATGAAATTCGTAAAAGTATACCTTTAGTCTCGGAGCCAGGGACAGAAACTGAAATGTTAGATGAAGAGGGTTTTAAATTTAAAAATATAGATCTTGATTCATTGAAGAAAATTATACAAGGTATAAAGTTAAAGCAGTCTGAAGATGGAATAACAGTTCAGGTAATATTGGATTCTTTGGATGTATCAGGAGGTCTTTTTGTTGAACTCATAAATCAGTCTCTTAACGAGGGTTCTTTCCCGAGAAATTGGAAAACCTCTACTGTTGTGCCTGTTCCGAAGATTGTTCATGCCAGGTCTTGTGAGGAATATCGACCCATAAACTGTTTGCCAAAATATGAACAGATCTTGGAACACGTTGTTAAGCAACAAATCTTGGAATATATAGAAACAAAAAACATTCTTGTTCCTCAGCAGTCTGGTTTCAGAACAGATTATTCATGCGAGACTGCAATGAACTTTATAATTAACGAGTGGAAAGAGTGTATGGACTCAAGAATGACAATAATTGCAGTGTTCTTGGACCTGAAACGCGCGTTTGAAACAATTGACAGAAAAAGGTTGATCAGGAAATTGGAAAAAATTGGTATAAATGGAACGGCAAGGATATGGTTTGAAAATTATCTGAGTGACAGGAAACAAAAAACTAAATTTGATGGAGTTCATTCGGAGGAGTTGGAGGTTCCAACCGGTGTTCCTCAGGGATCAGTATTGGGACCTATCTTATTTATATTGTATATGAATGACATAATGAACGCAGTAAAAAAGTGTGAGGTTAAATTGTTTGCGGATGACACTCTTATATATGTGAAATGTAGAAATTTTAATGAAGGTGTAAAAGTATTACAAGGTGAATTGAATAGTGTTTCGGATTGGCTAAATTGTAATTTGTTGAAATTGAACGTGAACAAGACCAAGTGTTTAATAATCGGTAAGGTTCCTGTGGATGGTGTTTGTAATCTAACGTTAAATAATGAATCGATTGAAATTGTGGAAAAAAATAAGTATTTAGGCATAATTCTGGACAATAGGCTAAAGTTTAAAGATAATTTTGATTACATTTTAAAAAAGATAAGTAAAAAAGTTGGTTTTTTGTATCGTATTAGGAATAATCTAGATATCGACACAAGAAAGTTGGTTTATAATTCGATTGTGTTGCCCCATCTCAACTACTGCTCTACCATCTTGTTTTTGGCCACAGAGGGAGAATTAAAAAGTCTCCAAATAATTCAGAATAGGGCCATGAGGGCTGTCTTGGGATGGGGTAGGTACGCTCGGATTAGGAAAATGTTGGACAGGTTAGATTTTTTGGATGTAAAGCAGCAGATATACTTAAATGTTTTCGTTTTTGTGTATAAAATTAAGAATGGAATGATGCCATGCTATTTATCGAATAATGTTAGATATAATTATGAGATACACGACTATCCCACGAGGGGTCGCGATGCGTTTAGGCTTCGGGGTGCTAGGCTCGCAGGTACTGAGAACAGTCTCTTCTACAAGGGGTTTAGGCTGTTCAATGACCTGCCGGCGGAACTCAAAAGCGCGGCTACGCTTGCGATCTTTCGTGTGAAATGTCGTGAATATCTAAAGAGTAGTGATAAGCATGGATTAGTAATGTGAATGTTGTAGAAATGTGACGTCTAAATCTGTATAATATAAGTGGAATAATATTGTTATTTTTAAGTTATAAAATATGTAATTTTTGTAACTTCATAATCTAAATAAATAAATAAATAAAATAAAAAATAAATGGCCCAAAGTCCGAGGAGATTTTTTTTTCACGCTCTTGGCAGGGGCCCCCACAAGAAGTATATCCCCGGGCCCCAGAAGTCCTCTCGGCGGCCCTGGGATTAACTAGCGGTGAGAATCACCTAGTGTGCCCAGCACAGACTTACATATAGTATCTGAAGTGATTAATTTAACAAAAGGTTGAAAATTGTATAAAAAAACCTTATTAGACCTAGAAGTACATACGCAACGCCACGTGCGTCGGCGTCGTTTATAAATGCAACAATGCCGGAAACTTTTATCTCGTGTTGGAACTTTTTATTCGTCGAACAATAAATTTATCGACGATCGTAGGAAACAATAAATATATTTAGGATGTTGTTCATCACCGTAACCATAACCAGCATAGGCAGGGCGCACGCAACGTCAAACGATCAGTGTGGGGGTGTACTCGTGGATGTACTGCAGCCAGAGTAGCCAATTCTCTGCAAAAACATTGCTTTTTTCACTGCAAGATGGATGAGAATATTTTTAGAGCTCTTGCATTGAAATATTAATGAATGATATTTTATTTTAATTGAATCGAAAAAATATACCGAATAAAATTAAATTGGTATGTACAACTTAGGGACCGTTCAAGTATTACGTAACGCATTTTTTAACATTATTAACCCCCCCCCCCCCCCCCCGATATGCATCGTAACGCTTTTTGTTACCCCTCTTCCCGTTCTCTAAACGTTGCCTAACACATATATTACAACTATGTATGCCTCAAATCACAATTATTACTGGAAAGCCACTAAATACCTTTGTTGCGGTGCCGTTAATACAATAGTAACGTTTTACAAGAAAACCCCCCGCTCCCCCCCCCCCCCCCTATTACGTTACGTAATACTTGAACGCCCCCTTTGTTATTGTTATAAATTTGATGAATCTTCAAATTTACACAATTATTTAATTGTGGCTGTTAGCCTGGTGGTTCGGTCGCCGAATTTCGTAGTGGAGGTTGTAGGTTCGATCCCCGGTGCCGACCTTTCTCTCTTTTACAACAAAAGCAATGCTTTCTATAAAAGATGTACCTACCTATATATATATACCCATTTGTGTTCACTCCATAGTATTTTTTTTTTAATTTATTATCAGTGTATTCTTTAAATATTATTTAAATTCTGCCGTTCATAATTTATGATGGTTGTGCGTATGCAAACAGCATTGACACAAGACTGTATTCACTCCGGGCAAAATGACAAATTACTTCACTCTTTATTGGTCTAGAGAAAAATTATGGCCTTGTTACTCTTAACACTAATAATTCAGCTATGCCCCCCCCCCCTTCCCCATCCACTATCACTCTACCCGTCCAAATGGAGCAATGTCACTCCTTTTGACAGATGTGATCATTTTAACGAAATTTCACTACGTTAATACACACATTTTGCTATTATTAAATTAAAAACATCATTAAAAACAATTTTTGACTGATGAATATCTGACTCACCCTATGGGTAAGAACACGTAGAAAGCCGATTGCGACCCGCGCCGACCGGCTCAAAGATTGTTGTCTATGATTTCAATGCATTTAAATGGGCATGCCGGAAAGCGGGTTCCTTCTTTTTCTGTGGGTATCCCCATTCAAATGCATAGTAACATACTTTGCGCCAGTCGGCGCGGGTTGGAGTCGGCTTTCTACGTGTTCTTAACCTATCACCTCACATCATCCATTTGGTTTTCCCCGCTCACTCTCATCTTTTGGAGTGACAATACTTCATTTGGACTGATGGAGTGATAGTGAATAGAGAGCTTCGTGAATAATTTTTAGCAAGGAAAAATATCTAAATCAACATAGCTAGTTTATATTGAATAAATTTAATATTTTTGTACTTACATCTAAAAACGTCATAAATTAGTGAATAAACTCTTCGCATTTCTTGGTCATCTTCGAAATTCACAGCAAGTGGAGGCTTTTCCAATAATCTCGCCGCTTTTCCAACATCCCTCGGACCCCAGGGAGGACCACAATATCCAGCGATGTTCTGAACGGGACTCGAGAATGTGGATGATGTCAGCGATTCTGCAGTTGTGGCGTTTGATCCAGAATAGGGGGCTCTCAAGGAATCAACTACACCGGAAAAACTGCGAATCCCTCCTGACAAAGATGGGTTCTTGGAATGGTAGGGAGATTTAAGACTCGGACGTCTGGACTCGTCGGCGTCTAAAAGAGACGTCCAGGGATCCGTCCCACTGTCAGCTCTGGAGTAGCGACGAGCAGTTCTGAGTTTGTCCAAAGCAGAAACCTCAGTCTCAGGTTGGCTGAGAATAAAAAAAAAACAATTAATAAACAGTAACAACACATTTATACAAATAGAAAAATAAATAAATTGCACATTTACTTATTCAGCTTTTCATATTTATTCATTTTTTATTCTATTTTTAGGTTTTATTGTAAATCAAAGTTTATCCTAATTTTAATGTTTTTCGCGTTTTTAGTAAATACCTCTTGTCAATTTTGTTTACATTATGAAATAAAAAAATATCAAATGTCTGTCATTTTTCAAAGACAATAACAAAATTACAGAACAGTTCTTACTCAATATATTATGTACTATAGGAACCAACCAAGCAAAAAAATATCAAATGTCTGTCATTTTTCAAAGACAATAACAAAATTACAGAACAGTTCTTACTCAATATATTATGTACTATAGGAACCAACCAAGCAAAAAAATATCAAATGTCTGTTATTTTTCAAAGACAATAACAAAATTACAGAACAGTTCTTACTCAATATATTATGTACTATAGGAACCTAATTTTATTTTTTATATTTTTGTAAAATCGAGAAGTAAAAAACGACCAACGCAACGTAACAATTTAACTTCAATTCAGAATTTCAAGATATTAAAATACCTACTATTAGTTAATACTTTCTGTCTTGGATTGAAATATCTACCGTCACAGGCAGTGGCGTACCGTAGGTTTTCGGCGCCCGGGGCGGAATTAAAATTTGGCGCCCCCCCTAATATAATTTGGCGCCCACTCCCCCCCCCCCCCAATATAATGTGGCGCCCTTCCCTCCTTATATAATTGGGAACCCCCCCCCCCCCCCCCATATAAAAAAAACACGAAAATGAATAAAAATATATCAAAATAAAAAAAGTTACCTATTTATTTTCCTACTTACAGCAGATTTTTCTACCTGCGGATTCACCGCAAATGTTTTTTTAAGACCTTAATCCGAAATCAAATGTTATTTTTGGTCAAAATATAAATTCTCAGTTTATCAATCTGTAGGGTTATTCTCGTAGCGGTCTTAATACGCTCCTATCTTGATTGACAATATTTAAATGGCGGATTGGTATTCACAAAACAAGATATCTAGCAGATATCTTAAAAATTCATTATGTTTGAAATATTAGTATGAAATTCTATGTAGGTAATCGGCATTCCCGTAACTATCTTACAAACGTCAAATTCAAGGCCGACCTGATTGCGATCATGTCTTAATCTTATCGTTAAGTGATTTTTAAATGCGATTGATTACGGGAATAAGGCTCCTGGTCGTGTATAACATAGCATCAGCAGATTTTGCCGCCCTTTCCAAAGAGGCGCCCGGGGCGGTCCGCCCCTCCGCCCCCCCCCCCCTCGGTACGCCACTGGTCACAGGACAGAATCGAAAAGGGAAAGTTGTGGATGCCGTAGGTATTATTGCTCACTCAATGTCGAAAAAAATATCTTTCTGAAATAGCTGTTACTGCTATTTTGAAACAAATAAGTCAGTATTCAAAATTGTCCTGCGACCCGCGAAAATGTTGACTATATTTTTACTCAAACAATTATTATTGTTAAAAACAAAGAGAGTTTTAATCAATTTCCATGAAGTATAATAATAATAATAATATCAATACAAATTATTTTATTTCAAGCTTATTAAACTTAATTAAATAAATTTATTAGGTAAACAGGTTTATCCTGGGCTTTTTTTAAAAAAAAAGTTCCGGAACTCACTTAATGTCAAGCTTTCTGCTTCATAAAATTATATTCAAATTTCATTTAAGCGATTAATTGATTTTGAAATAAAAAAAAACGTGTAAAAGGTGCCGGAACGTTGCGGCCGTTCCACGGCTTTAAATGGAAAAAAGAGCTAGCCGTTTATCTATTATTTTCATGGAATCGAATTTTACAAAAGAAACAAGGGAGGGGAACAAAACAAAAATTTTAATTTGTTACTTGATTAAAAAGTTTTAAAAGCCAAAACAACATAATTTTTGAAAATTGTGCAAGTACAGCTCCAAAGAAACAATTAATATACCTACCAAAAATACCACTTGATTTTACACTGTTAACATCAACTAGCTTAAAGAAGAAGACAGTCCCCTTAGTAGGTAATAAAGTGTGGAAAAAACTAGGTATATAGTATTTTGTATTACTTATTTTGATAAGTACCTACATTTACAAAAAGTTGATTCAAAAATTCCATTTACATCTCAAAACATTGCTTATTTCCTTCGTAAAATATTTAATTTCGCGCCCATTTTGTCGAGTTTTGATCTCATAATAGATTACTAACTTTTGTATTCAAACATTATACTTACATAGTTCATAGGTAAGTATTTGTATTGTGTTCAAATTTTAATGCGGAGAGAGTTGAGTGCGTCGAGGCGGCGGACGTGTTTTGTGTTGTGATCGACGGTGCAATTCAGCTAAGCCAAACATTTGCTTATTTTTTCGTATTTAATTTTTGTTTTTGTACTAACACTTCTACTATTTTTTTTTCCTTTTGTTGATTACCCATCAATAGACTTTATTTTAATTATTATAATATTTTTTTGTTAATTAATACACTGCAGACGGCAGAATATATTATTGTTGTATACGGCGGGTCGCGCGACGCCCAGCGTTGTGTCTACGCTATAGACACTTGTTGGTCTTATTAAACTGACCACTTAATATTATTTTTTCGCTACCGTATTTCGTAATTTTTCGTTTTGTTTAGTATTTAGGACGGTTTTTTTTTAGATATAAGAAGATATCTTAATTAAGAAAGTTTTTTTTTTTCTTTTTATTCTTCAATCTCTTCTTTTTCTCCTTAGAGAATTAATCTCTTTTTTTCTTTTTTTTTCTATGATAACCTAATTTATTGGTTTATTTAAAATGGAGAGTGAGCCCCCTGACAAGGGCAGGGTATCCCTGACACCACCATCCAAAAGAGCTCGGAGCAGCTCTGAAGAGGGTGATATTTTGTCCACTCCAAATAATCAACCTACACCTAAAAAAGATCTTGACATAATGTATCCCCCTAATGCCCCCGCTCCGTATTTTGTTCTGGTAGAGAGTATCTCCCATGATGGGAAAGCTCCGCCTATTCATCCAATGAAATTTGGCCAAATATTGACCAAGAACAATATTGAAGGCATTATTCCAGGTGGGGTAAGAGCTGAGGGACGATCTAGAATAGGAATAACATTCAGAACCCCTAAATTAGCTAATGAATTTTTAAATAACAAAATTATGGAGTCCAATGGACTGAAAGCATTCATCCCCCGGTATAAGTTAACAAAAATGGGCGTCGTTAGAGGCGTTCCTGTTGATATGACCGAAGATGAAATCATTGACCTTGTAGAAGTTCCTTTAAGCTATGGTAAAGTGATCAAAGCCCGTCGCTTAAATAGAAAGCACACCGATGAAAACAAAACTGAATGGAAAGCATCAACCACACTGGTTCTTACGTTTCTGGGACAGAAGTTACCAGAGTACGTATATCTTTGTTACAACTCGCTACGAGTTGAGATTTATAATTACCCCACAATCATCTGCCACAAGTGTGGAAGATTTGGTCATGTTAAGGCCAATTGTAGGTCAGAACCCCGATGCACTTTGTGCACGGGTAATCATCCAAGTGAAACATGTCCAAAAGACTCCAACGAAAGAAAATGCTTAAACTGCAACGGAGACCATCCTGCCTTCAGTTCACATTGTCCTGAACTACACAGGCAGAAAAACATTAAAAAATTCATGGCGTCTGAAAATGTTTCGTATGCTCATGCTAGCAAAAGTATCCTAAGAAACAAAACCTACAGCCAAGTCACCGCCGCCTGTGACAAAAACCAACCTAAAGTGGCAGTTACACAAAAAAAATCTAGAGAATCTCTCCCCAAAAATAATTACATCGATAAGAAGGCAATAGATTCCTTGTTGTACATCGTAAATGGACAAGTTGGAAATTCACCCAACGGCTTCGCGTTAAATAAAAATTTGTCGGAAAACATTCCTGACAAAACAACTATTTCTAATGACACCGAACTTAACTCTCTTCTTCAAACTATACTCCAAATTGTTATTTCTTTAATATCAAACATTAATGATAAACCGTCCAACGTTGCTAACACTACACAGACCCAAAATTTCATTACACCAGACACAGAAAAAGAAAACCAACCTCTTCCGTAAATTTTTATTTGACATATTTTATTAATTTGATTAAAAAATGGATAAAAATCAATTTAAAAAATCGAAAATCACTGCTCTTCAGTGGAATGCTAGAAGCGCTGTAAGTAATAAAACTGATATATGCTTCATGTTGACAAATTTTGATATCGATTTAGCAGCCATTAGTGAGACGTGGATAAAACCAAATTTTTCATTCAATATCCCTGGATACCAGTGTATCCGTTGTGACCGACAAGAGGGCAGAGGAGGTGGTTCTTGTTTGATTTTTAAAAATTCTTTACCCTTCACTCGCATCGATATTCCCTATAACCCATTTTTAGAAGCAGTAGCAGTGAAAATAAATAATGTCGCTTATGTCTCTATTTACATCCCACCTAATGCAGGCTTTGATAGTGGCTATTGGAACACGGTTGTATCACTTTTGCCTGAATCTTATATATTGATGGGAGATTGGAATTCAAAGAATACCGCATGGGGTTGTTCTGCGTCTGATAGATCTGGAAACAGACTTCTATCCTTTATAGATGATAACAACCTTTTTATACTGAACGACGGTTCACCTACAAGACTAGCTCCACCTGGACAAAATTCTAACGCTTTAGATATTTCACTATGTACCAGCGACTTGGCCTGTATGATTGACTGGAGGGTATCCCAAGATCCATTTTCCAGCGATCATTATCCCATATTCCTTACTATCCACATAAAAATTCCCCCACAATATTCTACCAATTGTAGAAAGTGTTATAATGTCCATAAAGCAGATTGGCAGAAATTCAAATCAACCATTGAAACCATCTTATCCAATGATCAAGCTGATATTTGGGAGAGCGATATACAACAAAATTATGGAGAGATAACCAACATTTTATACCTTGCAGCTGACGCAAGTATCCCACTTAAAAAATCTTCAAATAAACCAAAAAAATCTCGTCCTTGGTGGGATTCTGATTGTGATGAGGCAACAAAGAAACGTAGTGAGGCAATGCGGGAATACAGAAAGAATAGAACGGATGAAAATTTTTTGAATGCAAAAAAGTTTCAGGCCAAAGCCAAGAAGCTCTTAAGAAAGAAAAAGCGTGAAGGATGGCAAAAATTCTGTTCTTCTTTATCCCCTAATTCGCACCCTTCATACGTATGGCAAATGATAAGATGTTTTAAGGGCTCTATGACCTCTTCACGTGGTCGGGCTCCATCTGATCTCTGGCTCTCAGAATTTTCGAGAATGATTGCCCCTCCTTATGTACCTAATAAACCTCAAATGCTTCAAGAGACGGTTTGCCCATACGTACCTATTTCCAGTAGTTTGGATTCTCCATTTTCAATTGAAGAACTCAAAATATGTCTACACAAAGTAAAGAACTCTGCTCCTGGCCTGGATGGCATCCCTTATCTTTTCCTTAAAAAATCTCCTGACGTTCTTCTGGTCCGTCTGGTAAAATTATTTAACCAGATTCTAAATGAAGGTAAAATTCCCGAAGAATGGAGTGAACAGTTGATCATACCAATCCCTAAACCTGGTAAAGATCCTTCCTGTGGATCATCCTATCGACCAATAGCGTTGTCCTCATGTATATCAAAAATGTTCGAACACCTCATAAAAAATAGATTGGAATGGTTTCTTGAACATTACCAGCTCCTCCCTCATTCTCAGTTTGGATTTAGAAAGTCCTTGTGTTGTATAGATAACCTTTCAATTTTAGTAACTGATGTGTTAACTTCATACTCAAATAAAGAATTTACTGTTTCTGCCTTTTTGGATATAACAGCTGCCTATGATAATGTAGATATTCACACGCTTTACTTGAAACTCCTTAAATTATCAGTACCGAATGTCATAGCCAAACTTATTTATCACCTTTTTTCTAAAAGAACAATCGTTATAATGGACGGTCCGGAAGAGAATAGACGAGAGATATGGAAGGGCCTGCCCCAGGGCTCAGTCTTGAGCCCGATCTTGTTCAATGTCTATTGCTCTGATCTGGAGAGGAAAATGAACAAAACCTGTAAAATAGTACAATTCGCTGATGACTTGGCTATATACACCTCACACAAAAATATTCATATTGCAGAAAAGCAGTTAACAGAATCCCTTGAAATATTGAACAGATGGCTAAAGACCAACCATTTAGAGTTATCTCCAACTAAATCAAACATAATGGTATTCTCTAGAAAACACATCAACCCAACAATATCTGTCTTCTCAGAGGGCATTCCCATCCCTCAAACCAATGAAATAAAATTTCTGGGAGCCTTGATTGACCGTAAACTCTCATGGCACCCTCATATCAATTATACAATAAGCAAATGCGAGAAGAGTATAAACATGCTGCGGGCCATATCATCAGTGACTTGGGGATCACATCCCTCGACAATGACTAATATATATAATGCTATGGTAAGAAGCCACTTGGATTACGCAAGTTTTCTCTTTGATCCACTTCCCCGGTATCTAGAAGATAAGTTGGAGCGCATACAGTCAAAGTGCCTAAGATTGATATTAGGTGCTTTTCCCTCCACTCCGATAAACTCATTACAGGTAGAAAGCGGAGAGATGCCTTTGTCGATAAGAAGACTCTATCTCGCCAAAAGATTTATTCTTAAACGTATTTCTTATTTTGACCACCCTTTATTCCGCAATATAATTAATCTAAATAACATCTGCAAAAACAATACATTTTGGGCTCGAAAGGCAGCACCTATGTTGTGTAGGGGATTTTCTTTTGTTTTGTCCAATTTTAAGGATATCAGATATCCGTATCCTTGTCCAACATACAGCGTACCTCTAGAAGCCCTCCAGTCCCAACCGAACATTGTTGAAAACATTGGATTTGATAAGGGTAATAAAGTATCTGAGATGCAAATCAACCAGGAGTTCAATACAATAATCGATCAGAAATGGCCATCACATATTAAGATATTTACCGATGGTTCAAAACTTCACAAGAACAGCAACAGTGGTTCCGCCGTTTTCATCCCGGAACTAAATTTGCAAAAATTGTTTATGCTTCCTCCAGAAGCATCAGTCTATACGGCCGAATGCTTCGCCATAAGGGAAGCACTACAAATTATTTTGAAACTTCACACCCCAAATAAATTTTTAATCTTTTCTGATTCTCTTTCCTTAGTAAAAACACTTTCTTCTCCCACCTCGTGGTTTGGACGAAATACACTGATTTTAGAAATTAAAAAACTACTATTTGAACTTAAAAGAAATGATAAACATATTTTAATAACATGGATTCCTTCACACTGTGGAATAAGGGGCAACGAGAAGGTCGATGGGTTGGCAAAGTTAGCCACCTCTGCGGGCCAGACCCCGCCCCACTTTGTTCTCCCTGAGAGTGATACTCTGCGTATTTTGAATGATGATGCCATAAGCCAATGGACTAACCAATGGAAACAAATATCTTTAAACAAAGGCTCGTATTATGAGCGTATCCAAGGCCAAATTCGTACCGATCCATGGTACAAAAGAAAAAACTTGAGCAGATCACTAATCTCCACAATATGCAGAATGAGGTTTGGACATCACAGGCTGGACGCCCACTTGTTTAAGTTGGGACTCGTCGATTCTCCGATTTGTGAGTGCGGCTTCGATGATGAAACGCTGAACCACGTCCTTTTCGGTTGCCCCTTGAGAGACAGATTCCAGCTCTACCATAAAATCCCAGACGTAGAGTACCCACTGAGTGTGGAGTATTTATTGAGTCTGGGATCTGTGGATATATATCGATTATTGTATAGGTTTGTTGAGAAAAATTTAGTAATAGTCTAGAATACCAAATTGACTCCTGATTGTTTTGATTTCACTATTTTATATACTTTTTACTGAGTAAATAACCCATTTTTATAAATCAATGATTCGTCGGTGGCATGATATCGTCCAAGCTTGGATGCAATGCCATAAACAAAAAAAAAAAAAAAAAAAAAAAAATTTTAATGCCTTAATTTAAATGAGATTTTATTGCAGATTCCAACATAATAAATGTACCTTTTGCATAAAAAAAGTTAGATACCAGCTTTAAAACAAAAATAATAAGACATAAGACAGACTATATTTTTTACTCATCTAAATCCCGTTGCTCCTGAACAAGTTTGAAGTACGCCTTTAACCTCCACTCCATATCACTTGGCAAAACCATCGACTCCAAATCCAACTTCTGTTCTTCATCTTTTTGTTTCTCTTGCAGAAATATCTCCTCCAGGATCTTGGGATAAAGGGCAAAGATATCCCCTTCTCCTAAACCGTCTAAACTGGCTGATAAATTCTCCCCGCTCGGATTCATCTTTATAAAAAGTATCTAAACTTTTTTTTTAATAAAATATTCAACAAAGTTTATTTAATACGTTTTCATAATTTTTCACACTAATTTATTATTATCAACCGACGCAATGAATTAAAAAAAGGGTGGTAAGTTGCAAAAAAAATTCATTGAAAAATACGCCATAACAAACAAGGGTTGTTGTGTGAACTTTTATTTACATTAAGCCGACTTCCTTCTACGAGTGCTATCGCTAAACTGAATCACCCTTATGGAACCTTTAGTGAATGTACGCCTACATTGAAATTATTTGAATCAACAGGTGGGATATTAAAATTGGCATACAACATACCAACAATGAACCCAATTTCTAATAGGTGGGTATGTAACTATTATTACAAGAGGCCAGTTTGATAATTGAACTGTGCAACATTCATGCAACTATCGAGTCTAAGTGGTTGGTAGCTTAGCGGCTACGACGCCGACTTCCGTATAATTCGTACTGTTTCGAAATGTAGGAGATCGTGGGTTCGAGCCCGGTGCCAACCATCTTCCTCTTTCACGACACAAGCTTTTATTATAGTTTACTGTGAAAAAGTTAAGAGTGTATTTTGTGTTCACTTTAAGTGAGCACATATGCTTAAAAAAAAACTTAAATTTGAAAGATTTGCAAAATAATGCATTTAAACCAATTTAATTATTGGCATTGCATCCAAAAATGAGATTATTGCATAGGTAATAATAAAATAAAAAATGCTTAAATTATTCAATAATCTCCTTTTTAGCTGCAATGCCAATAATTAATTTGTTTAAATGCATTTTTGGCATTTTTTTTTGCAAATCTTTCAAATTTAAGTTTTTTTAGTTGCATACTTACTTGAATGTACCTACCTATGTTTCAACCATTTTTGGCCTGGAACTATTTTTTCGGAATTACATGAAAATTTCTTTAAATGTAGTTAGTAGAGAGTTTAGAAATTAACTAAAAAATAATGAAAAAAATCCCTCTTGGAAGGTTTTCCGGAAAACCCCGTACCGTATATGGTACAGTAGGACTATGCACAGTATAAAATTAATGTATGGAGATATATTTTAATTCAATCCTAGCTTCGAAATCCTGAAAGCAAACGTTTATTTTAACCTTTTTTTCAAGCCGAAACTTACAAAATAAGTTTAGGTATTAAGATTTAAGAACAGATTTAAGAAAATTTTTCTAATTTTTAATATTTTTTGTGATACGAAGTGAAAAAAAAAGTTGATTGCAAATACCTTGAATGTAAAAAATATTTATACCTAATTGTGTTATTACTAAACCACCAATGATAGATAAATTTTGTGCACCTTGGACACCGCTTATGGCGAATTAATGCTGCAGCTTGTTTTTATTTAAATTTTTCAACAAAAAGGTCAGGTATATAATATATGACATATTATGTCATATTAAGTTTCAAAAGTAAGAGATGACATCCTACTCTGGACCCTTGGTTATTGATCCTCAATTCCGTTAGTATCATCGCCAGCACTATTCTCCTTCTGAATGTTATTCTAATACCATTTTCTAATACAGATCTGTACCCCTATTCTGTAGCAAGGGTAGTCACTTGAAAAAATTTACGGTACATTTTGTATGAAAAACGTCTATACGTATCGAATACGAGAATCGCATACAGACTTTTTCCATACAAAATGTATCGCCTAATAGTCACTTTTTTCAAGTGACTACCCTACACTTGCTACAGAATAGGGGTCCCGATGTTGGGCATAATGGTAGTAAGCCTACTGTACCAAATACGGTACACCAATATTCAAATGAAAAAAATATCGTATAAATAATAATTATCATTATATACCTAAATATATTTGAATAAATTCGATTAAAATAATAATAATTGTGGTTATAGTTATCACATTTATAGAAAGAAAAGATTTACAAAACAAAATTATGTATGTTTTTACCTTAGAGAAGACAAATAGAAAATTTTCTGAAAAATTCGCAAACTTTATCACGGAAGCATTCCCACTGTGGTGGATTTTAAGACAAAAACCAATACGCATATTATGTTTCGATACTCCGTCTTATTTATGTTGAGTATAAATTATATCAGTTATATGGAACGGTTAGAACAGTAGATTTTTTTTTAATCAACTGTACCATATACGGTACGGTAGGTCTATCTGGGTTTTGCTCCCAATCATAAGAATTCTCGACATGTTAAACATGTCTAAAAATCTCATGTATGCACCAAGTAGATATTGAATAATTTAATGAAATATGGAGATAAAAGTTGGAAATTATTGAGAACAAGAGAGCAACCAGATTTAAAGACTGAATAATATATCCATTTTTGTTAATGTCTCATCTTTATTGCCTATTGGCTTTGTTGGTGCACGACGTTCTAATTATGTCTAGATTCTTGTGACCATTTTTCAGGACTAGATCTTAACGAATATGTAACTAATGACTAACAATTCATTACTGATGTTCGATTTTTAAATGAAACAAACCACTACGGGCTTACGACCGTCTTCTGCTATATTTTTAATTGCCATGCGGTCTCTATAAGTTGTTGATAATGACAAAAAACTGATTTCGTGGGGAATATGCTTCCGGGATTATTTATTTTTGCATTTTTAGACTATTTATATTCTTGACACACGTTAATTCAATTCTCCCTTTTACACCCCACTCAGGGGCATAGGGAGGTAACAAGAGCTCTCCATTGCGCTCGATCCTGCGCAATGTTTATGACCTCCTCCCACACCATGTCCCTCAGCTCTGCTTCGAAGGAGCGGAACACAGTATGAGAGGGTCTTTCTCGTCTTCGGGACCCTGATAGGAGGAAGAACAGCGCTCTCCTCGGCCAACTGTCATTCCGCATCCTTAACACATGTCCCAGCCATGTCCATCTCCTCCCCACAATGGTAGAGGTGTGAGTCAAGATAAAGAGTAATAATTTTAAATTGCATAAATTCGGAAATAAGTTGTCTTGGCGCGCTATAGTTCTTTCTATAGGTGCTTGATGACCTTTTTGCAGAGTACAGTAAGGTAAAAAACCTAAAGCTCCTTAGAGAGAGAATTTTTAATGTCGTGTGCTAATTGCGGTCTAAGAATACTGTTAATCGGCGTGTACATACATAATACAATTTTGTCATAAGATTACTTGTTTTCCTTTTTTACTTACTTTTATGCCTGTCAAAAATGATAAGCATAATATAACCTTAAAAAAATACACGAAAAATACATTTGGTGCTTTGACAATGGCCAACATTGGTGGCTCATTTAAGAACTTTAATGTTATTGGCCATGCTGGTCCAAAACTCTCCACTTGCCTCAAACCTGCTCAATTTCAATTGCCTCCTAAATCACTCTGTTCTGCTTTGAAGAAACAGAACATAGAGAGGTTACTTTATTTAAAAACTATTCATCATATGGGTTTTAAAAAAAGTATATTCCAACATTCCAACTAAGAAAACAGCTCAATTGAATTTCAAAAGGTTGTATTGAGTAAACATTTTTGCTTTAAGGCATATCTATAATATAAAAGAAAGTCGGGTTGGTGCGAACACTTACAACTTGAGATTGGCTGAACAGATTTTTATGATGCTTAGTTTAATGGATTTTTCTCCGCTGCGGATAACAGAATAATAATTAAAAATTTGAAAAATGGATAGCAAATAATATAAAATGTAATATTATGAAAGTTAGTATAGAACGGATTTACTGACAACTACGCCATCTGTGAAAAATTACATAACACAATTTTTATTGAGTTTCAAAACATTGGTATGCAGATTTTTCATGGAATTTCTTTCAAGCTTTCAAAAATATTTTTTAAACATTCAAACATATTTTGATCTTTTTTTTGTGAAATTCGACAAATTTATTTCAAATTTACAAATTCGATATCAATATTCATACGAAGGGCTACAGGACGTCTATTGGGAAAGCTAGTTATAAATAAATAACACTTCTATACAAAGGTGTCGGTGTTGCAGGTGGAACTTAAAGCATTCTCTATCAATCAACTGGTCCTGTCCAATCTGAGACAAGATTCCAACCCAGAGCCTTTTGGTCCTTTTGATCAGAAGTTGGCGCTACCGAGGTATTAAGAATCAAATAAAACACAGTATATAAATAAAACATATTATAATTGTTAAGTATAGAATATTTTAATGTTTCAATCTTGTTCTGGGTGTTGCCGCTTCAGTTTCATACTCTACTTCCACTCGAGGTTTCTTCGCCAACACTTTACCTCGCATCTTCTTCAGTTGAATGGATTGGGCAGAGTCCTGGAAACACAATTTCATTATTGAGACATGACTAACATATTTCCAACAAGAGAAACCATGTAAGTTCCTAAAGATTTATACCTATTAAAAATAAAAAATTCAATACGACAAATTCAAGGTTTATCATACAGAAGTTTATAATGATATGTAGATATAGTTTATTATGATTACTACTACTTGTATATCGTAAATCTGACTAAATAATTTACCTCAATATCAGATGCTTCTGACTCAAAATCACTGGATACTTCAGCCGTTTCCTTTTGTCCGGATTCACTTTCCTGTAAGAAGATATTTTGTGTTAGAGGAGTAGACAAAATTCTTACTATTATCAGATTTTTTTTCCGAGATAACTTCGGTTATAAATCATTTCCTATCTCTCTCGCACTTACGGTCCTTATGGACAATAATAATTAGTATGTCATCCATAAGAACGGAATTAGATAGAAAGAAAATTATTTACAATCGAAGTTATCTCAGAAAAAGAATTGGATAATAGAGATGTTATAGAGCTTAGTTACAGTAATCGAAACCCTGGATATCCAAAATAAACTTCTATCATTTTTGATGCATTACAACATAATATTATGAAACTAACTATTTGATGTTAAATCTAGATTCATTTCTGTTGGATTTTTCAAATTTGAATCATATATACGGGCTGTCAATTTCTTTTATCGCTATTTCGAAGGTTGGCTTTTTTTTACCTTCACCTTAATGGCGTTCTTGAATGGTATGACGAATGTTTGCCATTTAGTTTTATATAATCAAAAATGTTTCGAGTCTCTGAAATTCCTATAATGGAAATCTGTGGGATAACATTTGCAGGAAATGTAGATGATAGCCAATTATAGAGAAACTATCATAAGATTGATAATTGGGACAGGTCGAGTACTGGATTATTATGAAGAATAAAGGAAATTAATTACGGCATCTGTATCCATGTCACTATCAGCCTCAACAAACTCATCAGGATCTTCATTAGTTTTCAATGCTTTTCTCAGTTCTGGGCCTATTTCTCTCTCCTCTTCCCTCTCCGATTCTTCCTCAGCTTCTTCCTCACTTTCTCCAGATATCTCCTCAGCCCTTAGAGCATTATCAAATGCCATTTGTGGGAAATTATATATATCATTGTACTAAAACATGAAAATTTAATAAATATAAAAAAATAAGCACAGTAATAAAGACAAATACAGTAGAACCTCTCGTAACGTGCAATTTCTATAATAAAAAAAATTTGCTTCCTTAATAAGCAAATTTTTGCAGTTCGAAATGCCAGTTTAATAAAAAGAGATGTCGAATTTTCATTTTTTTGTGAGCTGCAACTTCCCAAGCCTTTTTTTTAAAAAAGCTTGAATCTGTGCTCCCTCAAGGTGAACACAAATATACTCTGACATCTTTCACTCTAAGCTTAGGCAACGTCGGGATTCGAACCCACAACGTCCAATATGCTGTGCGCACGAAAGCCGCCGATTGATACCACTGGTCTACCAACAACCTCATGTATTAGATTGTGTTTACTGTTCGTTTCACTCACAAATTTTCCAAATTTTAATTCAAACATTGGATACTCAAATTAATTGAATACAAATAACTACACAAAAAACACTATTTTTCATATTTATTTTTATGGCATGGAACGTATTGATTACATTGATTTCTATGAAAAAAAATTATTTCGCATTACGAGTAAGACTTTGGAACGAGTTATGCTCGTAACATGTGGTTCTACTGTACATAAAAAACCTAATTCAGTGAATTAAAATAATACTTACAGCTCCTTTCTTTAATCTATCTAATAGTTGTTTTTCAATAGCGTTGTCGATCCTAGCCGCCACTAGTGCCTTTTCTTCTCTACGGCGTTCACGTCTTTCAATTTTCCTCTGGATGGGAATAATTTCTTTCCTGCAAATAAATCCAAAAATACTCACACAAGTGAACAATAATACATTTTTGACATCAATCAATACAAGGAAAGGGGAAATATCAACTACGAAGTTTGAATCTTCAGATTGAAATGGTACTAACATTTACAGAAAACTATAGATATGGAATTAAAGGGGACTCTAAAATAAGTAAAATACATAATGTGTAGCTACTAAAGGCACTTACACTCGACGCAGTTTCAGCTTCCTCATTCGAATTAAATACTGTGTAATTTTAACAAATCTCTGTTTACATTTTGACTTGATAAAACCTGGCCAGAACACTAAATTTTCATTTATTTGATAAATAGCTTTTTCAAAATTTCTTGACAACTTCACTTTCTCCCATGTTTTATCAGGAAACATAGATCTGAAATTTTTAAGAAATCAACATAATGTACCTGCAGGAGTGACAATATGTAAAGATGGAGGAGAAAACGGCAGGCTAGTGAGCAAATATGAGTTGAGAAATTGTGACAATTTTTACTTCTATTTACGATAGGTATACTCTTCACAGATTTAAGTGTATTATAATATAATACATGTGACATACCTTTCAGCTGTTTTCATATATAAGTATATAATTCCGTTATCCTCTCTAACTGTGGCATATCTGCTGTTTGCCAAAGGACAAGATGATCTATTACAAAGACCAGTGAGGTTGTACTCATTTCGGCAAAACTTTTGTGTTTTGGTACTGAAAGCATTGAATAAAAGTAGGTAAACATGAGTTTTAGCGTCGCAAAAAGTAATTACAATTTTAGTTGTTATAAATTTAGTTTTAGAATCTATACATGAGTTAAAGTAAATAATAACATAACCTACTTCACTTTATGAGAGCAAAATGTATTGTTGATAATACTCCACACAACCTGAAATGATGAAATATAAATCATTAATCCATTCAATAATATGTCCACTATAAAGCTACAATTATTTAACACTTACGTCGTCGTGCTGCATCGTTATATATTTAAGCTAAATAATGATTGAATTCAGTAACACTATAAATTGAAAACACCATGCGACAGATATAACATAACCTAGAAACATAACATCAAATCATGACAAGACAGCAGAAAACTTTTTTTTTTTTTTTTAGTCACGGTGTTGCCGTGACAGATGGCTTGGTGGAAACCTTTAGCCAAACAGCAGAATACCCAAAGACAGTGTTGCCAACGGATTTTGGTCGATGTCGCCGATTTTCATAAAAAAAAGTAGCCCAAGCTTAGCCCAAGTCGCCCAACTGAAAATTTGGTATCCGGAAACATGAAATGTAGCTAAAACTAGTTGCATGTAAACATGAGATCCAACTGTCGATGGCCTGAGTCGGTATGTTTATTGTATGAAACAATGTCGTCCATAAATTAAATTTTTACAAAAATTGTTAAGAAAAGTTTGAGATGTACTGTTATAATGTATGTATTTTTTATAGAAAATTAAATTATCTAGTTGATGTGTTTTGGCGTTTTTCGATATTTTTATTAAATTCTGAAATATATGCACTGAAACTCTTAAATTTGTCATAAAAAAAATATTTTTCTTTATAAAAAAAGTTTGAGAAACCCTGGAACTTTTTCATTAAATTTAGTTTGAGATATTGTATTTTTCTATACACATACAATTTTTAGTGTTCTAGCTTTTATATTTTTCGAGATATACGAAAAAATTAAGTAAAAATTCAAAGGTTGGTTATCCCTGACTGAAAGAAATTTTCAAAATTCTGAGTATACAAGTTTTGTAGGCTTAAAGTATTAAATATTTTCTGAAATTTTAGGATCTCTGCATCAAGCGAATCAAAAGTTATAAGGGGGGGACGGACACACACACACACACACACCCTCACACACACACACACCCTCACACACACACACACCCTCACACACACACAGACACACTAAATGTTCTCCTCCGAATTCTGAGTAAATCCATCTATGGAACATATATGCTGCAAAGCCTCTAAGTTTGTGTTTTTTGTCGTCAAAGTTTGAAAAACCGTTTAAAATCTAGACCTGGCCATACAAATCTCACGTATCTTGGCTTGATACTGCCGATCTGTCTCGAGAAATAATTTCTCTTCAACAAATCGACAGTTGGAAAAAAACAAAAAGGTCATTCCGAAAATTTGCTAAAAGGAGGGAAGTAGCCCAAATGGCGACCAGTCGCGATTTAGATTTTTTCGTCGCCAATTCTCGTTCCGAGTAGCCCAAATGGCGATAAATCGCCCACGTTGGCAACACTGCCCAAAGATAATATAAATATACTGGCAGAATACCAACATAACTGTACATAACCGTATTTATGTTGTCTATGGCAAAAATACAGGTAATCTATGGAATTCAAAGATCAAATATTTATTTCGGGTAATTTTGTCGACAACCCACCCTCCTATTCGAAGTAGTTGCAACGCCGGCTTTCGTACTGCGGACGTCGTGGTTCGATCCCAGGTGCCGACCATCTTCCTCTTTCACAACACAAGCTTTCAGTAGCTTACTGTGAAAGAGTCAAGGAGTGTATTTGTGTTCACTTTGAGTGAGCACAGATTTATTTAAAAAAAAAAGACCCTCACTGAAAAATATTTAGCAACTGGCAACATCACAATGGCTCATAAACCTTATATTTTTATGTTTCTATAGTTGCAAACCTGTGTTTGAAATTTCGCAACTTTTCTCCGTTTCATTGAATGGGTATTTTGTGTTGCCGGTTGTTTTTGTGATATTTATTGCAGAATTACTATGATTTTGGCATAATTATTATGTGACATACAATGGCAGATAATATAAAAGTAGTTATTAAGGTTCGGCCTTTAATAAATCGTGAGCTTGACGATAACTCACGGGAATTATGGATGGTTAAAGAAAACTCAATCTACCCTGTTGAACAATATAGAGACGGGGATAATACGTTTACGTTTGGTAATATTTTAAACCATTTGACAAAATTTAGTTTAGTTTCAACATTTTAATCTAGTACAGCGTCCTAACCAAAACCGTGTTTTGTTTCCAAGGTTTGACTGTAATTGTAAAATGAAAACAATCTTGTTTATTTTCTAATATTTCTCATTTTTATTCAAAATAAATTAGATCAGCATGCTTATTATATACGATTTGTACATCTTTAACTTGATCAGCTTTGGTTAAAAGTGTATGCCGTTGTTTGCCTGTTTTTAAGCATAAATTACAAAATTTGACAGATTCCCCTTTGTTTCAAAGACATTTGTATTTATGTTAAATAAATGATACTAAGTTATTATGTAATTCTTATAATGAAATATCAAGATACGATCATCACTAAATTATAAAATATAAGGATAAGTACCTACTCTTACTGGTTTTGAATGTAAAAAGTAAATATTTTCATTTCATAACAGTAAACAATTGAACAGTATTATGCACATATAAGCTAAGATTGATGGCTTTGCATAGCCTCATTTGATTCATTTATATTACTAACAAAGAGAGTATTTTGACAGATCATATATTTGATAGTAGCAGTCAAACAGATCATGTATATGACATTGTGGCAAGACCCATTGTTGAATCTGCAGTGGATGGAATCAATGGAACAATATTTGCATATGGGCAAACTTCCTCCGGGAAAACTTATACGATGATGGGTGACGGTGACTCTCCGGGTATCATACCTCTTGCTGTACAGAATATATTTGATAAAATAGAATCCATAACCAATAGAGACTTCTTGCTGAGAGTGTCTTATATTGAAATCTACAATGAAAAAATCAGAGACCTCTTGGATATAAACAATTCAGATTTGAAAGTTCACGATGATTTCAATGGATGGGTGCGTGTTGATGCTAAAGAAAAAGTTGTTTCTACTCCCCGAGAAGTTCTGGAGCTAATGAAAAAGGTAAAATCATCACCACATAAATGAACAAATTATAATTATTTTTTGTAGGGTTTAGGTATTCACATATAGAAAGATCATTAAAAGAAAGTGAAGCTAAGTTTCTTTAGTAATGCAACCCATCACTTATTCAATTTCACAATAAAATGTTCATTAACTTTAATATAATGGGTTTTAAATGACATATTCTACTAGCTGAACCTGTCTTGCTTTACAAACCTCTTCAAAAACTGGTTATCTCTTTTACTAAAATTTCACCAGGAAGATACTATCATTTCATACAGTCTTATGACCTACCTAGTTGTACTGGCGTAGACTTCAAATCACGATGTCCCGGGTTCCATTACCCGTCGGGGCAGAGTCGGAGAAGTATTTTTTTTTTTTTCGCTTGAAATTTCTACTCGGGGTTGGCCTGTCTCAGATTGGACGGGACCGGTAAACTGGAAAAAATTGCCTCAGGCAATAAGTTCCGCTGGCTATAGTGACACCTTTGTATAGAAAAGTGTTATGTTGTTATGATTGTGTAATCTCTGAGATTTTCACAGCTGGCGTTACGACAAGTTGACACTTTGTTTTCCGGCCTGTTTGGCGTGGTCTTGTAGGCAATATTCTGCCCAATGTTTCAATTCCTAGTGGGCCTGTGGGAATCACAGAATTATTCCATATTTTCTCAAAATTTAAAAATACCTTGAGCTTTGAATGAATATTTCTAAATCATAATTAACCATTAATCGGTCCAGCCGTTCTTGATTTTTAGCGAGACACACGCATAGCTAATCATTTTTATACCTATATAAGATTACTGCAGTAATAATTGCAAGGTTCAGCGATAATTAAAAGGAATCTTCGGCTTATGCATGATGCGATGACGTAAGCAATTAAGAACACAAA
This sequence comes from Mystacides longicornis, assembly GCA_963576905.1. NCBI lineage: Eukaryota > Metazoa > Arthropoda > Insecta > Trichoptera > Leptoceridae > Mystacides > Mystacides longicornis. The sequence goes on from OY756428.1 coordinate 22,002,843, forward strand.
CTGTTATGTAGAAGAACATTTGTAAAATTATCACAAACTTCTTTTGCCTATTGGTTGCTTTTTTGTATAAGTAACCTAGAAAATGTTGCAGGCCACTCTTAAAAAATTTCAATTTATACATATTTCCCACAATCAGCAAATTTTATTGCTTTGGTCAGGAAAAGTTGAATTAAAAGTCATACAATTATTTACCATTACTTTTGGTTGTTTTTTTTATTTTCAGGGTAATGGTAACAGGGTGATTGGAGATACACAAATGAATGAGCGAAGTAGCCGCTCCCACACCATCTTTTATATTGTAAGTAATGAATAAATACATCAATATTATGTAATTATACCACTTTCAGAATTGAACACCTTTATATAAATTTTCCAGATTATTGAATCCCGGAGACATGTCTCGAGTCACGAGGATGAGGACGATAGTGTGAATGTGTCGCAGCTGAATTTAGTAGATTTGGCGGGGTCAGAGAGACCAGGGCAGACGGGTGCAACTAAGCTGAGACTACGAGAAGGTGGACATATCAATAAATCTCTATCAGCACTTGGACTTGTTATTAGACAACTGTCTGATCCTAATCGAGGACCTAATACGTAATGTCTTACTACATTTTTACCTCATCTTGAATTGTGATTTTACTCAAAGGGGTTTAAAGGGCAAAACAACACATGTTTATATACCTGAGAATATTCCGAAGTGATTTCAATATTCAAATAGGGTCAAACCTCGTTTATGAACTTTTTGGGTGTTGCAAACACGAACCCGTATGCAGTTAAATTTTCCCAAATGTCTTATTTTCAACGTATGAAATTTATATGAAATCACCATTTTAAAGAATTACATTGCTTTTAAAAAATTATGTTTATGTGAAAGTTAGGACTCTGCATACGTTAGAGGCGTTAGTCTAGCTTGTAATGTAGGACAATCAAAATAAAGCCCCCTAATTTTTCATATATCCTAATCTTGCTGATTTTTCATTGCAGGTATATTAGTTTTAGAGATAGTAAGCTGACCTTTTTCTTGAAAAATTCCCTTGGAGGAAATTCTAAAACTGGAATTATCTGTGCCATAACACCAGCTGTTTTAGATGAAACTCAATCTACGCTTATGTAAGTTTCCATATTGAAATCTTATTAATAGAATGAGTATAACTATATAATTCATAAAATAAAGTTTATTGTTGATATGGTCTGATCAATAGGTTCGCTATGAGTGCCAAAGTGGTTCAGAATATTCCAAAAGTCAACGCTGTTATCAGTGACGCAACTTTGATCAAAAAGTTAACAAAAGACATGGCTAAACTGCAAGAAGAATTAGAAAACAAACGATTACTTGAGGTAATATTTTTTTGTTTTTGACGATATTGTTTGTACTAATTGTATGAATTTTTTTATGTAAAATACTGAACTAACAAAGCTCTCAGTATAATGAGCAATCAGTTTGTTCCGATAACACTTTATACATAAAATATTTGGTAGCCTATCGGTTACAACGCTGGCTTTCATACTGGGTCATGGGTTTGATCATTCATTCATGACCTAAGCTTTAAGTAGTTTACTGTGAAAGAGTCAAAGAGTGTATTTGTGTTCACCTTGAGTGAGTGAGCACATATTCATTAAAAAAAATTACTGAACCATTTGGGTTGATAGTAAATACATTCCTGACAACAAATTATTTTCATTCTTTACGTATCTAGAAATCAATGAGTAATGTACCATTGGTGTGCTCAAAATATGTATCTACACCGTCTATAATATAAACATAATATATAATACATTTTTACAGAGTGTTTCCAGATTAAGAATCATGTTTATCATTTAAGAATAATGGTTTATTTGTAGAACGACAACAAAAAACTGCAAGAGCAACTGAGCGAACTACGCAATATGATTTTGATGGGTCATACGAAGGAGGTTAAATCGAACACATTAAGACGTCGAACGTGGTGTGCCCCCCAGTCTAAACTGAACACTATATCCGAACATTACACTTCCCAAAACTTTGCTTTAGAAAACAGGTATACGCTTAACATTTCTTTTATTCTTTTTAACACTTTATATGCGTGTTACTATCTGTTCAATCCGAAATTTTTAGTCACCGGCAGGTAGATACTTTAGTATACTAGCCTATAAAATTCATCTTTAAATGTTTCCCGAATAAAATGTGTTTGTAATTTCTCTTCATGCAATGTGTCTTAAATCTAAGGTTATCTGTTTTATTTTATTTTTTCAGATTAAGCGGAGAAAATACGACATTTAAGCATCCCGATTTGTCAAACATCACTCAAAGACGCGATTCCAAAAGAAACACAAACATAATGACGCCAATTGCTTCCAAAATTTCCTCCTTAGAACATTTTGATATTATTGAAATAGGTAACCTCTTTCCTTCTAATATTATGGCGTGACCAAATACAATTAAATTCTTTTCTATAAACTCAAATTAACTACTCGTTACCCACTAATAGATTTCCAATGGCATCCCTGGGTCGTCACCGTTATCTCAGTTTTTCTGCACAATTATACTATCACTGCTTTCCCTGAAATATAAGAATTTTTTTACTATGCTTTGTGATCTTAAAACGAATCCAAATAAGTCTCGGGCTAACGAATTTAAAATCTTTCATATAAGACTTTATTGTTGATTGTAAAACAGCAAATGGTTGATTGCCCAGTGGTTCAGTCACCCAACTTTCGTTCTGAGGGCCACAGGTTTGACCCCATATTCCGCTTTCACAACACACGCGTTACTCTCTGTGAAAGATGTCAAAAGTTTATTTGTGTGCAAATTCATTTGAAAAAATTTTGAGAATTTTTTTAAAGGATCTCTTCCAGTCAACCCTTTATGCATTCACTCATTCTCTTAAACCTACTCTCGTCTGTTCTTTCTACACCTTCTCTTTTCGACATGACATAGTGGGTGGCTAGCCTCACCGCTGATTGTGTTGTTGCTTTGATTATATATTTATAGCTACTAGATTTTCAAACAATCATTTCAATTTTTTAAATTAAAAATGGGATAAATACATTATGCATATCTTTTTGACTTTAGATGATACTCCAGAAGCAAGCCCTAAAACTGCTGTTCCCACAGATTATTCAGGCTGTTCAACTCCTCCAGTGTGTTCGCCCTATCACAAATGTTTCAGTAAGGCCAAAATAGTTCATTATTTATAGTCTTTGATGTATAAAAAAAAACTATAAGTACTCATCTTTTTTTCAACACCCTTTAGATGTTCAGCAGACTCCCCCGTGTATTCTTAAGAATCGAGCTCATCATGCGGAACGAGAATTTCACGAACTGCAAGAGTTGACGACTCTAGAAAAAATGTATTCCCCAGAAGTGGTAGGTCAACACGCTTATCTCACTTATTTGTTCAATTATTCAAATTTGACTTAATCATGCTGTAGTCCTCAGCCTGATCAGAACTTATTTTAATTTACTAAAAATACTATTATTAACCAATTTTACTTTTATGGACTCATGACTGTCTTATACTGCACTGTTATGAAAGATGGCTTAGTGCGAACACTTTACGTAAACAATGTTCCAAGACCCAAAATTCCCATTGTGGAATTCTTACAGATGTTAAATTTGTGAAAAAATGTTCAATAGGAATTTTTCACATGTCGAAGATTCCCATTATTATTTGGAATCTTTTTATGTATAATCTTTACAGTTAAGAAGCACTTTGTTCTGAATATACAGAGTTAAATTTAACTATAGGTATATACATATCTCTGCATTTGAGCATATCTTGTGATTTTTAATTCAGGTGGAGTTGTTACAAGATATAAAAGTACTGCGGCAAGAAAATGAAAAGTGTAATTTTCAAATCGAGAAACAAAAAGAAATTCTGGATAATTTTCAAGAAGAAATAAATACACTGAACCAAAATGTGTCCCTCATTTCCAAAGAAAAAGAAGAATGTTTAATGAAACAGGTAAAAACTTTACAATCTTCTATAAAAGATACTATTTTTTCTTATGTTAATGTTGAAGCTCTGAACCAGATAGTAATGACCGATTTCAAGAGCTTTGGTACTATCTTGTTCCTGTTTTATACTACCAGGTTATTATTTTGGTGTAAAAGCTTACCAAAATATAACTCGGTAAAAAAAACTATGCATTTTTTTTGTATGTGATATTCACTCTCATAATCAATTTTCTTTCAGAAAAATTTACAAAAAGAAATGGATAAGTTTTGTAATACCAACACAGACCTTCAAGTCGAAATCGAAAACCTAAAAATGCGCTTTCAAAATAGAGAAAAGGAATTACTAGCATCCCTGAAAGAAGCTAGGGATTTCAACAGTTCCAAAGCTGCACTGGTCTCTCCGAATTTAATTGGAAGTTGTGTTAAATGTGAAGAACAACTTGCCCTGTTTACAAACCAAGTTGATTCGTTGCAAAAAGAATTGGCATCTAAAGATAAACAACTGAATGAATTACAAATAAGTTCTGACCAACAGGAGTGTAGCATGCTGAAAGCTAAAATTATAGAACTTGAACAATTACTTGAGAAAAAAGACCAGAAATGTACTGAAGCTGACATCAAAACATCTGATGTAACGGACACCATGAATACGTGTAATGATGACATTGTCAATTTGGAAAAACAACTATCCGAACATGCTCAAAAATTACTTGATCAAAGTGAAGAAATGGTAACATTGAATGTGACTATTTCAAACTTAAACACCGACATACAGGATTACAAAGAAACAATTTGTCGGTATGAGGAGCAGACCAAGCAAACGTTGGCAGATTTACAAACAAAAGACACACATATTTCACAGTTGGAAGAAGTAAACATCAAACTTAGAGACGAATTGAAAGAAATCCAGGCAAACGCAGAAGTCCAAACTAGTTCAGAGAGTCATAAAGAATCTGTCGATATTTCAACCGTTGAACCTGTATTAAATCTCAAAGAAGAAATTGAGAATGTTGAGTCTGGCATTTATGAGATGAAACATACTAGCGAACCAAATGTCAATTTAGATTTAGAAAGAGACTTGGAGATATCCTCATTAAAATCAAAATTAGAAACTTTACAACTAGAGATTAGTAATAAGGATCAAGAATATTCAGCTGTCAACTCTAAGTGTAACCAAATAGAAAGTGAAGCCTTGACTATCAGACAGAAATTGGAGAAACTACAACAAATTAATGAAGACATTTCCAAAGAAAACTCAAATCTTGAGAGTAAATGTCAATCTCTTCAAAATCAACTAGACGATTGCAATAGAAGAATTAATGAATTGACTAATGAGAATTCAAATTGTGAGAGTAAATGTCAATCTCTTCAAAACCAACTGGATCATTGCAATCGTCGAATTGATGATTTGACTAATGACGCTAATTCTAAAAATTCAGAAATAAAACTATTGCTTGATGAAAATAATAATTATAATTCTGTCATTGAACAAAGAGAAGTAACTATTTGTGAACTTGAAAAAAACATTCAACTGCAACGAGAAAATTACGAAAAAATAGTGGATGAAAAGGAACAGTTGTTGAAAAATGTTGATGATCTCAAACAGCTAAATAACACCTTAGCATTGGAAAATGGCAATTATATCAATGAGTTGGACAACCTTAAAGCAGAGTTGAATGAAAAAACTAGCCAAATAGAAAATCTAAAAAATGATATGGAGAGTACAAATAAGCAACTAGATAGTTTAAGTATAGATATTATTGCAAAAAGTACTCAGATTGATGATTTAAAGTATCAAGTAGAAACTTTAAAACAGGAACTATCGGATTCTGTAAATGAAGGTACAAGGCAAAAAAATTATATAAATGATCTGACTGTTTCCAACGATTCATTGAAGAATGATCTAAACCTCTGGATCCAACAAATTGAAACACTAACTAGTGGGGTTGTCAACAGGGATGTATCACATTTAACACCAGGTTACACATGTATGCAATTATCAAAGCTAACTAGAGAAATCAGCGAATTGATACATGAGAATGAAGATATGCGAAATGGGGAAGTCCTATTGGAAAACAAGGAAAACTTGTCGATAAAGTTGGAAAAAAAACCCTTAAGTATTCATCAGGATTCCTTGTCAAATGTCGGGACTCCAAACTTGAAATCCACAAAAAATATGAAAGAGAAAAAAGATTCCGATGTTTTAAAACAAATTTTTGAATTCATTTCATTGGTACTCGAGGATGTAAACCAACCAAACATTAATTTGTGTTTGATCAATAATCCAGAATTTAGTGATATCAAACACATACTAGATGATTTCAAAACGGTAACAAAACTAAATGTGGATGATTTAAACCAAAGAAATTCCTATTTAGAAGATCAATTAAAAACTGTACACACAACCTTTTCATTGATCAATAATAATATTGAATTTATTTCTGAAATCCTCGCAAACAATTTTAGGGGAAGTGATCATTCTGGTAAGGAAATACGAAACAATATAATAGCTATATGTGAACATATTTCTCCCCATTTAAGTCCAGATTCATCCTTGAGAAATAATAATCTGTACACGGAATCTTTAACTTGGAATGAAAGAGACAATGTCCCTGATGAGACTGAGAATCAATCACAAAATGATTTCAATATTGAAGACTTTATAGATTTCTTGAATAATCATGTGTCAAGATTTGATGGTCTAGTTCCATTACAATTAACGGATGATAGTATCTATAATGTATCTGTTCAAACAGACATTTTAACAAAATTTAATACCCTTAAATATAAGTGTGAAAATTTATTTAGCAAAATTGAAAATTATATTAAAGACTTGAATGAAAAAGTTGTTGATCTACAATCCCAATGTGATACTATGCAAGCTGATAATACAAACGCAGAAATTCAAATCCGTACGCTATGCGAAGAATCCGAACAGCTATTTAAAAAAGTTATTAGCAAGAAGAATGAATGTCTTGTATCGGATGCAGAGTCCACGTTTAAAAACTCAGTATTATTTGCTACTGAACATTTTCACAATAGTCTACATAGTACTTGCATGAAAACCTTGATGGTCTTCAAAGAGCAGTTGACAATGTTGGAAACCTTACTCAGAAACCCGGATCTCACCCAACTGAATATATTGGATGAGTACGGCGATATTACAACTCAATGTCTTGAGCAAAGTAAAACACCGATGAAGGATTCCACTTTGACAATTGTTGAAACCAAACTGCCTAAAATGTCCCCAGAATCATTGGATGGTCCAAACAATGAAGTTGTTGACAGATCCACATGTACTGATTTGTTGTTCAATGAATTAGACGCTTGGAGATCCGACTACGAATCTAAGTGCACTGAAATTAAACATTTACAAGATAAGATGGCAGCCTTAGAACCTTTGAAACAGCAGTTTGATGGCCTTGTTAACGAGCGGGATTCATTATCCATGCAGCTTATGGAATATTTGGAAGATATTGAGAGCTTGAAGAAAAAATGCTCTGTCCTTACTGATGAAGCCCTGAAGTGTACATGTCAAAATAACCAATTACCACCAGCCAATATTGAAACTGTTGGTGTACAACAAGATAAAGATGATACGAACTTAATACCTTTGTGTGTTGAATTTATAACTAAACATATAATTGATGAAAGCATTCTGGGCCCATCTAAGAATTTATTAGACTTACTATTAATTTATACAGACAGCATGAACCATCAACTCGAGTTGTTCCAAGTTAACAAAAAAGAATTGGAAAATGTTGTAAGTTCTCTCAAATCAGAAATTGAAGAAAAAGCTTTGATTGATAGTCAAAAAGAAGTTTCTCTGAAATCCTCGTTGGAGCTTGAAGAACAAATAGTCGATCAAAAGCTAAGCATAGAAGAACTTACAATGAAGCTCGAAGAACAAAATGATTGTAACAACAAGTATAGATTAGAAAAAGAAACAGAGATTGATGAGCTTAAAAACCAAATAAATGAAAAAGAATCTCAGTGTGAAAGCGTAGAACGTAAGCTGAATCAATATGAATGTGAAAGAAATGAACTATTAATTCAAGTAAACGAGCTACAGGTTGCCTTGCACGACATGAAGCAAATCAACACTAAACATTTAAAAGCCCTAGAGGAAGGTGAAACTGCACTGAGAGATAATATTGCCGCAAGCGAAACCAAAATAAAAGAAGCTCAATTAGAAGAACAGAAACTAATTAGTGAAGTCAACCATTTGAAGTCTCAGTTAAAAGAAAAGGAACAACTGAAGGGTGAATTATCAAGCCGCATATTTGAAATGGAATCACAGATTAAAGAATATATGAGCATTAATGAAACAGTAAAACGAGAGCTGGAAGTGTGTGAATTCGGAAAACAAAATCTAATTGATGATGTAAATAAATTAAAATCTCAATTAGAAGAAAGTAATGGTAATTATTCGAAGTGTATAGAAAACATGGAGTGTAAGATGAAGGAAATCACGACTCTTAACGAAAAGATGATAGATATCAATCTCCAATTGAAACAGAACCTTACAAGTCGTGATACGAAAATTTCAGAATTAGAAAAAGAGAGAGAAGGCAATCAGAAAGAAATTACAACTTATCAAACTGCTATTGAAAACGAGCGATTAGAATTTGAAGCATTATTAAATGAGAAAAACGCTCAAATAGAAACAAAAATTAACGAAATCAAAGAATTGAAAAATGATAAACAAAGTTTGGGAGATAAATTATCGGCTATGGAACCTGAAAAATTAAAAGTCATGACAGATATCAAAATGCTAGAAGAAAAGTTAAGAGTCTCAGAAAAAAAATATTTTGATATTGAATATACGATTCAAGAATATACCAAAAATAACATGAAGCTATATGAGCCATATTTTGATAAATTAAAAAATGATGATTCATGCATTTTTAACACTTTTTTGACAAATATGATGAATGTGCAAGAAAATTTAACCGTGGATCTCAAATCAAAGCAAACCCAAATTGATACTTTAAATCAGAATGTTGAGTTCTTACAAAATTTATTAAAAGATAAAGATTTGGTCATCGGCAAAAAGTGTGCAGAACTGGAAGAAAATATGGCAACTTTGGCAGGATTGAAACACGATATTTTGAAATATAATAGCGAGAGAAAACTTGCGGAAGAAGAAAAACTGTCTTTACTGTCAAATAATGAAGGGCTTAGCAAACTTCTAAATGAAAAGGATACGGAACTCGCAGATAAAATTAGCGAAATCAGTTTGTTAAAATCTAACCATCGCAATACTTTGAGGTAAATAAAAAAGAACATTCCAATAATCTGAAACGATTCAAATTTGTGGATTTTGTAATTAATAATTAGTTTAACAGTTTACAGCTTGAAATTGAAAAGTTGAAGCAAGATATTCTGAGGAGAGATGAAAGGATTGTTGATTTAGAAAATCAGTTGACATCTACTGGTAATAAGCTGAACGGAGTTACAAATCAATTAGTTGAACTCTCTAGCTTAAAATCTGTCAACACTATATTAGAAGTATGTAATATTTTTAATTATCTAATTCAATCTTATCCTTGTTACCTCTATCTATAATATTACAATTGTGTGTGTTTTTTTTAGAATCAAGTAACCGAACTTCAAACAGAATTAAACACTCTCTTAAGATCGAGCTCCAAACTGCGCACTGATCATCTTCATTTGAAACGGCAAAGTCTTCATGATCTACATCGTAATTTGTCTTCGAGCGTTGGTAACTAAAATTTACAATGTCGAGAACAGTTTTTTTTACATTATTTTCATATTACGAATATAACCATTCCTTAAATTTACGTTTTGACAACCCATTTAGGGCTACTTGCCGAAACTAGTAAAACAATGCATTAGAACAAAAATACACTTTCAACAACTTTTCAGTTGTGAGAAAGGAAAAAAATATACTGAGGCTTGAACCCACAACTGTCATTACGACATGTGAAAGTTGTCGATTCAACCATTCGGCCACCAAACATAAATGATTTTTAAATATATTTAGTATGTTATAAACGGTTATAAAATGGTTTTATTCGTAACATAATAATGCTGGCAACAATATTTTAAGATTATTTTTCAATTAAGTTTTTCGTTTGTCACAAAACAATGAACAATTGTGTTATCATCAATTCTAGATGAAGATAATGATACTTCCGACAGTAGCAAGAAAAGTGAGAACACTGTCAAAGAGTTGAAAAGTAAATGTAAGATGTTGGAAGAAAAAATCAATGAAGTTGACACATTGTATTCTGAAACATTACGAAATCTCAATCAAAAAATGGATGAAAATGAACACCTTGATAATATGTTAAACAAAGCTCAGGTACATTTTTATAATTTTAAGTTTAAGGTTTTAAGTATGTATCGTAAAGAACATTTATTGAAAGAAAGTTCAATTTGTAGGTTAAATGTGATGAGCTGCAAAGGTATTTAGACCTTAGATCTATTATAAAAGTTGACGTATCCACTAACACCAGTAGCAATCGACCAGGTAAGATTTTTGCAATAACTATTTTTGATTTGTATTTTAGTTTAGCGTCATTGTATTGTTTTTTTTTTATTTCAAACTTTTACAGAAGACAATGGTGCTTTGATGGACATGTTTGTTGATAAGCTTACGCATAATCATCTCAAAGAGAAATACAACAATTTGGTTAAAATAAACGAGGATCTCCGCTTTAAGCATAAAGAACAAGCCGCAGTTCTCAGGCGTTTAGAACACTCTCGCCATTATGCCTCTCAAATGTATGTTAATTTTCGTTACATTGCTGTAAATTAAGCCGAGTATACTTAAAGTGAAATCCCATAAAAAGATAATTCTCTCTGTTCAATTCGAAATATTAGTTTGAGTTCTTACTCTTGACACTAAGAAACAACTTGACAAGGTCCACAACAATATCCCAAAACATAGGGCGCCTTCCTATGTAGAATACTCTGTTATGATGATATGCAGGGTGGCCTTTTACACCATACTGTATTGACAAATAAACCCTACATTATACCATCATTTTTACTAGATTTTTGTTTTGTTACTTTCATCGAGTACCCAACCCATAAAATTGTATACCTTATTCAAAAGTATTGCTTTTTACCACGAGGTTCTTCTTCTTCGATGGCGCTACAGCTCAAATCGAGCCTTGGCCTCCTGTAGACAACGCCTCCAACTCCTCCTGTCCTCCGCTGCGGTCCGCCAATCTGTCACCTGCAGGAGTTGTGCCGCATCCTTCCTAACTTCGTCTTCCCATCTGAGCCTAGGTCTTCCGACACGTCGTCTTCCGCCTGGGTTTTTGTTTTGTTACTTTCATCGAGTACCCAACCCATAAAATTGTATACCTTATTCAAAAGTATTGCTTTTTACCACAAGGTTACAACTCAATATTTCAACATGATGTATAAAAGTGAATTTTTCTTTTACATGTAATTTTGTTTGCATGCAGGGAGCCTGAACAAAATAGAGTGGAACGTGAAAGCGAAATAGTAGCATTGAAGGAGCAGCTAAACGTCAAGCAAAAAGAGTTTGAGGAATTGAAAGCCAAGTACGATGAGATGGACGCTGAATACGATGACTGTGCGGCTCTGTACCACGGCTGCATTAAAAGCTATAACGAATTGTCTTCTGAAAAATGTTTATTAGAGGTAAGTTTGGCCAGCATTTAAGTTACGCTTATTTTACGTTCTATTTTTTATTCTTTGACTTTCCACTTGGTGTGGCCAATCAACTTTAGTTTATAGACAGATGTTTCTTTCCCTTGTAATTTTTTACCTATTTTTAATTCTGATTTGACAAATCTCTCAACTTATCCGCATTCCTCTAAAATCCAGATTGTGGCTTCTCAATAGTGCATCTTTTGTCACATGAGCTCAACAATCGAAGTTGTGTCCATTTGTGAAAGGAGCAGTCACTCCTGAAAACTAAATAAACATGTAGTGGTATAAATTTATTGAAGGCTCCTCTAACTGTTTTGTCCATATCTGACAATATCCCCACTTTTATATTTTACAGGCAGAAGTAAAGAATCTACAAGAAAAAATCAAAGATGAGAAGGAGCTGAAAAGAATGTCTCCTGGAAGTGCAGTTCGTAAGAAAAGACAGAGTGTGCATGATTATAACAGGGGGCTGTGCTCCTCCACAACTGACTCCTCAACTAATACCTCCTGTAAGTATACGACATGCGTCTAATATGTGCACCCCTACATAGTGAGGTGATGGTAGTCCACGCCTTTCGTTGTGGGTTTATATCACGGTTCTGACCTTTTCCACTTTCACAACACAAGCCTTTGCTTAGTGTAAAAGTTGTCAAAAGTGTATTTGTGTTCACATTGTGTGAGCCCAGATTCATTTAAAAAAATACCTATGTAGAATAGTAGAAATCTCGGTAATATTTCATACAAATTTCTTTTTTCTTTACAATATTACAGTTGACAAGTTGACATCAGCGGAAATAGCAGCTCCGTGTGTAGAATGTAAGAAGTCAAGAACTGTAAGTATCAGAAGCAACTCATCCAGTATTATAAGATACGGTATTTTTCCACCATTTCATTTCCGTAAAATGTGCTGAATTCAAAGTGTAGGGAGAGTCAATACTGCAGTATGGCGTGGTACCTAGGTTTCCCGGTGTTAAAAACATATCTTGCGTAATTATTTTGTTTCATTGGGCTAGACGACAGGTAAAAAATAGTCACAATGCGTATTATAGTCTTGCCTTCAATGCAAAGTAAATTTCATGACTAAGAAACAAGCACATAAAATGATTGCACTACCCAATTCAGGACATCCTGCAGATGCTAATTATTATTTGTAATGATGTGATAAGCGTTTTAGAATCTTTTTCCTTTGTGCTTTGCCTAATATATACAATAGTTTGTATAAATATATTTTGGTCACAAGAATCTAGTCACAATGCGTATTATAGTCTTGCCTTCAATGCAAAGTAAATTTCATGACTAAGAAACAAGCACATAAAATGATTGCACTACCCAATTCAGGACATCCTGCAGATGCTAATTATTATTTGTAATGATGTGATAAGCGTTTTAGAATCTTTTTCCTTTGTGCTTTGCCTAATATATACAATAGTTTGTATAAATATATTTTGGTCACAAGAATCTAGTCACAATGCGTATTATAGTCTTGCCTTCAATGCAAAGTAAATTTCATGACTAAGAAACAAGCACATAAAATGATTGCACTACCCAATTCAGGACATCCTGCAGATGCTAATTATTATTTGTAATGATGTGATAAGCGTTTTAGAATCTTTTTCCTTTGTGCTTTGCCTAATATATACAATAGTTTGTATAAATATATTTTGGTCACAAGAATCTAGTCACAATGCGTATTATAGTCTTGCCTTCAATGCAAAGTAAATTTCATGACTAAGAAACAAGCACATAAAATGATTGCACTACCCAATTCAGGACATCCTGCAGATGCTAATTATTATTTGTAATGATGTGATAAGCGTTTTAGAATCTTTTTCCTTTGTGCTTTGCCTAATATATACAATAGTTTGTATAAATATATTTTGGTCACAAGAATCTAGTCACAATGCGTATTATAGTCTTGCCTTCAATGCAAAGTAAATTTCATGACTAAGAAACAAGCACATAAAATGATTGCACTACCCAATTCAGGACATCCTGCAGATGCTAATTATTATTTGTAATGATGTGATAAGCGTTTTAGAATCTTTTTCCTTTGTGCTTTGCCTAATATATACAATAGTTTGTATAAATATATTTTGGTCACAAGAATCTAGTCACAATGCGTATTATAGTCTTGCCTTCAATGCAAAGTAAATTTCATGACTAAGAAACAAGCACATAAAATGATTGCACTACCCAATTCAGGACATCCTGCAGATGCTAATTATTATTTGTAATGATGTGATAAGCGTTTTAGAATCTTTTTCCTTTGTGCTTTGCCTAATATATACAATAGTTTGTATAAATATATTTTGGTCACAAGAATCTAGTCACAATGCGTATTATAGTCTTGCCTTCAATGCAAAGTAAATTTCATGACTAAGAAACAAGCACATAAAATGATTGCACTACCCAATTCAGGACATCCTGCAGATGCTAATTATTATTTGTAATGATGTGATAAGCGTTTTAGAATCTTTTTCCTTTGTGCTTTGCCTAATATATACAATAGTTTGTATAAATATATTTTGGTCACAAGAATCTAGTCACAATGCGTATTATAGTCTTGCCTTCAATGCAAAGTAAATTTCATGACTAAGAAACAAGCACATAAAATGATTGCACTACCCAATTCAGGACATCCTGCAGATGCTAATTATTATTTGTAATGATGTGATAAGCGTTTTAGAATCTTTTTCCTTTGTGCTTTGCCTAATATATACAATAGTTTGTATAAATATATTTTGGTCACAAGAATCTAGTCACAATGCGTATTATAGTCTTGCCTTCAATGCAAAGTAAATTTCATGACTAAGAAACAAGCACATAAAATGATTGCACTACCCAATTCAGGACATCCTGCAGATGCTAATTATTATTTGTAATGATGTGATAAGCGTTTTAGAATCTTTTTCCTTTGTGCTTTGCCTAATATATACAATAGTTTGTATAAATATATTTTGGTCACAAGAATCTAGTCACAATGCGTATTATAGTCTTGCCTTCAATGCAAAGTAAATTTCATGACTAAGAAACAAGCACATAAAATGATTGCACTACCCAATTCAGGACATCCTGCAGATGCTAATTATTATTTGTAATGATGTGATAAGCGTTTTAGAATCTTTTTCCTTTGTGCTTTGCCTAATATATACAATAGTTTGTATAAATATATTTTGGTCACAAGAATCTAGTCACAATGCGTATTATAGTCTTGCCTTCAATGCAAAGTAAATTTCATGACTAAGAAACAAGCACATAAAATGATTGCACTACCCAATTCAGGACATCCTGCAGATGCTAATTATTATTTGTAATGATGTGATAAGCGTTTTAGAATCTTTTTCCTTTGTGCTTTGCCTAATATATACAATAGTTTGTATAAATATATTTTGGTCACAAGAATCTAGTCACAATGCGTATTATAGTCTTGCCTTCAATGCAAAGTAAATTTCATGACTAAGAAACAAGCACATAAAATGATTGCACTACCCAATTCAGGACATCCTGCAGATGCTAATTATTATTTGTAATGATGTGATAAGCGTTTTAGAATCTTTTTCCTTTGTGCTTTGCCTAATATATACAATAGTTTGTATAAATATATTTTGGTCACAAGAATCTAGTCACAATGCGTATTATAGTCTTGCCTTCAATGCAAAGTAAATTTCATGACTAAGAAACAAGCACATAAAATGATTGCACTACCCAATTCAGGACATCCTGCAGATGCTAATTATTATTTGTAATGATGTGATAAGCGTTTTAGAATCTTTTTCCTTTGTGCTTTGCCTAATATATACAATAGTTTGTATAAATATATTTTGGTCACAAGAATCTAGAAGGCAATAAAGATGAGACATTAACAAAAATAGATATATTCATATCCTGGCGCCAAATACAACACTGGCTGTCTATAAATTTGGGGACGTCCATTAATCACATCATATTTTTTTGCATCTTTTTAGACCCCCCTCCCCCATGGTGATATTTGGTGATGTTTCAGAATACCCCCCCCCCCCCCCCATAAATAACGTGTACTTTTTTAATACAAAGAATTATGAAACTTATCACTTTAATTTTCGACAATTTTTAAAATAGATTTAAAGATTCTTTAAATTCATCAGAAAAATAAATGCACGTGATTTTCTCACTGAACCCCCCCTCCCCCTAAGTGATGTTTCGTGATTTTTTTCCAGACCCCCCCTCCCCCATTAGGAAAGGTGATTAATGGATGCCCCCTTTGGTTGAATTTCCAACAGATGGCTCTATATCTCATTGTTTATATCTACTTGGTATATACATGTGTTATGAAAAAATTTAAGTCAGGCCAACAGTCCAGTGGCTAGCGTCTCTACAAAGGTCGACTAGGACACGGGTTCGAATCCTGCCGGGGGATGGCATTTTTACACATGTTGAAAAGTCTCATGATTGGGAGTTCCGAGGATTTGAACATTACCACCTAATGGCAAACATTGTTAATAAAAATTGTAAAGTGATCACCTTAGCCAACCTTCGAAATTACAGTAGAAGATGGTCGTAAGCCCGTAGTGGTATGTTCATACCATTCCAAATGGAACATTATTAGTGAATTGTTAGAATCATTGGTTGTTGATATTCACTAAGAATCCTTTTCACTAAAGTTTCATCACATTCTGAGATTGTTAATCCTGCATTGTCTCTACATACACATGTTTATTTGATATGATTTCAGGATTGGGAAGAGCTCAAGAGACAAAATAATGATTTACTACATAGATTCAATACGCAGCCACCTATTAATATGTTAGCCTCAACTGCTGCAGGCAGTGGCATTGTCCAGGTACATAGTTTATTCCCAGTCAGTTACAATTACCTACTTTTCACACAGTATTTCTTCGGCTACAAAGTTATACCTAATCTTCAATCATTAAGTTTTGCCAGTTGTACTGACACCTATATTTAGAAGTGTTTTTTATAAAGAAGGTCAAGGGACCATATACGCCCCTTGTGCCACCGCGACCAAATTAGATCTATTGTGACATCCTTCAATTCATACATGGAGCGCTGCCTCTTATTGTGCCTCGTCTCCAGAGGCCTCTTGCAGAGTGACAGTGCCCCTCCTGGCTCCCACCCTCTGCAATAAGTCTCCTTAATAGTCTTTTTGTTGCCCCCAAAAGATATATATATTTTTTAACCCATTACACCATGTCCCATAGGGATAGGCAGAGAGAACGGACTTCCACTCTTCTCTATCCAAGCACACTTCTTTCGCTTCTTCCACCGCCATAACATTATTTCTCATACAACCTCTCCTATTTCCCTTACTTCCAACCTGGCCTTCCTTGAGAACGGAATCGATGTGTTCAGTCCACATTATTCTCGGTCGGGCATGCTTTCTTACACCTTTCCTTTTTCAGCCTTATAAATTCTCTTTGTCATTCTGTTTGCATCCATTCTTTCCAGATGCCCAAACCATCTCAGCTTATTGACTATCATCTTTATATACACAAAACAAACTTCTATACTACATTCCTTCCTAATATTCTCATTCCTTCCATACTACTAAAAAAGAGGATTTTTGCCATCTGCCCAAATATTATGCCATTTTTTAAGTGCGGCTGGATACTTGATATACTTAATATCTTATTTTTGTGAAACTGTAATGCTAAAATCATCAACCGACAATCTCAAATTTTTAACATTCACCAGAGTAGTTATTTAAACACGGCAAAATCTACACTCATATGTAACGCTAATATTCTGATTTTGCTTTTTCTTTTTGATTTTCAGAATCAGCACCTGGATGAGTATATGAAAGAAAACGAAATATTGAAATTGAAACTGAGCAAATACAAGCAATACATTCTACAGTTGAAAGGTGCCCAACGAAAGTAGCTTTAATGAATGTGATTTATGTCCATCTTTTTAATTCCAATTGTAAATGTATCATAATATCACCTATAAATAATTGTAATAATGTTTTCAATCATTTTTTTTCCAAATAATTGTGATTTTTTTAATACTTTTTTAATTCATGTAAACTTTAATTTTATCCAATTATAGAAAAATTTCTAGCACAATT
This sequence comes from Mystacides longicornis, assembly GCA_963576905.1. NCBI lineage: Eukaryota > Metazoa > Arthropoda > Insecta > Trichoptera > Leptoceridae > Mystacides > Mystacides longicornis. Next base: position 22,020,494 of record OY756428.1, read on the forward strand.
TTCATATTTTTTTTTGTCATCATTAGCTTTTAATTTAAAATCATGTTGAAAAAGATAAAATTCAAATTTAAAAATGTGTCTAATTGCCTACATATTATTTTAAAATGATTTATTTAAGAATTAAAATGTCATCAAAACATCTTTTTAAATTTTCACAATATTTTGAATTCGGTATCAAAACATTAACATTAACCATTTCCAATGTAAATCACCTAGGTTAAGTGTTTGTACAAATATACTGTGAATCAATGAAAATGTTTTATGTGTAAATTTTAAAAATATAATTATTTAAAAAATCAACAGAAAATCTTTGAGGCGAAAAAAAATAATATTTTCTATAAATTTCATCAATAAATTCAGAAAATCTTCATATTCCGTCGTAATTAGTTGTGGGTAAAACTTAGTTACTATCACCCAAAAGAGTTTACTTTTTGAAAAACTTTAGTGTAATAAAATTTGTAAAAAAAGACTAAAAAAAAAACTTTTGTTTCGTCTACAATATACTACTTTAAGTATTACAAAGTTGCCTTCCAGCAATGTTCCTAGATTTATCCAAGAGATCGTCACAAAAACGAGAATTATTTTAATAAATAAATATATTTTATCTTGACCAGTATTTTCCAACAATTTTGTACAATATATAATTTCATTATTGTATCATTTTATTTTTATCCAAAAAATCATTTCATTGCTACTTTTAAATAAAAAACGATATTTAAAATATCTTTGTATGTTTCAAGATGTGTAATTTCTGTGTATAAAATTGAATATATTTCTACTACTGTACTTAAATAATTGTTATTTATATTTTTGAATTTATTAAAATTATGTCTAACATGATGTCATTTTTATTTTATAGAATAATTTTCTTACGGCCGGTTTCATAAAAAATAAAGGAGACTTTAAACTCCCTTTAAAAAAATAACAGGTTTCATAACAACAAAACGAAACATAAAGTCTGCTTTTAGCTAAAGTTCTGTTATTGATTATTATTTTTAGTTAAAGTCGACTTTATTGTAGTTCAAATTTTTACCACCGGAGTTCATAGAAAATTTCGTGGCACTTTAACTATCACAAATAATGAACATTTGTATACGGTGATACTGTTGACAAAAATGACCAAAATAGGGTGGAAAACATGGCAAAACGGGACAGTTTAACAGAAATTCCGCGAAAATATTAGTAAACAACCTATGTTTTCCATACCAACTTTAACAAAAAATACAAAATATTTTTTTGACATTTCAAACTTTAGCTGGAATATTTTTTATGAAACGCATCAGCTTATCTACATGACTGTTGATGTTCTTATTTGTGTAAAATAATCATTCTAAATAAGCCGCTAATGTGAGGGTCATAAGCCCCAATGATTCAAAATCCAACTAAAGTTTTTAATATTGGCTTCAAATATTGAAAAAAAAGACAATTAACTGTTACCTATGATACTATATGCTCAATCTGCTACAATCAATTGTTAATGTGAAAATGGGTTGTAAAAAAAATATAAGCCCAAGATTTTATATCTGGGGCACCAAGCCTAATAGAAATATTTTGGCTGACCAATATACTAGATTGAATTAGAGACAGGTGCAGGAATTATTCTCAAGGAACCTTTGAAAAAGTGAAAAAAGAGTTAGTTAATGAGAGAATAATCTAATTTGTGTGGTCTTATCCAACGACCTGCAACTGTGTTCACATTCTTGTTCATTGATTAGGAACAAATAAGACAAAACAAATTGAATTAAATTGAAATTTTATTAAGAAGTTTTTTTCACAAAATATATTATTTGGAAACAGTTTCGAATATTCCTCTTAAGACCCGTTAGTCACAACGCCTGCTTCTTGAGATATTTCACTGGTAACAGGGTCATCCATTGCTTCTGCCAAATTTGTCTTGCGTTTGGAATTGGATATAGAGGCATGTTCCATATTTTTAGCCAATATATTATCACCTGCCTGCTTGGCTATAGTGGAGGCTAAACACAGATATTCTTCATCGTTGGACTGTCCCAACACGACAGCAGCATCCATTAATTCTCCTAAAGCCAAGTGACTGTAAAAAAAGTACATTGTTTTACTCTGATTAGTGAGTTCTGCATTGTTACACTAGACATAGTATTTCGGTAATACGTAGGGTTGCCAGCTAAGAATAGAACTTCTGCTCTTTTTGCTGGTTTTTCGAGCATTCTACAAGAGGCAGGAAATCGAAAACAGATCGGGACTGTGAGGTTGAGCACCTCACATCCTTAAAAGCCAAAAGATCAGAAAAGGCGCAAGAAATGAACCTTGAAAATAAATGAAATTAGTAGGGTACAACAAAGAAGGTTCTGGTATGCACATGTGAGAAGAATGGGTTCTTAAAAGATTCCCTCTCGGCCAACCCTATGGAAAACAGCTCCCTGGCAGACCACCAAAGAAGTGGATGGACAGCTGGGAGTCGACCTCGCAGGAGCCTAACACCACTTCTTGAATCACAGGCCATAAGGCATAAATTAAGAAGAAGAATAATAATAATAAGGGGCCTGATTTTTTCGCACTTGCGATAAATCCAACTTTTGCAACAAAATGATACCACTGTAAAAAATTAACACTAATCTTTGAAAAAAAACTGCTAATGCAAATGGGTAAGAACACGTAGAAAGCCGATTTCGACTGGCGCAAAGAATGTTACTATGCATTTGAATCGGGATACCCTGAGAAAAAGCAGGAACCCGCTTTCCGGCATGGCTATTTAAATGCATTGAAACCATAGACAACAATCTTTGAGCTGGTCGGCGCGGATCGGAATCGACTTTCTACGTGTTCTTACCCAATAACAGCCCTTTTTATATAGTTATAAATGAATCTGGGCTCACTAAAATATCAATGGGTTGTATTGGTCTTCAGTACACTGTGCATACAAAAGCAATGGACTGTTACCACTAATCTACTAACAACTTCTTTTCCGTAAACATTATGCTGAAAAATTCAGCTTTTAAACCAGTTATAATGAAAACACATTACCATTCAGCTATTCTATTTCGCCTGCATTGAATTCTGTATTTGTCAATTAGTTTTTGGAAGCAATCATTGACAATTTGGTCATTGTGGTGTAATTTAGCAGCCACCATTGCATCCACTATAAGATCAGCCGCGATAAATACTTTACACGCTTCTTCTAAATTACCAGAAGCAAGCAAGAGCAGCCCTTGAAACAATGCCAACGTTGTGTCTTCCGTGCCTGTAAACATTCACATATTATTTTCCATAAGTAAACTTTCATTATTAGCGTAAGTTGCAATAAAAAATTAATACAGGTCAAATCTCGTTATAACGAACTTCACGGGCCCATAATTTTTTTTTGTTATACTGCATATATATAGAAACATTTTTAATATTTTGTGTCACCATATTATACCTACTGATGTGAAATAAACTATTATATATCCGTTCTACGTCCCAAGTACCTTTGAGAGAGCCTCCTCTTGTTTTGCTAGTTCAGGTGCGCTTGTGGTCAGTTTCATACCTAATTTCCCGCGTTTTCCCTCTTCTTCATCTTCTTTATCGATGTCTATGCCTCTTGACAGTCTGTGGCGTATTTATTGAGCCGCCATTTTATCATTGCGTCTTTTGTTTACGCTACAGACGGTCGCGTCGTATTTCTGTGGTTTTAAATAACGTTTTTTAATCCGAATCGGGCCTATTTTTGCGTTATTTTCCACGAAGATTATTGTGGTCAGCCATACATGTGATAGAGACACTTTGTTTTCGTTGAAAACCGGAAGAATTGCGTCTTTTTAGTGACATAACCCCCAATAGTGTTAAGTGCAGAAATTGACTGTTTTTTTTTTTTCGGTTTAAGTTATCTATAAGATACAGATATTGACTGTTTTTAGTGAATAGTTGTGAGTTATCGCCCAACCATGGAACAAGATTACGAAGCGGGTTACTCTTCGGAAGACGAAAGAGTCCCGCGCGGTGTTGCCGCCGACCCTCGCGTCGATGCCCTGATCGACCAAGTTAGAATCTTGACCGATCATATAATCGGCGGCCGCCAATCTGTTCCACAGGGAACAAGTGGAACAGACACATCAGCTGGGCCGAGAGCCGGCACTTCTACCGCTCCGGTAAATGCGGGCAGTTTCGGAGTGCAACTGGAGCTCCCAGGGGTGGTGACGCCAGCAAAGCTGGACCTAGGAGGTTTCGTTACGGTGGCGAAAGAGCCGTATATACCTCCTTCAGAGGAAGCAGACATCCAGGTTCTCACGGAGATCCAGATGTTGGGGAAAGAGAACTGGGAGGATATTTAGAGGCACAGAAGCCTTATCTCTCGAAGCCTGGGTTCGTCGAATGCACGACAAATGACGACCTGAAGAGGTACGATAGAGATGTTAGGCTAGCCCAGACTGAGAGGACTCTAGCTGCAGTGACGAAGGCGCTTATACGCCAAAAGCAGGCGCTCACACAGTCCTTACAGGAAATTATTGACTGGGCGGCCAAGCCAGGGACTTCAGTGGACAGCACAGCCTTGTTCCAGAAGTTCTCAGAGGCATTTGGTGCAGGCTCATCCCACAGCACCATATCAAAAGATGTTCTGCAGATGGTATGTGGAAAGAGAACGGAGTGCGTGAAGCTTCGGAGAGAGGCGATCTTGAGGAACATCCCGGATAGTGCCTTAGAGACAAAGCTGAGGAAGATCCCGCCCTCCCTTCAGCACCTCTTCGAGGCTTCGCAGGCGGACAGGCTCCAGCTTTCTGAGCCCTCCACTTCAGCACATGCCCAACAGCTTCAAATACCTCGAGGTCAGAAGCGACAACGCAAGGTGTCCTTCGAAGAGACAGACAGACCACCTCGCACACTTCCCAAGAAGGCCAAGAAAGAAAAGCCCTTTCGGAGGAGGGGTAACGCCCCTACTTCAAATAGAAGTAGGAGCGACAGACAAAACAGGAATCGAAGACAATGACATTCCGACTTTCGAAGGGGGCCAGCTTCAAAAATTCTTAGGAGCTTGGTTACAAGCGGGGGCTCCGAAGACAATTGTGAAGTTGATCTCAGGAGCTCGAATACCGTTTGCGAAGAGACCCCCTTTGATACCCCTCCATGGCCAATGGTCAGAGAGGTTCGAAACAAAAACAACGGGGGAGATGACAGTAGAAATAAAGAAGATGGTGAAAGAAGGAGTTCTCGAACCAGCCAATCACACACCGAGCTTCCTATCGAAGATGTTTCTTGTTCAGAAGTCGGACGGTGCAAAACGGCCGGTATTCAATCCGCAAGGCCTGAACGAATACGTTCAAGCCAGACCCTTCTCGCTGATAAACCTTCACAAAGTCCCAGACTTTTTGCAACACAAGGACTGGATGGTAAAGCTGGACATCTGTCAAGCCTACTTCCACGTACCGGTAGCCCAGAGTCACAGACCCTTTCTGAGGCTGGTGTACAACCATCAACTGCTGCAGATGACGGTACTGCCATTCGGCTTGTCATCGGCTCCGAGAATGTTCACAGTGATTACGAATTGGTTGGCAGAGAAACTTCGAGGAGCAGGAATTCGATGCATCGTATATCTCGACGATTTTCTGTTAGCAAACGCATCAAAAGAAGTACTAACATCACAAACGACTATTGCAATCAGGTTCCTACAAGATCTAGGCTGGTGTGTGAACATTCAGAAGTCCAGATTGACACCAACACAGAAATTGGAGTACCTAGGCATCGTGTGGGATACTCGGCAGAACCTCAGGTCTCTCTCTCCAAAGAAGCGCTCAAGCCTTCGCTTAGCCCTTCGCAGTACCCTGGAGAGAGGAAGTTGGTCTCTCAAACAGGCCCAGAGCCTTTTGGGACGTCTCAACTTCGCAAACTTTGCCATCCCACAGGGGAGGCTGCATTGCAGACTGATGCAGAGAGAAAGTCGCTGCCTAAGAGCAGCTCATCCGCATCTAAAGATGACTTTCTCTCAAGGGGTACGAGGGGATCTTCTCTGGTGGAGCGCTGCGCTCAGTACCTCCTCCACCATTCATCCCCCACCGATGGATCACTTCCTGACGACGGACGCTGCCGACACAGGATGGGGAGCACTCTTGGACGACCACCGCCTTGCGGGAACTTGGTCCACAGAGCAACTCCAGTGGCACAGCAACAGGAAGGAAATGTACGCAGTCCTGGCCGCACTATCGTCACCCGGTCAATCTCTAGGAGGTGCACACATCCTCCTACAGACGGACAACCGCACAGTAGTGTCCTATATACGAAACGAGGGGGGCACGAAATCCCCTCAACTTCAGAAGCTGACGCTGCAATTGTTTGCGGTTCTTCACAGCTCAAACATAAGACTAACAGCTCAGTACCTTCCGGGCCGTTACAACGGTCTCGCAGATCACCTGTCGAGAGGAAAAGGGCTATCGGAATGGTATTTAGAGGAGAACGCGTTAACAAGGATATTTACCAAACTCGGAACGCCTCTCATAGATCTCTTCGCATCGCAGAGATGTCACATCACCGAGCAATATGTGAGTTTGGACTGCAAGGATCACAAGGCAGTATTCCACAACGCCTTCAGCCAACAGTGGAATTATCAACTAGCATGGGTGTTTCCCCCACCGTGCCTGATTCCCAGAGTTCTCAATCATCTGAAGAGTGCGAAAGGGGAGTATCTTCTTGTAGCACCCAATTGGACGAAGTCATTTTGGAAGGCAGATTTGATGAATCGAGCATCCCGGCCTCCAGTGACTATAAAGAACCTCGAATTAGTTCTCAAAGACATAGTCACAAATCGACCACCACCACAGGTGGAGGACCTGAAACTGCAAGTGTGGAAGGTTGGGGGTGGGACCAACACCTAGAGACATGGTCATCAGATGAGAGGAAGTTGTTCTGTACTAGCTGGAGAGAATCCACTCTTAAAACCTATGCGCCAGCCTGGCAAAGATGGAAAACATGGTCACAGAAAAACAGGGTAGATATGACATCACCATCAGGGAGTGAAGTTGCAAGATTCCTCTCCAGTTTACATTTAAAAGAAAAACTCGCATATAGATCTATTCTACTCCACAAATCTGTGATATGTACCTTCAGTAACCCAGCTAAAGACCTAGCCTCAGATCCAATGGTTAGGAGAATTTTGAAGTCAATCTCCTTGACGAAACCAAGATCAAATAGGTCCCTTACATGGGACCCTACACTATTGGTAGACTGGCTGAAAACAAATAGGTTAGATACAAATATCTCTTTGTTTGAAGCTTCCCGTCGCACTGCGCTACTCTTCCTTCTAGCGTCGGGCAGAAGAGTACACGATCTCACACTACTGAAGATAACATCAGATCATATGGAAAATAGAGGCGATGATATAATCTTCTGGCCAGCTTTTGGATCCAAGACAGATACTGCGAGATACAGACAATCAGGATGGCGTTTTTCAAAGAGTGAGGACAAAGCAATCGATCCACTTTTCTGGATAAAAAACATTATTGACGGCATCCAAGGATAGGCGGGGGGATATAACGGAATTATTCATTACTACCTGTGGGAAACCTAAAAGGGCTTCAGCAACGGTAATAGGTGGCTGGCTAAAGACTGTGTTCTAGGAAGCCAATATCTGTGCCCCTCCTGGTAGTATTCGTTCAGCTGTAGCATCCCTCAGTTGGATTGAACAAACTCCAATAGAAGATATTCTGGCCAGGGGAAACTTGAGAAGTGAAAACACTTTTAGCCTGTTCTACCGGAAAGAAATTCAACCGTCTCGCACTTCACAGGCTGTGACGAGACTATTTTCACCAAATGAATGACATCACATTGCGTCTATGCCTCACCAGACGATAACAAACACATCTCAAAGGGACTTGGGACGTAGAACGGATATATAATATGATAATTTTACCTACCAATAAAATTAGTATTATATCATCCTGAGACGTCCCAAGTCCCGGCAATAGCTGCCTGGTGAGAGATACAATGATAAAATGGCGGCTCAATAAATACGCCACAGACTGTCAAGAGGCATAGACATCGATAAAGAAGATGAAGAAGAGGGAAAACGCGGGAAATTAGGTATGAAACTGACCACAAGCGCACCTGAACTAGCAAAACAAGAGGAGGCTCTCTCAAAGGGACTTGGGACGTCTCAGGATGATATAATACTAATTTTATTGGTAGGTAAAATTATCATATTATTGCTATTATTAAGTGAGAACAAAAACAAATGTCAAGGATTTATCAATAACGTGAAGGAAATATGTCGGGCAAACACTTGTGAACTCACCAATGCCAAGGGCAAACTGAAGGCGGAGAAATTTTATTGCCTAATTGTAACATGATTTTAAAATTTTAAAACAAAAAAGCTCACTATACTGAGATCGACTTCGTTACAACAAATTTTGGTTCAGTACATTTAATATGGAAGTTTTTCGAGGACAAATTTTGTCAATTCTTTATACTGGAAATTTTGTTATTTTGATATTCGCTATAAAGAGAATTATTTGATTAATATCAACAAGAAATAAAATGCCTGCTGTAGTGAAAATGTTTGTTATGAATTTTTAAATGGACATCCAGAAATGAAAAAATATTTTGGATCAAAAATATGAAAGCTAAATACAAACTTGATGAAATATAAACTTTGATTTCCAACATTATGGTAAAATATATAGGGAAATCCGTAATTGGAGGACTGTTACAAAATAGAATACACTTAAACTCACCAAAGGTTTCTTTCAAACGAACTTGGTCTGTACTAAATGAAGATACCATCTCTTTCCAATACCTGAAAATACATGATGTTATATACATGTTTTATTACAGATAGTAAAGTATAAACCAACGCAATTAAATTTCAAGACTATCTTCATTCTAGCTACATTGACCTTTAGAAAACCATCCAATTTGGTCCAGCTCAATCTACATAATATGCTTTTTACCTAAGAGAAACAGTCGGTGCTAAACAAAGCAGCGCCGAATTAAGCTTATTTTTTTCTTTAGCCCTTTCCAAAACCGTCTTGATGTTACCTCTCAGGAGGCCCACTTTCATCCAAATGTTCCAATTTAAGCTGTTATCCGATTTTTGTACTAAAATCAGAAAAAATTGATTAGAATTAACACAAAATACGATAAATCCTACTCTAGGTATATACTCCAGTAAAGAACTTACTCTCTAAATCAAGATATTCGCACAAATCTTCATAGGATCCGTAGATTTTGAGATAATCAAATCCACCGCTACAATCCACTTTAGCGTCCGGATCTTTGTTAAACATTTTAGAGATGTGATAATTGAATAATCTTTTACAGCCTTCAATAGACTCTGATGCATCCTTGGTTTGTTTCCCGTACAAATGCAAGGCAGAGTGATGAGTTACAGGAGGACTGTGTTTGGATTTCACCCCTTGCGCCAGTATGACATCAGGCTCAGAGGTTTCTTCAGTTTCATTATTTTTCAACTTATTTATGGACTTCTTTGAAGACACTCCGTCCTTAGAAAGAGTAGCCATATTGTCTGATTTTATCTCCGTGGATGCCAATTTCATTTTTCTTCGACCTAAAAGATCATTTTTTTTATATTATTATCTATACATACAAAAATGGATCCCTTTTCTACTTGATCAAATTCACTAATTCTTTTTTTTTTTATTGCTTTTGACAGCAAAGTTCTTATGGAATAAAAAATTAACGAAACAGCACGGAACATTAGAAACATTAATGTAGGTAACCTTCTTATTGCTGTAAACTTTTCTATTTTTGAATTTAAATTAGCATTTAAAATAGCTGTCAGTTGTTTGACAGTTGGTGCGATTGACTGATTATGCTCTCCTAATACAGTTTAAAACAGATGCTTTGGTCGGAACTATATTCCAATTCAATAATCATAATTAGAACTGGACAAACTCTATGTTAATTTCAACACACACACACACAAAGAATTGTTCTATACGTACGTCGATTGCTTTCGCTTTTTATTTCCTGATACGGGTGCTCGTCAATGTTCCAAACTCTCAGAGAAAAGTCTTCTCCAGCTGTCATGACCAGATTGGACTCAGTTGGGCACCAGATACAACACAGAACACTCATTACGTGACCCAGTAAGGTGTGCAGGGGGCGTTTGTTGATAACATCATAAACCTAAAAATATGGATAGGTTGTTACAACATAATTTAAACCACTTTGGATTTACAACTAATGAAAGAGTGACAGTATGATCAATTTATGCCAATAACACATCTTCATGTTGTTTAATATAGGTATTAATGCTCAAGACTGACTATCCAAATCAACATGGTAAAGCAAGAAGGGTAGAAGCTAGTTTTTTTTTCATTTTTTTTTTAAATGAATCTGTGCTCACTCGAAGTGAACACAAATACACTCTTGACATCTTTCACACTAAGCAAATGCTTGTGTCGTGTAAGCGGAAATGGTCGACACGGCCGGGATTCGAACCCACGACCTCCGCACAAAACAATGTGAAAGCCGGCGTCGTAACCGTTGGTCTACCAACCACCTAGTTAATTATATACTTTATTGAAATTATTTGTACATTACCATAACTGATCTATCGGCAGACGCAGAGAGGAGTCGGCCATTGTGATGCGGACTCCAGCACACTCTGTTAACCTTCAAGGAATGGCAGATTATTTCATCCACTACTTCCAACTTGGCACCATCTAACCTCAAAAAAATTATTAATTAGTAAGATTGAGCAATTTCTGAATTATTGCATCGAAACATATATAAACTCACCCTCATCCGAAACTAGTTTTAACACAGCGATAGTCGGACTATTGGAGGACACGGCAATCAAATCAGCACAGGGAGACTGACCATCGTCGCTTGACACGGCTAATGGATGCCATGTTATACAGTTTACCAGCTTTCTAAAAACAGTATTAGAATCATCATGAAAATATTAAAACAAATAGTAAAGGCTCAGATTTGGTTACATAAAAAACATGTAGGAACCATAGATTACTATGTATCAGATAGAACATTACTACAATAATTTTAATTATTATAATTGCAAGGTTCAGCGATGATTAAAATCAAATGTAAAGTCTGATAAGAAAATAAACACATAACTTAATTATTATGTAAATTAACAGGACACTTTGTGGTCACTGGGTCCCGTTGTGGAACTATTGTTCTTAGCCTTACATTCAGAGCTCAGTCCAGCATCTTGAATGAATTGGAGGATTTTAGTGGCATTCAACTCTCTAGGCACATAAAAAACCAGCCCAGCCAAGGCATTTTTTTTACATTTGTAAAATGTATTGTACATACATGTGGTACAAGTGCTGCCTCTGTGTTTGATACATAGATGGCTCTTTCCTTCTCAAGGAAAGAGTAGTTTAGGACTTTAAATAAACAACATCATTCTGATATTGGCTCCTCGGTTAAGAACACACACATTATTCAGCCAAGATCTTGAGAAGAACATCACAATTTGTGACATTTTGTTAATTTTATTGAGGAAAAGTAATACACCAAAATTTAGTATTAAGTTACCTGTGCGGATACGAATAGGCAACATTTTGATGGGGGTATGTCGGAGTCAAGACAGCCACACCGCCCTCTTTAGAGCCCACTGTGAAATATTCATCACTCCACGCAATAGACGACACTTCCCACTTTCTATCCAAAACTGTTATAATGATTTCTTCAGGATCTGAAAATAATAAAATACTTGTTTTATCTATCTATCATTTATCTCTTTCAATACACTATTCTTCATAATCACGTCTTTACAGAATTCAAACAAACATTGGACCCATTGAAGATTTTTTGCACAAGTCTAGAAGAGAGTGCCCACTGCCCAGTAATGATTTTGAAGTTTTTTAAAGGACTATGAAGGCATTTCTGTCAATACTTTTTTTATATTTCATTATAGCCATGAATATTTTTTCTTTGCAATTTGTGTTTAGAAGCATTTTTACAATGTCAAATAAGTAAATTAATACATCTTCAAATTTTTTGTCGGGAGTAACTTTGTAGAACATTTTAATAAACTCCACTAAACCATTTGGGCTGACCACTCTTGGTGTACAACATAAGAGTCTCACGCCACGACAATAATAGAGGTTCTGAAGTATAAGTTTGCCAACATACCTTGGTTGAAATTTTCTGCGTCATACATCACTAACTTCCCCATGCCATGGGCATAGAGATGGTTACCATTGGGCTCCCACAGCAGACCATTTACTCCCAACGAAAGACTCGATGGCAATTGTTTGGTAGAATTTTGCGAGTTAGAATCAATCAGACCAACCTGAAACGGTGTCAGTATCAAAATATCAGCATTTATCAGTGTTAAAAAAAGAAATGAGAAAGCAAGGAAATATTGTCAGAAATCACACTGGATTACATCAACAGTGTGAGAAAGCCCTTTATGCATGTCACTCATGTATATTTCAGAGCGCAAGATGATCATCATACAATAAATTTATTTTCAGTAGTTGTTATTATATTGTGGCTGTAATGCTAAAAAGAATTAATGACTGGATAATATTGCTACTGAGAAATTGAGAAATCTGTATTGAGAAACAGTCTCAAAAGACAAAGAATCTTAGTGATCAACACAGTAGAATTGTTTATGACACTTAACCATAGATAATCTCCCGCTACATATGTTTCAATAAAGAAAACAGACACCTTTACTTGTCACTATACAAAACACAAAACTATCAAAATGGGGGGGTATCAAAACCGTAGAAAAATGGTAATCACACATGTCACTAGCTACTACCACATTATCACTGATTTCTATAAACTTCACAGTGCGCGGCACTCCGGAAGATAGAATTTCTATCTTAATTTTGTTTATTGAAACACCAAAACGGGGAGATGGTTTAAAAAAAAAGGAAATAGGAAGCGGTCATAAGTAATTAGGAAAAATCCAGCCTCCAATTCAAATCAATTGCTGTAAAGAATATAATTTAGCTTCCTTTACAATTCAGTATCAGTAGTACTAGCTTCTATTATGTTGAATGTATTTTACTTTTTACAACAATATGTACCTAATCCTTTTTATACCACATCATTTAAAATGAAATACTTGACTAACCCGGCCTTCAGCATTTCCAAATGCGATGAGATTTTCCTTAATAGGATGCCAATCACAAGCTTGCACTTTACCCTGAACATTCAACCAAAAAACTCTCATTTCCCCCATGCCGTTGTTTTCTTCGCAGTTAGGGGAATAGTCCCACACACGCACCGTGCCATCTCCACATGAAATAGCAAATCTAAAAAGAAATCAAAGTGAGTTAGATGCATGAAAATGGGACTTTTTTTTTCGTTTAATTGAGTTTCGATGCGAATTCAATTTGGGTCATAAGCACATTTCCGGTTTAATCCAAGTAAATAAATTGACACTTTTCGTCAACAAAACAGATCATATGCATTGGTATATATGTAGATTCTCCCTTAAAAACCCACTTAAGGGCATAGGGAGGCAACAAGAGCTCTCCATTGTGCTCGACCTTGTGGAATGTTTATAACCTCCTCCCACAAAATTTTCAAATTCCTCAGCTCCGTTAAGAAGGTGCGGAGTACAGTATAGGTTCACATATTAAAACAAATGGGTATGACTCATTTTGTAAAATATTGATAGTATTGACATGTTTCGTATTGTAGATGGTAGAGGGAAAAAAATACAAATTTTGGCACAGTCAAGTCAACTTCTATGACCCATGTTGAATGCGAATAAAGATGTGTAGGATTTATCACTATATACGTAAATAAAAAGGTTTAAAATAAGGAAACAAACCTGTTTGAATCTATCGTAGACACGGCGATATCACTTACGAAGCCCCCAAAAGTATTGATGCTGGTGACCACTTTATTTTCATCCGGGGAATAAGCAATAAGAAGTCTATCTTGACCAATCGTCCATACAAGAGAGGAATTTTGCCGATTTCTCCACGACGACTCTAGCTCATTAGTTGTATTTGAAGCTATGCAATACAACCCCCTGACGTGCTGATCATGAACAAGTGAAAAACCAAAAGTTTTTGTTTTCCTAAAAAAAAATGACAATGATATAAAGTAAGTTAGTACTTTGTACTATTAACGAAATAATGAACTTTTCACAAAAAATATACTTACGGATAAATGCTATTAAAATTACATCGAAAAAGGTTAGCGTTCTTTGTCGCAACTAATAATGATTTTGATGACAGCCAAAAAACCACTCCCCAAGGTAAACCCATTTTCTTTAATTTATTCTCTTTGGAGCCCACCACATCGGCCGACAGCACTAGATTTCCTCCCCATTTCCATATACACACTTTTCTAAAAATAAAATTTTGTTAAAAAAATCATGGATAAGTTTCAAATAGGTACTTGTAATAATAATTGAGAGTGTTCACCCACCCGTTTTTGCAAATACTGGCCAGAAAGAGGTAATTTCCATCTCTAGACTCTGCTTGTGTCTCTGAACTCTCTTCCACTTTAGTTGGTGAATCATCGCTGTTAGCAATATTTAATTTCTGAATTTGGTTGGACACATTGGAGACACTCTCATTCTCGGAAGATTTGTCCTCATTTTTGCCCTCCACAATTTTCTGTTTGAGCTTTTTACATTCATCCAAAAAGTCAGAAGTGTCATTTGGTGTGCAAGCTGAAGTGACACTTACATTGCCACTCCTTTGCTCTATTGTTGGAACATATTTTTCGTGCCCGAATTCATAAATAGGAGGGTCCTTGTATAGATCAAATATATCAGATTTTTCTAATATGCTTTTATCTACAGTTTGATCTAAATTATTCAGTGTGCAGTCAGCCTCGGTGTCCTCATCTTCTCCCTTTATGGCACATTCTAACTTCTGACATTCTTCTAAAAAACTACTCTCCGATTGTGCGCTCTTTTTAACATTGCTAACTTTGTCATTTTCTATTCTCTCAGGTACATATTTGGAATGACCAAACTCGTGAAATGGAGGTTCTTCGTAAATATCAAATATATCAGACTGTTCCGCTAGGTTGGCTTGAGACTCATTTAAAACACTGTCATCAGGATCCACAATAAAACTATCCATACGAGCTTTCAAGGCTTTTTTTGAATTCATGATTTCCAATAACTTTTTACAATCGTCCAGAAATGATTTGTTATTTTCCAACTCGGTAGGCTCGTTAGCTAATTCAATGTTTTTAAAAGCCTCCGAAAGATTTTCAACATCTTTAGATTTTGAAGTACTTTCTAAGATTTCAACTTTTTTTAATCTATCACTATCTGAATCGGAAAATTCTCTGCATTCGTCATTCCCCGTATCTTTGTTAACATCAAAAATATCAGATTCATCAGCTTCCTCTCCAGACGATTGCGGATACAGCCCACTATCATTAGTAGCAATAACACTCTTACTGCTAGTGTCTAATTTTCTATTGGAAAATTTTCTAATCCTCAATGTTTTCACCTTGTGTCTTTTCATCGCTACAAACTTCTCCAAAGGGTCGCAGTAAGACGTGGGACACCAACTCAATGACGTCACTTCGGTATCGTGTCCATGGGCTTTATACAGAATCATAAATTTGTCTGAAATAAAATAACACACAATTTACACAAAGAACAAAACATTAATAGACTATACCTAATATACAATATACACTAACATACCTGTGACTGATAAAACAAGAACCACTCCTTGCTTAGTACCAATAGCGATAGTGTTTTGTTTCAGTGGGCAGACAGAGATACACAACGGCTTATACATTTTAATAACTCGATTGTCCGATTTGACAATATTCTTTTGAGTATTCCATAGAACTATAACTCCCGATGTTCCCACAGAAACCACCTCCTTTTCGTTTAGAAACGTCACCCCAGCAACACTCTACAACGAAAAAATACATTAATTATGATAATAATGAAAGTTAGATAATAGTCTTACTTCGTTTTCTAACTTTAATCGTCTTACTTCATTTGATTCAAAGTGCACATTGTGCGCAATAGAAAATGACAAAGTAGTTTGGTTCCATAATTTTACAATTCCATCTTCTGATCCAGATACAAATAATTGTGTAGAGCTCCAATCAGGAGATAAGGCAAGGCATGTAACCCTAAAATGACAATTTGACATTGATTACATTACAGAAAACCATCTCCAAGTATTTTATTACTTTGCAAAGCTGGATCAAGTAATTCACAAACTCAACACTCAGTCACAACATGATCTTCCACCACTGTAAGTTTTTTGCTTAAGCTTAGTTAAATACCTCTTTAAGTAACGTAAGTAGTATTTTCTATCAAAACTAGACTCTGATAATAGCTGCAATGGATAACTTTGTAAAAAATATTTGAGAAATACACTGAATACCTTTTCTTGTGAGCTGAAGTAATAATATCTATTTTGAACCTCTGCTTATTCTCTATTTTTGAAACCGGCCTAAGAATCGTGATATCGTTTGTTGATGATCCATATATGATAGTTCCATCAGATGACACACACATGATGTTAGATAGATACCAATTGGGTGAGGGAGGTAAGACAGTGTCTGCCATTGTATTCAAAAATCTTGAACGACTTCTTTAAAGCTTAAACAACTAGTTAATTCTTATTTAGCTGTATCAATTTCTTTAAAAATATATAAAGATATAATCCATACATAAAAAATAATTTTGACAATAATAACCACTTTTAAAATAACGAATTATCACAGTGCGTATTACAAAACAAGAAATAAGCAACACACGAGCAATAATATAGATAGACGGTGTAAGATATTTTAGAAAAAAATACCGGGCAAATGATGACAGATATCAACGGTAAAAGCATAGATAATATAATACTGTAATAAAAGGGGTAAAAGCATAGAGGAAGCGAGATTTTAAAATGTAAAAAATACTCACAGTTCAAAAAGTGGCTACTCGCGGCGCTAGTAGTTCTTTCATATCACTAGCGGATCGGGAATGTATAGGTAGCTGATATTATCAATTTTTGGCGTGACGTTTTAAGACCGCAGCGGACGAGTGGTTATAACCGCCGCCTTTCATACTGATGGTTGTAAGTTCGATTCCCGGTGTAGGCCTTATTTTTTTTCCCTTTTTTTACATTTTTTAAGTACATATTATTATTTTATCAACCAATTTTAAGTAAAAATCAATTTTAAAAGTTGCCTATTTTCTCATACAAAGTTTTCTTTCATGGAGTATGGAGTGACATTTTATTTTTGATACACATTTTTTTTTTTTTTTTTTGAAAAATGAAGATATTGCTGGTCATTGTCGTTTAGTTAAGCCAATTTGAATAGATTAGGGATTTGACAACATCCTCGAATGATAACATTACGATTTGAATAGGTTAGGTTAAGGTTGGAACTTAGTTTTTAAGGGGGGTTTGGGGGGGTGGAACCCCCCATACCTCTTCGGACACCTCCCCGAATGATAACACTACACTCTGTTAGGTTGAAACATACTCATTTAGAAGGGTTTTGTCAAAAATCTTTTCCTTGCAAGGAGTGACATTTTATTTTTGAACTACTAGCGCCGCGAGTAGCCACTTTTTGAACTGTGAGTATTTTTTACATTTTAAAATCTCGCATAGAGGAATGAAGTAATGTTTCATAGAAAAAAAACAAAAGATAACTTACACCAGTGGCGTGCGGTGGTTTTAGGTTTTAGCAACACTAGTGTGAAAACACGTAGAACGCCGATTCCTACCGCGCCGACCGGCGCAAAGAATTTTGCTGTGCATTTAAATGGGAATGCCGGAAAGCGGGCTCCTGCTTTTGCTGTGCGAATCGCCATTCAAATGCATAGAAATAGAGGTGGGCGTTACTATTCGATAAAAAAAATAGGAAGTGTCTAGTTTGCCGCAAGCGGTATACTAGCAAATCGCGCTAAAATGCCGCCAGTGGCAGTGCAAAGAAGAAGTGCGCATGCGCGATAATAACATAAGATTTTTTTTTTTATTTATTTATTAATTAAAAAATATATACAAGTACAAAACATATAGGTACATTAACAAATATATCAAATGAAAAAGTCAATTTTATATGCCCCATTTGAAGTTAGAAACTTGTGTATGGGGCAATTAAAAAAAACTTAAAAAATTATTTACAAACAAATTCACAGCAAATTAGAATAAAATAGGTGAAATCAAATATAAGCAATTTACAATTATTCCTTACACACATACCGATAATAAGTAAAAGATTTTTTTTTTTTTTTTTTTTTTTTTTTTTTTTTTTTTAATATATTTTTTTAAATTTTTATTTTTATTTTTTTTTTTTTATTTTTTATTTTTCTCAATATTTTAAATTTTTATATTGTCTTTTACCACTCGGAAAACCTATTTTGATAGGTATATCATGTTTGTCTTGCATAAAATATTCAAAACAGTTTAAAAACTCTTTTGAACAAGGTTCATGTGCACTAAGGTAGATTTAGAGTCTTCTTTTCTAGCAATTTGTTTTTAAATTTCTTGAAACATTTTTCCTTCTTTATATCCCTCGATAGACTATTAAAATACTTGGTACCAAGATAAACATAATGGTGTTGTGCAATTGTTTTTTTGCACAGTGGTACCATCAAGTTCCCACTCATGCAGGATCGTTGGCTCCGTACCACTTCACCAGTCTGATATTTGAAGGTCTCTTTGTGTACCTGTAGCGTAGCAATATTTTTGTATATTTCATCTATACTAGGCACCCTAAAAATATCAAACAGTTCATCAGTAGGGAATGATCTTTTTTTCTTAAGTATGATTTTAATCAGTAGTTTCTGTACCACATGGAGAGGCCGCACATTGGTTGGGTATGTTCCTCCCCATGCTACAATGCCATAAGCTAATATTGCATGCACAAATGCATAGTAAACCACTCTCAATGACTGTATAGACATGATATTTCTGAGTCTTAGAAAAATGTAAATCATTTTGCGCAATCTATTTACGGTTGACTCTATATGGTTTTTCCATTTCATGTCTTGATCTATTGTGATGCCCAGATATCTGACTGACTTCTTACATAAGAGGGTTGTGCATCCCCGCATGTTGCACGATGAACCACAACATGCCCCATCGTGAACCCTCACCGACAGATCCTGAGGTATCTGAGATGGCATCAAAGAGAACGGTATCACCACTGTCTTATCCGCATTCATTGAGAGTATGTTATCGTCAAACCATTTCTTAATTATATTAATATGACGATTTGCTTTCTCAACTGTCTCGGTCCAACTATCGCCAGTCGTCAACATTACGGTATCATCAGCATAGGCAATTAACTTACTACCAATGTTCAGTTTGAAGATGGTATTAATATAAATTATAAACAACAGAGGTCCCAGTACTGTCCCCTGGGGAACTCCATAGGTTGGGGTTCCAGGGTCACTCAGAACATTAGATAGTCTTACCATTTGTGTCCTATTCAAAATATACGATTTGAACCATAAAAATGCTTTATTTTGTATACCGATGTTTTTCCATTTATTTATTAGTTTTGAGTGTGATACACTATCAAACGCCTTACGTAGGTCAATAAATGTGCCAATGCATTTCTTATCATAATCTAAATTATTTATTATGCTTGACGTGAGTGACGCTATAGCATCGTGTGTACCACAGCCCGTCCTAAAACCGAACTGTCTATCGTCTAAGATAAAGTTTTCTTCAAGATAGGTCATGATTTGTTTTTTTACTATTTTTTCAATTACTTTAGCGATATTAGAAATAACAGATATGGGTCTATAATTTGTTGTTAATTCAGGATTTACGGCTTTAAAAATAGGAGTTATAATAGCTTGTTTATAATTAGTTGTGAATTTTCCTACTTGTAAGCTTAAGTTTGTTATAAAAGTTATTGGAAGGCTTAAATAATTCCTAAATCTCTTTAGTAGAGAGGCACTAAACCCATCATATCCTGGTGCTGAACCATCCCTTAGTGTCATTATCATGCTCTCAACTTCATCTTTTTCAACTCGAGAAAAAACTGTGAAGGCAATGTCAGTATTTTCATTTAGATTGTGGTGTATATTCTGATCTTTAGAGTCTTTGTTGGTCCTTTCTGCTTCAACAATTCTTCTTGCGAGATTCCTGCCTACATCAAGGAAAAACTGGTTAAATATGTTAGAGCATCGTTTTGTCTCCTTTACTACATCAATTTTAACATTTTCATGGTTTATTACATTTATTGTATTTTGTCTGCCTCTATCTCCATCCAATATTTCATTAATAATCTTCCACTTAGCTTTAGTATTATTGTAATTTTCATTCATTTTATTTTTATAGTACACTTCCTTAGCATGCTTAATTAACAAGTTTAATTTGCTTTGGTATTTCTTAAATAAGGATAAATAGTGTAAGTTGTTTGGTGATCTGTTTATATTGCGATATAGTTTTTCTTTTTTTCTAATTGAATTTACTAAACCAACAGTGATCCATGGTTTAATCGGTCTATTTTTTGAGTTTATTTTTATATTTTTATTTGTGCAATTTTCTGAAATGATTCTAGTCAATGTAGACTCAAAGGCATTAACAGCAAGGTCAACATCGACTTCGGATATAACATTCGTCCAAGTTTCCCTTTTTAGCGCATTTTCAATAGCTTGATAGTCCATACTCTTTTTTTCCACATATTTGTATTTGAAGTCCATCTTCGATGACTGCATGTCATAATTGAAAATAGTTGCGTAGTGATCTGTTATACCACATCTCCATAAAACAGACTTTATATTATGAATATTGTTTGTGTTGGTCCATACGTGGTCCAAGCATGATGGGCGCTGCCCGTAACATTCACGCGTGTAAGTGTTAATGCACGATTTAAAATTAAGTTCGGTCATCATGTTAAGATATTCTGTTTTAATGAAACTATTTTTATCGTCCAATATATTAATGTTCATGTCTCCCACAACAATCGTAAACATATTATTGTTTCCTTTCAACATACAATATAGTTCCCTTAAAAACGATTCCATGTCAGAAGCATGTGTTCTGTATATTACAATTATTCGAAAAAGTCTTTTACAATAAATTAATTCCAATTTTATACAGTTTATATGTTGTATTATTATTTCCTCATATAACTTGACAGTACAGTCATCAGATACAAACACAGCTATACCCGAGTTTTTATTTATTTTATGTTTTGAGCAGTAATATTTGTAGCCTTTTAAACTATATGGTATCTCATTATAATTATGTGTCTCTGTCAAAGCAATGCATTGTATTCTATTTGTTAAATTATTTATTGATGTTGCAAATTCATCGAAATTTTTATTTATGCTTCTTATGTTCATTTGAAGTACGGAGAGACACTCTCTGGAACCAATAATTTTATTATACTCGTCTATATTATCACAGATCATTTCGTCTATAGTATTATAGTCATCTATGCTACTTCTAACGTCGTCATGCATGGCGAAAAATATTAAATGAAAAAGAAGCATTTGTTATTAAAATAAGGCTACAATACCTGTCAATATATGTATATACGCACATTAGGGTACAACATATGTAGCCCACATTATATGTATAGACAAGAACATCCAGTGACATTCCATTTTCGACATAGTAACAGCTGGTAACAGCAATACAATATCAATACACTCATAACCATTTTGACAATGGGGGGGTTAGACATTCCGTGAATCAAGCATAACGGTAACCGACGAGTTCATCGAAAATCAATTCATCGAAAATCAATTGATCGAAAATCAATTCATCGAAAATCAATAGATCGAAAATCAATTCATCGAAAATCAATTCATCGAAAATCAATTCATCGAATGATCAATTCATCGAATGACCAATTCATCGAAAATAAATATTTTGAAGATATTTGAGAGACTAGCCTTTTTGACAACCAAACTCATGTGTTGAAATATTTCGTGTGCTGGGGATGCTGTTTGTGCGTGTTCTGAGCTCGAAAGGGTTAAGCAATATAAATATCTGGGAGTGATCATGGATAACAATTATCGATGGACTGATCATGTTGATATGTTGGCGAAAAGGGTGCGAAAACTCATATACGTTTTTCGCAACCTGAGAGATATATTTAATAAAGAAATCCTTAGGATGTTGTATTATGCACTTGCGCAGTCCTTGCTCCT